>OX276405.1:19925107-21125107 GCA_946251805.1 Cybosia mesomella | reverse complement strand
CCAGATGAAATTTCATTAAACATTTTATGTTTAGTACGTTGTACTAGTAGTAAATTCGTCAGTCATTTTTCATATCTCAGTCTTTCTTGACAGAGATAACATCAGTGATTCATAATTTCATAATTAACTTTCTCAGTGTTCATAATCGTAATATTGTCTTTCCCAGAAATTATCCTCAAGCTTTTCTTACCCAAAAGATTATAATGTTGCCTAAAATTACACAAAAGACCCCCAGTCTGGCAACACCGCAGCCGCCCCGCTATGCCCGCGCCGCCGCGTTTCGCTGCCCTAAATTCCTGTTACCGCCGGCACAATAATTGTCGTGCCGCTGCCTGCAGCCGCGGCGGCCGTACACCATATCGATTCACTCCACGGCGCGTACGTATCGTGAAAATAAAAGTTAACTCGATCGAATACGATACAGTCAACGCTTTTCAGTCGAAAACGCGATCCAGTCGTTTTCTAGGTCACAAAGTCAATTTAAAAGTTACTATTGATCCTTTACCTGTACTGACAGCCTATTACATGTTGTAACTCGGACAGAAGCTTACGTTCACGATACAGTGACAGTAATGAGTTTGTACCGAATGATCCAATATATCAAATTTCGAGTTCGTATTTTGGTAAAAAAAAATTGGTAAAAAGCCCCCACTAGACAAGCTGAAATCTATTTTATATTGTATGCAATATGAAAATAATGATTGTCTACAAAATCAATTCTACTCTATAAAATAACTGAGGCATGAATAACAACTTTATCCTTTACCAATTCTTAGCTCCGTAGCCGAAAGCTACAATATACTCTACAAGCCTACGTCATTGCTACGAACGTGCTACGAAGGGTATTACGATCTTTCTCGTGATAATGTCAGACGTTCACTTTGACAAAAGCGCCTGGACTCATAACTGCCAGATGTGTAAAAACCTTTGAATTCTGAGCATTATATTTTGTTATCAAGTGAGTCTTAATAAAAGCAGTATTGGAAAGTAAAGTAGAGCTTTCGACCGCTAACTTAGAGTTCGTGGGTTCAATTCTCACATGTGCAAATATTAGTTTACATGAATAATGTATTGTCTAAATTCTTCTGAATGTGAACTTTTCTGTGTACTTATAATATATGTGTATTTATAAAAAAATATGTCTAAGTAAGATAAGCTTTAAATATTTATTTATTTCATACCACAAAGTTTCCTTATCACGCTTACTTAATACTTGGTTGGCAATATATACTCGTATATATAAGTACGGTACCCCTGCAATTCATTTACGGTTGAATTGTTTCGAGTTCTAAGTTATAATTGTCGTACATTTTGGTGAGTCCCATTCTATGAAACGTTCCGAATGTTTTCAATTTTAGTACAATGCCTTTCTAGTTCATGGCTGTTAACTTTGACTGACAGAAGCAAGTGGAAGAAAGTCTCATTAAGGATGACCGCAGATATGCAATTTCAAGTTAGCCAACAAAATCGCAGAGTGTACTAATAGATCGTCTCTTAGACGATTTAGTTGGATATTAGTACACTCTGCGATTTAGTCGCCAACTTGAAATTGTATATCTGCGGTAACTTTAAATGTATAATGGCCCACATCTCGTTTTTACTAACACGATTAGGAGCAATTACTTTAGAGAGAACCATTCTTCAAAATAAGATACTACAGAAACCTTAAGGCTTAATGCAGTTTCACATATAAATGTTCGTGCTATTGCAGCGCAATAAACGAAACCCTTTACGTTACAGCGGCTCGGTCGCGCTTCACACTCAGGCGTCAGACGTGGGGTGGCTAGCTTCACTTTCATTAAATTCGTGACAGATATTGGTCACCTACTGTACAGCTGTTGGCGTCACCTCGTCGCACAATAAAACAGCACTATCCTGTGCATTCTCACTCCAAGTTAATAACAAAATCATAACTTCCAGAGAAAGAGACGAGTTGCTTAGCATACTATCAAAGATGCGCTTGCAACCCTACTCACAATTGGATGTTTCCAAAAGCCATAACAGGGTGACATATGAAACAAACTATTAGAATAAAAATATTAACTCCTTACATTATGTACAACTACGTATAAATCATAATTTATACACAAAAGTTTATATGAATCAAATAATAGCAAAGAGAGACTGTTTAAATCAAATCGAAAAATTCCTCCCCGTCGAAGTTTACTGGGTTTCCTCCTACAACATATATTGTAACCCGAAACAATTTTCCGAAGTAAAATGGCACGTATTTTCATCTTGTAACTGTGATGTGTTACAAAAGCCTACAAAACAGAATCATAACAGCATTTAACCGACGCCCGGCCACTGCGGTCTAATCGACCACAAATAGCGTGTCACGCTCGCGTGCGAACGGTGCGTGACATGGCCCTACTTTGTTTGTGATTCTTAAAAAACGTATTAAAAGTGCCACCGAGCTGACCTGCAGACGCGGGATGTGTTGTTATACCGATTGGGTGAAATAAGGCTTATGTATTTCTGTTCATCAGTTACCTGAAAGTAACATTTCTAAAATAAAGCCAATGCCATAAATAATAATAATATATAATATTTTTGTTCTTCATTTTCCATGCAGGTAATTTTGCATAAAGAAACGTTAGGTAATAATTAGTATGCATAACCAGTATACGCAACCAAAGAAATACATGTTCATTTTTTACTGGCTCTTCCCTACCAAATAAACGTATAAACCTGAGTTATTTCTTTGTTCGTGTATTCATACCTGTTCAAAACATCCCTTAAGAACGTTTAGAATATTGCTACTTTATTTATATTTACAGCCAGATTGGGTAGCTACCTATATATTTAAGCGTCATAACTTTAAAAGTCGAAGATATTTTAATTGCTTGTATATAAAATATAAGTTTTACAGATCGGGATTCTCATTCAAATCGGAGGCCAGAAGGGGCGTGGCGATGAACTGCCATTAATTCCAACTTAATATTACCATGTTTTATAAGAATTCATACATATCACGTTCATCTAAGGATATACTATTTTCAGAGCTTGTGGTATGAATAGGGACTAAGGGATTACGCCAGCCGATAGCGGTCGCCCACATTCCGACAACAATGCTATTTTTTCTCTAGAACCATTCATTGTGGGGCTTGAATGCCGTCTGACAAAGCACTCTTACAGGCGTGCAACTGTAGACATTTATGCGCTGATATATTTTTATTTTGTTTATACTATTAGATAATAATAAAATATAGATTACAGAATATATACATATGCCAATTTACATTTTTAGGCAAAAAAGAGTTTCTCCCCATGGATGTCAACTGGAAGGGTAGCCAAAATACTGGCGGCATCGCCACGTTGAATGGCAATGCCAATTCTAGGCGCAAGGAGAGAATTGGCATAGATAACACAATTTAAGAATAGTACATAAATAAAACCTAGGTGCAGTATATAAGTATGTCAATTTCTAAAACCATTTGATGCTATGTGGGTATATCCTATACTTAAGTAGGGTGAAATGACCAATTGTAAGCGCGGGTTAGTTCAATAAATTATATTTCTGTAAGTAGGCCATTTATATGAAACTTTATATTAGGGGTATTTTCTTTTGTTTGGTGCTTTTGAACAGATATTCGTGAATTATAGTGGTATATAGTTATAGTAATACTAATCTATTTATTTTATAACCCTTTACTTTTTCTTTTAATGCTATTATTAATATGCATTTTTAGGTTTTGCCCGCGACTCCGCTTGCGTGAAACTATGCTCGACTATAATCTACTTCTTTTCATCCGCATCTGTTCAGTGGCTTTTACGTGAATGAGTACCAAACATTCATCTATCGATTCATTTATTAATTCATACATCCATCCATTTTCATGAACTTACATTTATAATATTAGTTGCATGAACTGAAAGATAATAAAGACGTAAATTTTGTGATGTTGTGAGTTTGTAAGGGGTAATCTCTGGATCTACTGAACCGATTTTGAAAATTATGTTATTAATGAAAGCTACATTATTTGTGAGTGTCATAGGCTATATAGCATCACGCTACCACCCAAGGGAGCGGAGCAGTAATCATAAATGTTAATCAATCTCGCAGATTCCCTTTAGATTTGCAGATTACATTATAACGAAAACTAATAAATTACTGGCATATAACCCAGTAATGGTAAAAGGGGTGCAATGGGGGTTCGAAATACGCTACGGGTGCAGCCGGGGAGAGCGAGCTAGTATAATTTAAAGTGGGATAGTTGGATGTTCATCCTTCTATCCCACTTTATATCCTCACCTTTAATCCGATGTACCTGCTGATTGACAGACAGTACTCTGACGCAGCCTTCCTTTTCAGGGTTGGGGAGTCAGACAGCGGACGTTCTTATGAAAGCCAAGATAAACCAATCAGGAAATAAAACTATATATTTTCAAAGTATACTTACTTATAACTGACTAAGAGTTTGGGTGACCAATAACACTGGAACTACAGTAATAAACATAATTTTACACAACGGTACACTACAATAATACAATTAGCCAAATTAAACTTGCGAGTTCAGTTATTGTTGGTGAATTTCAGTTCAAAACTGAAAACCCATTCGATGTAACTGTGAAGCATAAAGTGCAATACGATTCCTTATTAAGAATTATTTTCAGTTACTGCATAGCTTTTGTAACATAATGACTCATCATCATCATCAACCTATTCTAGTCCACTGCTGGACATAGATCTCCCCTAATGAGCGCCATAGCGCCCTGTCTTCAGCTTGCCGCATCCAGCATCTGCCCGCAGTCTTTCGCAGATCGTCATCCCACCTGGCCGGAGGGCGTCCTACACTACGTTTGCCGAGTCGCGGTCTCCACTCAAGAACACGTTTACCCCAGCGGTTGTCGGTTCTTCGCGAGATATGGCCGGCCCACTGCCACTTCAGCTTGCTTATTCTTTGAGCTATGTCGATAACCTTGGTTCTCTGTCGGATGTATTCGTTACGAATCCTATCCTTCAGAGAAACTCCGAGCATAGCTCTTTCCATAGCTCGCTGAGCGACTTTGAACTGGTGGACCAGCCCTACCGTGAGTGTCCACGTCTCAGCTCCGTAGGTCATTACGGGTAGGACGCACTGATTGAAAACTTTCGTTTTCAAACACTGCGGTATGGATGACGAGAAGACCCGACGTAGTTTCCCAAACGCTGCCCAGCCTAGCTGGATCCTCCTCTTGGCCTCCTTCTCAAAATTGTTTTTACCCAACTGCACAATCTGCCCGAGGTAAGTGTACTCAGAAACAATTTCAAGAAGGTGGCCATCCACGTCGACCGGTCCTGGATCAATGTAGCCATTGATCAAGACTTTGGTTTTATTCAAATTCATGCCAAGACCGATGCTTCGCGAGGCTGAAGCTAGGCCGTCCAGCATCCGGGTTAGCTCCTCTAGCGACTCCGCCATTAAGACTATGTCATCAGCGAATCGCAGGTGTGAGATGTAGTCGCCGTTTATATTTATGCCCTTACCTTTCCAGTCCAGCGTCTTAAACATATCTTCCAATGCGCTCGTGAACAGTTTCGGGGATATGACATCCCCCTGTCTCACTCCTCTGCGCAATTGGATGGGTTTAGACTGCTGACCCTGTACTTGGACACTTATAGTGGCGGCTTCGTAAAGGCATCTCAGCACCTCGACATAACGATAGTCTACTTGACATCGCTGTAAGGATTCCAGAACAGCCCAAGTTTCGACGGAGTCAAATGCCTTTTCATAGTCCACAAAAGCGAGACACAGGGGCTGATTATACTCTTCGGACTTCTGTATAATCTGCCTCACTGTGTGAATGTGGTCTATGGTGCCATATCCTCCGCGGAACCCAGCCTGTTCCGGTGGCTGGAACTCGTCGAGTCTCCTGGCGAGACGATTCGTGACCACTCGTGAAAATAGCTTATAGACGTGGCTCAGGAGTGTGATGGGTCTGTAGTTTTTAAGGAGGGTCTTATCACCCTTCTTAAAAAAGAGAACAACCAAACTCCCGCTCCACGCCTTAGGAGTTCTCCCACTGTGAAGGACGGCGTTAAAGAGCTTCTGTAACTCCTGTATGACAGGAGCTCCTCCTGCCTTCAGAAGCTCTGAAGTAATTCCATCCTCACCGGGGGCTTTTCCATTTTTAAGCTGCTTCAGAGCTAACACGATCTCGTCTTGACTGATATCAGGCAGTTCGTCGGTATAGTGGCGTGTCAGGGTGGCTCTGGAATCATGGTCGTCTCGTCGAGGACGGGGAGCATGTGCAGTATACAGACGGCCATAGAAATCCTCTATCTCGGCGGAGATCTCCGGCTTCGACAAGACGGTCCTCCCGTCATGCGTTATGAGCTTCGTCAGATGGCTCCTTCCAAGCTGCTGAGTGAATACTTTGGACCCTCGGTTTCGCTCTATCGCCTCTTCAATGAGGCGTGTGTTGGAGCTCCGAAGGTTGCGCCGTACCATCTTCGCAATTTCCTTGTTTAGGTGTGACCTGTCTGACGAAGTCGCTTGGGTGGTTTCCCGTCTTCTTGCCATCAGCCCCAGAGTCTCATCCGAGAGTTTGGACTTCCTGCCAGTGCGCTGTTTTTTGCAGAACTTGATGTCCTCGTCTCTCAGCGTTTCGACCAGATTGTGTAGTGTCTCGTCAGCGTCATCAGTGGGTTCCAAGGCAACAAATCTTTCCCCGAGAAGCTGCTGGAACTTCTCGGTGCCCGCCATGATTTGGGTTGGGTTAGGTTAGGTTAGGTTAGCGTGGACATCATCAAACGGTTTCTTTCAAGCTTTAGGTTGATATTCAGAGAGCCTCGGAGCAGTCGGTGATCAGATCCGGTATTAAACCTGTTGATCACTGAGACATCTCTGAATATGTGCTTGCTATCCGTCATGATGAAGTCGATCTCATTTTTTGTCACAGCGTCGGGGCTTTGCCATGTCCACTTCCTTTGAGGCTGTTTCTTAAAGAAGGAATTCATTAAGAATAGTCCCTCTTTCTCAAGGAAGTTGACAAGCATTTGTCCCCTGTGATTCCTAACTCCATAACCATGCGGGCCTATACGGGATTCGTACCCAGACTGGGTACCCACCTTGCCGTTAAAGTCCCCCATAACAACGTTGAAGTGAGCCTTAGTGGTGTTGTGCAAGGCTTTGGATATGTCTTCATACATATCCTCCACTTCATCATCCGAGTGTGCCGAGGTCGGTGCGTAGACCTGAATAACCTTCATGCTATACCGCTTGGATAGCCGAAGGATCAGGTACGCTACCCTGTTCGGCACGCTGGAGATTTCTTGAACGTTGTTAGAGAGGGCCCTATTGACGAGGAAACCTACGCCACCCTGGGATGTTTTATCACCCTCGCAAAAGTAGAGAAGATGGCCCGAGTCAAGGGTTACGGTGTCCTCTCCCTCTCTACGGACTTCGCATAACCCGAGAACATGCCATTTAATGTTCTCTAACTCCACTTCCAACTGCGCTAGATGATGGTCAAGCCTCAGAGTGCATACACAGAACACAGAACTCAGAGAACATAATGACTGTTTAGTTTTAATTGTTAAATAATTATAGTTTGATGTTTTCACCGCGTATTGGAGTGTCGGTGTTTTTATATTATTTTTTCTTGACGTACCCGCTCAATATTAGGAGTACGAGCGCAATAACGCCTGTACCGGACGAAGTGGGCGTGATATGCCGGCTGTACATCGCGAGTTGTGCGCGAGGTTTTAGTCTTTAAAAGTTATCGAGGTTAGCTCGTTGGTAGATCAAGTGCCCGAGCGAGTTTGGTTGGCTTTGCCACGCGCTTTGAAGGAAGACTGTTTTGATTTTGTTTGTCGAATGTTGATTAATTGGTGAAAATTAATTATCGAGATAGATAGATAGATATTGTAAAATAAAGTTCGCCCATCGCGTTCGTTGGACTTGGAACTATTGCTGTGGTGGAACACACATCCTAAGGGAGTGAAATCTTTTATAATTTTTGTAATCTATTGTATAATACATCCTCAACATACATTAGACTAGGATTAGATTAGATACATTATCACTCATGTGATAATGCCGCCTGTCACCCCAGCACAAGCAGGCCGGGACGGTGGGGCAACTAGCGCCCCTCCCCCAAACCGGGGCAAGACGGGGACACCGTGGTTCCCAAACCCGAGGGGGCCATCTCGAAACCGGAGATGGCCCAGGGTCAGTCGGGGTGCGAGGGATATGCTCTATGGGCAACCTTACACCCCGGCGTCTGTAGACCCGAGACGGCGTGCGGTTTTAGTCGGTTCAAGCCCGACATAACCGCCCCCGCTGGAACGCGGGGGGGTATCCGAAGGGTTTTCCGCACGAAAAAGAAAAAAAAAAAAAAAGGTACATTATCACTGGGTCATTTGTTCCTAATAAGGGGGCCGTCATTAATAAGGTTAGTGAACAACCCAGTTTTATATTTCACTTTCTTGAAATTTTATTTATTTGTTTGTTTGTGTAATCGTCATATTTTGTTTCAAATCGATCGATCTTTTGTCTCGATTGAAATACCACGCGGATTTCGGTTGTAATAATTGTACTCGTTGGGACGTAGCGGGTCGTCCATTTTTTGATTTCCCTCTTTGTAAAATAAATTACTATTTCATATTAAACGATTAATCTTGCCCAAAACTCGAATGTGGCCTAATCGCTTGCGATCGGAATTTATCCTTTGAATTTGCATGATTGTTTTGATTTGAGTGTTTATTTTAATATTTTTTGGGACTTTGTGGGATTTAATTTTGATAATATTTCCGTACAAATATTGTTGCTTGAGATCTATATAATTGACCTAAGATTTTCCCATACTGTGATTTTTTGGTCAAGAGCGAGTCACTTTGGGGGACGGTTGGGTTACTCAAATTAATTAATAAAATAATATTTAGAAATTTATGTTAATACCTTGGGGAGCTCTCAACAACGTTTAGAAGCCTATCCTGAACATTTTTATTAATTTTTGCAAGTGGGGTCTGGTAGACCCCCAAACTAAAATTGGTCCAAATTTTGCATTCTTGTTTCAGATTTGTGTCCGGTCGGCTCCCAGAACTTATTTGAACTGATTGTTATATTTTTCCCTATTTATTCTTTACGGGAAATTCGGGTTTTTCATAAACTTATAAGTTGGTGGGATCCCTTTTACCTAACCTAGTAATAATTGTTTGTGCCGATTTTTCGGGCCTAGTTTGGCATCGGATTTTACTAGACACGGTTGTTTCCACTACGCGATTTTTTAGACTTAAGTTAATATCGTTGACTTACGACGATATCGGTGCCTCGTAACGCGGTTTCCAAGCGCGAAAGCGACTAGTGGGGCTACGGTTTGAAAACTACCTACTCGTAGTCGCATTTTTCGCATTTGCTTCCTCCATAATGAGGGGGCTGGTAGCAGAGCTGCTTCGGAATCATTGCTCTGGCTATGTTCGCGTACAATGACATAAATAAATATTTCTTTCTTTCTGTTTTTCCTTATGTTCGAACATCTTACATTAATTATTAACTGGGTTATTTATCTATACTATTCTACTTAACTCTCCTATCATAAAATTATAAAATAGTTTGTTCTGTACATTGGAAATATCAAAAAAGAAACTTGGGTTGTGTTAAATTAACTATTTTTGATGTGGTTTTTTATTAGAACTCTTTTTATTGGTCACAATTAAAATCTGCTCTATGTTTGATTGCAATTGGTGAAGTAGACCCGGAGATAAGACCAAAAAGTCATAAACGACCTCCGTGCGGGCGGAGCCGCGGGCATCACCTACTACCATTATAAAATTGTATATTAGTTGTGTCTGTATATTAAAGACATTTAAAATAATTACTTTGGTTATGTTAAATGAACGATTTTAAAACATTTTTTTATGAATTCTTGCATATTTGTCTGTTTATCTGTTTGTTCGCGGTGGACGCAAAAACTATTGAACGGCTTTTGATGTGTTTTTTTTTCTAGTAGAAAGGTTTTGGTCAGACTTAAAATCTGCAGTAAGTTTGATTGCAATGGGTTAAGTAGAACTGAAGATATGACCAAAAAAACAATAACCAACCTAAGTCAAATAAATCACATCGTCTAACGGTATAAAAAGATATAATTAAAAGATAATAATATTCTACTTTGCACTGTTAGTTTTCTTCGAAGAAAACTATAATCGTGTCACCAATAAAAATATTAAGAAAACACAAATTAAAAATTACTAACTTTTGTCTTGTTCTCTATGTCCTAATTATTAGTACGATACCTTCCGGTCAGTTTATTTCTTTTCCATTTTCGGTTGTAAATACCCTAATGTGCGCTCTCCATTAAAAGTTTGGAATAGTTTTCTGATAAGCTAATGGAAATGTTGGAACGATATCAATTACTTTGGCAACTCATATTTTTGCTTAAATAGTATGCTGTTTCTACTGTAATTGTACTGAGACCAATAACAAAGGAAATCTACAAAAACTCGCTCTTTAGTAAATTTTAAGGGTGTGCCACCCAAGACCTATGGGGCCAAACCAACCTCACCTGCTGATTGAAGAACGAGGCTCTCAAGCGGGCTTTCTTCTCGGGGTTGGGCAATTAGACGACAGTTGCTCCTATAAAAGCCGCATAAGCCATACCGAAAGTGGATCTCAGGTTCTGAGGTGAAGTGCCTTGGATGCAACCGGAAGCAAACCTTGACAATGAGTCAATTTTGGTATAATGTTAGTTTTGTCTCTCTCTCTCTCTGTCTCTCTCTCTCTCTCTTCATCTTACCGTTGATTCTGATTCTCTGATTCCGATCCTTGGATCCCAAAGTCCGCTTGCCGACTTTAACTATTTTTGTATGGCTTATTGGCTATTAAGGGAGCTGGCCGTAGCCCTTATAACCCAGAATGTAAAGCTTGCGCCAGTGTCTCGTCCGTCGATTGCCGGGTGTAGCGACTTGCAGGTGAGGTTGGCTCGAACCCCGAACATCTTAGTAGGGTCGAACAAAGTAACACACGAAAACAAAACAATTAAGAAATATTACAGGACTGTTACTAAGAAAACTTGATGAAAGCTTTAATGATAGTAGAGGAAGTGAAGTGTACAAAGTAACATGTTAAACAAAGCAGCACTCGAAAAACAAAACAATGAAGAAATATTACAGGACATTTAATAAGAAAACTTTATAATTGAGCTGAGTGAGACGAAGTCGAGCGCAAGCTCCTCATACCAGACTTCAGGATTTTCTTTGTCACAGGTCTCCTCCTAAACTACTAATCCAATCAGAACCAAATTTGGCATGATTAAAGAGGTCAATCAGAGGAAGGTTTATGGATATATTTTGAAAAAATTAATGCTACCACAGAGGAATGATCACCGTTAAAAAAAATCCAGATGGAATTACATAATAACTGCTCGAGACACTGTGACCAAACTTTACACGCTCAGAAAGCATGTCCAGAGTTGTGACTTTCAAAAAGAATTTTCAAAATCGGACTTGCCACGGAGGAATGATCACTATTCAAAATTTTCAAAATCTGATTCCGCAATAGCGGTCAAATCACGATGTCTCACTCAGCTCAACATTGCAAGCAGCGATTCGCCTTGCATACCTAGTAGGTTTAATGATAAATAGAGGAAGTGAAGTGTGTAAGGACAGAAGCAGATGGTGGGCTGTTGTTTCTGCCCACCCCGTAGAGAGAAAGGCATGAGTAATGTACATGTATGTATTAAGGTAATACACACTTCGAATAAGTATAAAATGCTATTGAAAACAAACTATAGCGTAAGTATAGTGCCGAGCACGTAATCTTCAATGTTTACAAAATGAATGTTTATCTTGTAATCCTCTTGACATTTGTATTCCATTCGTCCGATTGCTTAAAACCATTATTAGTAAAAGGAAAGTTAAAAAGAATGTTGTAAGATTTATTTAATTAAAAATATCAGCTACTGTCTCTTCGGTCCTAGATCTCTTTGATGTCCTATTATTTTTTGTTATATTTTGCTTTATTTTTTTTTCTCTATTTCCTTATTGCTTTTCATCAATTACAAATTCTGCCATCGACTTCAGTGTCGGAGCATTCCATGATATTCATATTTCAAATAAATGAACTTTACCTAGTCTAAGTCAACCTCACCTGCTCTGGCGCAGGTTTTCCTCCCGGGGTTGGCGGCTCAGACGGCAGTCGCTTCCGTAAAACCCAAATCAAGAAATAAAGCAGGAGAGCGGACTCTGGGGTCCAAATAACAACATTTGAATACAACTGGGACTAATGCTGTGATGTTATTGTTCATAGTTCAAAACAATAATATATGAACTACAACGATACTGCTTGTATGTAAAAATTTAGTATTATTGTACAAATATTTTTAGAGTGTTTTAAAGAATACCTAAGTGTTAATATTCTCGACCATAAGCTGAAAGTAATATTCGGTGAAAGGTCAAACCGTTGCATACTAAGTTATTATTATAACTATGGCCGATAATTTTGTCGCAAAGCGAAGTTCATTTTAACGAGCTAAGTAACTGAAGTTGGGCAAACTGGACAAATTGAGAACGTGCCAAGATGTAGGTTTAAGTCAGTTCTGCAAATACTCAAATAGTTTATTATAACGTATGCCTCTGTGTAACTTCGACTTTCATGGACCGTCCTAAATGTTAGCATTTAATAACTCAGCTCGATAGTAGACAATACTCGTTGTATAATTATGTTCTGGATGGAGCAGATAGCTGGTTAGCGGTTAGCACATTGCAAAGTTAAGCAACACTAGCCTGGTCAGTCTAAGATGGCTTGACCATTCTTTACGTAGTAATAGTAGTCGATACATTGATACAACATATCAAAACATCCTTAAATAAGAGAAAGGTAAAAAGAAACACTGCATATAAAAATTCAGATTTACTTCTTAGGACAATCGTTTCGAACAATTAACTAGAAATTAGACAATTTGGTCAGAAGACGTGGTACCATCTTGATTGAAATAGTTCATGACCATGCTGAACCAAGAGGACAGGGTTGAGAGCATACCTGCATCTTCAGGTCCATTGAAAGATACTGACACAACTCCGTCATTGTAAATCTCACTGTCTTGAGCTGCAGGTGAGGGAAAATCTTCGACAACCTCAGGAGCAACAGGAGGAGGTAAAACGATAGGATCTGGAACAACTTCAGGAGCTGCAGGCTCTGGGAGCAATACAGGTTCAGGCACTTCGACCGCAGGAGGGACAGGTGCAGGCAAATGAACAGATTCAGGAATTTCGGGCTCTTCCACCACCGGTGCAGCAGGTGCAGGGAGAAGTATGGATTCAGGAATTTCAGGGGCTTCAACTATAGGGGCGACCGGTGCAGGTAAATGTATCGATTCGGGAATGTCAGACTGTTCTTCATGATGTGTAGCTCCAAGTATTCCGTGATCAGCATTAGCAGCCGCGAGGTTAGCCTCAGCAATTCCCAGACCAGTGAAAGGGTGAAGGAGGTCGGTAGCAACAACTGTGCCATCAGCATGTTCGTTAAGCTTAATGCCTACAATGTTCCCGATTTCCAGAGCCTGGCCTTCGGATACACCATTCACTATCATTTCTACGGGTCCATTGTTGTCTTCAGGAATAGGTACAGCGGACACGACCGCGACCAAAAGGGCTATAAGTACTGCCTTCATTTTGAACTACCTAAAACAATAAATTAATTTTGCCAAAATGTTCAATTTTAATTTATCAATGAAATTGTCAACACTGATGTCAACAAACTGATCAAAGACTATATAGAGAGCGATGCTAAAACCTTACCTGTGTTCTTTATGAAGTTAGTTCACACTCTGGTAAAATAACGCATATGCGATAACTTAAATATTTAATAAAATGTTGTAAAGCGAGCAATTGCTTTATTCATTTATTTATTTGATAAGGACCAATTTTATTTATTTATTGTTCTTTGACTATGCTATATCTATAGGACTATAGGCTCTAGTTATGATCTTACATTTATCAATGATAAAATTTGTTTATCGGTAGATGTAATTATAGTAGTTATTGCTACGTAAGTAGCAATGACTACTATAATTACACACAACTATAATTACCAAAGAAGTACCTAGTAGCTGTAGCCATTTCAAGTTTAATTTTTAAAAGTAAATATTTCTTATGCCATAGCATTCTAGTCTCAATAAAAACTAAATATCTTTCCACTTTGTCTAACGTATTATTTATGATACACAGTTACAATTTTTTTATTAAACATATGCAACGCCTATTTGTATTTCGATAGCATTACACGGGAACTATTTATTTCGTTTATTGTGATGTGACGGTTTTACTACATTATGTCGATTTTTTATATTTTCCGATCTGGCACCTAGGCCTGGTGGAAATAGTATGTCCAGACACTTATTATCCATATAGTACCAAACATGCCGATAAGGATATCTGGTGTAAATGATGTAATTACGCAATTAAAAAGGAATCTAGACTAGCGGTGGCGTGTCCAGCCGAGGTCAAAATCCGGCCAGGTGCGAGTATGACGTATTAAAAAAAACTACTTATAGATCTCGTTCAAACCAATTTTCGGTGGAAGCTTACATGGTAATGTACATCATATATGTTTTTTAGTTTTATAATTCTCTTATTTTAGAAGTTATAGGAGGGGGGGGGGACATCTTATCACTTTGGAAGTGTGTCTATTCAGTTTAGAAAATAAAAGCGGCCAAGTGCGAGTCGGAATCGCCAATTAAGGACTCCGAAGCAGTAGTTAACATAATGATGCTTTTTTTTAAATTTTATATTTGACTGATGAGGAAAAAACGCATTGAAATCCGTTCAGTAGTTTTTGCGTTCACCGCGAACAAACAGATAAACAGACAAGAATTCCAAACCAATTTTTTTTTGTGTACAGTGTCATTCAGTTAACAAGACCCAAGCTTTTCTTTTAAGATCTCCAATGTACAGACATAACTAATTTACAATTTTATAATAGTAGGTATAGATAAATTAAGTAGAAAACATTAAGGTAGCACCAAAAAAACAGCCGGTAGCCGGGCAGAGGGATTGTGGTCGCAGCACAAGTGGGACAGGTGGGTGTCACGCGGTGCTGCGACGACAATCCTCTTCTGATGAAGCTGTCAAGCTGAGTGCCACCATCGTTAACATGGTACGTGTATGTAATGGTGACCCCTCTTTCCTTACCTTCAGCTTACCATCAGGCGAGGTGAAGTCAAATTGACGTGTCCTATACATTAAAAAAACAAGAAATTGTTATATAATTTGTTTTTAACGATGTTTTATGTTCGTGTAACAAAAATTTTAGGATTTCTTACACAGAACTTGGCACCTTGGCTTCATATTTATGTTTTTGATGGGATATAATAGAATCGTACATAGTATAAACGGACTAATCCCAATTTATTGTTGATAATGCATTACTTTATAATTTTTATTATTATATTGCGTCTACAACGTGTGCAACCCTTATTATATCTCTTTCAGTATTTTCATATAAAACAAAAATAATTGTGAGTTATTATAAACGCGTACATATTGTCCAAATTTGCTGTGGGAGTACAATAAACCGGTTATATCCTCAGTATGACAAAGTCTACGCAAGCTGCGATCAGATTGCTGCAGCTTTGGAAGATTTAGATTATCTCCCAATTTTTCCCGATAATATTATTTATTTTGGTGTTCCTTCTGAATCTTTCTGAATAAGTGCAACTTTAATGTACCTCACACCAAAAAAAAACTTAATATAAGGGATCAAGTATGTAACACTGTGCTACTTTTTATTCCCATCCATTAACTCAATATTTAGCAAAAAGTTAAGTTAAAAGTACTCATCGCGTAACAGTGAGCCACAATTAACTTTTTTTATCAACCAGTAACACTGTTACTCGTTTGAGGACTTCAGCAGATTTATTTGCACTGAGAAATTATTAGATAACTTTCGTTCAATAAGTCTCGTATGAAAATTAATAATTAAATATGAATACCTTTTCATCAATACTATGCGAAGTGGAAGATTTACAATACACAATAGATATTTAAACAGTTTTTATTTGCTCTCAGTTCATTCAGAAATCATAGCTAACTATTAGCGTCCCTTCATACAACTCCACAAATTCAAGTCCACTGAAACTTTACAATAAGTACATAGACATTGGATCTACCAAGAAATCTCATGACATTATCGAATTATCTCTTTGACCTCAATAAAACTGCAATTCGGTCAGTCGCCACGTCTGACACCCACAGAAACCGATGGGTGACCCTTGTACTCTACTTCGCCGGGTATTAATTGTACATAATGGCATTATCTATTACCTGCTATCTAAAGTAAAGTAGATTAAATGAAATCAAATATTATCAATAATTAAGACTTTAATTTGGCAGCAATAATAACAAAAACAAATAGCAATAAATAATAATAATAAAATAGATTCTCAACTTTAAAATCTAAGGGTTGGGGGTCACTAGAACTAGGACAGGGGTCAATTTAGAGTCCCAAGTGCCGTCATTCTTAGACTGAGGTGTCAAGTCTCCACTTTTAGCGGTCTTCGCAATATACTCAAAGATATCATGAAACTTTTTCTCCGAACCGTCATCAACGGTCGCCTTTTCGACGTCTTCAAGAGTTGCTCCAGAAGGAATAACTTGTTTTCCAGTAGTGTATGGAGTTTCCTTGCCGTACTGTAAATCCATGTAGTCGTTGAGCAGACCTTCTAGGACCCTATGTGTGCTTGGGCACAGAGTCTTGTCTTGAGTAGCATCAGAGAGCTTACCAACTGTGACGGTCGGAAGGGCCATTTTATCTGTCATAACAAAAATGGATGGTTAGGTACGAGTATAAATGCTGTTACATGATCAATGCAGCGTTTCCTAAAAGATGGGAAGGGACCATACACCGGACCACGAAATGCAAGATACTGGATCGCAAAATTGTCTCACTGTTTACTATCAATCATAGTTGTTCATGATCAAGAGACATTGCAATGTATTTATTTTTATATATATTCTAGAAAGTATTTTTCTAGATAAGAAAGTTTAGAAAAGCCTGTTAATTACAATAATTCTTAATCATTCTTTTACGTATGGCCAATATGATTGTATTCTTTGCCTACTTAATCCTTCGTAGCTAAATTTTTTAGATTAAACAGTACAGTCGCCCTCAAAAGTAACACACTCAAGTTACCGATCACCTTAGCTTTAAAAGTCAAAAATCTTTTATAAAATAATTAACAAAACATGAACATGGAGGTCGCCCAGAATGACTATTTGCAGTGATGCTTTCGCGTGTTTCATGAAACCGCTTCTGCATCGTAGCATTGCCAGTGATAAAATAAAATCGCCTCTAAAAACATAGAGTTTTGTGGTGCATCGCTGCAAAAAATTGCCATAGGGAGATCCTTAGTAATATAAAAAATAATGACTTGTTTGTCGTTTATTACACACTTATCATGACATGTAAAACGTCTCTAGATAACTTCAGTAAACATTGTATTGTAAGTTTAGGTATATGTATCGCAAGAAATAACATTATCGATATCAAACGATGATAACGGTATTATCAATCATTTCTTTTTCCCGTATTTATATATTCAAGCCTGTATATATCCTTGTGCTAGGCAGAGGTAATACACCTCCATAATACACACACATTTTTACATTTTTCTTAGGGCTTACTGTGGCCTGTTCCGGGCGAGACCGAGTGATGGAGCTATACACCCTTTAAAGCTCCATCCCTCTGATGAAAGTAAGCCCTTTGGTCCCACTTATTAAGGTGCGAGTATAAAGCTGTATGTCGTTCTCTTCAACATGCTCCTTATATCTTGTTTTTAGGAAATTTTCTCGTGCAAAATCGGGATGAGTCAGTTAGCTGATTATTATGCACAGGAAAATGAATGATTTTTGTATAATTTTATCTATGCATTAATATATCATTCATCTGATTACTGGCAGCATTACCACCAGGTAATAAAATAGTTACTTTGTGAGTTTAAATAAGAGACCAGATGTATAAGAGAAACCCACATTTTATTGCGAACGAACACAATATACGGTGAGAAGAGGCCGTTAAAGGAGATCCTAACGTAGTATCCGTTGTGTTATGGCCAATATTTCACGACAATAACTAGAAATTGTTTAGAAAATATTTATGGAATTGAATGCAGTATCGAGTTCAAGCTACAACTCATAAAACTAAAATATTAATAATATTGTATCAACATCATCTTCTTAGCGACTTTGGACTTTGGAGCCCGGGGTCCGCTTATTGCTTTTGATTGGTAGCCCCGAGAGGAAAGCTTGTGCCAGAGCCTTTTCCGATATTTAGCTGGTGCACCAACTAGGAGGTGAGGTTGGCTTGGCCACCAAAAGTGTTAGTATGGCCCTGTCCAACCCTACACAATGTTGTGTCAGTCACTAGTGAAATAAACCTACTCACGCCTGAAGATCACTGACGAAGGGATAAGCAGAGATGTGTTAATACCTACGGCGTAATATCAGTGAAAAAAATATTTATAGTTTGAATGACAGCCAGATAAATAGGATAAGATAATAACCTATCACAAAATAAAACTAAATTCAATCATAAATCATTTTTGATAATATTAATTTTTCGATGATATTCATATAATATATTGATGCGAGATAAACAAAAATGTATATAAGTTGTCCTTAACATGAGTAATGTATGAGTTAGGTTAAGACATTGACGTACAAAATATACGAATAGAATAGACTGCAGAAAATAAACATTTGATTCAGGTGATGTTCTCTTATCCGAACCTAATGAGAACTCAATGTCCATCAACGGTAGGTACGAAAGAAATTGGTAGCGTTCGTACGAAAACCTCTGTCTGAAATTCATTTAATTCCTGTAGATTTGCTCTGATACAGATCACGGTCCAATCAAACTATACTCCGAGTTGGTAACAGATAGGAGTGCGGTTTTCGGGTTACTTAGAAGAAAATCAGGGTAATAAAATAACCAGATAGACGGGATTGCAAAACCTATATATAAACTGAGTAATTTCATTTGATTGCACTGCGATATAGCTGTTGTGTTCTTAGCTACGCCTGTTTCTATGACTACTCATAGAACTCACCAGGTTATCCATAAACAATAAATGATTTTACTTTTAGGATCGATCTGTTGCAACGTTGTTTACGCGGACTTAGGTATAGCTTACTGTCCGTCGTCGTATTACGGAAATCCTTCGTTATATTTGATCTTTTAAAATAAGTACGATCTGGAACTATATTATTAGTCAAACGAGAAAATATAAAATAAGTGCTATGTGACCCATCTCGGCTACACACACTTCATGTGGACCAAAAGCTAATGAACTACCTTAGTTAAAAAAAAACTTCAATGCATTCCAGGGAACTTCAAACTAAACGGTGACGTTATATGGCTTTACTTACATGAAAAATCGCTGCAACTCAATCCTTTGAACTTTGACGTAGTACTAACACTTCGTTGTGGTACGCTATGCCAATATATAAATCATACAATCAGTGCCTGTCTGATAACGAACGCGGCAGAGAGACATGTCACAATAATGTCAAGATGGAACGCAACAATTGAAAAGCGATTCCGTATTTACCAGAAATTAAATACAATGGTAGCTAAACTATTCTTAAGACAGCTAATATAAGCTGAATACTAATATGATT
Source organism: Cybosia mesomella (assembly GCA_946251805.1). NCBI lineage: Eukaryota > Metazoa > Arthropoda > Insecta > Lepidoptera > Erebidae > Cybosia > Cybosia mesomella. The sequence continues at coordinate 21,105,510 of OX276405.1, read as the reverse complement.
GAATGAGCAATCAAGAAAGATACGGAAGGCAGAAGCCTAATTGGTTTCCTGAGGTCGGCATTCGCCAGTGAAAATAATTACCACCATCACATCATCATCATCCGAGCACCATCCCGGTTTGGCCTTGCACATTAGAGTCTAGGGTCCGCTCTCCTATTTCTACTGATTGGCCCTTGGATTTTACGGGAGCAACTGCCTAACGCAATTATATCAAACTATACTAGGTTTCATGTTTAACTCAATTGAATACATAGAGTAAAATGTGACAACTGAACTGAGTTTCAATTGATTTTGGTTTCTATAATCAGTGAAATTCGCTCATAGAAAGGTTAACAAAAATACTAGAAATATTATTATATACACCGCGTTTCTAGTAGTCGTTAAAAAAGTTGTTGTAACACAATGTATTTTACGATAATAATCTACGGAAAGAATCTGATACAACAAACTTAAATAACACTAAACTATTTTTCTACCAATTTTATATTAGCTTGTAGGTATTTAAGGAATTATTTAGTGCTGGGGACACACCAATCGTATTAGGGCCAACGAACACTAGCCATTGGGAAACACTGATTATATTATATTACTACTCGGTGTCGAGAGTGATATAAGTGTAGAGAATCCCACTCGCTAACACATGATATAAGATGATAACTAAATGGTTTGTATCTATATCACTATTATAAAATTGTAAATTAATTGTGTCTGTAAATTGTGGATTTAAAAAAAAATACTTGGGATATGGTAAATGAACGATTCCAAACGATGTTCATGATTGACGGAAGAGGTATTACGGAACTAATTGGCGGAAGAGGCTCTGGTGCATGCTTTCCTCTCGGGGTTAGAGGGTCAGACGGCAGTCGTACCTGCAAAAGCCGCTTTGGATGCAAATGAGACTAACACCGTGACGATGATGATAAAAAAAAATTAACATTTAAAACTTCACTTATAAATCCCCGAAATTTTAGATATGGCCTAATTTTAAACCTCGGCACTATGTACACACTAACTAACACCTGCAAAAATTCCTACAATGACGGATGGTTTCACTATAAAAAAGCCCTAGGTTTCCATTAGTTGTATTTCGATAAAGTAACATAAAAACCATACTTCATTTTTATCAGATAAAAGACACCGCCACAACAAGCCGTTTGGTTGATTTTATCAGTTCAAACTAGGTCACCAGTTTCGTCAGGATGCAGTCTGATTTTTACATTTTCTTACATATAGACAATCGAATGACTATTTAATTTAATGTTACACATGTAATGATCTATAGGAAAGGTGTTTCTGTCCACTCCATATAGATCCCCAAATATGTTATCGGCTAAAAGATAAATATTCCACAAACCGCGACCAATATTTCGCATGAATATGATTCATATAGATAACGGCCAATATAGCATACAGTATGTTTTCTAATATCGTATCTATTTATATTGTATCTATGCACTGTAAAATATCAGTACTTACTAAAAATATTTTTCAAAAATCGGAACATATTTTTTTTTCTTATTACCTACGATTCTCACAAATTGTCAATAATCCGCAGGAGATTTGTTACAGAAAAGTTTATAAATTGCCTAATTTAAAAGGATCAATAAAAGTACAGGTTGAATCCCTAAATCTGATTGATTGTTCATGTTTCATTGCACTTTCAATTTTGTGACAATTAAAACGCCTAATTCAATTTCAATTTAAAACGATCCATGTAAATTCATATTGAAATAATGTTTCAAAATTTTCACCTTGAAAATGCAGACTCAAAATGAATCCAGAGTCACTACACTTAAGAGTTACCCAAAATTATTGGTTAAGGCTAAATCACAAAAGCTAGACATGATAATTTTAAACACTCTATATTTAACCTTAAGATAACAAGTATATTCCCGAAATACTGATGCACCAATATGTCACACAAAGTATGTTCGCCATATTTTCGATAAGAAACCTTCATGATGATTGAAAAAAAGGTGTACCCTCTTATTAATACAGTAAAAGAGTTTTTAGGAACTTCTCATCGACTTAACACTAACTTATTAAGGGGCCCGATTCAGTAAAAGTATGTTTTTAAAACTATTGATTTAAAAATTTGCAAAATCATATTAAATTATAATTTCGAAATGTAATTGAAAACGTATCAAATGAGTGTTTGTGTGTGTATTTGTCTGAAGATTTTATAACCTCACGAAAACGTTGGGTGGTTTAGCTTTGACAGATCATACTGAATACCAAAGCTTTTTTTTCGATTTTATTTCTAATCGAATTGACATCACGTGTTTTGAAAATGTGACTTTACTGACTTGAGCCCAAGCTATAAAACCAATGAATAAAAGAGGACTTGCCCTTTTTAGTCTGGAAACCAAAGTTAGTGACTCTGGTTCTCAGACACTTCTGTATTCTCACATAATATAATACATAATTATCAATAGGGAAAAAACATAAAAGTAAACATCACTTAGTAGCCATTGACGTTGCGAGGGAGAGGATACTTCAACATCTTAACAGCAGTGTAGCATGTAAGTAATACTTACAGGACGTTGCACTTTTCATAATTACTGAATCAATCTCTATAGTTACTCTAGAGTTGCTTTTTAATTTTTAATTGTATCTTTTTTACAAGCTTTTATGTAACTTGCTTGAGTTTAGTAGTTTGTTAGGATGGATCAAATATTGGAAGCTCAATTAAAACGTCTTTCTGAAATTAGATTTGCAAATTTAGTATACTTGCGTATCTTCGGTGACAATGTGATAATCGGCATATACTGTGATGCTACATGATTGAGTCTTATGAACATAAAAACATCATGTTTGGGCTTATTTGATTTGTCTGTTTATGAACTGACTAGAAAACTGGTTTTGTATAAAGTCTTTTTAAATTAATAGTTTAAATATAGAGAGAGGAAAATTCAAGGCAGAGACTCAATATAAGCCAGAGAGTAAAATTTTCTACAATCTCGAATAAGTAAATCATTGAAGATTTATTTTTAGTTGAAATCCCTGTAACGTGGATTTATTTTATAAATAACATAATCCCTCGGTTGAGCATGGGCTTTAGTATGTTTTAACATTAGGGCGATGAAATTTTTATAAATTTTTTAAAACACGAGTAATGGCCCAAATCCTTTAAAGTTATCTTATTACGGGGAAGTTAAATAGTATACGTCTACTATTTTTATATTGAGGTTAATTATAGAGAGCCTGCGATTACCTCAGTTCAATAGCGATTGCGAACCCGGGACGGGTTCGATTCCTGAATGGGGCAAAATATTATAAGGCTTTTCTATTAATAATTATTATATTATATTACCAATTATCATCCGAAAAATAAGTAGATATATCACATACTTACAAAGTCGGAAATCAATACAATAAAAAGAAGTTAATCATCTATATCTATCTATATCAAGCTAAATCATTTACACATTTTCACAGTTAATTTTTATAAACTGTTATTTGTTTAATAGAACCACAAAATACATAATAGACAAAACAAAACATAATACACCTTGTAGTTTGGTAAATCAGTACCATCTGGTGTAGAGGCCAGGAACTATAAAAGCAGAACGTTGTTTATCTACGTTTTTGGAGTTTCAACAGCGATTACCTGATGGCATTTACCTAGACTACTGCAATAAATTAAATGCATATAGCAATTTTACATTTTATGCGCCAAAAAAATTTTACATTTTAGACAAGATATTTTTCTTTAGGCAGTGGGACATAAGAAGTGACTTTTAGCGTGCTTAAGGAATTCTTTCGCATTTGACGTTAGCATCATGCTATCAATATCTTATTGAATTTTAGTATTTTAATCGACAGTGACGAAATCACGATGCATGCTGGGTGCATGAGGGAGCTGGCTTCAATTTATAAGGGATTACATGCGTATCAATTATCTCTTGATAGGCTGAGATGCATCCGAAATTCAACGCTGATATTATGATGAGGGCGCAAATGTGGTGATGTTGCTATAGAAGTCATCAATCTAAGGATTGAACCGAACTACCGTGCTTTTGCTTCACAACCTACTATACCAACACAAACTTTGTAACTCTAGCATAACGTTTATTCGTACTAAAATACCAATCTGTTTATTTGTTCCCGAGTCACGTACCAGTAGAGCCCCTGAACTTCGTGAAGGTAAAAATAAAGTTGTACAGATTATCTAGCATTACTCGGGCCTAGTAAGTTTTAGCCTGTAACGGGTTTCTTCATATTTTTAAACTTCTTGATTCTGCAGAAGTCTAAGGGAAGAAACGAGAGAATACATCATTTGTATCAGAATGCATCAGAGAGATGGAAGACTTTATCGAAGGACAAGCTGTCGATTGAAAATCACACGTCGTCGTTAACTAAGTAATTAGTTATTTAACCATTGTAATATAATGTATCAGGGTCGACCTCGTAGAACATACACTGAAGAAATTAATGAATTATTGAAAAATGTTAGGTCAAAAGCACTCGAAACCAGCGGAAAGTTTAATGACAGTAGAGGAAGCTCGTGAAGCGTGCAAGGACAGAAGCCGATGGCGAGCTGTTACATCCACCTACCCCGGAGACAAAAAGGCATGAGTATATATTTATTTGGAATATTTAAACAGCAATAAAGGCTTATTTACTTCAACATCTAATCTCTAACCTGAGAAGAAAAGTCATGCTTGTTACTCATATATTCTCATAACATGAGTCTTTCTGTTTTCATTTTCCGTTTCCTGATCCAACCCTTTGTATGATGACTGATAATAGTGCATCGGAACTCGAACTTCAAAGATAAATAACAAAGATGACATATGATTATACCTCAAGAAACTAATATTGATACGACTCAGATAGTTGTATCGCAAAGATAATCGATAATATTTTTCAGAAATGGTTTCACCACGGATAAAGTGACTTATCTTACCGTTAGCACTTGTTAAATAGAAGCAGATTACTGAATCATCATGAATGATAACTATGATCCGAGTGCCAATCCCAGTTGTATTTAAAGCTTGCAATTTGGAGCCCGGGGCCCGCTCTACTTCTTTCCATGATCTGGATAATTCGAGGTTTCTACGGGTGCGACTGCCGTCTAACTCCCCAACCCAAAAAGGACATTACATGGTCCACGTCCATCAATCAGCAAGTGTACCAGCTTGCAGATGAGGTCGCCTTGAGCGCGGAAGATCATCCCATCCCAAGTCTTATAGTCTAATATCAACCTGTCATATGCCTGTTTTATGTAATATTTTGTCATTGTCAACGCATTGTTTATGACATTGATCATTAACGGATTACTTATCTATGTCTTTGGATATCAATCAACTGAGCATTACTTGAAACAATTTCGTAGTTTTATATAAAATTCATGTTTGAATTCAAGTTTATTGACTTAGGTAGGTACTTAATTTTAAGTATTTCTTACTAGTTATATTAGTCAAACCAAGCGAGACATTATCACTCGCATCAAAGAACACATAACTGATATGAAATATCAACGCTCAAAAAAGTCTGCTGTATGTGGGCACGTGCAACAGGGGACCAAGCATTACTTAAGGTTTTGATAAACACACACAAAACCGATTCCTACCTAGGATGCTCTGCGAGGGTATTGAAATTAGAAAAAAACATCCGAATTTTAATAGCGAAGATGATTGTAATCTACCACCAGCTTGGGACATTCATTTATTTAATTCCAAGAAAAATCTAAAAGAAATATAAAACAAGACTTCATGACACTATGTGAGCTCATTCTGCGTAAATAGTAACACCAACAATTCAGCATAGTTCGCATACTTTGAGATAAGTGTAACTTCAAACTATAAGATAACTACCATCTTCAGTCTCACCGTGACCATGGCTGCTGAAAAGCAGCCGAAACGAGCAGTTCTGAGTGTTGGGGATCGTCAGCGTCAAAATTAGATGATGACTGTATAGATTTCAAAATTAAAAACGTGAAAACTAATTTTTAAAATCTGAAAATGATCAATTCATCAATGAACATTTGACGATGTCGATACAAGTTGCGTCCCACACCAAAGGCCTACCCAACTTCCAAGGCACCAAAGACATACCGTCTGGTCTCTTACCATCGTCGCGAACCAAACCAGCAGGTTCAAGCACGGCTGGAAAACCGGCGGTAACAAGAGCCCGTCTTTTAGGGGAGCATGACGTGATATGGGTCCTGCGCTCCTGCCGCATGATAGGCCGTGATGCCCAAGGCTGTCGACTGCTTAACCACAGTGACAGCGATGATGAGAGACACAAGGAGCACCCAAACGACAAACATAGTGCCTATGTTGGGCAATGGATTAGCCTGCAGCCAGACACCAGATTCGCATTCCCCCACAGCCAAAGGGCGAGCGCGCTCTGCAATATTATAAGAATTTTTAATTAAATATTGCCTTGTCATGTTGCACAGCGGCCTGTCCCATTTTCTCTGGGAGAATAGGTTGGTGGGCAAATCAGTGTTTGGGCAAGCCATTTTCCAAGCATTTATCGTTTCGATTCTGCCTGGCACTTCAGAATTAACCAGTGTGGGTATTAAAATTTTCCTGGTTAGTTCTTCTGTGCCATGTATCGAAGATAGAAAGGCGGGTAAACTGACATCGGTAATTTTACGAAGCCCGAGCCCACCACAGCGAACCGGTAGAGTCGCTTGCAGCCAGGCTCGATCGTTTAATCTGCATTCAAAATTTTACACAGAGTATTTTGAATCCACAACGATCGGTCCTTGGGGGAGGCCTATGCCCAGCAGTGGGCGTCGTTTGGCTGACGTGATGATGATGATGATTTTGAATAATTTTGTCCATCTTGCCTAAAAGTGATGATCGTAAAGCATATGTGAATTTTGGGACGAAAAGGCAATATCGAACGATAGTAAATGCTGAATGTATGTTAATTTGGAGGAGTTGGTCCGAAACTTCATTAAAATTTTGTATCTTTTCCTCAACGAAGGAATCATATTCTTCTTCTAGAATCGGGAACCATAGGAGCTGAAGAGAACTTTTATGCAAAACTTTTAAATTTGGAGCCAAAGCATTAAATTTTGAGATTGCCAAAGAACTGTTAACGTTATCGTTAAGAAAACTTTCACGTTTTGAGGAATTTAGTTCTAAACCAATAGTTTTAAATTCTTGTTTCAAGAATGCCAGATCTTTAAGTGCTGTGGTGTCTATATCACTTCCTAGAGTACCGTCATCTAGATACCAGATGTTAAATTTTGAATTTAGCTTTCTAATGATTGGATGTATTGATAAACTGACAATGAGGGGCCCAAGAGCATCACCTTGTTGACACCTGACCGCTGAATCTAAAACATTTTCCTTAAAGAGTAATTTAGAAGGGTGTCTGTAACACTGCCAAAGAAACTTGAAAATATTAGGTGTTTCCAGCTTGGCCTGTGTCAACAATGTGTCGCTTTTAACTGAATTAAAGGCATTCTTCAAGTCAACCTTAAGAATGACCTCTCATTCGCCGCAGTCAAGGTACGTTGACAGGGCATGTACAGCAGCCTCACAACTCCCTTTAGACCCAAAACCGAGTTGTAGGGGTTGGAATTTGGTGGATATATCGGCACTGTAAAATTTACAACAGAGTTTGACTGCCATACGCCTGTAAGTACATCCTACGACAATGGGACGAACGAGGATGCCTTCGTCCACATTTCCGGATAGCATGAGGTTTATTAAACCTGTGAGCTCCTTCAAGAGTGCTCCGCCAACATCCCCAACGCCTGGACTCAGGAGGTCTTTGAGGTGTTGAGGAGTCAGACCATCGAGGCCGCCAGCACAACCACTCCGGAAGGAGTCCACAGTAGTTAGCACGTCCTTGGCTGATACAGTCAAAAATTCAGCATCAGAATTTGGAGGATCGGGGAAGGAAAGGTTATCAACTGGCGCTGGATGCTTGCTCTTTAGATCTGCAAGATCTGCTGAAAATTTGTGAATTCAGGATCGAAAGTGCGGGTCGAAAGACAGTTATCCTTCATTTGTAATGTTAGGCTTTTGGGAGTTGTCTGATTTTTTGCGACGTGTAGAATCCTATATGGGAAGGTTAATAATTGTTCCCAAGCGTTGGTAGTATTCTCCCTTACTACAAGGCCAATGCAAAGTGCTAGGTTTTGAGCTACGAAACCGTGCACCACGGGGAAACCTCTTTAAAATGGGTACAGAAATTTTGCTAAGTTCTGCCAAAAGGGAATTTGAGGGGTGGAGAATTGTTGTAGTGGCGTTGTTGTGCTTGGAAGTACATTTTGGCCTTATGTACCTTACCAAAATGTACTTTTTAACCGCGCTCACCTTTGAAAAAGCGAGCTTGAGAACAATTTGAGCAGCGTACTAAGTCATTTTGCGACGTAGTAGGTTGACTATAAACATTCAAATTTGCACTGCCGTTATTGTCTTGCGACATAAAACAATTTAATTACTGGATGGGAATAAAAAGTTCCTCATGACGACACAGTTCATAGATGGCATTCTTTGTCAGGTATACCACTTTGTCTATATTTTACCGTGCCGTGTTTTTTTTTTTTCGTGCGGAAATCCCTTCGGATACCCCCCCGCCGGCCAGCGGGGGTGGTTATGTCGGGTTTGAACCGACTAAAACCACACGCCGTCTCGGGTCTTAATACGCCGGGGTGTAAGGTTGCCCATAGAGCATATCCCTCGCACCACAACTGACCCTGGGCCATCTCCGGTTTCGAGATGGCCCCCTCGGGTTTGAGAACCACGGTGTCCCCGTCTTGTCCCGGTTTGGAGGAGGGCCGCTAGTCGCCCCACCGCACCGTCCCGGCCTGCTTCTGCTGGGGTCCTAAACGTATTGGTCACCAATAGAAAAAAAGCTGTGAACACCTTGTATTTACAGCTCAGACGGCAAATATGAAATAAATTATATGAATCTTTATGAACATTTTACACAGCACAATCTAGACCCAAACTAAGTATAGCTTGTAATACGGGTTCCAAAATGCGGATAAATATACTTTTTTGTATTGATTTTGATTTTTAAAAGCCAGGGACATATATATGCATCCCTTATTTCTAGGATTCTAACTTTTAATGTATAAATACTTAAAGTCTCTAAGGTGATAACAAAAATTTCCACATCAATTCTGATACATCGGCATTTTGATACTCTAATATGGATCAATCATTCCACCCGACGAACGTGATTCATCACTTCTAAATAATCTACAGATAATAAAGATTACTTGTGGGTTATTTAGAAGCATAAATCATTCTGATTTTCTCAAAATAGTGAATATTCATAACAAAAATCTTTAAGCATCATGATTGTATCTAATTACTTGAAATGAAACTATTTTAAACCGATTCTATCGCGATTTATTTATTATTTACACTGATCCACACGCTTCGGTTGCTCCTCAGCAGTCATGTTTTCAATTCGAATAAAAAGAAAAGCTTAAAAATAACTTTGATATCCAGTACGATCCGTCAAAATAAAACCTACGTTATTGTGAGCTTATAAAAGCTGCGTCATTTAAATATATATTACTATTTGATATGCAATTTCAAAAGTTTGCGGAAAATCGGAACACTGAATTAAAACTGTCAATAATTAAATGAAACCATAAATTCAGAATATATTTTTATTCAAATATAAACAAAATTGTGTAGTGCTTCATATCGTTATTTAAAAACTTCTACGCCAATGTTACAAACCTACGAACAATAACAATATAGTAAAAATGTTATCTTGTAAAAAAAATACTTCATGTACCTATGTCTTCTTTACAGCAATTTATTAATCAGTAGCAACCCGCTTTGTTTCGGTTTATATGAGTTTTTTTACCTCTATGTGAGTTGAGTCTTGGCTTGGCTCTATAATGTCCATCGGGGATAATATACCTTTCAAATGGTGAAAGACTTTTTCCAATAAGTGCAGTGTTTCTGAAGATTACCCTCAACATACAAACAAACTCACAAAATTCGGCCTCTCTCTTTATAATATTTGTATAGATTGTATACATGACAATAATAAATGTAAATAGAACAAAATTACCAGTATCCACCCAAAAACGCGCATAAGACTTTATAATAACAAAGTTCATGTTATATTTTTTTACAAAAATTAATATCTGTGAAAATATTTGGTCTTTGGAGCCCCATCAAGACCTTCGGAGCCAAACCAACCTCACCTACAAGCCTGCTGATTGACGGATGAGGCTTTGGCGCAGGTTTTCCTCTTGAGATTGAGAGGTCGGCCGGTAGTCGGTCCCATCATAGCCGCATAAGCCAAATAGAAATGAGTACGGCTAGGACGATGCAACTGGAAAAAACGCTAAGATGATAACTATCTTTGAATATCTTACCTATTGTTGATTAACGTTTACGATAATCTGGACGAGAGGGCTGGAAGGCTGGGCAGGGGCAACGGGGTTGGGTGCGTTGGCATTATCGTCAGCTGCGTCTGGTGCAACACCATCGGGAGAGAGAATAGCGATGACAATGAACTCCTGAAAATATTATAACATTAATTAATTTTAATAATAAAACAACAATTATTACGGTATTAAAAACAAAAGTTACTTTAACAATACAATATAAAGATACAATAAAGATAATAAAGAACAATTTCCAACATTAACTTTGGTACCTACCTACAACCTACTATAAATTATATGTATAACTTTTGACCATACATTGATGTGACTTTTAACTGTTCAGATGTGTAATTTTTTGTAATGATGAAAATGAGTCTATTTCCCTAGGACACGCCATAGCTTGAGAACAACTTGATCGATTTGATTCATTTTTTTAAAGTTTCTAATGATTTGTAGAAGATTCTTACGAAAAGAAAAGTAAAGAAAATTAGACGTGGACAGAGCCGCGAGCAACAGCTAGTACAGTTTATAATTACTATGCTTAACCATAATTAAAAAAAAAAAAAAAAAACAAAAGAAACTGTTTCAACTAACACAATTTTTAAAAGTTAAATATAAACAGTGTTCATACCATGCGTTCACCAGTGCCAACAGTATCCATCATCCTGTTTATGGCCTTCTCGAGATAGGGTATGATGGCAGCATCGGTTTCGGGGTCTTGCAGAGCCATGGACAGCTCAAATAGGGTGTAGTGGTGGATTTCCATTGCAGGCATCGAAACGGGAGCAAACGCCATATCCTAGAAGGAAAATAGTAAATGAATAACAGTTTTCTGAACAGTTCTTGGACCCGATTCACTGAAATTATGTTTTTAAAACGTATGACTTCAAACCTTACTAGAACTTATAAAATTTATATTTTAAAATCGAATGAAAACAAAACAAACTATCAGTGATTAAAGGTTTAATAACCTCATGAAAATGTGGCTAGCTATGTGGTATTGTCACATTCTTAGATTTAGGCCGATATTATGTAATTATGATCTAGGCAATGGAATTAATAATTTCAATAATACATTTATTATTTTTAATTTCATGTATGGTTGGGTAGTTAGGATACATACGGGCCCCTTATTGATCGGACACTCGTTTTGTTACATACTGTATACGAATACTATTACTAGAACTACTCGCGAATAAATGTAAGTAAATTCGCTAAAATGAACTGTTCGCTGAACCTGCTGGTGTTCATCTGAAGATAATCGGTACATAGGTACCTGGGGCGATAGTTCTTTATATATAATATGTTTAGAGAAACTCACAGCAGTGGCTCCTGAGATGAGAGCATCCATGATCTGGTCCTGGGCAGCTACGTAGTAAGGCAGGAGTACGATGTCAGCGGTAGGACTAGTGATAATCTCATCCAGCTCATGTAAGCTCATACTGGGGCTTGTGGAAGCAGGAACTCGAACTACGACGGATTCCTATAAAATGAAAAATTGTTTTGATGAAGTCAATGACTTCTATATACCTTTTTGTTTCGTGCGGCAGTCACCACGCATACCCCTCCCCCGGCCGGCCAGTGGGGTGATTATGTCGGACTCGAACCGGCTAAAACCGCATGCCATCTCAGATCTCATATACCGGTGTACGGAGATTCAACATTCCCTCGCACCCCACCAGACCCTGAGCTATCTACGGCTTTGAGATAACCCCTTCTGGGACTTCTATATAACTACTACTAGACTGACAGAACACAAAATTTTATCGCTTAGTTCATGGCAATTGTGATCAATTAACTCGCAACTTTTTAATTCATTACTAATCTCTGCGGTCTGTACTCCTCCCGCAACCCGCACAGTTTTTGTGAGCCTAGCCAGGTCACACTCAGGATGGGTCAGGATTCTTAAATTTATGAGACCACCAGTAGGTTGTGGAGGTCAGATGGAAGTCGCTTCAAGGATCATATCAAAGTTTGGCCGCGTCGTAATTAGACTGAAAAGCCAATACGAACTGAGTTGATAAAAGATGGAGAAAAGATTGGAGGATGTTGATGACATAGAAGTCATTCGATGAAGTTTTCATTTTACAGATATTGCTGATAGCTCATTCGCTTAAAATTCATATCTTAACATAGTACTTAATTTTATTGTCTGTGGAAGCCCCCACGGGCTCCACCCCATCGTTGCAAACGATGAGATGGGTGTGTCGGTATCGGATTGACTAAAACCACACGGTGTGCTCCCTAAGTGTCTATTGCCGCACACCCCGGGGTAAACCCTCGAAAGGATAACCCCAGGGTTCCCGGCGGGAAAGCCGCTTTGGGCGCCATCGCAGCCTCGCCTATGGGATCAGATTTGATCCCGTGTCGGTGAGTTGGCAGGCGTGTGTAGTACACACACGACATGTCTCCGTCTTGACCTGCTTCTGTAAAGATGGCATTTACCCACCACCCTCACCATATCATTACCCTGATTGCATTCATAGCTTGGACTTTGGAGCTCAAGTCAACTCTCCTACGCTTTCCCTTCCTGTGGACCTACGAGTACCTGTTAACGTGCTCGTGCATTGGGCGAGAAAGGGGAATGGAGCTATATACACCCTATATAGTTCAATGCCTCTTTCGCGCCCAGAAAACGAAAGCTTTTCATACAGTTTTTACTAGTACGGCTGTCAACGTTCAGCATATCAAATCTAAATGGTAATATAAAAAACACTGTATTGCTCTTTATTTAAGTAATGATTATGTAAAGCTAGCTACTCTGTTTGGAATCAATAAACATTATCTTATCTTATATTACGTCATGATAGGCCCACTGATGTGGCACGTCTGCGATCTAACCCCTCAACACGGAGAGGAAAGCTTGCGCCAACGCCTCGTCTGTTGATTAGCAGGTATTTGGCTTGGGCCCCATAGACCCAATCGTTACAATAAAAGTGATAACCACAACCTAGTTGAAGTAACTTACAACTTGGTTTCCAGCCATGAGGTTTTCTACCATTGAGTCCAAGGCATCAATCAAATGAAGCCTCAGAGTTGGGTCTGTGTGTTGGTCATCAATGGCACGGGACAGCTGCTCCAAGTCCCAGGTTCTGCCAGCACAGGCTACCGCGACCAGAGCGGCGAATACAGTTAGGAATTTCATCTTTTTAGGATTATTTGTTTCAGCTTCTGTAATTAAATTATGTTGTTATTAGTAAGATCAAAACAGTGACACAAATACATATTACCCTATTTCGTTTATCTAAAGTTATTAATAGTCGGCTAATTTATAACCGACTTCAAAAGGGAATTTCTCAATTCGTTTGTATGTTCAGAAACAACTAATTAACTGGTTAGTTAGTAGTCTCACCTTGATCTAGTATCTACAAGTAGAACTTAGTAATTATTTTGATTTAATGGATTTTGGTGATTTTTTTATTTAGTTTGAGGACTGCTAAATATCATCTACTACTGAACTCTATGCCAGTGACAACACCTCACTTCATTTTCTTGCTTGGAACATTGCTACGTCTACTACGTAGTCATTTCTAACAGTGTGGTATTACTGGTATTTCCAATGACCCAATGGGAGTTATGAGATAACGATAACTTAACATTAACCATACTTAAACTGCCATCGCTAGTGGATAATGAATATATTACTTACCTACTCGCCAAACTGGATAAATGGACAATACTCGGCCCCATGTATATATAGTGAGTTTAATCAAAAGTACAATAAATTATATCTTTTAAATTTTATTACATTTCTAAACTTAGGTCTGTATATCTTTCTATGTTGTAGTAGTATGCTATAATCAGTATTTTTTAAATTGTCATATAATAAAATGTATTAATGAATAAGTATGTAATTAAGGATAAAATAATTGACGGCCTCTGTGGCTTCACGATAGTGCATTCGACTGCTACGACGTGCGGGTTTGTTTCCCGCACAGGGCAAACATTTGTGTGAATGAATATGTCTATTTGCATTGGTCTGGGTGTTTCTATGTATAATATGGATGTATTTACAAAAAAAAAGTATATAAGTATGTTTATCCGCATTTTGGAACCCATAACACAAGCTAGTTAAACTATGCTTAATTTGGGACTAGAAAGTGCTGTGTAGAATGTCGTAGAACATTTGTTTATTTATTTAATTATTACCTCGGAGACGTAGTATTTGTAACTGTTGTGCATCAGAGGCATAAATAATATTATGTATAAACCCGGATATGACCGAGTAAAAAGTTGTTAATTTTCTGTTATTTATCCTCATTAGCAGGTTGGGCAGTAATATGTACCTACCACTATTACGTGGTATCAACTTGTATAACATACACCGACTAGGAAGGCGAAGATATATACTTCTTTGATTTACCACTACGACAAAAATTATAACTAGAGATACTCGGTACAAATACAGTACTATTATATATTCTGTGGTAGAGACGAATTTCACTAAATTTGACTTATGACTTAAATTTCAAGTTTCAAGGTGGCATACATGAATCCTTTAAACTTGCTTTAAGACCTACCAATACCGTAACATGCTCAGATAACACATTGATAAATATCAAAGTACCAAAATAAAATAATAAATCATTTGGACTCGGGTGCTACTGCGTAAGAGATTTCTTATGTAATGAGAACAATGGCTGGTGGCTAGATATATTAATCCTACTGGTTCATGGACTACAAATCGCCTCGTACTCCACCTTCCACCCTGGCTGTATGGGGCTTCACATGACCAACGGGGCCAAGCCAACCTGCAAGTCGGTAATGGAAGTCGGTCGGACAGATGAGGCTTTTGTTGTTGAGGAGTCAGCAGTGGACAGCAGTCTTTCCTATAAAACTCGTTTGAGCTGAACCAAACTGAGGACCCCAGCCTCCGCGGTTAAAGCCTTAGATGCAACAGGAAACAACACTACTACTAATGTTGATGGATCACCCTTGTTAACGGAAGCTGCAAAGTCGCCCATTCTTCTTCTGGAAACGGCTTTGCTGCTTACGGCTTATGTTCTACCGAAGCAGGAGTGACTCATATTTTAGGTTATTCGGTCTCTCTACGTGTCTCTCTCATTAACAGAGGGCGCTTTGGAGAGGCAGCGTCGTATACCTAAAATGCATGTTACATATTAACTAGCTGGTTCCCGCGACACCGCCTGTGAGGAAGTGATCTGGATCTGATACGGTTTCTGCTACGTATCGGAACCTAATTCAGGGATAAAAAGTAGCCCATATGTTATTCCAGACTATAATCTATCCCTGTACCAACTTTCAGCCAGATCTTTCCAAACCTTCACATTTATAATATCAACTCGGTATCAACTGGGGTAGGAAGTAGGATCATGGAATGCAAAAGCTTAAAAGTTAATATAAATGTTATCATATAGCTTATTAATTTACTACTTTGTTTTATGTAGTATGTTACTATATTACGTATTATTTACGAGCTTAACACTATTATCTAGTGTTTATCTTTATGCTAATGTCATATTACAATCAATAAATATTTTTCAAAATTTATTAACTTATTTATCCCTGTTTCTCTTTCTGTTTGGGATGAAACCAGCAATAATGCTATGGATATACAAAGTAATTATTCTGCCAAGAATCCTACATGATGCCCTAGTCTGGTGGTATAAGTCCAAAGGTTAGCAGCTCTGATGACCACGGGCGCGATGTAGACAACTCCCACAGCCGCGCTTGAAATCATATTGGGGCATAACCCCTTGGATTAAGAAATAAAAAGAAAAGTAACCGAACAATGGTTCAAACTCAGGAGCACTGGCCAATGGACCAGAACCATTATGGATAAAGGCCATGCCAGTATCATAAGAACAATAAGAACTACGAAGAGAGGCTGTCGATGATCCTCTCTAACTATAACATGATAGGCCACGGTAACCGCTTCCCATCAGGTGGACCGTGTGCTTGTCTGCCACCTTAGTGGTATAAAAAAAAATAAGGAAGGGGAATGTTCAATAAGAAGTACAGAGTACACATAGGACCAGGAGACGACTGGAGGACAGATGCCAGTGGCACTGTCTGCTACACGGACGGCTCAAGGAAGTAAATAATAAAGCTATCTGGATCTGGAGTATACATTAAGTGCGAAGACGGATCAGAGATAAATAGATCAATATCCTTAGGCAGATTCGCAAGCGTTTTTCAAGCGGAAGTCTACGGCATAAAGGAATATGCTGAGCTGGTCGAACACCTCAACAACATCAACAGGGTGACCATCTACAGCGACAGTTAGGCGGCGCTGAAGGCACTAAGCAAAGTGAAAACGACCTCAGCAATCGTAAAGGAATTTTAAGAGTCACTAGAGAAACTGGCCAAAAAAGTCGGCTTAACGATCGTCTGGGTGCCCGGACATGGGGGCCACATGGGCAACGAGACAGCTGACAAAAGCTTGGTGGGGCCGGAGCCCTAGCTCCCAATATCACACAGAATCATCAAGGGAGTAACCAGCTGCAGCATTACAGCAGACACCAACTGAAGATGGAGATCATCGGCAGGCATGAGACAGTCGAAGTACTTTATCAAGAAGATTATCTTTCTCGATAAGAAAAAGATAAGTCAACCAACCAAACTCTCAAGAGGGAACATGAGGCTCGTCATCGAAGTAATAACAGGACATTGTAGACTAAACAGACACCTAACAGTGATCGGAGTGAAGACTGACCCCAGTTTTCTGGAGTGCATGGAGACAGAAGAGACCAGTTGCCACCTGCTGTCCGAGTGCCCCATGTACTCACTAATTAGATGGGAACTTCTGGGATCGGACACACTGGACACGGAGGAGTTGAAGGATCTGAAGGTGGAACAGATCGCGAGATTCTGCAAGGATACAAAAAGGTTTGAAGGGGCGTCGTGAATGCTGGAATAACCACGCTCTCCCCAACGGTAGGGTTGGGGAAATGGATGAATTGGGCCACAAGTTTCGTGGGTGGATCATCCCTCCGGCTTCCGGTGTCCGCATTTGAAATAACAAAAAATAATCCCTGTTTCTCATTTCCCTATATTGGCATTTTATTATCGTCTATTTTTTAGCTATTTCTTTTCATCTTTCATTTTTTTTCTACTAATGTACCTTATAGTCATATAAATACATTTTTACCTTAAGTCATTTCAAGCCACAGACCTCATCATGACAAAGTTATATTTTCAAGTCACGTTTCACTATCGTAAAAAAATTTATTAGGCATGTAATGCTCGCGAAGGAGGTGGCGGAGCGCGCCCGGGAGAGACTTAGAACTCTCCCGGTCCGCCGAGCCCGCAACTTGCTCGCCGCGCGTCGCAGGCAACTCAGGCGCCGGAGGTCGCTTAACGACCTCCGTCCTCCATGAGCGCAGGCCTGGGGGTGGCGGGTGAGGCCACCTGTCACCCCAGCAGAAGCAGGCCGGGAAGGTGGGGCGACTAGCGCCCCTCCCCCAAACCGGGGCAAGACGGGGACACCGTGGTTCCCAAACCCGAGGGGGCCATCTCGAAACCGGAGATATCCCAGGGTCAGTCGGGGTGCGAGGGATATGCTCTATGGGCAACCTTACACCCCGGCGTCTGTAGACCCGAGACGGCGTGCGGTTTTAGTCGGTTCAAGCCCGACATAACCGCCCCCGCTGGCACGCGGGGGGGTATCCGAAGGGATTTCCGCACGATAAAAAAAAAAAAAAAAAAAAAAAGGTAGGCACTTAGCCTTCACCCCTTCATAGGGTTGGCATTGATCGTCGGCCAATACCCAACGTGGCGGGAACACATCGCTCTCCGTACTCCTCTGCTTTCAGAGGAGACAGTATGAGCGATGCTGTTAGTGGTGAGATGGCCCAGGGTCAGCCGGGGTGCGAGGGATATGCTCTATGGGTAACCTTACACCCCGGCGTCTGAAGACCCGAGACGGCGTGCGGTTTTAGTCGGTGCAAGCCCGACATAACCGCCCCCGCTGGCCGGCGGGGGGGTATCCGAAGGGATTTCCGCACGATAAAAAAAAAAAAAAAAAAGGTTGGCACTTAGCAGGGGTGTGTGTTGGGTAACCTCCTCGAGTGTCGCTCCGATTCCGATCCCGCTGCAGTCCGGGGGGAACGGAATCGGAGCGGCCGGTACACCCTGGGCGGCGGTCAATGGCTTCCCCTTCACCCCTTCATAGGGTTGGCATTGATCGTCGGCCAATACCCAACGTGGCGGGAACACATCGCTCTCCGTATTCCTCTGCTTTCAGAGGAGAGACAGGATGAGCGATGCTGTTAGTGGTGAGATGGCCCAGGGTCAGCTGGGATGCGAGGGATATGCTCTATGGGTAACCTTACACCCCGGCGTCTGAAGACCCGAGACGGCGTGCGGTTTTAGTCGGTGCAAGCCCGACATAACCGCCCCCGCTGGCCGGCGGGGGGGTATCCGAAGGGATTTCCGCACGATAAAAAAAAAAAAAAAAAAAGGTTGGCACTTAGCAGGGGTGTGTGTTGGGTAACCTCCTCGAGTGTCGCTCCGATTCCGATCCCGCTGCAGTCCGGAGGGAACGGAATCGGAGCGGCCGGTACACCCTGGGCGGCGGTCAATGGCTTCAATGGCTTCCCCTTCACCCCTTCATAGGGTTGGCATTGATCGTCGGCCAATACCCAACGTGGCGGGAACACATCGCTCTCCGTACTCCTCTGCTTTCAGAGGAGAGACAGGATGAGCGATGCTGTTAGTGGTGAGATGGCCCAGGGTCAGCTGGGGTGCGAGGGATATGCTCTATGGGTAACCTTACACCCCGGCGTCTGAAGACCCGAGACGGCGTGCGGTTTTAGTCGGTGCAAGCCCGACATAACCGCCCCCGCTGGCCGGCGGGGGGGTATCCGAAGGGATTTCCGCACGATAAAAAAAAAAAAATAAAAAAAAGGCACTTAGCCTTCACCCCTTCATAGGGTTGGCATTGATCGTCGGCCAATACCCAACGTGGCGGGAACACATCGCTCTCCGTACTCCTCTGCTTTCAGAGGAGACAGTATGAGCGATGCTGTTAGTGGTGAGATGGCCCAGGGTCAGCCGGGGTGCGAGGGATATGCTCTATGGGTAACCTTACACCCCGGCGTCTGAAGACCCGAGACGGCGTGCGGTTTTAGTCGGTGCAAGCCCGACATAACCGCCCCCGCTGGCCGGCGGGGGGGTATCCGAAGGGATTTCCGCACGATAAAAAAAAAAAAAAAAAAAGGTTGGCACTTAGCAGGGGTGTGTGTTGGGTAACCTCCTCGAGTGTCGCTCCGATTCCGATCCCGCTGCAGTCCGGGGGGAACGGAATCGGAGCGGCCGGTACACCCTGGGCGGCGGTCAATGGCTTCCCCTTCACCCCTTCATAGGGTTGGCATTGATCGTCGGCCAATACCCAACGTGGCGGGAACACATCGCTCTCCGTACTCCTCTGCTTTCAGAGGAGACAGGATGAGCGATGCTGTTAGTGGTGAGATGGCCCAGGGTCAGCCGGGGTGCGAGGGATATGCTCTATGGGTAACCTTACACCCCGGCGTCTGAAGACCCGAGACGGCGTGCGGTTTTAGTCGGTGCAAGCCCGACATAACCGCCCCCGGCGGGGGGGTATCCGAAGGGATTTCCGCACGATAAAAAAAAAAAAAAAAAAAAAAGGTAGGCACTTAGCATAGCGTAGTCATATACTTACATATAGTTAGCATAGTCTACTAGGAACTTATCCAGCTTATCTCTAAATGTTTCAAAATGAAGTTTGCCAGAAGTCAACCTTAACATAGCAGTATGTTCCTGAATTCAACATCATCAAGGCGTCAGCCCTGGTTGCATCCAAAGCTTGAATGTTACTTTGGAGCCCTGGGTTCGCTCTCTTCCTCTTCTTCTTATCAGCCTTTTATGGGAGCGACTGCCGTCTGTCCTCCCAACCCCGAGAGGAAAGCCAGCGCCAAAACCTCATCCATCAATTAACAGGTGCAGGCTTGCAGGTGATGTTGGCACAGTAAGCCGTAGTTAAGCCGTAGGCTCTTGAATTGTATTGTTGAATTTAGGAGGCTGCGTTTCTGCTATACGTATTACTGGAATCAAATATAGCTCACTTAGGACACAATATTTGTGTCCGTGGTGCTTATCTCTTTTATAGGTAGTTTGCCCATTTGTCTCTATTGTCTCCCAGTTACTTAGGAGGGAAGTGGATTTATTATATTTGTAACTCCTCCAATTTACTTCTGATTGATTGCGATTGGGTTCCAAGAAAGTTTATCTTTCCCTGGGACTTCCCGAGTGTCATTCCTCGGCGTCTTCGTGGGTCACTACTGTTGATTCTAATGTACAGGAGCTACAGTAGTGGGAATGAGGATGGGGTTAATCCCATTACAAAAAAGCTTTCAATCTTCTCATCCTCTTTGGCTATGGGTACGTCAGACAGCATCGATCTACATGTCATTATCGTCATCGAATGTCATACAACAGCTTATCACAAAGATAACTACACAACTAAAGCCCATTTAATATGATTGATTAGAAATGGATCTTGTCCAAAAGACTATTGTTCTCGGATCATAAAAATAATCCTTTTATTATATTAGCGTGTTATTACCCTGCTCATATAATCATGTCAAACCTGTTATTTGACACAGAGCCATCCCTCAGTATAAGAGGGGCAAGGCTACGGCTCTATTCCAAAAATAATAAACTTCGTGAATTATCGAGAATAAAACGAAATGCTCCAGTATGCAGATTTTCTGTACGATTTACATAGTTTTTTTATTGGATTTTAAGATAACGTTGACTTTCAATTATATAGGTATTTATAAAGTTTTATGTGAAGATTAGTGAGATGAAACTTGTATATATATAGTGATATTTTACTTACTAATCTTTTTGTATAATAAAGGTCATGTGTCATAAATTTAAAATGTGATGAAGAGTGAGAGAACTAACTCATGAGAAAACCCATAAAAAGTATTGTTAATATCAACGCTGTTGATATGTTTCGTAAATCCCTTACTGTAAAATAATTATGTCATGAATCTATGATACACGATAACAAATATCTTAATTATTTTATTATTATTATTTTATATATTTAGTGGCCTGATGGTAAGCTGAAGCGAAGTCCAAAAAGTAGTGGCCACCAATTCCAGAGGTTGTCCCTAGAATGGTAGCCCCTACCTAGACGTCTCGATAGATGTTTTTTCACGCTATACTTAAAGAACCCGAGATTGTATGAAGAAGGTAACACGTATGTGGGTAAAGCATTCCATTTCTTTATCGTACGACAAAGAAAGGAATGAACCGCTTGATTTGCGATAGCATCGACTGCACCGTTTGAGGAGGACACCTAAGACCTGGACGTGTTGTCCGGGATAGGAAGGAAGAAGGAGGAATCAATTGGAATAGCTCATCGGAACATTCTCCATGCTATAGGCGATAGAATACTGCCAAGGAGGCTATCTCTCTACGCAGCTCAAAGGCTCTAGAGAATTGGTGACCTCAAGAGTATCGATAATTCGGACTGCCTATAGCAGCAATCTGTCGAAAGCGTCTGATAAGTACTGAGCGGAGCGATCCCAGATGTGAGATCAGTATTCCACGCTGGGACGAACCTGTGTCTTATATAAAAGACACCGCTGCTTTTGCAAGGAAGTTTTCCTTCATCACATAGCTGGGGTAGAGAAAGTAAGGGCGGCGTTGTGTCTCCGTGAGGAAAAACAATGCCGGCCGTACCGTCTCGAGGTGCTGGTGGACGACTTGGTGGCTTGTAGAGAGTCCACGAATATTCCTAATTACTTTATTATATTATATTCCTAATTTAATATCCACTGCGCTATAAACTTGAAATTTTGGCAGTTATGAAACTCTTATTTGAGCTGAGCGAAGCGAAGCTCTTATACGTGGCTAAGCCGTTTGGTCGAGACTGTACTCCTCCGGAACCACAATACCGATCTTGACCAAATTGGCCATGGTGATAGTGTAGACACCGCTGAGTGTTTAAAGGGGTCAACTGTTCAAATACAATGTACCATTGAGGAATAATCACCGAAAAACAGTTTCACGAGCGCGCGGCCTTAGCTAAGCGCGCGACCGTAGTAAGATGTCTTATTTTCAAGTAAGAGTCCTGCTCGCTCAGCTCAATTTATTTCAGTCGCACCCTGCACTGAATTCCTAGTAATAAGCCCCTAGGAGCCTTTTTCACAGTCATTATCTTCGAAAATTTATAACAAAAGTTTAAAAATGCGCTGTTTTAATATAATTTTACAAATAGATTAGCACTCGAAACCGGCGGGCTTGCATGAAAGATTTAATGACAGTAGAGAAAACTCGTGGAGTGTGTGAGGACATGAGCAGATGGCGGGCTGTTGTCTTTGCCTACACCGGAGGGAAAAAGGTATGAGTGTATGTATGTATGTATATATGTATGTAAATGGATGAGGTATCTACATCACTGTTCCCAATCACGATCTTCGTACACCCCATCCTTTCGGATGTCGGGTAGTAATCTTCTTAGTAGTTGTTGTAATAGGTTTTTGGGTCGTTTTTCTATTGACGTATAAGTTTTGCGCATGGGGAATAAGACCCAATGGAGTCAAAATGACAATGCTTTCCTGTAAAAATAGTATAACAAAATTAATTATTAGTGTTTGGGCGGTTTCACCCGCTAACGGCAATTATACGGTGTGTGAGCGAGATGAATATTTTTTGTGTGATGCTCGAATTCAACAAGTAATAGCTTCTTCAGTTTAATAAAAATAAATGTATTATTGGAATGTTAAATGCCATTTCCTAAATTACAATTACCCTCTTCTCAAAATCTAAGAATGAGGCAACGACGCATAGTAATTAGCAGCAATAATATTTAGGACCGCCGCGCCCTCTTGTTTTTCTTATTTATTATTTTTCTTTTTAGAGAGGGTTTGTTCAAAAAGTGTGTTGCCAGGTCAATTTCTGCGTTGCCGCGTTGATCTAAATTTTATTGCAGTTTCTGTAGGGTTATTTTACTGAACTTATTTTCCAAAAAGGATTACATGAACGGATGGTCACTGGTGGTAGAAATTTGATGACACAAATTTGTCACAAAATTAGGCCGGGTGGGTACCACCGTGCACGATTGCGAAAAACCCTCCATAGTAATCCGATTTCGGTTTGATTACGTTCAGGGGTCAGCAAGTGCATAGCCGGGCAGGGGGCAGCACTAGTGGGACCGGTGGGCGTCACGCGGTGCTGCGACGACAATCCTCTTCTGATGAGACCGTCAAGCTGAGTGCCACCATTGTTAAATTGGTACGTGTATGTAATGGTGACGCTCTTTCCAGAGACTTTACCTTCAGCTTACCATCAGGCGAGGTGAAGTCAACTTGACGTGTCCTAAATATAAAAAAAATAAATAAACGGAACCTTAAATTGATACTTATTTTATTAACAGATCGGACAATAGTTTAGTTACATATTATATATATACCTGGCAGATTTTGACATGGGGCATTAAGGGCAGATACTTATTATTATTATTATTAGAGCAGTTATAGTTACAAGAAAACGTTCCGTTAGAGGAATAAGTTATTTTATCTACACTCAAATCGAAAAATTCGAATTACGAATTCAAAGACGATTCTATACATACGCACTTTATAAACGCATATACATAAAATTAAAAATTAAACTTATTATAGTATCACCAACTCATTATAACATCGCTATCTTTTTTTATTCATTAAACTAGTCTAAGGTTTTCTTCCGAATATGAACAATAAAGGCGCACGCATGCGCAGTTCGAACTGTGAAAAAAATGGCGCACGCTAAAATTACCTACTTTGTTTACTTTGTTTAATTTCAATTTTTCCTATGAGTGAAGATAAAGTTGTGTATGAAACTGCATATAACTTAGTGACTGAATTTCAAATAATAAAAAAAATTAAAAAAAAATGACAGTTGCATAAACTATTCTGGTTCTGTGTTCCATACTATGTTTTTTGTGCTTCCAGATATTATACCAACATAATTTATAATATTTAATATACAAACATTACGATATCCCAAATGAATATAATCCATCAACGCAGAGAATGCGTCTTGCAAGTAGGGCTTAAGATCAGGATGGGTCTTCGGGTTCCTCAAACCTTCTTTCAGATCCTTAATATTCCATTTAGAAATATCAATACCCGGTTCCGTTACTTTAACCGTTTTCTGAAAAAATATTAATTGAATCCTAATATAATATTAGTTTGAAACCACAACTGGATCAGTGGTCTTGAAGTACCCACAGAGTAATAATATGTATATGCTACGATGAGTTTACCTAATATATTTTACTCGCGTTTGGCGCCCAATATCTTTCATCGATACGTAATTTATTAAACACACGGCCCGTGCAGGGGATGCTTTAGATAAATACTATATACTAGCTGTTGCCCGCGGCTCAACCCATTGAAGCCTATGCCAGGGATAAAAATATATAGCCTATGTGTTATTAAAGACTGTAATCTATTCCTGTACCAAATTTCAGCCAGATCCGTTCGGTCGTTTTTGCGTGAAAGAGTGAGGTGCATTACACACCCACGATTCGCCAGTTATGTTTAGGTCCCAATGTAATAGGGGGCGAGCCTATTGCCATCTACCGGGCACATTACTAAGCGAGCGATAATCAACATTTTTAATACATAACTACGAAAAGTCAGAGGTGTGTGCCCGGGGCTACTGGGGATCGAACTCGAGACCTCGGGACATCGTATTTTAATACATATAAATATTTAATACATAATTAAACCAGGTTTTTCGGCCTGGCCTGCCCTCAATACGTCCACGACAACTATATATTACCTGAATATATTTTTTAGCTCTATACCTGTGGTAGCGACCTTCTAGCACTTTCCGTAAGTTTATTGTAGGCAATTGAAATGGCGTGTCCTTTCGCGAATTCTCTGGCTTCTTCACTCGTCATGATTTTACTGACATCAAAGTATTCTGATACTGGTTTAGGATTTTGATCTTTTAATTCCTGCAATGTCCAAGTAGACCTACCGGAAGGTGATGGAATGACAATATGAACAGTTTCCTGTATAAAATGAAAGAGAATTGTTCAAACAAAGCAAGTGCAGTGGGAATAGCATTACAGAATTTACTTTATTTATGTTTATTTCTGAAAGGTACGCTTACAAATAAGTGCCATTGCATGACAGGAAACCTTTGGAGACATATAATCGAATAAGTGATCGCAAAAAAAAACAGATGAAATAAGTTTTTTTTTATTTAGGACACGTCAATTTGACTACACGTCGCCTGATGGTAAGCATAAGGTAAAGTCCCAGGAAAGAAAAAAGAAACTAAGACCGTGAAATTGCCAGGACACATGAAAAGAGGCAGTGATCCAAATGGAACAAAATTATGACAGAATGGTAACCACACGATGTCAAATATAAAAGAAACAGAGGAAGACAGGCAAGAAGAAAGGTAAGCCAGAAACAGAAATGAATGGAAGCAGTTGGAAGATATCTATATGTCACAGGACACGCTGAACAATAAACCGAAAATCCTATGTGTTAATTTATAAGTGAATAGATTCTATTATATGTTTAGTTTCTGCAATAGAGGCTTAATAAAAACATATTAAGTCTAGAGAGTAATCCAAATACCTATAGCATTATTAAAAAGGCAAAATACATGACACGTGGCTCAGTCAACAACAGACGTACTTTTCATGGTTAGAATCTGGGGGTTCTAAAAGATAAAATATATTTGCCTAACATTTATATTGACTTCGTTTTGAGCCATTTCATATTTAGCATCTTCAAGGTATTCCATCTCTTCGGGAGTTTTTCTCCCTGAGTAATTTCCAGTAGCATAGGCTAGTTCTGGAAAAGTCCAAGTTTTTACCACAGGGTCGCTGAATGTTGCTGCTAATAGTGCTAGTACGATCGCTAGCACCTTCATTAATCTGTTGACACGGGAGAAGGTGACATATAACTCCATTTGCGTTTACGATTCTTACGTTCTAATTAGTTTAGTGTGTATGGGGTCTAACTAAAACCTTTAACGCCAAAGCCAACCTCTCCTACCAGCTGATATACCTGCTGATCAACGGACGAAGCTCTGGTGCAGGCTTTCCTCTCGGGATCGGAAGGTCAGACAGCAGTTTACTATTGTCCTAAATGTATACTATGACAAATTTTAAAAGGTAATAAGTATTGAACAACATCGAAAAAAATGTAAATAAAAAACGGCGATAAAAGTAATCATGAAACGTGTATTCGCGTAAATTTTCAGAAGCATTATGACATACGATGTCTTCTAACTTCTGGTGGTAGTGTCACCAGAGCTCCTTCGAAAAGAGAGTAGAGTCAGCAAGCTGTGGGTCCGAGGCGTCGGGCCCACAGCTTGCTGACTTTTTTTAATATTTAAGACACGTCTATTTGACTTCACCTCGCCTGATGGTAAGCTGATGGTAAAGTCTCAGGAAAGAGGGTCACCATTACATACATAAGTATAGCTTCCGGTGACCACATTCTATTAACCGGATCATGTGCTACTTTACTTTCGTGATGGTAAAGGAAGGTTAGAAAACTTACAAACAGCTAATTGGTAGTTGAAATAAAATATACAATCCCCTCTATAGTATTTCGATTATCTGAGAAGATAGTGACTCGTTTTTTGAAACTAGGTAATGTATTTGGCAAAGTAATATTTTATTACAATTCTGGCGCAATACCTCTTTTCTAAATTGAATATTATTTTATAATCGTAACATAATATAAGTAGTGGTCGTAAATTTTGCAAGAAAACCCATATTTGTTTTTATATGTTTAAGCGACTGAAGCAGTTTCTCTTACAAATAATATAGTCTCGATTCGATTGTATGGGCGCACTAAGATCTTTGGTGGGCCCAAAGATCGGAGCCAAA
The DNA here is from genome assembly GCA_946251805.1 of Cybosia mesomella. Taxonomy (NCBI): domain Eukaryota; kingdom Metazoa; phylum Arthropoda; class Insecta; order Lepidoptera; family Erebidae; genus Cybosia; species Cybosia mesomella. The sequence continues at coordinate 21,078,337 of OX276405.1, read as the reverse complement.
TTCACGTGCAAACCGTTCTCTGCTCCTGCTCTCAAGGCTAGGCTGGGCGCTTTGAGTTCAACGATTGCAGTTTGATTGGAGGACAAACCAAATATCAACAATCACTTTTATTTCAAACAATTTTATTTCTCGTACTAAATAATGCCGATGCCGATGCCGATGAAGAGGACCGTGCAAAGTAGAGAAGCCGGAAAGCGGACCCCGGGCTTCGGAAAGAAGGCCTCAGAAGCAACCGGCACACAACGCTGAGATTATGAATGGTCACTTAGAAGTCTCGCTTGCTCTTCTTTTTGTTAATATATGAATATGCCTTCTGAGTGATGAGACCGACCGGAGTTACCATACCTATTGTCTCCTGCAAAAATTTTGTTATTTTAGTCGCTATTAAATATTCATAATTTTATCAAATGAGAATGATTCTGTTCCCTTTCATTCAACTCGTTCAAACGTCTTTGTGGATTTAAATCGCAAAGTAACACTTTAGTCACAAAAGTGAGATCAAAAAATCATTTAATCAAGCATTTAACGAAAATCGGTTCAGATTTATCTAAAATCATAAATTGTTCAAACCTGTGTGATATCACCACCAGATTGTTTCATATTTGCGATTGCCTTTTGCAAGTGAGGTATAAGTTCAGCCTTAGTGGTTTTGTTTTTTAGTGCTTTGGTCAGGTCCGCCATGGTCCAAATAGATATATCCATTGCTGGGATTACCACCTGGATGTCATTCTACAAAATAGATTTCAGAAGTCACAATTAAAAAAATCTTGCAAGTCCCCGTACTACACCCAGGTGGAGAACCTAGGTGAAGCACGAGTTCGGCCCCGAAATGAATTATGCACTAGGCGGCTAGCCGCAAGTGCGCTGTGGCTCTTATAGATTTTTTGAAGCAATTCATTTGCTAACTTTTCCTGAAAATTTAAATCGGATAAGTCAACATCCAGGATTGGACGGTACTCCGGGACGCGAGTTCATGTTCCATCCTGAATTGTGTCCTTTTTAAACAGAGAATAATATTACAAAAGTGCTATGTTCTGTGATTTATAACTATAAATAACATCACGGGCGTATCCCGGTTTTATTTTCAGTATTGGGTATTAAAATTCGGGTGGAAGGGGTTTCAGAAAATAAAACTACCCCACTGGCCACGCCCATGAATGACACCATTACAATCAATAAAATTTTGTCACAATGAGACTGTTACCAACAAAAATATTTTGAAAAAATATATAGATCGTAATCATATCATTTATGGAGTCGCACTCAGAAGTTGCTAAACACTAACAAAGAATCTTTACATGCAAATAAATGAATAAATAGTTATACTTATTTTGTAATATTCAGAGGATTTTAACATTTTTCAATTTTTGTTTATTATTTCATATACAGTTTTAGAGCTAAGGTGGTCGGTAACTTTGAAAATGTTGAGCTAATACCGATGGTGACTGTCCGAATGCCGTTTGTACTACACAAACTACCTACCACGATTTCGCCTATTTCTTCTTTCTGTTTGTAGATTCCATGAGCTCTGAATATTGCAGTCTTATATTCTTCAGTGGTTTCATCATTCATTTCTGTAATAGCCTGCAATTCCTTTATTAGTTCCTCTTTAGTCCACGTGGCAGTGCCCGAAGGCGATGGAATTACGACACGTGAGAAGTCCTAAAATTGTATTTTAATTTTATAGCTGTTTAAGACGAACATAGATTGCTTGTGAGCAGATGCATCTTAATTGCTATTGTCTAAGAGCGGATTTCACCTATAATAGGATCTGCGTTGAAATCGAACTAAACTCTGTTAGATACTACGTTTTACTCAATGAATTTCAGTTAGTGAAATATGAGAAAGTCTAGTTGAACAGATTTTCACTGGTGAAGTTCAGCCTCCATGACATCAACATAAATTAGACAAGATTTGACCTACACAAATCATGATAAAAAAATTCTAGGAAAAAGAAGTCAAGGATATTTTAGTATCGATATGGACCTCAGTATCGTGGCCGGAATCGTCTCCTTAAATTAATTAAACCGGCATCGTATTGTTAAGATATCAAAAAACTAATGTTACATACCTACCTCATTCCCATTGAACAAATTGTACATGATCTGATTCAAAGCATCTTCGTAGTACGGCTCCAATACAGGATCTTGTTTGGTTTCAATGGCAGTCGACAACTCTAAGAGAGTCATGGTTTTTACCGTTGGGTAGCTGGCTGCTATTGCCAGGATCAGTGATAGGATAGAAAGTACTTTCATTGTTTCTGAAAATTGAAATAAAATTTTATATTATAGTCTCAACTTCTTCCATTTCATGTTACTTTGATCAGTGGGTTAGTAGATTAGTCATGATGGTTAGAGTCCGACATGACTATCCACATCCTGGTGTACAGGATTTACAGTGGTGGGAATAAGGGTGGGATTAGTCCCAAAAGAAAATAAGTGGAAACAAATCTAAAAAATCAAAGATCATGAAAATCAGTCCACATGTTCTCGAGTTATAAACGGTCTCAGTAACGCGACTGTGTTTTATATATGTATATATAGATTATGTTACGTTAGTTACCCATACACAGGGTTTGCCCACGTAGGTTATTATTTTCGAAGGATGCACGTACAGAGGTTTTTCAGAGCTGAAGTGCTCGCTGATATTTACAAACGGACGTCGAAGTTAGGTACTCGTTGCAGGTTAGTGTTCAGCAACTTCTGATGGCGACTGTCCATTTAGCCAAATGATAAGTAGGTATCGCAAGTACCTTTTTTTTCGTCCGGAAATCCCTTCGGATACCCCCCCGCCGGCCAGCGGGGGCGGTTATGTCGGGCTTGTACCTAACTGCTGTTAGGGAACTACTGACTAAGTAGGTACATACAATTTTATACCACGCAATATAGAAAACCAAATTATCATACGAAGAGATACAGATCATTTTTATAGGAATTTTTGAATAGTATTCTAAACAACACATTTAAATACGGACACATACATAAATTAGAAGGCCTGATTTCTTACCTCTCGTCTAAGTTAACCGAACTGAACTGCCTACCATGAAGAGTATCGTAGACTAAAAAACCCATATATCTACTTATATGAGCAATAACCTACCTATCCACTTTTTTATTCATTAAACACAAAGAGTAGTTCGGGGTTGACCGATACACTGCAAAGCTTAGTTGACAACCGCTAATATTTCGTATAATGACTGGCGAAAAACTTGACAATTTGACAATGTACTTACTCTAATCGCACAGAAACCGTTTTTTAAGTCCCTTTGGTAGTTGTGCATGGCGCGACGGTCGAGGCGTGCCAATTATTAACCAATCAAAGATTGATATTAAACCAATCACAGGCTCAAAGGGCTCGCGACATTGGTAGATTAGCCCTTTTATGAAGTTTTGGTTGGTTCGAAGTGCACATGCGCGTACTTTCTGATTTCTGTTCAAGATGTTCGCGGCATTTATAGTAACCATTGTTGAACATAACGTGTAGCGTGTTGTGAATTGTAGGTAAAAATTCTAGTTTTTGGTTCGTGGGCAAGTTTTGTAACACTCTAGCTCATGATGTAAGCCAAGTTTATTTAATTTGAACTGTTTAGTTCTTCAATTTACTATGTATCATTACTGGACTTCTGTACTGATTCTGTTGGTCTTGTTTACCACTCAAACGAGGTAAAAGTACGCTGAACTTTATCTGCGTATTTATACGTAGATACCTTTTTTTTTTTTTTACGTGCGGAAATCCCTGGCCCGCGCTGGAAAGCGGGGGGTTTCCAGCGGGGGCGGTTATGTCGGGCTTGAACCGACTAAAACCGCACGCCGTCTCGGATCTTAAGACGCTGGGGTGTAAGGTTACCCATAGAGCATATCCCTCGCACCCCGACTGACCCTGGGCCATCTCCGGTTTCGAAATGACCTCCTTACTTGCTCTCCACTGTGCCATCTGCTAATCAGAGGGACACGTGGAAAGCTTCCGAACAGCCCTCAACAGGGCCGTCCTCGCCTACGTCAGAGTTGGCCGTAGGCGGCAGCGTCTCTCCCGCCCTAGGAGAGAGGCGCTGCCGTCTCCGTTGCCAAGGGTGCACCGCGAGGAGGTCCCCAACCAAGCACCCCTATACGTAGATACCTTTTTTTTTTTTTTTTTTTTATCGTGCGGAAATCCCTTCGGATACCCCCCCGCCGGCCAGCGGGGGCGGTTATGTCGGGCTTGCACCGACTAAAACCGCACGCCGTCTCGGGTCTTCAGACGCCGGGGTGTAAGGTTACCCATAGAGCATATCCCTCGCACCCCGGCTGACCCTGGGCCATCTCACCACTAACAGCATCGCTCATCCTGTCTCCTCTGAGAGCAGAGGAGTACGGAGAGCGATGTGTTCCCGCCACGTTGGGTATTGGCCGACGATCAATGCCAACCCTATGAAGGGGTGAAGGGGAAGCCATTGACCGCCGCCCAGGGTGTACCGGCCGCTCCGATTCCGTTCCCCCCGGACTGCAGCGGGATCGGAATCGGAGCGACACTCGAGGAGGTTACCCAACACACACCCCCCTATACGTAGATACCTACTGCCGCAGATGTGTAAATTGTCTTGCATGAGTAATTTAAAAAAAAGGTATGGTAAGGTAGCTTTTTTTTTCGTGCGGAATTCCCTTTGGATACACCCCCGCCGGCCAGCGGGGGCGGTTATGTCGGGCTTGAACCGACTAAAACCGCCGTCTCGGGTCTTAAAACGCCGGGGTGTAAGGTTGCCCATAGAGCACATCCCTCGCACCCCGACTGTGTATGGTAAGGTACCTAATTCCCGAAATTACCGTTACCAATCATCATTACGACGACCTCTGTGGCGTAGCGGTAGTGCATTCGACTGCTACGACAGGAAGCGCGGGATCGATTCCGGCTCAGTGCAAATATTTGTATGTATGAATACATTGGTCTAAGCCAATGCAAATAGACATATTTTTCTATGTTTGTTTCTATGTATAATATTTATGTAATTACAAAAAAAAAGTACTTATATAAGTATGTTTATCCGCATTCTGGAACCCATAACACAAGCTAGTTAAACTATGCTTACTTTGGGTCTAGAAGGTGATGTGTAGAATTCCCGAAATTACCGTTACCAATCATCATTATGACGACCTCTGTGGCGTAGCGGTAGTGCATTCGACTGCTACGACAGGAAGCGCGGGATCGATTCCGGCTCAGTGCAAATATTTGTATGTATGAATACATTGGTCTAAGCCAATGCAAATAGACATATTTTTCTATGTTTGTTTCTATGTATAATATTTATGTAATTACAAAAAAAAAGTACTTATATAAGTATGTTTATCCGCATTCTGGAACCCATAACACAAGCTAGTTAAACTATGCTTACTTTGGGTCTAGAAGGTGATGTGTAGAATGTCTTAAAATATTTATTTATTATTACCATTACCTATGTGCGTCCTTTCACCCCGACTGACTCTACAGGTACTAACTGCAGGTTCAAGAAAATATGATGCCAAACATTGGTCTAACTAACCGTACCTACATTGATACAATACGTGGAAAAATGAGTATGATATTAGTGCCGTCGCCCACTCACATAATGCTTGCGTAGGTTTTTTTATTTTTTTTTCGTGCGGAAATACCTTCGGATACCCCCCCCCCCCGGCGGCCAACGGGGGCGGTTATGTCAGGCTTGAACCGACTAAAACCGCACACCGAATCGTGTCTTAAGACGCCGGGGTGTAAGGTGCCCATAGAGCATATCCCTCGCACCCCAATTTTATTATGATGAGTGATGGATAATTAACGCCATAACAAAAGACGCAACGCAACGCAAGACGTCTTCAGTAGCCTTTATTCGGAGGAAGAACTGCAGTGGTTAATAGGTAGGTTATAGGTTAGAAACGCCAGGTTTCAGTGTTAAAGCTTGCCTAGCGTGCTATAATTACATTCATATTTCATTCTTGATTATGATCAATGCTAATTGAACAATCACCGTGATAACCTATTTTTATATCGTCATCCAAAAAAGTAAATAACTAACTGTAGCAGTTATTTTTGAAAACGGCTGTTTTTATACGAAATATTAGCACACTTTAAAAACTTATTGGCACACTATTATAGTGTGATACTGACCCCATACTCCTATTAGGTACAGGAGTATGGATCCTATTCACACATGCGGGATTACAAATCTTTAAGGGGTTTTAGACGAACACATTATTACTATTGGGAAGTTTTCCATTACTGTATTTGTATCGGTTTGCCTGAAATACATGTTCAAAAACTTCTAAATAAAACATAGAAATTGCAATATTTTAAACAACCTCGTGGGTTGCGGCACTAAGACGAAATTTATGCAAAAATGGTACCTCCATCTTAGTAAACGCAGATGCCTTCCTTTTCCATCCTCTTGGATTCGAATAAGATAGACAAAGAGACAGTTTAGTAGGAAGATGTGAATCTCCCAAACACAGGCAGTAAACATTGTCTTAGTATAAAACTGGTTTTCATTGTGGTGTTAAGCGTAGTTTTAAGCTTTGCTGTTAATGTCGTCTTGGTAAACAAATCTAACTAATATGTATGTACTTACATATTCTAATAAGGTCAGTAGGTGACAGATGGCCGGTTTCTGAATTGAGAAATTGAAGTTGAGTCTCGTTAACGTCTACTGACGCACAGTGCGCAACAGTACGTAACTGTGCTAATAAGTAAGCAGGTGTTGACGAGACTCATTTGCAATTTCTCAGTTTACAAACCTGCAATCAGTTTTTAACTTACTAAGTACGTAGGTACCTTTTTTTTTCGTGCGGAAATCCCTTCGGATACCCCCCCTGCCGGTCAGCGGGGGCGGTTATGTCGGGCTTGAACCGACTAAAACCGCACGCCGTACCTAACTTACCATCTAGGCAAATACTTAGTCTTGAATTGAAATATAGGTACAAAGCCAGACTGGTAAGAGGCGTGAGAGCAACGACATACCATGGCGAATTATCGTGCGGAGTTTCCACGCATTTGCTCTATAGGTTAAAGGTATTTATGTATGTTTAACGACCTCTTCGGCGTAGGCGTAGAGCGTTCTACTGCTCAGTTGGAGGTTGCGGGTTCGATTCCCACTCATTGCAAATATTTTTATGCATGAATATGTATGTTTGCATTAGTCTGGATGTACCCTTTTTTTTTTTTTTTTTTTTATCGTGCGGAAATCCCTTCGGATACCCCCCCGCCGGCCAGCGGGGGCGGTTATGTCGGGCTTGCACCGACTAAAACCGCACGCCGTCTCGGGTCTTCAGATGCCGGGATGTAAGGTTACTCATAGAGCATATCCCTCGCACCCCGGCTGACCCTGGGCCATCTCACCACTAACAGCATCGCTCATCCTGTCTCCTCTGAAAGCAGAGGAGTACGGAGAGCGATGTGTTCCCGCAACGTTGGGTATTGGCCGACGATCAATGCCAACCCTATGAAGGGGTGAAGGGGAAGCCATTGACCGCCGCCCAGGGTGTACCGGCCGCTCCGATTCCGTTCCCCCCGGACTGCAGCGGGATCGGAATCGGAGCGACACTCGAGGAGGTTACCCAGCACACACCCCGGTCTGGATGTACCTATGTATAATATGTATATATGTATGTGTGTGTGTATGTATAATATGTACCTATGTATCTAAGTATGTTAAATCGCATTCTAAAACCCATATCTTAAAAAAGCTAGTCACTGGGTCTATAATTTAGCACTGGGTAGAATCTCGTATAATATTTATTTATTTTTAAGTACCTTTTTTTTTTTTTTTTTTTTTTTTATCGTGCGGAAATCCCTTCGGATACCCCCCCGCCGGCCAGCGGGGGCGGTTATGTCGGGCTTGCACCGACTAAAACCGCACGCCGTCTCGGGTCTTCAGACGCCGGGGTGTAAGGTTACCCATAGAGCATTTCCCTCGCACCCCGGCTGACCCTGGGCCATCTCACCACTAACAGCATCGCTCATCCTGTCTCCTCTGAAAGCAGAGGAGTACGGAGAGCGATGTGTTCCCGCCACGTTGGGTATTGGCCGACGATCAATGCCAACCCTATGAAGGGGTGAAGGGGAAGCCATTGACCGCCGCCCAGGGTGTACCGGCCGCTCCGATTCCGTTCCCCCCGGACTGCAGCGGGATCGGAATCGGAGCGACACTCGAGGAGGTTACCCAGCACACACCCCGGTCTGGATGTACCTGTATTCACAAAAAAATATCATTGACATTATATTGCCAACATATAATTAAACTACCAAACTATAAATTAAAGAAGCTACAACTATACAGACAGATATAAAATTTACATTACTTAACGAAAATACCATATTACAATTTTTTATTTTATTTTAGTTTTATTTAGTTTAGTTTAGTTAGACATAAAAAAATTAATTATAATTTTTATTTTTTTTATTTTAGTTTTATTTAGTTTAGTTTACTTAGATATAAAATTCGTAAGCACATTTGTACATTTACTTATTGTAATTTAAAATACACGGTGTTTATTTTATATTTTATTATCTATTTTTTTAAATTTAAATACGTAAATATAAAAACAAACACTTACCAACATCCAACACCTAAGATTATCATGTTTCAATCGCGATAAAAAACATGTCACGTTGAATGTAGTGTAGCATACTTAAAGAAAAATCCTAGTTTTATGGAACTAATATCAGTTCAGTCAGTCTATTTTCTCATGAGTTAAGTCGTGATTTGTCAAACTATAAACAAAATCGCTTGCTCTAAAGATCCTGGTCAGCATAATGTGACAGTTCAGAATTTTAAATTATTGCATTGGCATCCTTCCTCGATAATTTGAAATTCAAATAATTTATGAATTCAAAAATTTGTTACATACATACAAATTTATCTACATACAATCATACATATGAACCAAAGATGCATACAAACATACATACAAACATGCATACAAACATACATGCAAACAAACATACAGGCGAAGCTAATAATTAACAGCTCGATCTGCCGTCCTCGAGCTATAAGGTGGCTAAGTGAGTTCTGGTAGATTTTCACATCTTAACTTTGAACAAATATTTATAGATTTCAATAGCAAATATTTTTTCTCGTAAATGTTCAAAAATATATCCAACCTCTGTTAAATGACAACTTAATTGCAGATTTATACAAAACACTGGCATAGGTTTTGAAATACGCCCTCATTTGTCAGCTCTAGCTAGAAATTTATGTTATGAAAGAAGTCGAGGACGGCAGCGATGCAGCTTGCTTGATTCCTTAGGAATGCTAGCTTTGTAACAATACCTACCCGGCTTTTGATTTGGTATTTTCCGTCGGGTAGAAGAATGAGAGCTCACCTAAGATCAACTTGATTTGGTTTTGTAGAGCGTCCTCTCTATCGCCCAGTTCACATCAGCTTGATATCTTGAGCCTACTCTAATTAATATACTTAATATTTTATAATATTATAATTTTATAAACACAATTAGTTTTAACTACTCTATAAATTTATCAAACTGTCAATCCGATGTGTGACGTTCTATAAAAAAAAACCAAAATCGTTCTTAGCCGGACTCTCACTTCTTCTCGACGTCATCATCTTAGCGTTGTTTAAACGCCTTTAACTCGTCCTCGCCCGGGGTCCGCTTACTCCTTCTCCTCCTGTTGGTTTGGCTTATACGACTTTTATGCAAGCGACTACGAACCCTGAAATGGAAGCCAGCGTCAGAGCCTCATCCGTCATTCAGCAGTTGTACCGTACTGCAGTTAAGGTTGGCCTCTGTGGTGTAGCGGTAGTGCGTTCGACTGCTACGTCAGGAGGCGCGGGTTCGATTCCCGCTCAGTGCAAATATTTTGATGCATGAATATGTATATTTCCATTGGTCTGGGTGTTTCTATGTATAATATATATGTATTTACAAAAAAAAAAGTATCTAAGTATGTTTATCCGCATTCTAGAACCCATAACACATGCTTACTTTGGGTCTAGATTGCGCTGAGTAGAATGTCGTAGAATATTTATTTAATCACCCCATGTCTTCTTCCCGACGACGAGCCAACAATATAGCCAGGACTGTAACATATTATATTACACCGAATAACGCCTTATTCCGATTGACCAACCGTATAAACACCCGCGTTCGTATTGGCCGACTTTTTTAAGTTGATTTAGTTTTACGCCAGTTCTTTCATCTATATTAACCTTTTATTTTAATTTATTTATTATTAATAACAAAACATTACATTATTATACACTAATAGCAACAAAGAAACCACTAAGGTTTATACCTGTACTATAACGATAACAGCGAGACAACATTCAAACAAAGAACAAATCTCCACCTACAAATGATTTAAAAAAAATAACAATTTTTTTATTACAAATTATAACTATATTAATAACAAGAAAGAAAAAAAAAATAGAAAGAATTCACTTCATAGAATTGAAATTCACTAACTACTTATGTTACGCCTGTGATTACAGCTCGTGTCCTAATAGAATAGTAATGCGGTACGCACTTTAAGAGGAGGTGGACTTTGTTTACATTGAACATTGATCACATCAAATCTATAAGATGCCTACTACGAGATTATTAAAATAATAAATAATCTAGACAAGAGCACTTCAAATGAATCTTGGTAACTATATATACTTAAAATAAAAACAAACCGTGGCCCCAAATAAATTTACTGTTATATATTCATAACTCATATACATCTTAGTATACTATACATATTACACTTAATTATAATAAAAATCTCTCCAGCTTTTCGACACGTATCCTCCCTGAAACGAAATAATAGGTCAATGAAATTAAACAACAAATTACACATTTAACATATTAGTAGGCCTACCATGAAACGTACATCCGCAATTTCGGGCAATCAGTACCATGAAACGCAATTATCCCATAATCAGGCTCGAAGACGGCACGTGACAGTTCATTCGGCCTAAACCCTACCATGAAACGACCCGAAACCACAAAATTCGGAATTTCGGCAGCACGCCAAAAAAAATAAAAATTAAAAAGGCCGATGCCCGGTAGATGGCAATAGGCTCGCCCCCTATTACATTGGGATCTAAACATAACTGGGGAAACGTGGGTGTGTAATACACCTCTGCCTACCCCTTCGGGGATACAGGCGTGAAGTTATGTAAAAAGGTTACTGTATGACTTATTTAGAAACTATTTTTTTTTATATATTGGTTTACTATAGTTCATTTTTAATAGAAACATATTGTAAACGAAAATCTCATTTGATGTGTTTGATTGATTCTGGTTGCCTTCCAATCTTAAGGGGATTACATTGCTCAAATCTTAAAAATACGCTGGGTTCAATTAAATTTGTTGACGAATCCCTACATACAATGGACGTATTAAAAATATATAATAAACTTAAGTTTATCATAAACAAATTGTATTGTTTTAAATTTTAATAAATTCGTTCTAAATTTACAAAAAAGAATGGGGAAAAAAAGTAACTTCTAACATAAAATGTAAATGTTCTCATTACGGGATAAATAGTTTGGCATTATTTTTATACCAAAAAAGTGCTTACTTCATTTCCAACAATTTGTATTGTTTTATTTTTATAGTTACTTTCACTATTTTTCAAATAATGAAGAAAATACTGAAAACTGAATACCCCCCTCGAGAAGCTCCCCCGCTGGGCCTGTGATGCACAGCCGAGACTCGATAGATAATCTATGGATTAGTGTCCTGCGGACTCTTGTCAGGGGTAGACTGTATGTGCGTTATTTCTAGCGAATAAATTTCATAATTGATTAATTTTCTAAAAAACGGTGTATTAAAGTATATTGTAAATAATATCATTATTAATAAAGCGTAGATTAAAAATAAATTATAAGTTTGTAAATATATTAAAAGTAGTCTGTAAATTTGGTCTAAGCTTCGCGTTGTTCATAGAGTAAGCCGTAAATAACAACCTAGTATTATGCCTAAATATAAAGCCAAAAGTAAAGTGAAGCGTGGCCGAGCACTTCAAAATTATTGGTAAGTTTCTTTTAGTCGTACCTACCTATCTACATAAGAGAAATACTTCCTGTTATTATTTAAACTATGGCATGGTAAATTAAGTTGTACAATATCTTATAGCTATTAGGATATCCTATAATGAATATAGACAAACCTGATTGCAAGGATTGCACCTCCCTTGTGGTGTAGCCAAAGGTGATTGATTAGATGGGATGAGATGAGATGGGATGAGATGAGATGGGATGGGTTGATTATTTATGAAAATTTGCTACTTGTATGAATGCACGTAGATAGAGTATAATACTTAGTACAAAAGTTGATAGCACAGTTCCAGAATTTAGTACTCAGTACATTTATGATTTCAGGCAAACGAGAAATGAGCGGAACTGTCAATTACTAAATCAAGAACAATTAACACAACAACAACAGCCAATAACAACAAGTTGCACACCTCAGTCTTATAATTTAACAGAAACTTCCGGTATTTTTAAAATGGCAGTTAATGAGGAGGCAGTTGTAGATGTGCATGAAAATGAGGAAAATTTACCTGATTTAACTATGGAAGCAGGAGTATCAGAAGTAGAAACTCAAAGTATATATGGCAGACGAATTATTGATATGGCTTATTTTTTCTCAAAAATACAAGAAATAGGTAGTCATGGGCCTATTAACTGTGGTATACAAAGTATGAAACTTGTAGGAGAGAAACGTGTGGGACTTGTATCTAATTTTACCGTACAATGTTTGATGTGCCAAAAAAAGTTTTCTTTTAGTAATATATCTGGTAACTTAGAAATTAACACAGCAGTGGTCGCGGGTGCAGTATCAATTGGCAGAGGGTATTCGCAGTTAGAGGAGTTCTTAGCAGCATTAGACTTGCCCGTGATGACTGAACCAGTTTACCAGAAACGGCATGATGTTGTTTCCACTACATGGGATAAAGCACTCAATACATCGATGTATGAAGCTGCTGAAGAAGAAAAAAGAATTGCTATAGAAAAAGGTCGCATTAGCAAAGATGGGATTCCCATCATAGATGTGGTTGTAGACGGATGCTGGAGTAAGAGGTCTTACAAAAAGAACTATTCCGCACTGTCAGGAGCTGCTGCCATAATTGGTAGAGAGACAAAAAAAATGTTGTTTCTGGGAATCAAAAATAAGTACTGTAGCATATGTGCTCAAGATATTAATAAGAATCAAAATCCGAGGAGTCACCGGTGCTTTAAAAATTTTACGGGTTCTTCAACTGCTATGGAGTCAACAATAATTGTAGAAGGCTTTAAAGCATCTGTCGAAATGTACGGTCTGATTTATGGACGCCTTATTTCGGACGGAGATTCGAGCACGTACGCGAAAATTTTGAAAGCTAGACCTTATCGTAAATTTACTGTTGAGAAAGTAGAATGTAGGAACCATCTTTTGAGAAACTTGTCCAACAAATTAGAAAACCTAACCACTGATACTAAATATCCTATCGCTTTAAGAAAGTTAATTACAAAAAAAAGAATCATGAGTATTAGGTCCGCAATAAGAAAATGCAGCAAAAAGTACCATGATTCATCAGAAAATATGGATTTCTGCACTCATAAACTTTTTGAAGACATTCAGACTGTACATTTACATGCTTTCGGCAATCATGTCAAATGCAAAAGCCATTTTTGTGACAAACTAAAAAATGTCGAGAACCTACCGCAAGCACTTTTCACAAGTTCTCTATGGCAAAAAATATGTTTTTTTATCAATAATATTGCAGGACATTCAAGAAGTCTCGTTCATGATGTTGACAGCAACATCGTGGAAAGTTCCCACAGTGTGGTAGCTAAATTCATAGGTGGTAAAAGAGTGAATTACTCGTGCCGGCGTGGATACCAAACTCGGTGTGCAGCGTCCGCAGTAACCTTCAACACCAAAAGGAAAGTTGTTACCATGTTATATAAAACGATTGTTGGCCAAAGTCCCAAGAGCAAAATGAGCACCTTAGATAATAAGTACCGGAAAAGAAGACATTTGTTAAGACAAGTACATCATAAAAAACGCTACACATCAGGTGCAATAATAGCAAATAAAGATTATGGAGAAGAAAGTACTAAACCTGATGTGAGCGATGCTGTTCTAGAAGATATGAAGAAGAACATTCTAACCAATTTAAATAAAACTAAAGAAGAAAGAAAACAAATAGAGAGACAAACAATTTTGCAAAGCGAGTCGAGTGAATGGCTCGAACTCCGGCGCTCTTTATTAACAGCTTCAAACTTTGGAAGAGTTATTAAAATGAGACCTGATACTAGTTGTGCCAGTATAATAAAACAAATGCTCTACAAAATTAACATTGATTCTAGGCCAGTTCAACATGGAAGAGATAATGAAAAGAAAGCACTAGATCAGTTAGCAAAGCAAGAAGTAGTGGAAATTATGTCTTGCGGTCTCTTTATAGATCCGGAAATTCCATATTTAGGTGCTACACCAGATGGGCTTATTGGAGAAGATACCATAATCGAGATAAAATGTCCTATATCAGCGTACAAGATAGGACTAGAAGAAGCTATTGCCCAAAAGAAGATAAATTTTTGGGTTAAAGATAAATTGGGCATATTGCAAATAAATAAAACCCATAATTGGTATTACCAAGTACAAGGGCAATTGCATGTGACCAGGAGAGCAAAATGTTTATTTGGTGTATGGTTCAATGAGTCCAAGCCTTTGAGAACAGAGATAATTATTAGAGACGACGATTTTTTCGAAAAACGAATGAGAGATAAATTATGTTCATTTTATTTAAATTGTACCTTGCCGGAACTTTTAGATCCGCGTCATAGTCGAAATATGGAAATTAGAAATCCACCATATATATTACTGGCAAAAAAAACAAAAGGAACAACGAAAAAAGATACATAACGTCCAACAACTAGAAGAAGAAAATATCCGCGTGCTTCAAGAAACCACACAAGGAACATCAACGTCAATTTCAAATCCACTTAGTGACCAACCCACATGTTCCCGGTATTTGGATTTTGAGGATTTCTGAATTTCCTTCTTCTGTCGTGAAATGTGACATTAAAACAAAATTTAATTCATATTATCTTTCATTAAGCTAAAACATCCTAAGAATTTCCATTACAGAAAACTTCTAAGTACATGCCTAGTCATCACCAGACCCTCAAAATGTATGATATACGTAGTAGCGACCGTGCTTTACTTTAATTTTAATTAAGAGTGTTTATTCCTTCGTCTAGCGCAAAACTCGCTTTTTTTAAATAACTCTGCCAGTATTTTTTTATGAGATTCGGTCAGACAAACAAACAAACAGACAGACGAAAAATTCAACGCTAATAACTAAATGACCTTAAAAAAAAAATACTTTATGATTACTTTCTCTCTTTTTTTATCTTCTTTTTCAGGATTTTACTGATATTAGCAGTGCAATATAAAATCCGCGAGAGAGAAAGAGACGGCCGCACGAGTGTGAATCCTTTGGTTGTGCACACGTCCATAAGCCACGGTAACCACTTTCTATTAGGTGGACCGTGTGGTTATCTGCCACCTCAGTGGTATAAAAAAAATTTGCTTACAAACAGACACTTCAATTTTTATTTATGTGTATTGATATTTACACTAAAACCTCAGAATATAGTTGGTTCGAGACAAAATGTTCATTTTTTGAAATATCTAGAACCATAAGTATATAAAACTGTAACTTACTTCAAGTAGATAACGTACTAGAAGAATAATTCTAGTTGAAATCTTAGGGTCGGAATGAAGCCTTAAGGTCACCGAAGCAGGATAAAACCCGACCCCACCAGGCGAAGCCGCGGTGGCGGCCAAAGTCCGCCGGCAACCCTGGGGTTATCCTTTCGAGGGCTTACCCGGGGTGCCCGGCAACGGACACTTGGGGAGGACACCGTGCGGTTTTAGTCGAGACACGACATAACCACCCCCGCTGGCCGGCGGGGGGTATCCGAAGGGTATCCGCACGTAAAAAAAAAAGGGTCGGAATGAAGATAGGCAAAAACCTTGAGAACATTGCGGCACGTCTGTTACCGTGGTTAATCGTTTAATACCTTTTATTGTCTGCCAGTAGACGGCGCCACACAGTGACAATACTAAATCAAAACTCAAATCCTCAAGGTCATTGAGCGATGTAATATCCTTAAAGTCTAAATCTAAAATCGTCAAAAATATTATTTCATTTCGGACTGGGCTCAATTGCGAACTTCATGTAGACAAAGTCGCGTACTGGTATGGATATAAATTACCCTAGTCAAAGAAATCAGTAGTTCACTACTACAGTTCCTGAAAATAGAATACATACAAGCCTTCGAGCCTTCGGGAGGAGGGGGAAGAGGGGCGAACACGGGAGGGGCGAGCGAGAGAGGGGGCGAGCCCGAGAGGGAGCGAGTGCTGGAGGGGGAGAGCGCGGGAGGGGCGAGTGAGGGAGGGGTAAGGGAGCGAGCGAAGGAAGGGAAGGAATCTTATCGAAGTTAATTTACGTACATACAGTCACGACTCTTTTACATTGAGGTAGCCAGAGACCACGTGTTTCCAATTGCTACGATCCTTACCCACATCTAACACTTCTACATTCATAATCAAAGCAGCAGAAATGTATATCGTGTCTGAATAGGTAATCCACAAGCGTCGGATGCAAATGGGAATAACGCTAATATGGTGATGATAAGAAATAAATGTATACTTACTGTATATATTATAGCAGTCCTAGTCCAGTCTTAGTACTCTGTCTAACTCTCAGCGGCGGAGATGGCGAGCAGTCGTCTGTAGGAGCCGGCTATAGACAAGCAAGCTAGCAGTAGAAGTTCCCGCCGAGATACACCTGTCGATGACTCCTGCCATTGTGTGTGCGGTACCTGGCACAGTAACATTTATACTATTGTCGGAAGTTTACGCGAATGTCACACATTGAAATAAAACTATTTTTAACGCAATCAAGCAGCCATGGTCAAGGGGAGACTAAAGATGGTTGTTGTCTTGTAGTTTGAAGTGTAAGTTATCTCAAAGTACCCGAACTATATTGAATTGTTGGTGTTACTATTTACGCAGAATGAGCTCACAGTGTCAACCCAAAAACCACCAAAAAAGCAACCGAAACATCGGGATCAATGTAAAATATAAAATAACATCAAATAAACCGCGATAGAATCCGTTAAAAATAGTTTTATTTCAAAACATTTATACTAGAGAAAATTTAGAAAAATAAACACAGATTTGAGTTACGCCCATTGCAGGAATGTGTAGTCATATTTGAGTTGGATTAGTAATCGCTTAATCTATACAGTGTGGTTATTTTTAACTGGGATAGTATGGGACTATCTGGGCACAGTGCGCTACCAACACTTGCTAAATAACGGACGCTCGGCGCAGGCTGTCCTCTCAGGAATGGGAGGTCAGACGGCAATGGCTCCCGGGGAAGCCGACATACCAATAAAAAACAATAGGCGGACCTCACCGGGCTCCACACTGTAAACTTTGGACGTAACTGGGAAGTCGCTATTATGATGATGAATATAGACAGATCTGAAATTATAGCAGATACAAGGAAATTGTTTTAAGAACCAATAGCTATTACCTTTGTAAAAACAATTTTGGCAAATTTAATTCCTTAGTCAAGCGTGAGCTGTTCATAAAAATTTGCCATTTTGATAAATTTTTTTAATGCGTGTCGACTCAGTTTCATGTAAGGATCATATCATTGTATCGAAAACAAGGTGAATTCCTGAGACGAGCTCAGCCGAATACAAGGGATTTTCGATTTTGCGATATTTTTTTTGCGATTTTTTTTTATCTTGCAATGGTTCACCCCAGCACGAATCTATTACCGAAAACAGCAACTCGATAGCTTATCTCCTTCATACCCAAAACCGTGACAGAAAATTGGCAACGACGACGTCGACGACATCTCGATCGCAATAGGGCTTTTCTAAAGAAAATCCCTAAAAAGACAGTCTCAAAGAAAAAATTAAAAGAAAAATTAAAGAAAAAATATTTCATGCAACAGGCCGAGGCACATTCGAAATCATAGGAGATAAAAGAAAACTGTCTTAGGAACCATTACTGGCGACAATTATGCAAATCCCCCGCCGGGGTGGTATTAGTCCTATAAAAAGAGATATAAAGGGATACCTGTAGACTATCTCCCATTATAGATCCGATGGTGACACTGAACCCTGTCTGCACATGCGCGTAGTCAGTTGGCGTGGCCGTCCGCGCCACCTCCACCGCCGCGGAAGGGACTGGCGTGCCTTGGGATTGCAATTGGATTTCGATGCCCAGCGACGGGTGCGAGAGGATGATTAAGGACATATCGTACCATCTAGAAACAAAATGACAATAGCTTAAGACACGAAATTGATAGATAATAATAAAAAATAGATCTATATATTAATAGGGTGCATCTTCTGTCAGGCGGTAGTCACTCCCGTTAAAATTAAAAGTCACTAAATCATGGAAAAGAGGAGTAACAGAGCGGAATCCCAGCTCTAAGCTGCAGGCTTTGGGTGCAACCGAGATTGGTGCTATATAAAAATAAATTTTATATAGGTATTAGCTTTTTTAAATAACAGTCACGTCAATATGACTTCACCTTGCCTGATGGTAAGCTAAGGGTTAAGTCTCAAAAATGAGGATCACTATTACAGACACCAATGCTCAACGGTGTCCTTCAGCTTGACGTCCTCGTTTTTCACGTTTTCACGTCCCACTTAAAGGACTCAGGGACTGTAGGAATAAGGAAACACGTGGGCTAGTAAAGAATTCCAAGTCTTTATGGTACGGCAATAAATAAGGACAAACATCTAAAAGTCTTACCTATCGGTTACAGATTCATGCAGGAACCCTTCGACAGCTATGACAGGTATATTGTTGTTTAGTTCCCCATGCACGGAGCGAATATGCGCGATGCGTTGTTTGGCTGCAGCATACGCGGCCGCATAGCCCACCGGTTGAGTCGCTGTTACGTCACTTTGGGCTGGATACCCACTGCAAAATCAACTTTATGTGTTTAAACTTAAGATGTATTCTTGATTATACCAGTAAAGTAACTTTTTGTCTTTTGTTAAACAAACTGACAACAGCCATGGAAAAACAAGACTTTAAATCTTAAGATTAAATGAAATGGTATTTTTACTTATTTTTGTTTAAGAAAAGAGTCGCTGTTACGTCACTTTGGGCTGGATACCCACTGCAAAATCAACTTTATGTGTTTAAACTTAAGATGTATTCTTGATTATACCAGTAAAGTAACTTTTTGTCTTTTGTTAAACAAACTGACAACAGCCATGGAAAAACAAGATTTTAAATCTTAAGATTAAATGAAATGGTATTTTTACTTATTTTTGTTTAAGAAAACAATCAATTAAGTAACCAGGCAGAAAATTTAATGATACTCACACTACATTGGCTTTCCCAAAAACAGTCTGGAATGCTTGTCGTATAGGTGAGATTTTGACTTCTTTATCAGAGGCGACAACTATCAACATGTCACCGCCACTTTCTGAAAACAGTTACCCGATTGGTTAAGATATAAACATTTAAAAAAAAATTGTAACATTTACTGTAGCAAAGTCAAAAATCAAAACTGGCGTGTCTGCGCAGCGCCAACGTGGCGCAAACGCAGTCTCAACGTCGCGAGTTTCTGGTGATAAGACACCAACGTTCCGCAGACCTGACGTTCACGCCGCGACTTTCTTGCGTTTTTTGGCAACAGGTGCAGCAACAACCACGACGCACAGCAATCCGGATTTTTAAAAAGTGAACATTTAAAGAAATATTTTTTTTTTACCTACCACAATGTTATAACAAACCTCTCTTCTGTGGACACTGAATTTCTGAGATTACTGTCACCAATACTGTTACGCAGATGTTGGAGAAGCGCCAATACTCGTAAAACGCCAGTGGGATAGCGGCCTAACAGCACTTACTAAACGTCAAGTCAGTTCATTTTCAAGCTTGTTTGTCAAACCATCAAACCTATTTGACAGTCTACAGGGTCATTATCTAGAATCTAATTTTCCCAATACAAAAATCCAATAACACTTTAGCAGACCCGGGAATCAAACCCACTACCTATTAATTACACATAAACTAACGCAACTCAACTTTATGGCACAGAACAAATATTAGTATTACAACAAAAATAATTATCATAAACTTACTGAGGTACTCCTTCATTTGTGGATCTAGTGTAGTGATCACTGAATCAACTGAGCTCTTCGCCTTTTCTGCAACACGGTGCAGTATGCCACCTGTAGCCACCGCCCCCTTCATCCAAGTGAACAAACCACTTCCAGGTAATATGTCGCCTAAAGCCAAAAGGTATACATATTATTACCATTTCTATTATATGGATAGTATTTAACTATAAATCAAAAATCTAATTGCACTGCAAAATAGTTACCTCAAAATATTATTATTTTAGTAACAATTTTGAGTTTGTGATATATCATACTGTTATAATCTCATTTAGCCCAAATGATTCACCAACTATAAAAGGGGATCTGGCGCTCGGTGGCAGCTGCCAGTGATTTTAAAATAAATCCTATATTGTTTTGCACTGCACAGTTTATTTATTATTTTATTTAATTCTCTTATTGTATGCACACAGTAAACAATTTTAAAACATTTTGCAGTTCTGTATAAAACCCTTTTTATCCCCTGAATACTTATCTTGTGGCGCAGTGTGAACATTGTTTTACTTTATTATATTTAATTTAAAATAAATTTATGTCAAGAAGCTCTATCAGATATCGAAACCTTTACTTTGACCGTAAAACTAAAATTCCTTCCACACTATTTGTAAAATAGAGCATACCAATTTTCTCCATCTCTGGGGTTGAATCTGGTAGAGAGTCAGGAGACTGTGTGGTCTGAGAATCTTCTGGTGACCTGATAGACACTGTTGGTTCTCCCTTACTAAGTGGGATAGCTGGGCTGAAAAAAAGGTAAAATAAACTTTATTTTCATGTACTTTCTCTATTTTACTTTCTGTTTTCCGTCCTGTTTTCTTTTTCCACATCGACTGAGCGCTTTTTATATGGTTTCAATAAAACAAACATATATGTATTTTGTTATAATACACTAGCTGGCCCTCGCCGGCTTCACCCGTGGCGTATTTCGAACCCCATTGCACTGCTTTAACCCATATATGCCCGTAAATTATTAGTTTTCATATACTGTATGGGAATCTGCTGTGTTTGTTGACAATTATGAATACTGTTCCGCTCCTTTGGTAAGTCGCATGATGATATGTCGTCTATGACACGCACAAATAATGTGGCTCCCTAGTAATAAAAGAATTTTCAAAATTGGTTTGGTAGATCATGTGGTTTGGTACTTACAAGTTTTTGGCAGAATATAAATTAGCCCATATCTTTTTATTCTGTTGGCTCAGGATCTTGATTTTTATACACCTAATAGGGACTATAGACCGCAGTATCAGGTATAAATTTCAACTTGCTAGGTCCGTCCATTCCGGAGAAAATTGGTAGTTACACACCGGCAGACAAACAAGAGAGTGAACTTATAAGGGTTACTTTTTACGTTTTGAAGTAACCCTAAAATTAATAATCATATTACACCTGAACTTTTCAGCATTATCTGCCTGTAGAGGATCATCCCTTGACTGCACAATGATTGGCTGAACTGGTACAGCTACTGGAATTGGCACTGGCTGCGCAATAACTGATGTAGCCTGAAAATAGTACCGAAGTAGTAAATTATGTATTAAAGAAAGAATATATTCTATGATTATAGGAAAAATAATAATAAAT
The DNA here is from genome assembly GCA_946251805.1 of Cybosia mesomella. Lineage (NCBI taxonomy): Eukaryota > Metazoa > Arthropoda > Insecta > Lepidoptera > Erebidae > Cybosia > Cybosia mesomella. The sequence continues at coordinate 21,056,594 of OX276405.1, read as the reverse complement.
TTGGGAGAGGAACAATGTAAATCCATGTATAAAATAATAATATTCTAGGACATACTTCACTCTATCTAGACCCAACATAAGCATAGCTTAACTAGCTTGTAATACTTGTTCTAGAATGCAGATAAACATTCTTAGATACATTTTCTTTTGTACATAAATAAAATACCCAGATCAATGAAAAACAATGAGTATCATATTCATGTCTGCAAAAGTTTGAGCTAAGTGGAAATCAAACCTGTAACCTTTGCTGTAACATGGCATGATAACTCAAGAGTCCAATTTGATGTAGAAGCTTAAACTGGTTTTATTTAAAATAATATAATACAATAGAATACATTATAGAATTATTGAATTTTGAGTTTATTTGTTAATCACATTGAGTGTTTCAAAATAGCTTGAGTATCCTGGCGCTGAGTATTCTGCATATAAAAAATTTGCATATTGCAAAGCACACTAAACAAACAATTTACCCTATCTATTTATTCCATTCACAGAGTTCCGAAAAAAATCCTCTGAACAATCTTGACTTCCAAAGAATTAATATCTACATAATACTGAAGTATGTATTTATATATCAGTCGCGAAGCATTCATATAACACTTTTCTCTCATGCTCCCCTTTTGTATAGGCGATCCAATACATTTATTACTGAAAAACTGTACTTTGTTAAAAACCAGGAAACAAGATCTTCCTTATTATTAAATATCCGGCCTATACACCTCCAGTATGTAGTTATGTTGGTGAGTATAACTGAGCCACAAAATTGTTTATCTAAAAAGTTATGCTAAAACTATTACAGTCTGGATTAACAGGTATAGGTAATGATAGATAAATTTAAAAGTGGGCTTGATTGCAGCTTATATTTGGAACTGATACTTACTTCGGAAGCTGCAAGAGAGGTAGGAACTACAGGAGTAGCTGTTACGAAGTTCGGCAATTGTGAAGGGGGTGCCACGCTCGAAAGTAAGTTACCCGTGCCCACCGTCGGCACGGGTGGCGGCGGAATCTTCGTTTTCTTCTCCGAATTGCTCATCCTTCATAAAAACAACACATAACTATGACATAAACTAAGTTCTTTCAGTTTCTTTGATACACTACGTAATATAAATAAATAAGTGAGAATAAATAAATACTACCATACAGCAATCAAAATAATCTTTTACCTTCCAAGCTTAAACTCAAATTCACAACAAAACAAATTCGTGGATTATTTATGCATTGACAGATGTTTTATGACAGTACCCAACATTTTGTTGTTGAAGTAAGTTACATGTTTTACATGCTTCACATAAAACAGAATGATGTGACTAAAACAATCGTGTATTTGACTGAATTTAAACTCTTTGCATGCACGTATATTAACATCATTTTATGAGATTATTTGCGTGAAGCTATTAGATAATAAGATTTTCTTCCTCAAATTCTTATATCGGAAATCAACTAAGACAAAACTTACTTCAGAAACCAAACTGAATACGTCACTAAAAATCTGACAAACGTGTGAGTTCCATATAATCATAAAAATAACCAGTTCTATAACATTATGAATTGGTGGTTTTCTTCATACTTACAGTGATTTACGTCAGCTTGTATTTTAATCATGTTAAAAATTGACAGTTAACCATAACATAATTGTACACAGGGGGTTGATCATTTCTGTCAAGTGAATCTTCTTATCGGCAAGCTATCCTCTGTTTTCGGAATAAAATCATTGGACGCTAGTGAATTATCCGGTCTGTTTTTTGCGGTCGTGTCTCATTATAGTGATTTTAATAATGTCGGAGGGTCCAGATACGCCACCCTTTAGCACAGTGGATATTAACAATGATAACAGGGATGACGAAGATCTTTTTGCGTCTGCGGTCCAGGTATCTTATTGGAATCCTGTTCTAATAACTTGTTGTGTCAGCATCCGCCCCCTGGTTATCCGGCGGGAACAGATCGACGCCCCTATACCTGTTAATCATAAAAATGAATATTTAAAATACAAAATTGCTCATACTGCATATAATTAAAGTTGATTATTGCTTATTACTTCAAATCAAATAAGCACAAGAACTCATTGTATTATTATTACTATGAAACTTACCAGCCTTTTAAAATACCCTTGAAAATTAATTGAATTATGTACAAAATTAGTACATATTCACTGTTTTTATCTTTTATGTTACTCACCTTACTGATAGCTGTCTCTTTGCAAATGTTATTTCTTGTTTATCTTTAAAGTATGTAGTCATTGTATGGCTTTCAAAATTCTGGTTTAAGCTTGGAATAAAATACAAACATAATTCTTAAATAAGCTCTGCATATTTATCTGTTTTACTTTTTATTCTTTCTGTCACATTAACTTTAATAGAATAGTTCCATACAGTTAAAATGAAATTTTTCATTGTGCTTATTAAAAACATTGAAATTTTTATTTGTCTACCATACAACTAATAGAAAATGATTTAACAATAGCACAGCATGACATCATACATTATTATTTCATGCAAGCTTCCACAGTATTTACTATTGTCATATTTAATCAAAATAATGATGATTGATTTTGATGTGACACTCTACTACTATATTAACATAATAACTTCTTACAATATTCTTCTCAGTATTCAGCATTCAAAATAAATTGTAAGGAATAAATATGATTGCAGGGAATAATTTTATTTTCATATATATACTATATCTGTACTATGTATCGGTGTCCATATTAGGGACAGCCATGGGCAGCCCATTTTATATACATTAACTAGTGGTTACTGAAGTTTTGTGTTTAAAGCAAATAAAAATAGAGTTACATAAATCATTCACAATGTAAACTTGTTGATGCTGCTTCTGAAAATATTTACAGAAAAAGAAATAGATATAGGTATTTTGAAAAGTTGCCAAGATAGAGAGATTTTTCTATATTCAATTGCAGGAAGTAAGTTTAGACCCAGAAGTGAATGGAGCCCGTGAAGGTCTTGAGAAGGTCACTGTTAGTGACGCTCCGCCATCTATCAACGCTTCACTAAGCAGTCCAATTATGGAGGAGGTAATCATTTTTAATTGCTAATTTTGTTAATTGTGGTATCAACAAGTAGAGCAGTTACTGTTATTACTTGAAGTGACGCACCAGTCAATGTCATAATAATTTTGTTGTTTGTTTGAAAAAGTGGGCCAATTGTACTGTCAAAATTTGACCATAATTCATCAAAGCAATAAGTTTGAATGATATTGATAACCTGTTGTTAAAATATATACCTACCACAATGGTTATTGTTTATATTTTATGAACTATCTTTTATTACATCAGTTGGAGCATGTGTCAATTGAGTTTGACAATGGATATTTGATTTCGTTTTAAACTCATATTCTATATACATTTTAGATTCCTGCATTTCTCTATATAGACTATAACTATGCCGAATCTCAAACTTCTATGTAAATGTTACACACCCTGTACTAAATTTCACACCATTCAAATATTAATGTTATTTGGTACAGTTAGCATAGTACAAAAGGGCTTTAATATTTGGATGGTATTCAGAATGTCAGTAAACAAATATTAAAATTAAAAAGTGACAATATGGGCAAATGGTGCTCGAGATTAGCGGCTCTAATGTCAACTAGCATATTTTTGGTACATCACCAAATAAATGAAAATTATATGGCAAAATAATATAATCCTACTATAATCTTATAAGCGCAAACATATGTAAGTATGAAGTAGTTTGTTACTCTTTCATACAAAAAAGGCTGAATGGATCTGGTTGAAATGTGGTACAGGGATAGATTATAATCTGGAATAACACAAAGGCTACTTTTTATCTCTGGAATAGGTTCCCATAGAAAGCGGGAACGGGACCTGAATTCACCGCGGGCGGAGCCGCGGGCAACAGCTAGTAAATCATATTACTGTTGAAAGTAAAATGTTATCCATACTTTTTACATTTAAGATATGATGCTTATTATAGATATCATAAATTGACGGCCTCTGTGGCGTAGCTGTAGTGCATTGGACTGCTACGACAAGGGGCGCGGGTTCGATTCTCGCTCAGTGCAAATATTTGTATGCATGAATATGACTATTTGCATTGGTCTGGGTGTTTCTATGTATAATTTGTATGTATTTACAAGAAAAAAAAGTATACAAGCATGTTTATCCGCGTTCTAGAAACCATAACACAAGCTAGTTAAACTATGCTTACTTTGGGTCTAGAAAGCGCTGTGTAGAATGTCGTAGAATATTTATTATTATTATTTATTATAATATTAATTTATTATTTTCCCTCATGGTTTACCAAGAAATTCCATGATGTGTCTTTTGTCTTTCCCGTATTAAATTTGGAAGTAGAGGGCGATTGATCCAAATTTAAGCTGTATCCTGTTGTTATTGCAAAAATTGAAATAGTTTTCGATAAACGCGCGTCAAAAAACTTTATAAGAATTGAGATTAACCCAAACTGCCCATTCGGAGATCGCCTCCTATTACGTCGCGGTCGCCTCCTAGTACGGCATAAAAGACGTATATACGTATACTCCTTACCTACTATTTCAGAGACATATAATAGACTGTATAAAGTACATAATTGTGTAGGCTTCACATTAATCAAACTATTGAATTATACTGAAGCCATATAAATGTACTTAATCAAGTCAATGATTTCACACAGTTTTGCGATCGAAGTCTATCTTTATGACGAACTATGAATAAAACTATTTAACTATGATATTGCCTTGCGAGGATTTGTGCACCGCATCTAAATCCGTTCAGAAGAAGTAGCATAGGTAGGTATAGTTGCTTCATCTCTTGACTAAATTTAATTGATGAAATTAATTCCACAAAGGAATACTCGCACATTACTACCTATGAGGAAAAAGGGTAAGGTAACAAAAGGAAAATTGTTTAACGATAGGGATGGAGGCAAGACCTCCAGCAGTCTGAACTCTCTCCAACCTGATGAAATGCAAAATACCGCTAATTCTATACTAGGAATTCAGTGCAGGGTGCGACTGAAATAAATTGAGCTGAGCGAGCATCAGTGCTATTCTCTAAGGACACAGCCTTGCGCGCAGCGTTGCGCTCGTCGACGAGCTCGCAAAATGCTGCTTTGGATTTATATTTTATTTTAATTTTGATTTTAATTTATGATTTAGATTTAGATTTAGATTTCATCATCAATCAAAAATCTAAATCTAAATCTAAATCTAAATCTAAATCTAAATCTAAATCATAAATTAAAATCAAAATTAAAATAAAATAAAATATAAATCCAAAGCAGCATTTTGCGAGCTCGTCGACGAGCGCAGCGCTGCGCGCAAGGCTGTGGTCCTTAGAGAATAGCACTGCAGGACTCTTACTTGAAAAATAAGGCATCTTACTACGGTCGCGCGCATAGCTAAGCCGCGCGCTCGATAAACTGTTTTTCGATGATTATTCCTCAATGGTACATTGTATTTGAACAGTTGACCCCTCTAAACACTCAGCGGTGTCTACACTATCACCATGGCAAATTTGGTCAAGATCGGTATTGTGGTTCCGGAGGAGTACAGTCTCGACCAAACGGCTTAGCCACGTATAAGAGCTTCGCTTCGCTCAGCTCAATTAAGTAGTACCTTTTTTTTTTATTTATCGTGCGGAAATCCCTTCGGATACCCCCCCGCCGGCCAGCGGTTATGTCGGGCTTGCACCGACTAAAACCGCACGCCGTCTCGGGTCTTCAGACGCCGGGGTGTAAGGTTACCCATAGAGCATATCCCTCGCACCCCGGCTGACCCTGGGCCATCTCACCACTAACAGCATCGCTCATCCTGTCTCCTCTGAAAGCAGAGGAGTACGGAGAGCGATGTGTTCCCGCCACGTTGGGTATTGGCCGACGATCAATGCCAACCCTATGAAGGGGTGAAGGGTAAGCCATTGACCGCCGCCCAGGGTGTACCGGCCGCTCCGATTCCGTTCCCCCCGGACTGCAGCGGGATCGGAATCGGAGTGACACTCGAGGAGGTTACCCAACACACACCCCAATTAAGTAGTACCTACTTCTCAAACCCATTTCTTGTGCTGGCTAAGCACGACATTTTTGTGAAAGTAACATTATATTTATCTCATTACTAACTGGTCTCACCAATGTTTTCAGTGGTTTCAAACTTACGCCTCAATAATGGCGTGCGGTTAATTGAAACGAACGGCCATGTGATCGTTTGTACAACATTGAAAAGTGCATATATTAACAACATTGGTAACATCATAGGTTTGCATACTAAAATTTTGTCTGACCATGAAAAGCAACGAATTCTGCCGAATTGCCGAAATTACTAGCTGATACCCGCGGCTCTTCCCGCGCGGACGTCGTTTACCATTTTTTGGTCAGATGTCAGGTTCTACTGAACCAATTGCAATCAAACATAGAGCAGATTTAAGTCTAACCAAGACTTTTCTAACAGAAAGAAACGCATCAAAATCCGTTCAAGAGTTTTTGCTTCCATCGCGAACAAACAGACGAAAAGATAAACAGAAAAGAATTCCAAAAAAACATTTTTGTACTCAGAATCGTTTATTTAACGTAACCCAAGTACTTTTAAAAAGATTTTTTTAAAGACACTATGTTGGTTAATACCTAGTTAAATAAATTCGTTATATTGCCAATATATATTTGTATATAAATATTATACAGCGGTTTTAATTATTTTTTTTATCTACAGGAAAGTGATAAGATTATTATTTCCTCGTGGTTTTACCAGGAAATTAGGCAAAACATAACATTAAATATATAAATATTAAACATACTATAATCCAAATTTTTTTTTTCGTGCGGAAATCCCTTCGGATACCCCCCCCCCCCGCCGGTCAGCGGGGGCGGTTATGTTGGGCTTGAACCGACTAAAACCGCACGCCGTCTCGGGTCTACAGACGCCGGGGTGTAAGGTTGCCCATAAAGCATATCCCTCGCACCCCGACTGACCATCCAAACTGGAGATGGCCCTCTCGGGTTTGGGAACCACGATGTCCCCGTCTTGCCCCGGTCTGTGGGAGGGGTGCTGGTCGCGCCACCATCCCGGCCTGCTTCTACTGGGGTGACAGGCGGCCTCACCTGCCACCCCCAGGCCTGCGCTCATGGAGGACGGAGGTCGTGAAGCGACCTCCGGCGCCTGAGAAAATAGTTGTACCTGTTTGTATATGTTACTGCTAATGTAAGGTGCGTGGATAATCTAGACATTAGCCGGTAAATCTTAAGTTTATTTCAGAGAAGCGGCTAATGTCAGTTTCATCTACCTTTAACTTGCCATCGAGAAACACAGCGAAGCTCTCGCTGTGTCTCTCGACATCTCGAAGGCTTTCGATAGGGTCTGGCACGCTAGCCTTATTAGCAAGCTTCCATCCTACGGGCTACCTGTGAGTTTGTGTAACTGGGTACCTGATTTCCTGAGGGAACGGTCTATTCGAGTGGTCGTTGATGGCTGCTCCTCGGACCTATTGGCTATTGATGCCGGGGTACCTCAGGGGTCTGTTCTTTCCTCAACTCTATTTCTGCTGCATATTAATGATCTGCTGAAACCCGGTATCATTGGGTATGCGGACGACAGCACAGTTGTGGAAAGATACCTATCCAGTTCACGAGCTACAGGCGCTGAGACGCTATCTCTGAGAGAGGCCATGATAGAGCGCATGAACCTGACACTTCAGTCAGTGTCTGACTGGGGTAACTCCAACCTCGTTAGGTTCAATGCCTCGAAAACTCAGGCGTGTCTTTTTTCCGCGAAAAGGAGTCCTTTCGCCCTGACTCCGACTCTCCGAAGTGAATCCATACCAATATCCGATCATCTTGAGCTCCTCGGCGTTCACCTAACATCTGCTCTTAATTTCGGTCGACATATAGAATCCAAGGCTAAAGTTGCTGCAATGAAGCTTCTTAATTTATATCAAGCACAGGTCCGATCTTGTATGGAGTACTGTTCACACCTATGGGATGGATCAGCCCGCTATCAGCTGGATACTTTGGACACCATCGATCGACGCGCCAGGAGACTCATTGGCGACGACGAGCTAGTTAGCAACAAGCTCCAAAGCCTTGAACATCGCCGCAAAGTCGCCTGCATATCGGTGTTCTATCGGATTCATTTCGGAGAATGTGCTCAAGAACTGCATGACCTCATTCCCCCAGCTCCATTTCACCATCGGACAACTAGACGCGGGCAACGTTTTCATCCCTTCGTTGTTGATATTCCACCAATCCGCACCAAGCGCAACGCTTCCTCATTTATTATGTGGACAGCGAAGGAGTGGAACTCTTTGCCAGCGTCTGTGTTCCCCGATTCTTATAATCTGGGGACCTTCAAGGCGAGAGTGAATAGGCATTATTTGAGTTTGCGTGTACCATCCTCGACTGCATCGTCACTTACCATCAGGTGAGATGCAGTCAAACGCACTCAAATTTTTAGTAAAAAAAAAAATAAAAAAAAATAACTGGCTAATGTTATGTTTAACCAAAGCTGTCTGGTCAAAAATGTATTAGGAAAATGAATCAGGACATACATTAGAAAATAATATTTCTTCGCGTGCTGGAGCGAGCTCATGGACACTGCATGCCCCCTACCTGGATAGATTAGGTTAGAAAACTCACTTCGTGTTAGGTAGGTTACCTGTGATAATGCACGAAGAAATAGCTCCGCTCGTGCGCCGGGCGCCCTCTCCTGTTTCTGCATGTCAATCGAATACATTTTCAGCAGTCGCATTTTGGGTAATGTGCAGTTTAACCGGTTAAAATTGAAAAGATGAAAAGCAAACAAACATTCTATCGACTATTAACTGGAGCCTTACCACAACACGGTAAAACAGAGATGGATGAACTTTACCAACGAATTCAAACACGAGAAAAAGTGTTCCACATTTTATTGATGATTTATTTTATTGTTATACTGAGTAATAAAAAAATCCGTTAAAAATGTTAATGTTAATGATACGTTAGTGTTGATTTTAATAATATGTTAGTATTAATGTAAATAATAACTAATGTACGAGTAATAGAATTCAAATCATACTTTTTTATTTCAGATAGCGACAGAACGCGCAAATAATATAATAATCACAGTCACAGAGCCACAAAAAATCGGTGAAGGCATGAGTTCCTATGTAGCCTATCGTGTGCTCACGAAGACCAACATGCCTATATTCAGTAAGCATGACTTTGCTGTGCTAAGGCGATTTAGCGACTTCCTCGGGCTACATGAGAAGCTTACAGAGAAATATCTGCGGTCGGGGAGGATCATACCACCTGCACCTGAAAAAAGTATAGTTGGTAAGGTATTATTGTTTTGTATTTCATAATAATAAAAAAATAGCTATACATATATAGCTATAGCGGCGTTTGAGTAGGCAAGTCTGGAAAAAGACGTTTCGGTTTTATGTAACGTTGTCTCTGTCGTACAACAAACTGACAGTTTGATACCTTTATAGAGTAGTTAAAACCGTCTGTTTAGATATTATTACCACTGTAGTTTCGGTATTAACTGTTTTAAAAATATATCAAGTCGTAGACTTGCACTGTGTGATAGGAAAAACCGTATAGGAACTCCAATTAAGCCGACCTTAGCCGGACTCTCACTTTTGAACGATACCGCAGCGCATATAATACGAACAACACAAACATTGGTCTTTATATATTAGACTTATTTTAAGACGCACAAACTACATTTTTATCTTCCAATAGGAACGACTAAACTTAAAATGACATCTACACCATCCACGGAAAGCGCCAACGGGAGCGTCGCAGCCGGCAGCGTACAATCACAGTTCGTAGAAAGACGACGGGCAGCATTGGAGCGGTTCCTCAATCGTGTGGGACAGCATCCCGTCTTGTGCATCGACCCTGACTTCAGGGAATTCCTCGAGTCAGGTCAGTCGTCATCATCCTTCGAGCCATTTCCCAACTCAGTTGGGTTCGACTTTCTACTATTTACGAAACGGCCGAACTTCGAGATTTTACGCTAAGCGACTGCCATCTGACCTCCACAACCCACTGGCGCTATCGAAGTTGTGTAAATAGACCAGGTTGTCGAAATTGTTCAGGCCGAAATATTCGTAACCCGCAACCGGGACCGGCGACTTAACGTGCTCTCCCGGGCACATCATTTCTGTATGTATGGTATTTCGCTCTATGGTATATGGTGGATATTTCACTCATATGCATGTATGAATTATATGCAAAACTATTTTAGCATGTAATACGTAGCTTATGAGTTAACTTCATGGTATCATGCATAAATTACTTCACGTTATCATTTGATACTAGTCTGTGCGGTGGGGACGATTATCACAGGATAATCTTAATTGCTCGCAAGGAGATTATTTTATCGTATGAATAATTACAATGAAATTTTAATTTCAAATAATGAACAGAAACAGAAATGATATGCCAAGGCATTGGAATGTAACTCTTAAGCTTATATTATTTCATTAAAAAGGTAACTGACTATCTAGACTTAAGGTAAGCAAAGCTTAACTAGGTTGTAATATGGGTTCTAGAATGTAGATAAATATACTTGAATTCCTAACGTTTTGTTTGTAATTTTTAGTAATATAGATCTTATTTTTTTGCAAACGCACAGACACAGAACTGCCCAAGGCAACCAGTACATCAGCACTTAGTGGGGCTGGCGTCTTGCGTCTCTTCAACAAAGTGGGTGAAACCGTCAACAAGATCACATATCGAATGGATGAGTCGGATCCGGTGAGTATTTAAACTTTTTAGTTTGTATTTTTTCAAATTTGTTACAAAATTAAAAGTCTGGTTCCCAAACCCGAGGGGGCCATCTCCGGTTACGACCCCCTCGGGTTTGGGAACTATACTTTTATTTTTGTAACAATTTTGAAAAGGGTCAGTCGGGGTGCGAGGGATATGCTAGATGGCGTGCGGTTTTAGTCGGTTCAAGACCGACATAACTGCCCCCGCTGGCCGGCGGGGGGGTATCCGAAGGGGGAAAAAAAGGTATACAAAAATAAATAAATTTCTTTACAGAATAACCAACCAACAAAACGTCCAAATATCAACTATTTTCTTGCTCAAGTAACTTAGGGACTCTGGCTAAAGTAGATACATATCGCGTGTGAATTAAATAAATGCATAAGAATATGAACATTATGAACAGTCGATCGCTGTCTGTTCACACTGCCAGGCGAGACTATCTTTCTACTAGTTTTGTTGCAACGACAAGAGCTATCAAAGATCTGATCACCGAGCGATTCTCACTTAGCGATCAGAAAACCTGCCTAGCTGGCAGGCATTTTCTATTTTACTACATTGTACCGTCTCGGCCGCTCGGTGTTGTTGCGAGTAATCTTCCATCGAATTCGCTCTTAATCCAGCGACAAAACTAATGGTGATCACCCATTTAATCAATCAACTATAATAGAACAACGGTGGCCCTCAGCTTGACGGCCTAATCAGATGCCTTTTCACCCGGGACTAGACAGAAGGAAACACGTGTGTTGGTCAATAATTCCAAGTCTCTATGGTGAGATAAAGAAAAAAAAATGGTGTGGCTGTGTCATAGATACGGCGGTGTGTTGTACGTGAATACGTTTCGTAACGGGTAACACGCAGCAAAAGGACCTCAAAATGGCGGTGCTTCCGCCATCACCGCGAGGTGTCCCAATACTTAGCGTAATAAATTTTTTGATCCTTTACCTATCTAGTGGTGTAATTGAATTTTGTATGGATTGTAGCTGTATTTTGTTTTAATCCGTTTTTTTTAATTGCCTCGAACGTATTAACAAAGCGCTTGGGCCCCGGCAGTGGTTCGAGGAGCGCTCGCAGCGCATCGAGGCGCTGGAGGCGTGCCTGCGGCGCCTGTGCGGCGCGTGCGAGGTGCTGGCCGGCGAGCGGCGCGAGCTGTCGGCGCGCACGCACGACGCGGCGCGCGCCTGCGCGGCGCTGTCGGGCGCCGACCCGCACGCGCCGCTGTCGCGCGCTCTGTCGCACACCGCCGACTTGCACGAGAAAGTACGTACTTACTACTATCTATTTATTACTCGACTGGTTATTAGAAGCGTCGGTAGCTTAGTAGTTAAGGAGTCGGTCTTACGATTGATAGGTCCCTGGATCGAATCCTGGGAATGACATACATTAACGACGTGAACCCACTCCTAACAAAAACACTTTAGCTTAGCTGGAGGGGTTAGGGGGAACACTAGTAATTTCGGTTACCAGTACACTTTAAAAAAAAACAACTTTAAACTTCAAAAGCTTCTTCAGATTCTTACCAATACCTTCTGAAAAAAATATGCTTTTTAAAATAAGATATTGCCTAAAAAAACTGAAACTATGACTTTTCATTATCTTTAGTTCCCAAAATAGGTCAAAGTATAAATTATATAAGAGTATGAGTATAATTAAGTTAAAAGTTATAACCTTTTAGATTCCTTATTCAATTTCAAATTAATTTTATTATACACTAGCTGTTGCCCGCGGCTTCACCCGCGTGGAATTCTGATACCGTTCCCCCTATCCATGGGACCTTATTCCACCACCACAACAACCTATATAAGATACACAATTTCACCATACATGTTGAAAGCTCCCAGACGGCTTATTTTTTCCGACACCTCCGAAAAATGTCATTATATTTTAGCCAATGTATATAAAAACTTGAGAAACTATTCAAAATATGATAATAATAAAAATGGTGAAAACAGCATGAAAATCGGTACATTAGTTTTTGAGTTTATCGCGAACAGACAGTTAGACGTGACGGAGGACTTTGTTTTATAATAGTGATGTGTAAACGCAACGTAGACTGAGATACATGCGATATTGTCTTGCAGTCCATATGCGCTAACCGCGGTGACGTCACTGTGTGGCACGATTTAAAACCGTTTTTATTTTTAATTCGTCATGAAACTGTATCTTCAAGATAGGCGAAGTTACTAGTCCCTGAAATACATTCACACTAGCTAACATTTAAGATATACAAACTATGTTTTGATGGTTCAACGCTTTATTCTTTTGTTACAGATAGAACACTTACGACTGGAACAGTCGAATACTGATTTCTATATACTAGCCGAACACGTAAAAGACTACCTGGGACTCATAGGCTCTATCAAGGACGTTTTCCATGAGAGAGTCAAGGTAACCAACACATTTCTTTACTCATTGCTTGAACAATCTTGTAAGGAAACTGCTCGAGGCTGAATTTCAACATTGGCAATCCATTTAACTGAACAGATTCTTCATATTTTACTCTAATTCATAGAGCAAACTGTGCTGAAGCAGTTTAAATTGAATTAAACGCGTATTCCTTGTTGAAATACAGCCTGAAAATACGAAAATTGTGTTCTTATTTGAAATCTACAATGAATATTTTCTTCGCCGTGTGTCCGAAAATTATATTCTAATTTGCATTTTTTTACTTTATTAGGTGTTTCAAAACTGGCAGCACGCTCAGATGCAGCTTACAAAGCGGAGAGAGAACAAAGCCAAGGCCGAGCTCGCGAACAGGCCCGACAAGATCGAACAAGCTGCTAATGAAATTGTTGAGGTATGTACAGCCGTGGAGATATTTGTTATATACACTACTTTATCTACAACTAGCAACCCGCTCTTGCTTCGCTTCGGTTTATGTGATTTATTTTTAGACTCAAGGCTACATAATATATATAGCCCATGTCCATCGGAGATACCTTTTAAATGGTGAAATAATTTTTCCAATAAGTCCCCAACATTTGAAATAACTCACAAAATTCTGCCTTTCTTTTTCCTCTTATACGCGGCATAGCCGTTTGTTGGTGGCTGAACTCCTTCGTAACCACTCGCACGATCTTGACCAAATTTACCACGGTGATAGTGTGGACACTGAGGGGTGTTTTGAATAATCACCGAAAAACAGTTTCACGAGCGCGACCGTAGTAAGATGTCTTATTTTCAAGTAAGAGTCCTGCTCGCTCAGCTCAATATATTTCAGTAGCACCCTGCACTGAATTCCTAGTTAATATTAGCATAGATACAATGTCAAATGTAAATTAGGTTTCACTAAATAACGATATTGAGGTTTCAAGTTTTAATATTCCTATTGCTGATGAAATCCGCTCTTAGACGGCCTATTTCTTATTATTAAAAAACCACAACCGTTAATATATTAAAGTAAGTAAAAGAAAGATACCTAATCATGTCTATCAAAAAGGTTTCTTCTACTTTCATAATTGCTTGCCTTTCGCTTTAAAGACATATGCCAGGATCGTAGCGAGTGGCAACAAAGGGTATCTGCCTACCCTAATGGCAAAGGGTCGTGATTGCATGTATGTATCGTTTTTGTTTTTGAAATATATACTGCCAGTGGGGACGCCGTTTGACCAGGCGGGTGATCAGCCCTTCTATGTGGGGCCATTTCACCCATTTTCCCTATAATGACTGTCATACATATTCGTATGGCAACCGGGACCGACATCTTAACGTGCTCTCCGAGGCACGACCAGACCAATGCAAATACTCATATTCATGCATACAAATATTTGCACTGAGCGGGGATCGAACCCGCGCCTCCTGCGTAGCGGCCGCTTTCAATACCGCCACGCCACGGAGGCTGACTTGTTTTTGAAATAAGTATATAAGCTAAATAATTCCAGTGGGAATCAAAAGTGGAGCGCGGGCAGCAGGAGTTCGACACGATATCGCGCGTCATCAAGAAGGAACTGGAGCGCTGGGACGAACTGCGTCTTGCGGAACTGCGCTCCGCCCTGTTGCGCTACCTCGACGAGCACATGAAGCACCAGGCACAGGTGAGGACACTTTTCCACTGTAGTGGAGGTGGACCTTGGGTGCATGGGACCCTACCATGATCCACGGTGCTCAAGCCAACCTCACTTGCTAGCGAGGATGGATCCAGTGGGCGGGTAGGTTATGGGGGTCACGATGTCGCGCGTAATCAAGGAGTTGGTTCGTTTTGGGACTGCGTCTTGCAAAACTGCGCTCCGCGCTGCTGCGCTACTTCGACGAGCACATGAAGCACCATATACAGGTAAGGACCTTGAGGGCATGGGACCCCACCAAGATCTACGGCACTTAAAACGACCTCCCCTTCTAGCAAGGACGGATCCAGTTGATGGGTCTCGTA
Organism: Cybosia mesomella; assembly: GCA_946251805.1. Lineage (NCBI taxonomy): Eukaryota > Metazoa > Arthropoda > Insecta > Lepidoptera > Erebidae > Cybosia > Cybosia mesomella. The sequence continues at coordinate 21,041,507 of OX276405.1, read as the reverse complement.
ACGGGTTAGTCGTTCAATTAGATGAATTATTATAGGTAATCGAATTGGAGTGTATCCTTACTAGACGTCGACTACTTGACTTCTCCCTATCTTGAAGGCTTGATTCTCCCTGCCTAGTAGTACACCTGCTGATGATGAACGAGGCTTTGGGGTAGGCTTTCCTCTCGGGGTTAGAGGGTCAGACTTAGAGCCAAAATAAGCCATATTGTGAAAAGGAATGAGGTAGTGAACCCCAGGCTCCAAGTGTGCAATCGGTATAGCGATTGAATGAAAAGGTATGCATAAAAAGTATCTAGAAATTATTTTCCTTCAATAACTATTTTCTATTTCTATTTCCACAGTCAATCCGCTACTGGGACGCGTTCCTGCCAGAGGCGCGGGCGATCAAATGAGTGGGGCTGTGCCGGCCCCGCGCGACACGCCCCTAACGCGCCCCGCCACGCCCCGCCCGCAGCAAGTTGGTAAATGGATTGCATATACAGACGGCCAAGGAGATAATTATACACCTTTACATGTGTACATGTATATTTCTTTCCTTGGCCGTGTATACACCGAACTGTTACAGCGATGCTACCTCTCAGAAACATGGGTTTATTATATTTTTAACTCCTCCAATTTACTCCTAATTAATTTCGATGCGGAGTTCCATGGCAGTCTAGCTTTTTCTGGGACTTCCCGACTGTCATTACTCGTGTTTTGTTGATCCAGGTTTACAGGATGATAGTGGAGATGTGGGTGAAATTAGTCCAATCCCAGAAAAATTTTTACCAACCCGATTATAAATCTAAACAACATATAAGTGTGTTTATCATTTTGCGTACCGTGAAACGCGGTGAATAGGGATCAAGGGGTGAATATTGATACAATGGTCATTATAAGTTTTTATATTACTTGTTCTACAAAATATCAAGTATCTTGATTATTCTGTTCATTATAACATTAAATTGTCTTTTCACCTGATAGAAAATAACTGCAGAATTTATCTGATCATTTTATCCTTATTCACCCCTTAATCCCTATTCACCCCGTTGTACCCGATAATTCAGAAATAGTGGCTCAAGAGTCCCCATGTATTTCTATACATATTTCGATTAGGTTTTATTACTGGTTTTATACTTAGTTCATAATCCTTCTATTTTCTTACATATGCTTGGCACAGCTAATATTTCTGAGTGGTAGTATCAAAACAACAATGCTGTATATTCTAGTAGGTACACAATGTTTAAAATAAATTTACACAAATACATACTTGATAACCATATTTTCAAATATTCTAGACTTCAATAAGAAAATAATAAGAATAAATTGTAAATCATCACCATCACAAATGTCATCTGAAAATATTTATGTGGTAATTTCAACTCTATATAAACCATTTATATGAAAATACTAATGTTGTTTTGTTTTTACTGTTTTCGTTAATAGAGTCGATTGTCTTAAGCTGTCTACACACTGATGTGGTATGTGACATCGCGTGATTTTACTTGAAAGTATTGTTTGCGATCTGAGTCAAATAATGTTGATCGATTTACAGTTTCATCTATAAATAATAAAAAAAAAATAATAAAAATTCGCGTCAAATCAGATGCCTTACGCTTACTACCACACCATTCTCAGGTAAAAGTAATTCTCACACAATATTTGTATAACGCAAACGCTAAAGTTACAGTCTTAACAATGGTTTGTCAGTAGACACAAGGGTCGTGTCTCACACGTACATCGCGATTGTCGTGTCACAGTGAGTACTCGGCTTTATATCTGTAAAAATAGGGAATAAATTGTAAATTTCCTAGTGTATTAGATAATATGTATATCAACAGGTAGATAGGTAAGTGTCTTCAAACGGAAGGAATTTTAATGCCAAATAAAAAAATTACATTCCAAATTATTTTTAGTAGTTTGACTTCATTGAGCGCCTCTCACATAAGAATATAGCTTTCTTGCTCTAATACATACGAATCGGCTATCTTTAATTGTTTTCCCAAAAACTGGGGTAAATCGAGGCACATAATTAATTCAAACTACTACAATAAATAAAACTATATTATTAAAACAAATTTTATCTTTCTTTGCACCGTTTCAGCATTTACAAATTCATTTACTAACGTTGTTGTATAAATATAATATTATTGAAAGTATATAGTTATTCTTTTGAAAGAATACATGTAGGAACTGTATCTACATGTATTTAAAACTAAGACTTAGTTTTGATTCATAAAGTGCATTTTAGATTGAACAAGTATCATGTGTGTGTAATGAATTTCAAAGGTCCAATGTTAGAATTCGTTCAGTAACTTTATCACTGGTTTTGTTGATAAAAAAAAATACATTTACATAGTGGAAATTGAAGCCTGATCTTTTATCGTAACTTAATTAGAATAGATTTAGTTCGGAAAAAGCTAACATCTAGGACGGGACTTGAACCCGCGACATTTACAGGGAATACTGTGACCAACTGTGCTACCTAGACACGTCCCAGATATTCTCCGTTATATTGTATACGTCTCTCTTTTTCCCAACTAAATCTATAGAAAAAATTTGCTTAATAATTGCTTAAAAATTTCATTGAATTAATTAGAATAGTTCTGATGACACTGCATGTTCCGAAAGCAGTTTCTATAAGCCATGTCAGGTCATAATCATTACGTATTTTTATTTACTCACAGGTATATTGTTATTTACATAATTGCGTTTCTTTACGCGCATTAGTATTTAGGTATATGTAAAAACCTTGGTTATTTTTTTTTACTTTGTAGTTCTATTTAGTATAGGCGCCATCCTGACCATTCATCATCATTCGCATAGCGATTTCCCTGTTATTGGACGTAAGCTTGAACTTTGGAAGCCGAGGTGCGCTTATTGTTTTTGATTGGTATGTCCACTTTTTCGGGAGGGCCTGCCGTCTGACCTCCCAGAGAGGCAAGTCTGTAATTTCACGGCCGTAGCTACCGCTAGCTACTGAACAAAAACACGACAGTATGGTTGATTAGGGCTTGATTCCACACCCATTTAATTACGAACATTTAAAACTACTCTAAATTTCAATAATATCCTTGACAGGCTTCAATTTATTTTAAATCTATAGCTAGAATAAATTGTGATGAATTGCGAATATCTAACGTTGAAGGATCTGTTTAAGTCACGTTTCCTATGAGGAAGCATTTTATTTCATACATGTTATATGTATGTGTTTAGATTAATATAATATATGTTTATGTTGCTATAATTGTTTATAATTTTATGGCTTGCAATGATACCGATAATATTTGTAAAACATAAGTATATTATCGAAAGAGGTTCCGTTTTCATACAAGCGCAATCCCGGTTGCATTCAAAACTTATACTGTACAGGCTTTCCTACTCCTTCCAATAAGTTGGTTTGTTTTAGCTTAAGGGAGAGAGTGCCGCCAGAGCCTCGTCTGTCAATCAGCAGGTGTACCGGCTTGCAGGTGAGGTTGACTTGGGCCCCAAAGACCTTAGTGTGGCCAACTTACACAGTTATACCTGAAGAGGGTTTAAAAACCTCTTCGGGGATAACTGAATTGAACTATTTTTCGGTCCTACTTAATAGAGAGCGTCCCTATTGCCGTCAACCCGTCTGTTTGCATTGTGGATATCAAGTAAATAATATTGAGGATAATGAACTGAAAGATTAAAACAGCACCTATGTCTAATTAATTGATACGAATAAGCCGTTTGCTAACGAATTTGTTATCGTATTAAAATATATGTCAGATTTTGTTTTGTTCGAACATAAACAATATCTTTAAGCGCTCCGAAAACAGTTCCGAAGTTATCTTTGCAATAATCAGTGATACTACAAATGCCTACAAGCATAGCCAGGAAATGTTTTCAATGTGTGCAACATGGCACTATAATAGTGAAACTAAAATGAAGGTGGCATTTTTTTATGTTATTACATATCACTAACCAACGCTAACAAATAAACATGTGTGAACTTGCTCAGCTTTTATTTGGCCGTGTATTTTTTTTTATTATTTTCACCTTCCAATAAAATATTATTAGAATATTTCGGCTTTATGGTATGGTATTTAAAAACTAACATTGTCCGTATACGGTGTTGTTGCAAGCAAATCGATGTACCGCTTCGTCACTTATGTTCGCTCATAATATAATTCTTAAGAATTTGTTATCATTGTATATTTTTATATAGTCATTTGTTTTTATCTTAAATGTAAGAATACTAGATATTGCATATTAGAAATTGTATTCCAAATGGATGGTTATGCAAATGTTACAGTCAAAGTATTAAATTGGATATTTTATATTATTACTAGTACAACTAGAATTTTGTTTTTATATACGAATTCTGTGTATATTGGTACTCGTAGTTTATCTTAGTGTGTAAATTACCAACTGTCCAAATTAACTACTCTGACCGTAACACAATATTTACCTTAGATATGGTTAGGTAGAATGATTGAGAAAAAACTCGAGTCTAATGTATTCCTTATTTTTTATATTGCCAAATATATTTTAGTGGTAATTTGGTGTAAAGGAAGAGATGATTAATTATGAATAAAGTATATAATGTTGGTTTCCATTTCAATTTGGTTGAGTTATTCCATCTCCATTTCCTAGTTTCTTTTAGTTCATATCAATCCGACGACTTCATAAATGCAGCATCCTCATCATCCTCCGAGTCTTTTCCCAACTCAGTTGGGCTCTGCTTTTTCAGTCTAAGCCGGCCTAGAAGAGAATAGCACCAACCCAAGTCTTCCCGTGGGTGTCGTAAGAGGCGACTAAGGGACATATCCGGGGGCGGGCAGCAGCACCCCCGCAGAACAACCCCTCCAACAAACTGCGATCCCCAACCCGCCTGCCCAGCGTGGGGATTATGGGCACTACCCCCAAATGAAGGAAACAGCCAAAAGATGGCCCCCAGTTCCCGGCCGCCTCGCTATCCCTGGTCATGGTAGCGGCCATGGTAACGGCGGGGCAGGGGGTGCTAAGAATCCCCGGGCTACAATAGGCTACCAAACCCTTCACAAACTGACCCTGGCTACGTATAACGGACGCACTCTGAGGCTTGACCATCGTCTAGCGCAGTTGGAAGTGGAGTTAGAGAACATTAAATGGCATGTTCTCGGGTTATGCGAAGTCCGTAGAGAGGGAGAGGACACCGTAACCCTTGACTCGGGCCATCTTCTCTACTTTCGCGAGGGTGATAAAACATCCCAGGGTGGCGTAGGTTTCCTCGTCAATAGGGCCCTCTCTAACAACGTTCAAGAAATCTCCAGCGTGTCGAACAGGGTAGCGTACCTGATCCTTCGGCTATCCAAGCGGTATAGCATGAAGGTTATTCAGGTCTACGCACCGACCTCGGCACACTCGGATGATGAAGTGGAGGATATGTATGAAGACATATCCAAAGCCTTGCACAACACCACTAAGGCTCACTTCAACGTTGTTATGGGGGACTTTAACGGCAAGGTGGGTACCCAGTCTGGGTACGAATCCCGTATAGGCCCGCATGGTTATGGAGTTAGGAATCACAGGGGACAAATGCTTGTCAACTTCCTTGAGAAAGAGGGACTATTCTTAATGAATTCCTTCTTTAAGAAACAGCCTCAAAGGAAGTGGACATGGCAAAGCCCCGACGCTGTGACAAAAATGAGATCGACTTCATCATGACGGATAGCAAGCACATATTCAGAGATGTCTCAGTGATCAACAGGTTTAATACCGGATCTGATCACCGACTGCTCCGAGGCTCTCTGAATATCAACCTAAAGCTTGAAAGAAACCGTTTGATGATGTCCACGCTCCGACCTAACCCAACCCAAATCATGGCGGGCACCGAGAAGTTCCAGCAGCTTCTCGGGGAAAGATTTGTTGCCTTGGAACCCACTGATGACGCTGACGAGACCCTACACAATCTGGTCGAAACGCTGAGAGACGAGGGCATCAAGTTCTGCAAAAAACAGCGCTCTGGCAGGAAGTCCAAACTCTCGGATGAGACTCTGGGGCTGATGGCAAGAAGACGGGAAACCACCCAAGCGACTTCGTCAGACAGGTCACACCTAAACAAGGAAATTGCGAAGATGGTACGGCGCGACCTTCGGAGCTCCAACACACGCCTCATTGAAGAGGCGATAGAGCGAAACCGAGGGTCCAAAGTATTCACTCAGCAGCTTGGAAGGAGCCATCTGACGAAGCTCATAACGCATGACGGGAGGACCGTCTTGTCGAAGCCGGAGATCTCCGCCGAGATAGAGGATTTCTATGGCCGTCTGTATACTGCACATGCTCCCCGTCCTCGACGAGACGACCATGATTCCAGAGCCACCCTGACACGCCACTATACCGACGAACTGCCTGATATCAGTCAAGACGAGATCGTGTTAGCTCTGAAGCAGCTTAAAAATGGAAAAGCCCCCGGTGAGGATGGAATTACTTCAGAGCTTCTGAAGGCAGGAGGAGCTCCTGTCATACAGGAGTTACAGAAGCTCTTTAACGCCGTCCTTCACAGTGGGAGAACTCCTAAGGCGTGGAGCGGGAGTTTGGTTGTTCTCTTTTTTAAGAAGGGTGATAAGACCCTCCTTAAAAACTACAGACCCATCACACTCCTGAGCCACGTCTATAAGCTATTTTCACGAGTGGTCACGAATCGTCTCGCCAGGAGACTCGACGAGTTCCAGCCACCGGAACAGGCTGGGTTCCGCGGAGGATATGGCACCATAGACCACATTCACACAGTGAGGCAGATTATACAGAAGTCCGAAGAGTATAATCAGCCCCTGTGTCTCGCTTTTGTGGACTATGAAAAGGCATTTGACTCCGTCGAAACTTGGGCTGTTCTGGAATCCTTACAGCGATGTCAAGTAGACTATCGTTATGTCGAGGTGCTGAGATGCCTTTACGAAGCCGCCACTATGAGTGTCCAAGTACAGGGTCACCGGCACCGGCGGCTTATCGTGCTCTCCGAGGCACGGAAGAGTCTCAATATATTAAGAATGGTCACCCATCTTAAGACTGACCTGGCTACGTTTGCTTAACTTTGCCATGTGTGAACCCACTGCGGCGCCACTTAGCCACGAGCTTCTGTAGAAATATGAAGTGCTTGGATAGTCAAGAGCTGATGCTATCATAATATGTCATCAGTTTCATAATTTTTGAAATGGCGAATTGGAATTCCCGCAATTGATAAGTAATCTTAATCCGGATACTTAAGAATTTGTGTAATATGGGAAAAAGGATAATGCAATGACTTCTATGTTAACTACTAGTTAAGCTGTTTTGAAAGAAAAATGTGTACCGCACCTATCTGACAAAATCACCAAGTGGCAACACTAGAACGCGTAGGTATATTGCTACTTATTAAATTTTCCTCAAGAACCACTCTGGAGCAATGAAAATCCGTCTGGTTCTCTGGTTATCTTTCCAACTCCGGTGCCCTCTCAAATATGCTCAACCAGGTCCTCCTTTCTGTAACTTGCCGCTTAAAGAACTTACGTAGATCTTATAGATCCCACCTTCCAGATACGGGATTTCTCCAATAAAAATTACCTACACATTATAAATTCTTAATAAATATCCTATAACCCGATTACAGCGCCACCTGGTAAGTTTTTCATTATGTTGATACTGAAATCAAATCAGGCTCATAAAAATAATATCGACTTTAGTAATTAGGTAAAATAAAAATCTGAAAACGTGGACAAATGAAATCTACTTACATGATAGCTTATCTGAAGATTATGGATAAGACGGCTCAGTAATACATATAACAGCAATTGTAATCTAATTGTAGTTATTCGTTGGAAAATCCTAATTACAGGTGAGTAAATATTTTTCATTATTACGTAAACAAGGTAGAAGTGGAATATTTAATAGTGCCAATGCTGATCTATTTTCAGTTCGAGCAGTCTTATCTATAAAATGGGTACCTATTGTGTTAAAAAACTCGTAGCATCATGGAGTCAGGAAAAGTTCTCGGTTGACGTAGGAACGAATACATTGTTGGCGAATTACAAATTTTCCAAAAACGAGCACCTTTTGATTTGGTTTATCTAGGGCTCCAAGGTTTGATTTGCCACGAGGCTCCGAAGTGAAAGCCACGGATGTAACCACGAACAACGTTAAAATGATTATGACCGCCCAACGACGTTAAAATTATGATGACAAATTGTGTTCGGTTTACTGCATAATTCGATCTAATATAATTTGTAAAATAAATATGTGGTGTACAATAAAGAGTATTCTTTTGTTTCGCAATTTATCTGAAAATCTTTTAATTAGAACCACTATGTGCTAACAAGTTAACAAAATCCAATTGTTAAGTTGGCCTTATCTGAAAATACTGAAGTCTACTTACGTCTATGTAATTCGCTCATTGGTTTTACTTTTAGTCAGGACTACCCAGGACCAATAAAAAAATACTTCAAGTTCATTTAGCATAACTTATTTAAATTGCAGATATTATTTTAGGAGGGGTGCTTGGTTGGGGACCTCCACGCGGTGCACCCTGGGCAACGGAGACGCTGCCGCCTACGGCAACTCCGACCGAGGCGAGGACGGCCCTGTTGAGGGCTGTTCGGAAGCTTTCCACGTGTCCCTCTGATTAGCAGATGGCACAGTGGAGAGCAAGTAAGGGGGCCATCTCGAAACCGGAGATGGCCCAGGGTCAGTCGGGGTGCGAGGGATATGCTCTATGGGTAACCTTACACCCCGGCGTCTTAAGACCCGAGACGGCGTGCGGTTTTAGTCGGTTCAAGCCCGACATAACCGCCCCCGCTGGAGACCCCCCGCTCTCCAGCGGGGGCGGTATCCGAAGGGATTTCCGCACGAAAAAAAAAAAAAAGATATTATTTTAGGAAATTTTGAAGTAATTAATACGCTAACTTTTCCTATAGAATTATGTATGTTCTCTGTTACCTATATAAATCTATATTAAAATTTAATATTCTAATTGGGGTGTTTAGGTCTTGCGTTTATTCCGTTACAGCTTCTATTCATCCCTAATATATTATCTTGTTATAAAAATTGTTCCATAAATATCTACTTTTTGTGAACATTGGTCGTCTTTGGGAAATAGATAACAAATCCAACAAGTAGTACCTTACACGATAAATTCTTAACTGAAAAATATTTATTTTCAGTGAAATGAAACTCTTCATCGGTTTTACGCTCCTGTCTGTGGCTTTGGCCACCCAACCCATTCAACTACCAGAGCCAGCTTTACCTGCATATGAAGAAATTGAAACACCAAAAGCTGATGGCGTTCAAATTGCTGAGTTACCTGCATTCCAAGTCCCCGACATTAGTCCAGCATTAATCTCGCCAGAAATCTCGGCTATGCTCAATGATCGTGGTGAGATTCAGCCAGAGTTTGTATATGATCATATGGTTGATGCTCCACAAAGCTCCGTGCAGTTCCAAACACCGGACATTAGTCCAGCACTTATCCCACCTACCATCTTGGCCATGCTAAATGACCTCGGTGAGATTCGCCAGGACGTATTAACTGATCGATTCGATGATGCTCCACTTATCTCTGTGCAGTTTGTAGACAGCGTTAGCCCTATTCGAGTTGCTGAAATTCTTTTTGTAGCTGAAGATGTTGACGCTGTTCAATTTGTAGACGCTCCCCTTGAAGCCGAATACGATTCTGCACCCGTTGACGCCGTACTAGTTGCCAGCGCTCCTCTTGAAACAGGTATACGTAACACCGATGTTGTTCCTGAAACTGAAAACGTTGACGCTGTTCAATTTGTAGACACTCCTCTAGAAGCCGAATACGATTCTGCACCTGTCGACGCCGTTCTATTTGCCGACGCGCCTCTCGAAGCTGTACGTATCGCCGACATCGTTCCTGAAGCTGAAAACGTTGATGCAGTTCAATTTGTAGACTCTCCCCTTGAAGCCAAATACGATGCCGCACCCGTTGACGCTGTTCTAGTTGGCGACGCTCCTCTTGGAGAAGGTTTACGTATCGCCGATGCTATTCCTGAGGCTGAAAACGTTGACGCTGTTCAATTTGTAGACGCTCCCCTTGAAGCCGAATACGATTCTGCACCCGTTGACGCTGTACAAGTTGCCGACGCTCCTCTTGACAGTGTGCGTTTAGCCGACGCTCCTCCATCAAATTTTGGGCGAATTATCTCGAAGTTGCTCCCAAACCGCTTTAACGACATCCCCGCGAGGCGTTAAACTATTAATTTGTAAACAAATGTGATAATGTAACATTTTTACTTCGTGATCATCTTACATTTGTATTCATTCAAAGTACAATATTTATAAAAATTAAAACAGTATCATTTCTTTTCATTAATTTATTAACAATCTAGATCTTATCTACCTAATAGCTATTAATATTAAATAGTAAAGCAAGTTTTATTTAAGCACATAATCCTCGGGGTAATCCATGACTTTGGGATACTGTTTAACTTCCTCCTCAGGTATATGGTCAAGTCTGGTTGGTACTAGCCGTGTTTGACGGATTTGATTGGTAACATTCTGCATTATATCTTCAGGGACGTTTTCTCCGTGATATATGAAAAGTCGCTGCATAGTGTGACGTCTTTGAAGATTGCCTTTCATCGCTCTGTACACAGCTTTCTTAACAATCTGAAATAATTAAACAACTAACTTTAGGGTGGATAACTATAGCTAATAAGGACATACGGCTGTAATCAGATGGGGAATTCAAGAAAATAAGTGCCGATCCTGGGTTAGAGCGCAAGGAGCGGTTGCACAAGGCGCCAGATTGCAAAGGGCGCAAAAAAAAGCAAATACGAAAAACAATTTCCAGCCCGAAATAAATATTTAATCGCATTTTTGAAATGGGGAGTGCATGCATCTACCAAAGAGCACTGAAAGACAATGTCGCACTACCCTGCTCAAGGGCTAGGACCGGCGCGGCGCTGCGACTAATTCAACATCCTATAGATCCATATGACGGCCACCCGAGGGAGCCATCTCGAAACCGAAGATGGCCCAAGGTCATTCGGTGGAGGGAAATGCCTTATGGGCAACCTTACACTTCAGTGTCTACACACATGTTTTTTCTACACTCCCGCGTCCTTTAAGCGAGCCATGCAAACACATCTATAGCCAAAGGGGTTAGGGGGATTATTAGTAATTTCGTTTATTAATATACAGTGTAAAAATATATTTTATGATTAATTAATGTGTTATATCAATGTCCACAAACTATTTTAATGGCCTGGTCTGAGTCATACTCCATAATATGAATATCTATAGTTAATATGAGCTGATAATTAATATGAGTATCTTCTGACCACATGATGTACGTAGAGTGCATGATGGGCTGATGATATGTACCTGACACAATTTAAACATACCATTGTCGGATCCTTATTGTGTAGCTCCCAAGCCAAAGTCCACGAAGCACCGCCAGGATACCCAGTGTGATGAAAATATGCTCTCTTACGCCACTCGTCGCCTCTTAAAGCAATATCGCGACTGTTGATGCATACAACAACATCTCCACAATCATTCATAGGATGATAGATGGGCTTATGCATTCCCATTAGATATTTCTTAATAATATTAGCGGAGTCAAAGGGATCTTGCCATTTGCAGTCAAATATATGCCAAGTACGGGCAAAAGTGGCCCATTGCTGAAAATAATATATTGTTTTGGTTAGGTAAAAAAAAAAGGTATCAGAATTAAAAATTTCACGGACATGTTAAGTAGATATTTGAATTATACCTGTACTCTTTTAGCCGCAGACATTCTAATTCAATTCAAATTGAGTTTATAAACAATTAATATTCATTGATCAATTTTGTAATAAAAACTAAATCATATGATAGTTTTTACTTTTTAGGTTATGTATTGCTGTCAAGTGTCAATTGAAAATAACATATTAGAATTTTTGGACATTAAGAATATCGTCCAGAAAGTGGAAATCTGATTAGAATTAAAGCAAACTTTTTGTACCGAAATGAATATTATGAATGTGAAAGTGAATAAAACTGTTAGTCTGCTGGTTTTCACGTTTAAATGAATCCTTTGAACCATATAGCAATTTGACAACAGAAACAGCGAACATGAATTTTATCGAATCCCTGGGTTCAGCGGCAGCGGTGTCCGCATCTGCGATAATCAATTTTCACGTGAACAAGATCGCGGACAATAGCCTAGCCATTAATGGAATCGTAAATCCAATTCAAGGTTACTCTCAGCTCAGCTCCTAAAGTCCTAAGGCCTAGCCTAGCGGTATGTTATGGTGTTTTGGATCATATTCTGAGATATGGCTTTTTTCTTCATCTGTTTCTTTATCGGCATATACCTTTCATGAAAACCAGAAATTCAGAGGTCAAACACGGTATGCTTGCTCACTTACACATAGAGTAAGATACCAGGTTCACCAAAACTCACTCATTTTTACAAGGATAAAATGTAGATGGGATAAAGTAGTGTAGGTATGTATTTTGTTTGTAAGCAACCTCCTAGCTTGTCCCGGCAGCTAGGTGTCAGTAATCAGGTGCTCAAGATAGGTAAAAATAGCACGAAGTTCACTTTCATTTGCAGTGCTGATTTTTACGTATGTATATGTAAGAAAGTATCGTGAAAAATTCATTATGAGCATTGCCAGCAATAATTATTATGTTGAAAATGAGATCTTACCTTAAGTTTAATTTTAGCAGATAAATGTCCGCTGGAAACAAGCTAGTAGGTGTGCAGGGTATGCATACACTCAAGGTACATAGGTACTTACACTACTTTATCCCATACATTTTATCCTTAAAAAAACAGTGAGTTCTGGTGCTATTGGGATGTTGGACCAACATACCTTATAATATTTACCTGGTGTAGTAAAAATATTTTTGTTACCTATATATTTAGATAGGTACCTAGGTTGAAAAATAAAACTTCTAATCTCATAAATATAATTTAATTACAGGCAACATAATTACTTATATATTCATATAAAAACAAATTCAATAAATAACGTAATGTTAAACACTGAGATGTAGGTCCATCCTCAAGTTATAAGAAGTTAAATGGCTCATAAATTGCTCATTTTCTAAAAAGTTTTCTATTGCCCTATTCCTAACCTCCTCCCAGGCATAAAGTTCTCTGTATAAAGGACGCACGTATTTCAGGCGTCCTAGACTGTTTAAGAACCCAAACACTTCATCAAGTATGCTCTTATTTCTGCTGATCACATTCAGTCTTAACCATCTGTAAATAAGGTTACATTTCATGAAAATATACCCAATTCAACCAATTGGTCCGTACAGCGCTTGAACTGCCGCTACAGCAACTTTGGATTTTACTAGGATGTCATGTGTCTCTGACTTAGGTAGTTGAAAATATATTTTAAACATAACATAACTTCACGCATGTATCCCCGAAGATTAGGATTAAGGATTTTAGAGATTGAGGTCATAATAAATTCGAAATTAGTCAATGATATCTTAGTTGGAGTAGCAAGTGTAGGTACCAATGTTTCTACATACCTGTACAAAATATCTTTGTTATTGTTTCCGATTATCTTGTACTCCTTACCAAGGTTGCTCAATCTGTCCAGTGATAGGGCAGGTTTCACAATGAGCTGTTGGAGCAGATGGATCAACTGATGCACGTCAAAGTTGTCCACGTCATCATATGAGAGTGCAACGTTCGTATTTGCTACACGGTCAACAATAACCGCCACCTCCTCTGACATAGTCTTGTCGTAGCTACGCACGAAGAAATAAATACTTAGAAAAATTGTGACTTTCGGAGATGCCTAACAGAAGGTTGCCTCTGTTTCGCGCATCCGAACGTCCTCTGTTAGGCGCCTCTTTGGTATACTGGCTCACATCAAACGAACGATGGTTAACGAAGGCTAATAAATCAGTATGAACGTAATGAATAAATCGAGTAATCCAGTGTGTGTAGTGGTATCACAGATTACATAATATTATTCTAATGTAGTAAGTTCTTCATCATTCTAATAATTCAGGTATCCTACCTTCCAACCTATAGTTCTAAAATGTGTGTCAATGTTTTAACAACTCTATCCAAATGACAAAAGATGTAGCAGAAATAATAGAAGCGAGGGCTAGGTATCTCCCATAACTTACTCTGGAATGACTGGAGGCATTCCACATCCATACAACCATGCGTCCCAGTCCACCTTGACGAGCTTATCGCTGTCTTTGAAATAGTCCAAGAAATGGGCTTTAAATTCATCTGTATTGAGTGACTTCATTCTAAATTTATTTACGTAAGAGCGAATATACTTGTCGAAAACCTCTGAAAAAAAACCGTAGATTTTAAATAAAAATGATAAACCTAAGTAAGTACTAATATTAAACAGGTACACCGTCTGTTTACCTATTCCCGAAGAGGTAGCTCCTACCTACGCTCCGTATATTCATTTTCTACAATACAATCAGTGTTTTCAAGCTAAAAACTTACCGGGCCCTCCAAACAAATCCTCCAGATACCTCAAAAACAGTGATCCCTTCTCATAAGGGATGATGGAAAAGGCTTCATCAGGATGCACACCGTCAAGATTCAAGACTAGTTTCGTCAGCGGATTTGTCTCGCCCAATGTTTCGACCTAAACAAATGTTGCATAAAAATCATCATCAGTTAGTTTATTCACTACTCGTACCGTTCAGAACATGGTTCCCAGTTGATTCCCAAGGCCCCTATCCCAGTTGTATCCAAAGCTTGCACTTTAAAGCCCGGGGTCCGCTCTCCCCCTCTTTTGATTGATTTAACTTATCTTGGTGTTTACGGGCACGACTGCCTTCTGACCCCCAAGTGCAAGAGGTAATCCTGCACCAGGGCCTCGGTTAATTAGCATTGTTTGGAGCCCAAGATCTTGGTGTGGCCTCATACACCCATAACCACCCGTTCTATCAACTTCAAACACATAGCACAGCACTTACCCCTTCAGCCAACAGTTCAAGACCCAACAAGCTGTGAAAATCGCGCTTCCGCTTAGCCTCAACTGGATCACTAATGAGTGATGCGGCGACTTTCCTCTCTAGGAACACTGTGAAGCCTTCTTTTAGCCAGAAATGCTCGAAATTTTTGATACTCAACGAGTTTCCCGTCCAACTATGCATTATTTCGTGGACTATTACGCTTGCTAGGCTTTTGTCGCCAACCTGTGTAATAAATAATAACAAGTGCAACAGACCTGCCTGCTTCATCAATGTCTATAACAACATAAATTATCTAGATTCGGCTTTTGATTGGGCACGTCTCCGTCGGCAAAAAGAGTGATAGCCAATCTTCGCACTCTTCTGCCCGATGCCGACGCGTGACGTGCCAAAACAATGCCGGGTATTTTACATGCTTGTCAAGCTTGTCCTAATAATATGTAAACCAACGTGTTTTTTAATTTAAGTCTGTGTAAGTATAAGTAGGTACTAAACTAATCATGATAATACCGTAACATGGATGTATTATACCTATACCCTAAGTACCTACTAAGTATAGTACTATAATCAATAAATAACTGTTTTTGTTTGACAATAGCAGTATTGCTATCAATTTTATGGCCAACATCTGGCTAGTTACTGGTAAATTTCATTTGCATTTGAATTGTACGTTTGTATTGTATTGTAGGTAATCATTACTTACTTAAAACTAAAAATCATGAAATTAAATGTATGTGGCAATCGATCTATAGGCACTAGGCACCCATACTTGTCACCAAAAAATAGTATTAGCCTGTTGAACTTACCACGATTGTTGGGCTGACGAAAGTGAGACAAGGATTCTCCATAGCTCCGTGCGGAAACGATGGAGGTAACACGAGTAGGTCATACACCGTCCAATCATAAGGGCCACATATTTTTTCAGCGGCCTGAAGATATTGCTCAGTATCTTCGAACTCAAACGCGCTACGAACGACGTCACCTTTTTCTGTCCATACCTTTGATCTAAAAATAAAGAAAGTTAAAGCGTGGTTCGGTTAGGGTGAATGAGAGCTCAAGTCAACTTGCAGTTTAACGGACGAGGCTCTCGCGCAGGCATTCCTCTCGAGGTTAGGAGGTGAGACGGCAGTTGCTTTCATTAAAGCTGTACAAGCCAGATCAAAAGGAAGAAAAGCAGTAAGCGGCCTCCGGGGTCTGAGGTAAGAGTTTCGGATGCAAAGGGAACTACGGCGTCGATGTCGCTCTAGCAGAAGCAGGCTCAGAGTGGCGGCACGTTGTGTTTCCGCGCACACCTATTTACAGGGGATCAGGGGGATTTAATCACCAACCCTGGCGACCAAGGCCATAAGGGATCCCATGGATATTCTATCTCGGGCGCACCTTGTTCTCTGGCAACACAGGTAGACCTGACGAAGCACTGTGTCGTTTCAGTCGGTTAAGTTCGATATACTCACCATTCCGTAAGATTACGGCATACTGTTACTCGAGGGTGGTACTCCTTAAGCCACGTCGGCGTATTGGTGGTGAAAAATACTTTTCCTACAATCTAAACGTACCTTGGTCCAAGCGGCCTGTGATCTAGAACTGCCACAGTAAGGGCAAACAGATTAGATGGTATGGGAAGTGGCTGATTAAATGTGGTCTTGTTGTTCTTCACTTCACCTCTCAGAGCGCCCATGAGCACTGTGAACTCTTCGGGAGCGGTCACCTCCGCATCATACGTGAACTTGACAGCAGGAGTGTCTTGGCACGGTAGGATCGATCGAGCGTGGATTGGCTGTAGAAATGTAACTAAGTAAGTATATATTATGTATGTGCAGTCTCAACATGGTGGGGGAGACTCTAGACTACTCTCGTCTGTGAGTCTCGTCAACCAATGATATAGTAAAAAAATCTGTCACGAAACCCAAACGACTCATTTTAGTGCTTTAAAGAGACTTTAGAGACATGACGGGGCATGATTGAAGATATGTTTATTTCTTACTAACTACAAGTGAACTGTGAAAGAGGTTGGAACACAACCCCTATTTTCATTTTAAGATCTTCCGTCTTAAATGTTTTTTTAATACAAAAAGCCATGCTATCTCTCCACTCCACTCCAAAGACCAGGCTTCAAAAACTCTAAATTTTCCAAATTAAGTTAATATTTGCGTTAGAGCAACTTGTTTCTATGATCATATATATTGTTGAATAGGTACCTAAAACTTCGCTTAACGACCCCCGTCCTCCATGAGCGCAGGCCTGGGGGTGGCAGGTGAGGCCGCCTGTCACCCCAGCAGAAGCAGACCGGGACGGCGGGGCGACTAGCACCCCTTCCCCAAACCGGTGCTAGACGGGGACAACGTGGTTCCCAAAACCGAGGGGGCCATCTCGAAACTGGAGATGGCCCAGGGTCAGTCGGGTTGCGAGGGATATGCTCTATGGGCAACCTTACACCCCGGCGTCATAAGACCCGAGACGGCGTGCGGTTTTAGTCAGTTCAGTTCAAGCCCGACATAACCACCCCCGCTGGCCGGCGCGGGGGTATACGAAGGTATTTCCGCACGAAAAAAAAAGGTACCTAGAACTTACCGATGACTGACTAAACACATAAGGATATTTCTTATCTAAAGTCTGAGGTGCCTTCAGCCATGTCAAAGCGGATGCTAACGGATCCGTTGTGTATTTTATTCGTATTTTCAACCTGTAAATAAGTACAAACACCAACTAGTAAGTTAATTTAACAACTGAATAGAGAGAGTGTCAAGTTCGATTTAAAATTTAAAAGTTCCTACTGCCTCGGTTACACTCAAGTTCCCAGCAATCAACGACCTGCCAGTAATATATTGCTGTGACAGTACACAGTATGGTTTGAGTTTACCCTAGGGAGTAGGCCGAGTAGGTACCTGTGGAAGAGTCAGGTGGCCCTCACACTGGTAGCTCCCACAGGCAGTTGATCCAAAAATGTATGTATTTCGATGATAAATGGTTTGAATTTGAAGGCATTTGACGAGGAAAAACGTATGTATACTTCGTGCTAGTAACACGATCTCTGAAGAGGATTAACCGTACCGGTGTTAGCTGGACTCATACTCTTTTTACTAACGGCAATGTGCCAAATAGGTAGAACGTATTGTACCGATCATTTTAGCACTGAGTCTTTGAAAGAAGGGATGACAGACAGATTGTAACTCCACTCCATTCCTTACACATTGAGACCCCTGCGTGCCTCAGAGAGCACGTTAAGCCGTCGTTCCAGGGGTTCGATTCAGTAAAATTACGTTTTTAAACGTCCGATTTCAAAACTAATGAACATTAAAATCTCTAAATCTAATTGAAAACGAAATCAACTATGAGTGATTCTAAATGTTTAATAACCTCACTAAAGTGAAGATAGGTTTTATTTTGACAGATCATACTGAATATTAAAATATTTTATTACAGTTTCGCCGCGCGTCGCAGGCGACTCAGGCGCCGAATGTCGCTTGAAGACCTCCGTCCTCCATGAGCGCTCCTGGGGGTGACAGGTGAGGCCGCCTGTCACCCCAACAGAAGCAGGACGGGACGGCGGGGTGACTAGCGCCCCTCCCCCAAACCGGGGCAAGACGGGGACACCGTGGTTCCCAAACCCGA
Source organism: Cybosia mesomella (assembly GCA_946251805.1). NCBI lineage: Eukaryota > Metazoa > Arthropoda > Insecta > Lepidoptera > Erebidae > Cybosia > Cybosia mesomella. The sequence continues at coordinate 21,023,018 of OX276405.1, read as the reverse complement.
GGGGGCCATCTCGAAACCGGGAATGGCCCAGGGTCAGTCGGGGTGCGAGGGATATGCTCTATGGGCAACCTTACACCCCGACGAGTAAAGCCCCGAGACGGCGTGCGGTTTAGGTCGGTTCAAGCCCGACATAACCGCCCCCGCTGGCCGTCGTGGGGGTATCCGAAGGAATTTCCGCACGAAAAAAAAAAAGTTACTTACTTCTCTCCGCTGTTGGCCTGCTTTGGCAACAAAACAGTCAGATTAGTGCCGTAGTTAGGAATATGTTCACCCATCTCGTAGAGTAGTTGCGACCCTCCATCTGTCTCTATCGAATGTATTTTAAGATTACTAACGTCTAGTGGCTGTAAACAAAAATTATTTGTTTTATATTACCACTTCTTCATGTACCTAGTTACTCTGGATCATGGACAAAACCTTGATTTGAACAGAGAGGTGTCATGAGGTCGTTTTATTGGGCAATTACAATTTGTACCTATATTAAGGAAATTTTAACAGTCAGCAAACGGAAGGTGGGCCAGCCAAATGGGTTGACGACCTAAAAAAGACTGCTGGGACAGACTAGATACGGAAGGCGGAGGATCGGGTACTATAACGCACATTTGGAGAGGCCTATATCCCGCAGTGGACTGCAATATACAAATTGATTGATAAATTAACTGAATATATTTTTTTTTATTTCACATTATGAGTTACTGATACATAACAATTAAAACAGAAATGAAACAATCCAAGCTACACATAGCTTTGTAACGTCACCTGTACTAGCGATAATACACTGTATCACAGGTTTTTTTTTGTTCTTTTCACCTTCATGGCAATCTGTTTCAGAACAATTAGCCACTGTGTTGTCCAGCCTCAAGCTTGTTTTTGGTGACTTTATTTTCAGAGAGCTTCCAACAGTGTGGTATAGCTCTCTTTTCCCTATGTGAATCTTCCTGTGAGACTGGGGATGTCATATCTCTTCAACCTTGTGTGTTTTTGGCCTCCTACTCGACTTAGCGCCAGTGCCAGCTCATTTGTATGATATGCGAGTCTTTCCTGGTATCGTAGGCTATGCTGACTTATTTCTTCCTTTACCGTGCGTATATTGAGGTCCAGGTAGATATATTTGTTGCTTATACCTACTCTGGGGGATGCCGAATATATTACTCAGTGCTTTGCTCTGGAATCTTTCAAAGATTTCGATGTTGCTATTGCAAGCCGTTACCCATAATTGTATGCCGTATGTCCAGATTGGTTTAATGATGGCTTTATATACCATCATTTTGCTCTCATTACTTAGATGGGAGTAACGACCAGTTAACCAATATAAACTGCGGAGTTTGATGTCCAGTTGTTTGCTGTTGGTCCAGTCCAGATGTGCTTCTGCCAAGCAAGCCTTCGATCCAAGTGTAGACCTAAATATCTGGCGTGGTCTTCTTGTGGAATGGTTTCATTGTATAATGTTACTGGCGGGCAAGTGTTTAGAATTCTCATTCAGATATCGTATGTTTAGGAGGACAATAAACAGCAGATATTACCATTTCGGATTTGTTGTCTGTAAGCCCAATTGAGGTTGCCTGTATCTTTTCTGTGCAAAATTCCTCCAGGGGGTAGTGCCTGATATTTTTTCTAATAATAATACAGAGGCCGTCGTATAACACTTGCTCGAAAACGTTTACCTACTCGATAGTACTTGAAATCGATAAATTATGAGCTCGACAGTTCACTCCCTCGATGCATCGAATCATCGGCAGCGCAAAGGCTCATTGTTCGATGTATCATAATCTCGAAACATCATTTCTCGACCAACCATCTAATCGATTTATAGAATATGTCGAATCGAAAACGGTGCGTCCTATCGCAAAAATAATGAAAAAAATTCCCCCTTATTGAAAGTAGTATGCGTAGTTCTCAACATGTAGGTAAAAAAAAAAGTTTCAATAAATACCATAAAAAAAAATTAAGTACATTTCTTTGGTTATATGAAATTCGGCATAAAATATTTCGGAGTTTTTGGGTGTTCCCTTTTCGATACAAATACTATGTGTATATAATGTTGACATTGTGGATAAAACTACCCTCTTTTTTCTGGCTAAATAAAAATATGTACGAAGTACAGGGGTGTGTGTTGGGTAACCTCCTCGAGTGTCGCTCCGATTCCGATCCCGCTGCAGTCCGGGGCGAACGGAATCGGAGCGGCCGGTACACCCTGGGCGGCGGTCAATGGCTTCCCCTTCATAGGGTTGGCATTGATCGTCGGCCAATACCCAACGTGGCGGGAACACATCGCTCTCCGTACTCCTCTGCTTTCAGAGGAGACAGGATGAGCGATGCTGTTAGTGTGAGATGGCCCAGGGTCAGTCGGGGTGCGAGGGATATGCTCTATGGGTAACCTTACACCCCGGCGTCTGAAGACCCGAGACGGCGTGCGGTTTTAGTCGGTGCAAGCCCGACATAACCGCCCCCGCTGGCCGGCGGGGGGTATCCGAAGGGATTTCCGCACGATAAAAAAAAAAAAAAAAAAAGGTATATGTTTATAAAACACTAGTGACGCACCCTGAATTTGCATGGGTAGCAAGTAGCAATCGAAGTCTTCTGCCGTGTCTGTCTGTCTATCTTTATATACGCGATAAACTCAAAAACTACTGCACCGATTTTCATGCTGTTTCCACCAATGGATAGAGTGGGTCTCGAGGAAGGTTTTAGTATATAATTTGTCAAGTTTTTGTACACCTTGGCGAAAATATAACGGTACTTGTTGAAGGTGTCGGAAGAAAATAAGCCGTCATCGTTGACGGCTTACACTTCAGAGCCCGAGGTCCTGTTACTCCTTCTCCTCCTCTTGGTTTGGCTTATACGGCTTTTATGGGAGCGACTGCCGTCTGATCTCCCAACCACGAGAGGTGCGCCTGTGCCAGAGCCTCGGACGTTAATCAGCAGGTGTACCAGCTTGCAGGTGAGGTTGGCTAAGGCCCCCGAGATCTGGAAGGGCCCCAGAAACACCAAATAAGCCATGCACGGTGGAATTGTGTATCTTATATAGGTTTTGGTGGTGAAATAGGGTCAAATGGGTAGCGCGAACGGTATCAGAATTCCACGCAGGTGACAAGCCACGGACAATAGGTTTTTTTTTTACGTTAGGAAATCCCTTCGGATACCCCCCCCGCCGGCCAGCGGGGGCGGTTATGTCGTGCATGAACCGACTAAATCCGCACGGTGTCCTACCCAAGTGTCCACCGGGCACTCCGGGTAAGCCCTCGAAAGGATAACCCCAGGGTTAGCGGCGGACCTTGGCCGCCAGCGCGGCCTCGCCTGGTGGGGTCGGGTTTTATCCCGCGTCGGTGAGTAGAGAGGCGTGTGTAGGTGATACACGACACGCCTCCGCCACGGCCTGCTTCTGTAAGGACGGCAAGTCGGCCAACTGCCGTCCTCAGGCCCCGATCATGGAGGTCGGTAGTCCCGGGCTTAGATGAGTCTGCGGCGTCCTGGCCGCAGACTGCGGAACTCGGGGGGCAGGGTTCTCTCCCGCACCCTTTTAGTCTATAATAGCAATTTCAGGCATTTTTATCAAAATCATCCGACTCCTAAAATTCTTTCATTGTTGCACGGTAAAGAACTGGATTTCCGCACGAAAAAAAAAAAAAAAAAGGTACTTAGTACAAAGATTGTTTAACGTAGGTAATTTATTGGCACACCTAAAATGTACCACGTAAGTTCCTCCTCGTAACTAGTGGTTTCGTAACTCTGTTGGGGTCACAGTTCTAACCTAACCTAACCCAGAAGCGCCGGAACCACTAGACCGTTTTCAAGATATTCTATAAATCGATGGACCTTAGTGGTATAAAAAAAAAATTATGTTTCAAGATAACAGCTCATCAGATCCTCTAATCTGATGAGCTGATCTCACTACCATGGAGGGCTACTAGGCTTACCATGGATACGATGGAGCTATACACCGTCATGGTAAGCCTGTAACTTTTTGGAACATGATGCAGGATCACATAATTAACGTAAGTAGTTCAATTCGTTTCGCTAGATGGCGCTGGGTAAGAAAGAAAGCGAGAAAAACATTATGATCGGGTGTTAAAATAAAAGCTAGCCCACAAAACCTATGATAGATACGTAAACATAAGATTACAATATATCTTGACATCCTCTTAATTTGATAATCCTTATTCCAAGCCATCTCTCTAATATCGGCAGATAACCACACGACACAAGATAGTAACACGAATTGAACTGTTGACAAATTAACGATAAGAGTCGTGTACCTACGTTTGATAAGATGGCTACGATAAATATTCGAATCGTAACAATGCACTTACCAAATCTACAATGTCTTTTAGTACATCAAAATTCAGCGTTACTTCTCCGCTCAACACTTGTTTATCGAAATCAACATTTAATGACAAAGATATGTGTTTTATAATCGCCAGCTCTGTAAGGAAATCATAACTTACTTTATTTCAACTTCCTGCTTATTGCAAAAATATTTAAAGGAGTCATGAGCCCAATCGACAAAGTATAACAGCTCTTCTTTAAAGTGATTTCGCCCTGCAAATACTCATCGCTCCGCTACACTCCATGGGACGAAAACGACTAAACTAGCTCAAAAAAGCAATTCGTATAAATACCTACATTTAGTAGATAATATTTCTAGAACATCGGTATGCATAATATAATACCAAAGGTGGGTCTATGGGGCCTCCCATGATCTTCGGGATCCAAGCCAACGTCACCTGCAGCCGTTACTACATCGGCTGGTTGACGGACCAGGCTCTGGCGCAGGCTTTCCTCGGGGTTGGGCGGTCAGACGACAGTTGTTTCCGTATAAGCCCAGTAAACTGAATTATGGGTAAGAAGTAGGAGAGCGGATGGTGCCTAAGTAGAGGCGGTAACGCTCCTAAAAGAGAGGGGGCAGAATCGACAACACGTTTTAAGGCCTGGCGGGCAGTATGTTTGTGTGCCGACATACTTAGTAGAATAATTGAGAGCTGGAATGCTTCACCAACATAGATAGGTACGCGTATTTCATTGCGCAAGCCTGGGGGTGGCAGGTGAGGCCGCTTGTTACCCCAGTAGAAGCAGACCGGGACGGTGGGGCGACTAGCGCCCCTCCCTCAAACTGGTGGTTTCCAAACCCGAGGGGGCCATCTCGAAACCGGAGATGGCCCAGGGTCAGTCGGGGTGCGAGGGATATGCTCTATGGGCAACCTTACACCCCGGCGTCTGAAGACCCGAGACGGCGTGCGATTTTAGTCGGTTCAAGCTCGACATAACCGCCCTCGCTGGCCGGCGGGGGGGTATCCGAGGGGATTTCCGCACGAAAAAAAAAAGGTACGTGTTTCATTCTTCCTATAGATAATCCTGGGTACTTAAACCGGGGCGTGAAAAAGCAAATGTTTTCAAATTGAGCACTACCATTTTAAAATTGATAGCTCCTGAAATGGTGGCCTTCACTTTTTGGATTACACCTTAGCTTACCTTACCATCGGGCGGGTCAGACTTAATAAAACAAAGTCGTGTTAGTTAGTTAATAACTGGAAAACGGGTGGACCGGTTTTCATTATCTTAGATTTGTGTCCGCCTATACTGTGCCATTTGGTGGTTTTTTTTTTGGTTAGTGGGTTAGTTATGTTGGACTTGAACCGATCAAAACCGCACGCCATTTCTGATCTATAATGCCAGGATGTAAAGTAGCCAAACAAGGCTATCTCCTCGTATCCCGACTGACCCTGGGCCATCTACGACTTTGAGATGGCCCCCTCGGGGTATTGGGCAAATATGAGACATTCACACAACAAATTCAGCTGATAAGGTAACCAACATAACTTGATTCTAAGGCGAAACGAAATTTGCCGGGTCAGCTAGTATAAAATTAAAAAAAAATCGCAAAAGATCTTACCGGGTCGTGAATACGACGACGGATCGAGAGGGCTCATGGCTCCCATGCACTTGGTGTGACTAAAACATAACATTACAACACACGGTAAAAATATAAACAATCTCTTGCCCATTGTGGAGCACGTCTGTCCGGAGCACTACTTCTAACACGACTGATCTGTCATTACTCATTTGTATGCGGAACACTTCGGAACCGGTATCATAGTTGGTAGTTAAACCTGTGGTTAAACTTAGTTGTTACGGAATGACGCGATTTAGGCGCAGTTAGAATGATACATTCTATCAACCATAACTAAAATATGCTTATTGCTTATATAAGCTGTTGTCTTTATAATAGGTAGGTATATCTACCTAAATTCTTCAAGCTTCTCACTACAAGACGAAGTTAGTATACATATTGTTGTTGTACGCATTGAATTTTAACCCCCGACTCAAAAACGACTAAGGTATTAAAAGTTTGACGTGTCTGTAGACACTAGACTGTCTGTGGCATCGTAGCTCCCGAAAGGATGAACGGGTCTTAATTTTGTTTGTTTTTTGTTTGAAAGGTAAATAAGTCGGGTGTTCTTAGCTATGTCGGAAGTTTTTTAATTGATAATTTATTTAGTTTTTCTTTTGACGATCTGTGTTGGGGTGCGGTGGAGACTTCGACTGCTACGTCAGAGGTTCGATTCCCGCTCAGTGCAAATATTTGTATGCATAAATATGTCTATTTGTATTGAAGTGGGTGTTTTTTTATAGATATAATAAGTATTCACAAATAAAGATGTATAGGTATATCATTACGTATCTTTTGTCGCATTCTAGATCCCGTAATATATATCCTACAATATTATTATTACTTACCCTCTTACTACTTTCTCCGATTTGATGTGAACCGCATAGACAAAATTCAGTTTTAAATAAAACACACAAACTTTTACAATGCCTGTTTTCATTACGCATCTCATTTCACTGCTTTTACATGCTTGTTCAAGACACAAAAATGGACACCAGAGCAAATACCTCATTTCTTAGTTATTGACGAGACCCACTCGTCAATAAGGTATCTTAGAGCACATAAATAACATCGTGGAATGCATAATATATAATAGTAATTATATATTAGTAAATAGTAATAACAATTATACAGATGTGTTATTCATAACCATAAAAATTTGCATTTTATGGGCGCATGTAACTATGGTTACCACACCGCTATTCATTGCAAGATAATAGGGTCGCAATTCTGGCTCGATGACGCATGGTCTACGCGTTATTATAGCGATTATAAATTAATAAAAGGAATATGAGTAATTATGAGGCTCCAGAAGGTTATTTTTTGTTCCGTGGCGGTTTTAGTGTGTTAACTATGGAATTTGTCGTTGGTAGTATGGGGCACTCTAACTTTACCTGCCACAGTACAGCTCCTGAACAACGGACGAGACTCTGTTTTCCTCTCGGGATTTGGAGTCAGACGGCATTTGCTCCCATAAAACATAACATAACATAAACTCACGCCTTTATCCCCGAAGAGGTAGGCAGAGGTGCTAGCACCCACATTTCGCCAGTTTATGTTTAGGTCCCAATGTAATAGGTGGTGAGCCTATTGCCATTAACCGGGCACTTATAAACCTGCGATAAATACACACATAACTTCGAAAAGCATCGAAAAGTCATTGGTGTGTGCCATGGTAAAACCTGGGATCGAACCTGAGACATCGTCTCAGCAGTCCATTACCCATACCACTAGGTACCCATAAAAGCCAAGATTATTCAAATGAAAAGGAGAAAAAGTAAGAAAAAGAAAGACTCAAATGCAACTGGGAGTAACATTAGGATAGCGAATTTGCCTCTGTAGGTGTCTTTGTTTGTTTGTCTTTTATGTTACAACTCTTTATAAGCGAAGGTAAGCTCACCAACAGGCGGGTCAGGTGCTCGATTCCTGCCTTAGGTCGCGGAGAGCAATCCGCTCGCGTAGAATCTGCGTCACACTGTATAGGTCCTTAGATCCGGTTCTCTGTTGCATATTTTGACCAATGGCATCATTGTTTGGTGTGATGCGACTAATCTCAATCAGCGTGTCTATGGGTCGCAAGCAAATATTATGTGGGCCCTAAATGTAGGACGAATTTGTCTGGTAGGTATACCTTCTCTGATGACTGGTAGGTATACCTTCTCTGATGACGACGTACGCATGCCACGTAGGCGCTGATATAAGAGCTGAGTCGGGGCTCTATTTTCAGTGTTAAATTATATATATTATAATGAATGGAGATAGAGATTAAGACGGGACATGTCGGTAGTGTAATGACCAGGACTCAAGGGCGGGACCTCTCGATCTCGAAGGCCACGGCGACCCTATTCTGGAGGTCATTCCGAATCCAACGAGGTATATCTCGTATTTTAGGAGCTTTATCACAGAAAATAATAGGTACTTGAACGAGCTAGGTGCCTACTTATCCACGTGATCGATCGCTGCGTGCAAATATGTATCTCACCGCTCGAACGTACGGTTATTATTACGTTCAGCTGCTCAATAGAAAAATAATTAGCAACAAAATTATTGGTAGATACGTGTCTATTCAGATAACAAAACATAATGACAAATCACGATACCGTTACCTACCTCGCGCGAAGGCACGTAGGTCGTACATTGATCTTATATTAAAAAGAAATAGATTAGGCACTGGTACTTAAAACAGTCACTCAAAAGTAGGCTAATTAGCCTACCTTAAAGCACCGCGCCGACCGGCACGCCACGCCGCTGCAATCGGGTTGTAGGTATCCATACACTACAGTACCATACACGAAGTAGATTAATAGCATAGATACCTAACCCACCAAAATTCGCATGAATGGATACGATACGTGCGCACGGACGGCTGTTGACAACCGACTGAATATAGTATAAGAGCAGTCCTGGAGGTTCCGCGGCGAGTAGGTACTTACAGCGCGCAAGTACATAGTGCGTGAGGCCTGGCTTTATCTCTTTCACGTTTTTCAACTTGTATAAGAGATGGGTACCAAAAATTTTTTATTACATGAGTCTGAGCCCTGTCAACTTTAGGAACCACTAGTTAAGATAGTTTGATGACATCAGTTTCCATATTAACGACGTTTAACAGCATTTGATTTTATAATCCAATACCGAACAATCAAGTCAAATAACAAGCGAACTACAGGTACATGAAACAGGGGTGTGTGTTGGGTAACCTCCTCGAGTGTCGCTTCGATTCCGATCCCGCTGCAGTCCGGGGGGAACGGAATCGGAGCGGCCGGTACACCCTGGGCGGCGGTCAATGGCTTCCCCTTCACCCCTTCATAGGGTTGGCATTGATCGTCGGCCAATACCCAACGTGGCGGGAACACATCGCTCTCCGTACTCCTCTGCTTTCAGAGGAGACAGGATGAGCGATGCTGTTAGTGGTGAGATGGCCCAGGGTCAGCCGGGGTGCGAGGGATATGCTCTATGGGTAACCTTACACCCCGGCGTCTGAAGACCCGAGACGGCGTGCGGTTTTAGTCGGTGCAAGCCCGACATAACCGCCCCCGCTGGCAGGCGGGGGGGTATCCGAAGGGATTTCCGCACGATAAAAAAAAAAAAAAAAAAAAAAAAAAAAAAAAAGGTACATGAAACACATACAAAACATCATAACATAATTATTTTATTCAATCAATATTATGGCGTATAAACATAGTTACACTATTTTACATTCATGTAAAAGTACCCTACACTGTAGGTACACTGAGGTGGAGATCCTTTCTAAGTGTGTAAGCAGTGACATGCATCATATTCTTCTCATTTTTGATGAAGTTGTCGATCGCGTTGTCACGGACGTCTTCCCATGCGTATAGGTCTCTGTACAAAGGTCGGACATACTTCATACGGCCAACGGTGTTAAGGAAATTGTAGACCTCATTGAGCTTGCTCTCATCTTTGCTTTTGACGCACAATCTCAACCATCTGCGAAAAAAAAAGAGAAATGGTGGTTATTATGGAATACAATTATGTTTACGGGAATTAAATTGACCACGGTACAGATATGTAGGTGCCGTCAGCAATAAGTAGAATATAAATTGTTTCAATTAATAGATTACTTTACGTCTCAAACATAACATAACATAACTTCACGCCTGTATCCCCGAAGGGGTAGGCAGAGGTGTATTACACACCCACGATTCGCCAGTTATGTTAAGGTCCCAATGTAATAGGGGGCGAGCCTATTGCCATCTACCGGGCACATTACTAAGCGAGCGATAATTAACATTTTTAATACACACATAACTACAAAAAGTCAGAGGTGTGTGCCCGGAGCGACTGGGGATCCAACTCGAGACCTCGTCTCGGCAGTCCGTTAAGTCTCAAACCTTTCATAAATATAACAAATCATCATAATCTTAGTGTTGTTATCGGTCACATCACAGTCTTTCAACTCGGTCCGCGTACTGCGTCTCCTCCTTTCGGTTTGGCTAATACGGCTTTTATGAGAGCAAATGCCGTCTGGCCTCCCAACCCCGAGAGACAAGCCTGTGCTTTGCCTCGTTCGTCAATCAGTAGGTGTACTTCCTTGCAGGCTCGGTCCCCGAAGATGTTTGTAGGGTCCGTTACACCCAGTCAACTACCTCATTCGCAAGTAAGTACTAAAAGTAGACTTACCTACAGAGTATAGAGGGACCAAAATCTTTTAGGATCCCCATCAACCTCACCTTCTAGTCCATGCACTTGCTTAACGACGGACAAGGCTCTGGCGCAGACTTTATTCTTGGAGCTGGCAGGTCAGACGGCAGTCGCTCTCGGAAAAGCCGACTTATCAATCAAAAAGAATAAGCGGAAGTCGCTATGAGGATGATGATGAAGTAGACTTACCTATACAAGATCTCTGTGTTCTTACTGCTATCAACCTTGTACTCCCTCCCAAAACTACGCAGATGCTCGAGCGACAGTGGAGGCCTCTCGAGCAGCTGCTGCAAGAAGTGTATCATCTGATGTGGGGTGAAATTCTTCACGTCGTCGTACGAGAATGTCACATCTGGTTGGTCGAGTTTAGCTGTGAGGGCCACGATCTCCTTGGTCATTGTTGTATCGTAGCTGAAATATAAAAAAATTGAACGAATCTAATTGAAAGCGGCAGTCGGTCTAGTAAAAGTCAAAATGACCCTAATAATGTAGATTGAGGAGGGCGGAACCTCTGCCCACCGCGAACTTTTTAGGCTGGATTTTATGAGTAAAAATCCGTAAACTGGGTTCTCACGTTTTATTCAATGAAATTCATTGAGTAAAGCGATGCATTATCATTTTTATTGACACCATGACATAATCAAATGTTGTATAAATAGGAACTTACTCAGGAATCACCGGCGGCATACCACTCGTGTTCAACCACGCGTCCCAATCGACATTTTTCAACTTATCGCTGTCCTTGAAGTAGTCCAGCAAGTATGCTTTAAACTGATCCGTGTCCAAAGACTGTTTTCTAAACTTCGTTAGGTACGAGCGGAGGAAATCGTCAAACACCTCTGGAAGAGACCAAATTGTTACATACTTATTAAAAATGTACAGTCCAACAGAAGTATAGGAATCAAAAGAAAATAATAGGCCGGCAGATGATAACAGAAATTTCCAGGCTATTTGTACGAGAATGGCGACTCTACAGTAGTCTAATCTACCTAATGACGAAAAGGAAAAAGATGGTCATAACGCTTTTACTGGCGGCCCAATCACTTGGGTGTTATTCGAACGTATCGGCAAATTACTAAAGTTGCGTTGCGTAGCCACTCACGAAAATCACCATGCCATACTTTTCCGACAGTTCCAAATGGCTGCTAAGTCAATATGTCCAGTGATGTCCAGTACCGCAGTCATTTGGAAGACAAGGTCAAGTTGGCATCCAGAAATCTCGAACGGCTCATCACGGCGAAGCAGTGCTTCACTGCGGGGCAAAGACTTCTTTTTATAAGTCACAAGTCCAGCCGCATATGGCGTACTGCTGTTACTCCGTGTACTTGGTGCAAAGACGAGCGCCGAGGGTCGTCGACAATCCCGTACTTTCAGGCAGTGTGGAACCTTTCAGCGGTAGGAGATTTTACCTCTCTTTGCGTGTTCTACCGCCTATATAATCGTATGTATTCAGAAGAATTGTTCGATATGATTACCACGGCCACAATCCCTCATCGCACCGCTCGCTACAGAGAATTCATCCTCACACGTTGCAACACACATGTGCGCACAGGGAGATATGAAAGAAACTTCATTCCGCGCACCCTCAAACTATGGAATGATCTCCTTGCTGTGGTTTTTCTAAGCGACTACAATATGGGTCAGCAGCGCGAGTGTGGCGCCCCTGGTGGTGCCCACGTCCATAGGCCACGGTAACCGCTTCTCATCAGGCGGGCCGTGTACTTGTCTGCCACCTAAAATAAATCGCTATAAAATACGTTAAAAATAATTTTATTTTCATGATTAACTGGACAGATAACTGTTGAAGAATATATTTGTTGTGAGACGATGTATTGGGCCCTATCAATCTTCGGGGCCCAAGCCAACCTCACCTGCTAACTGGTACACCTGCCGATCAACAAAAGCGGCTACTGGCTTACAAAGTCAAATAAAAATGGATGGCGGAGGAAAGCGGACCCCGGGCTCCGAGGTGAAGGCCTTAGATGCAACCGGGACCACAGCTAAGATGGTGATGATATATTATTGTATCTTACCGGACCCTCCTAGCATATCCTCCAAAACTCTCAAGAATAGCGATCCCTTCTCATAAGGAACAGTAGAAAATGCGTCATCAGGGTGCATACTCTCAAGTTGCACGACCAATTTAGTTAACGGATTCTTAGCTCCCAGTTCACCATTCACCTACAATAAATCAATCATTAAGGGTGGGAACTCACCCGCTCCTCCTGCTAAGTCTTCCAAGTACCGCAGGAAGAGGGAGCCCTTCTCGTAAGGCACCCGAGAGAAGGAATCGTCTGGGTGGACCCCTTCTAAGTCGACCACGAGTTTCGTGAGAGCATCAGATTCGCCCAAGACTTCGATCTGCAATTTATGAGATATATGACCTGATATGCAGAAGCTTGAAGCGGTGAATAGTTAGTTATAATTTGTGTCAATTTGCGTAACTTTGAAATTTTTTTTAATATTTTACACACAAAATTTGATATTATACAAATGGTGTTATGTTTTTTTTAGTAAAAAACAAAACTTTTCTCTATGGTGAATCATTTCCACAACAAATTTAGGGCACTAATATATATATAATAATAAATGCATTGAATGCAATGCATTGACTACATAAATAAAAATGAAGAAACAAAAATCACCTCCATGGGTCATATTTATTAACTAACACAAAATCCTTATTCGGCATACCTATTAATCATGTCGAAGTCATCATTTATATTTTAGTAAGACGAATAAACCTAATAATTGTTAAATAGCGGTAAATAAAAAGGCGGTAGATATGTCTAAAATCGATAAAGGTGTTGCCGCAGCAATAAAATTACTTTGAAGTAATAGTAAAAATGTAGTAACACCGACTTGAAGTAACAAAATTATATGCAAATATTATAAGAAAAGCATGTCTTAGATAATAGAGTTTACGAACGATATTATTTAATGATCTTATGGTCAATACATCAGTTAATTACTTATTTTTGTACAAGTTTAAAATGTCGACATCAGACTGTTGTTTGAAACTTTAAAGTGTAATAGATTAAGGTTAAAATTCAGGATTGGATAATTCAGATGAAAATAGAAAAGTTAACTGTAATTATGTACTCGTATGCCAGAAGGAAGTGAATGAGTGAACGAAATTGAAAAATATAGTAGAGGTCCACCCAGACGATAAACAATGCAAAATAGATACAAAAACATTACTACAAATAAGATAGCTATATAATAAATTATTGGACCATGATGAAACAAAAGGTTACAGTATAATGTGAATTTTCTGGCCCCCAAACTATTAAACTATATTTCAGGGACCAGTATCTTGGTCATCTCATAGCTACAGTTTCATACCAAGAGAGAAAATAGGCAGATACAAAATAGAAATGTATTCCCATAACACACACCACATATTTATGTGAAATAAATAAGCAGGCACATTTCCTAACCAACGAGCCACAGCAACTGAGGTAACTGGAGTTTAACATAATATAACTTCACGCCTGTATCCCCGAAGGGGTAGGCAGAGGTGTATTACACACCCAAATTGTAAATAATAACAAAAAATTAATATGCCACGATATTCTACACAACGCTATCTAGACCCAAAGTAAGCATAGCTTTACTAGCTTGTGTGATGGGTTCTACAATGCGGATAATTTATACTTAGTTTTTTTTTAAATGCATACATATTATACATATAAACACCCAGAACAATGCAAATATACACATTCATGCATACAAATATTTGTACTGAGCGGGAATCGAGCCCGCGCCCTGTATCGTAGCAGTCGAGCCCGCGCCCTGTGACGTAGCAGTAGAACGCACTACTGCTACGTCACAGATGCGGTCATAAGTACACCAGTCACCAACCAACTGTCACCAGTGACATCTTATCGGGAGTTACGGTTATTTGGTTCCGTGTAATGTGTTACAAAATGGTTAGGTAACCCTCTACCGCTCTACAAAACCGAAATAAGCCCATCTTAGCCGGACTATTACTCTGCCCTAACTTCTCTTCTTCCTAACGTGCCAAATCAAAAGGCGGGTACTGTAATATCATAGGCCAATGTATTAATAGAAGGTACTAACCGCTTCGTTCAACTCTTGAAGCCCTAACAAACTGTGGAAGTCGCGGCTTTTTTTAGCCTCAGCAGTGTCGTTAATCAGGGACGCGGCGACTTTCCTCTCGAGATAGACAGTGAAACCCTCGTTAAGCCAGAAGTGCTCGAAGTTTCTGTTCGTCACTAAGTTACCTGTCCAACTGTGCATAATTTCGTGGACTATGACGTCAGCCTGACTCCTATCACCTGCCTGAAAAAGATGAGTTTTTAGTAAGATTTACTTGATATTGAGATATTTAATTTTAGGGACCATCTGACATTATTTAGACTGGATTTCGTAAGTGAAACAACGAAACGAAGTTAACGCAGTGTATTTCGACTTCATGGAGGTCCAATCATTAGGAAATTTGGTTCTTAGCAAGGTTACTCGTGAGTACAAGATGTGATCCTTTTTAAATTCACTATTCAAATAAATAAGTAAAGCTCTTATTTGAGCAACATCGATGCGATACACCTTTGTAAATAAGCATCATTGATCCCAAGAAACAAATATAATCCAGACATATTACAGTTCCCAGCAAACTTCGTGAACAAACGTCAAACAGTTCGGGCATGTGCACTAACTAGCCAACCAAACAACCAATAAAAGGACTGATCAACCAATGAAGCCGGCTCTTTAAACCCGTTATTAGTCTAATATAATCTATGATTGGTTGATTGGCGCACCTCCGCCGTCCCGCTCCGCACTTACCACCAAAGAGGCCAAAAAACGCGTTCAGCGCAACTAGAGTACCTATATTGTCACAAAGTTTGCTGATTACTATAACTGGTGTATGATGTCATCACAAATACTGACCAGCAGTGTAGGCGTCACGAAGGTGAGGCAGGGATTCTCCATACCCCCGTAGGGGAAAGAGGGCGGTAGCACCAAGAGGTCGTACTCCGTCCACTCGTAGGGACCGCACAACTTCTCCGCTGCTTGGAGATACTTTTCTGTGTCCGCGAACTCCCAGGCACTACGCTCGATCTCCTCTTTTTCCGACCATACTTTTGATCTATAAATTTTAAAGGAACTCGTGAATGAAATGCCACAATTTTATGTATGCTAAAAAAGAAACATTTTAAATTTTATAAGAGTTTGTGACACACATTAAGTCGATACAAAAGTTTACAAGATTACATTTTACGAGTATGTTTGACTGCAATTGGTTAAGTAGTACCGGAGATGTGACCAAAAAACCATAACCGACCTCCACACGGACATCAGCAGGCTAGTGTCTCATATTTTTAATTATCCTAATTACTAGGCAAATAGGCACGGTATCCCGGGGCCCATCTCAAAGCCGTAGATGGCCATAGGTCAACCGGGGTGCAAGGGAAATGCCTTATTTTATATTCACCTTACATTAGAGACCCGAGACGGCAATCGGTTTGGGTCGGGACGAGTAACACAACGACATAACTACCCCCACTCTGGCCAGCGTGGGTTAACCGTGGTGACTACAGTAAAAAAAACCAAAAGGCACAGACGGAGACAAATCTAAAAAATCAAAAAGATCATGAAAATCGGTCCACCCGTTCTTGAGTTTACCGCTGTCATCACTAACACTAATTATAATATAATATACGAAAATTGTAAATTAGTTGTGTCTGTACATTGGAGATATTTAAAAAAAAACTTAAAATCTGCCGTATGTTTGATTGCGATTGGTTAAGTAGAACCGGAGATATGACCAAAAAACAATAACCGACCTCCACGCGGGCGGAGCCGCGGGCATCAGCTATATATATATATATATATATATATAGATATGTGCGTTTAAACCAATCAGTTGTTAGTCTTACCTGGGTCCAAGCGGTCGGGACTCCAACACACCGACAGCTATAGCCACTAGATACGAAGGCAGCGGCATGGGTTGCCTGTAGATGGTCTTGGTGTTCCTTGCTTCGCTTCTCAGGGCGCTCATAAGCACTGTGAACTCTTCGGGAGCGGTCACCTCCGCATCATACGTGAATTTGACAGCAGGAGTGTCTTGGCATGGCAGGATCGAACGAGCGTGAATGGGCTGCGTAAATATAGGTCTTTATAATATAGGTCACACACAATTAAACCGCGGTTAGCGCAACGGTAGCGTGTCTCATAATCGGGTTTGTTTACTGGATAGGTGTATTAATAAATCAAATTGTTAACTTATACAGGTGTCCTAGAACTCAACGACAAGCCGAAATGGGGTGACAGGATTGATCATGAGAAAAATCAGAAAAAAAATCTATCCCATGCAGTTTGAAAGTTATGGGCATCTAAGAAAAACCTAGAAATTTGGTTAAGCTGTAATCATTTTTCGGTTATTGTGGTTAATTTTTATTATTTTTGTTCATTTAAACTTTGGAACCGTAACCCTAAATAACATTTCTAGAATCACAGTCAAAAATAATGACACAATTGCCCCAAGTTTCCTAGAATGAAGACTATTTGTTAAACTATGAATTTAATATTTTCAAAATTCGACGACTTTGAAGGCGCTCCTTTAAAAAAATGTTGCCTTGGCAAGTGCCATTAAATTTTGGCGCATTAAATCAGGATTGTAAAATGATACAATACTTGTTAGTTTCATACTAAAAAAAAACCAGTAAAAAAATAAAAACCTCAAGAAACCCGATTTTTACTATCCCATTTTACTTAGTTAAAATATTTTTTATTCGCACAAGCTCTTGGTAGGTTCTCAATTTTACGGAAATATGATGAGAGAGATGGATAGTGGACTTTGCCATGAGTGAGCGAGACAGATAGTGTCGCCACTTTTACCAAAGTCAACAAAAGTAAGTAAAATTAATAAAATAATGAAAAATCTTGACCTAGTTTAGTTTAGGTGTATTGGAATTGAGAACCTACCATTTTATTCTGATTTTTCTCATAATGGTTACAATCAATCCTGTCACCCCGTTTCGGCTTGTCGTTGAGTTCTGGGACACCCTGTATGTATACATACTTCTTTCTAGACAAGCTGTTTCCAACATAATTTGTGTCACGATTCCTGGGTAAGTTGGGGATGAATTTTAAATTTCGAATCTGGTACGGTACGTAGACGTAGTAGTAGTATCACAGATAGTCCAGTCAAAATAGACATTTGTCAAAATAGAAAATTAGCAGAGACGTTAAATACATCATTATAAATAAAATGTCAAAAATCCCCATCGATTCTACTTCTGCAAAGAAATTATTCAAGGTCAAACGTAAAAATTAAAGGTCTTTTCCATTTTTCTCCAAAACGGTTTGATCGTGAAAATAGATCAGACAAAGTTATAGATCATACAATTCTCTAAAAAAATGGTCTGTCTTTTTTTCTCTTACGACTCACCATTCGTGAGATATCGTGGTTTTAATAATTAGAAAATTCATTAGTTTATTTTAAAATACTCATTCAATTTATACAAGTTTTATTGTGTAAGTAACACAAACCAATAGTTTCTTATTTTCATTTATATTGAACGTCCGATGACGTGAGCAGGCTGCGTTTTGGTTTTTTTTTTTTATACCACTAAGGTGGCAGACAAGCACACGGTTCACCTGATGGGAAGTGGTTACCGCGGTCTATGGACGTGTGCAACACCAGTGGCGTCACACTCGCGCTGCCGACCCTGTACAGGAAAGGGGATGGGAAAGGAGTTTGGGAGGGGATGGGAAAGGAGTTTGGGCTCCGGCACTCTCACTCACCAAACGGAACGCAACAGTTCAAATACTGTTACTTGGCGTCGATATTCTGTGAGAGGGTGGTGCTTCCCCGGTCGAGTCGACCCATTCATGCAATGGCCAAAATGACTGTTGCTTGACTCTACCACCTTTAACCACCTTAGTGCATATTACTCGTATGTAAAATATTAATTTTCTAATTATTATATAAGAGAAAAGGTGACAGGACCATTTTTGTAGAGAATTGTGTGATCTACAACTTTGTCTGACCTATTTTCACGGTAAAACTTATCGTTTTCGAGCAAAATGGAAAATCCCTTAATTTTGTACCTTTGACCTTGAATATTTTTTTTTGTAGAAGTAGGATCGATGGGGATTTTTGACATTTTATTTATAACGATGTATTTAACGTCTCTGCCAATTTTCAGCTCTATGCGAATTATTCCTTAGTTATGAATTATTTTTGTCTATTTTGACTGGACTAGAGTCTGGCATGTGATTACTTGACGACAATAGGGACCCTATTGCTACAGATTACCTAATAGTTTGGGTACATAATAGTTCTTATTACGTAGAACCGAAATATATGTTGTTGTCGTTTAAATGAGTACGTACTTTGGCCCTAGTTGCCGAGGCATGGGCCTTAGACATGTTTATTTAATTATGGAAAACTTACTTGACATTGGCTGAACATGTAGGGATGTTTCTTTCCCGAAGTCTGTTCCGCATCCAACCATTGCAAGGCTGAAGCTGATGGATCTGTCGTGTATTTTATTTTTATATTAATCCTGTTGACAATACAACCCATTTATTAATATTTTATCCGGAAATCTTAAAGCCAAGTATGAGTAAGGAGTACAGAGTTGAACAGCGCACGAGGGGCACTGCTTAACAGGGGTCAGGTCTCTTTAATTAGTCAGTTTGCCTAACTTAAGTCCGTTAAGGACACTCCTTATTTACCAGTATTGAAAAGTCCGTTACCTGATCAGTTTCAAAAACCTTTCCATAACTCGTCAGTTATATATATTTACGTTGCGTATATTTCTTCACCTCCTTAGTGGTAGAAGAATACAAGAGCACCTAGTAGAACTGTAGGAGACTAGAAGTAGGAGAATAGTCAGAGCTCATACAGAAATTACTATACCTACTAACAGGCCGATGAATTGACTGTAAGAACAGTGTTAGGCAATGCAACGCCATTTATCTAGTGTTTATAGCATCCATAGGCTGCTGTATATAACCGTTTACCATCAGGCAGACCGTACGCGTGTTGGCCTTGCCACCTTTGTAATAATAAAATAAGAGAATTCTGCGCTGAGGCAATAAATAAATGCACACGTTAATTATGATAGAACATAAGTTCTTCTCCCGGAGTCCCAACCCAAAGTGCAAGGTTGGAATGTAACCGGGAATGGCGCTCAGATGATGATCTCTGTATCAGTAGTAGATCAAATGGTTTTTAAGGAGCAACAGCTACTATAAAAAAATCTATAACTAAGCACTACAATCAGATATATGCCAAGATTACAATTGATTTGCGAGTCCAGAAACATACCTACTTATTTAGAGTAGTAAAACTACTTAAAATTATAAATTGGACCGTTCTAAGATAAAAGTGTACAGATAGTAGATCCAAGTAGATACAAATATGTTTCTAAAACTAATCCAATGCAAAGTTAATGTCAGTCACATCTTAATACTCTGTATTTATACGATGACTGTACTGTCCAATAAGTTCTACACTATATAGTGACGCTACACTACAAAAACCCGCGATACCAGCAACCGTTAATGTTTCAACTTGTGCAGAGTGAGTCGAAACTGTAAGCTCCCAAACCTCGTGATTTACTACTGATATAGATGAATACGGAAAGAAAAAGAATTGTCTTTATAAACTGCAATCATTATCACTACCCAAAACACTTTCAAACAAAGACATATTCAGAAATGTGTCTATCCTTCTAAACCCTTCCACCCAAGCTTGTTTGTGGCAAGAGTGGATTAAAATCCAGATTGCCAAGCGATCGCGATTGCTAAAATCAATAGTGTAAACACAGTTAATGGTGTTTGGATTACATGAAGAGTTTTGACACTAACACCTCTTTTAACCACCTGTATAATAAAACCAGAGTGGTTATATTATACAGGTGGACGCTGATTTTATTTTTGGTAATTGGGTTAAACCGAATTTTAACCCCCGGTGCAAATTTGACAATCCACAAACTATAGATGAATAAAACGCGTAGTTTATGGAAGGTTGCAGCAAGTGTAGATAGAATATCACTCAGCGCAAGAATGTTATACAAACTCGTAGTCACAACACAAAAACAACAAAAGAAAATGTGGTCTGAAACCATCTATAGGGCTTCTATCTTCTTTAAAATAATACTTACCATCTACGATTGTGTTGGCTCTTTGAAAGGCTACGCAAGAAACGTAAAGTCATTGGTTTACGGTTACCGGCAACCCTCGTAGCATTCAATGTTGAATTAAAAAAAGATCTTGCTGTAGAGCTCCTATATCAACAGTAGAATCACATGGTTTTTGCTCGACTCTCACTCCGTAAGTAAAGCGGTTGCCGGATAGCGGGATTCATAAAAGGTATAAGTAGCCACGATTTCAAAGATTGTGTTGATTAGCTGACCTAGACACAAGGACGAAGTTCTTCAGCTTCCACGTGCTACATGACGGGTGGTAAGCATTTAGTCCATGGCAGCGGCACGTTTCTTGAATTTCATTCTTGAATCCAAGAGTGCTACTCTCATCAAGCTCAACGTCAGGGCAGATGGGGTGGTATAGATATCCGTTGTACAGTAGAGAAAGTGGAAAAAATTTAGTGGAGGTTTTCATAAGAAGATACTTACTGGACTTCTTCTTAACTTGCGATTTTATTTCGATGACACGTGTCAACGAGTCTACTCTGCTTTCCAAATAAAAGAAAGGAGGTTTCTTTATTAATTTCTTGCATGTGGTAGTGGGTTCATGGATAACAGGTTATGCCTAAACTAAGAGATAGACTTTTTCCGTGAACAGACCCTAAGTGGTTCAGATATACGAACTGTTAATTCTCGTTTATTGATTAATACTCGTATTTAAAATAATAAAGTTAAGTGATGGTTAGTGATTCAGTTTCCATGCCCAGACAGTCTACAGTGCGGGTATCTGACTAGAGACAATCAAAGCGAATGTTAGTTACGAAAGGAATAACATAACATAACATAAACTCACGCCTATATCTCCGAAGGGGTAGGCAGAGGTGCTAGCACCCACATTTCGCCAGTTTATGTTTTAGGTCCCAATGTAATAGGTGGCGAGCCTATTGCCATTAACCGGGCACTTATAAACCTGCGATAAATACACACATAACTTCGAAAAGCATCGAAAAGTCATTGGTGTGTGCCATGGTAATACCTGGGATCGAACCCGAGACCTCGTCTCAGCAGTCCTTTACCCATACCACTAAAAAATATTTTTCACGTAGCATGGGTACGGTGACGTTTGGGATTTGAAGTTACTAGAGAGGTAGTCAAGATAAAATCGCATGAAATAAAATCGATTATATATCTTATCGAGATCATTTATTAATGAAGAAGAAATCGATTCTATTAACTAATAATTTTGAAGAAAAAAAGTAAAACAAAATTGATAACCTGTTTAATTATTTATTAAAAATCAAACATGTTCATCATCTTCATCATCATCATCATCATCATCATCATCGTCATCTGACTCGTCGACGTGAATAATTATTTGGGAATCAATTATGCAGTCTATTCTAATGTCTCGCTCCCAGTCATGTAAGATTAGATTTTTGGTTTTCTCCACTACTTTCTTCCAGTCATCGCCAGTGACATTTTTGCATCCCTCTTTCAATAACCCCATCATTTTTGTGGCTGTAAAAGGCGGAGCTGTATTTTTTCGTGCAGCGTATCCTGAAACAAGATAAAAAACAAATTGAGTCATAGAATTCAAGTAATAAACATAATCATATTTTTGTCAGTATGTAAATAGACTATGGTTAAACAAGTTACCTTTGATTTGGGCCCAAATTAATTCAATGGCATTGTACTGACAGTGGTACGGTGGAAGCCTCAGGACTTCGTGACCATATTCGTTTGCCATCATATCTAATTTGTATGTCGTTTGGGGCTTGTGCATTTTTACGAGCTTCACTAGCTCCACCTTTAATTTCGTCTCATCGGCTTCCACATTATTGGCTTGGAGCCACTCGATCAACTCGCTCTTCTTATTGGAAGAAGTCGGCGGTTTGTTCAATTGCACGGAGTGATATGGGGCATTGTCCATAATAATTGTGCTGGGTTCTTCTAAATTGCTAAGCATATTTTGAAACCACTCCATGAATACTTCCGCATTCATATCTTCGTGATATTCTCCCGTCTTTTTCGATTTAAAAGCAAGTAGCCCATTTTCTACAAATCCTTTCGATGTGCCTGCGTGACAAATAATCAATCTCTCCCCTTTTCCTTCTGGCACTTTGGTCGAGGCATGAGGTGTATCGTCAGTCCACATTTTACCGACCGTATGATTGGCATTCAGCCAAGTTTCATCCAGGAAGACGACATTGCTCCAATCGGTAATCGCTTTAGCCTTTTTCAAAAAGGTAACCCGCGCAAGTGCTATATCGCCCCTCTCCATGACAATTTTTCTTTTGTTTACTTTTTTGAATTGGAAACCAATGTCCTTCAATACGCGCTACAAGGATGTAGGACTTCCAGTAAACAAACCAGCATCTTTTAAAGACTTGACCAGCTTTAGAAGCGTCGGTAATTCTTTATTCTGGTAATAGTTATTAATGTGGCTCCGTATAGCATCGGCCGCAAAACTGTCTACATCTGTTACAGATGCCTTTTTGGTTCGCTTTTTATTAGGGGTGGACTACTTATTTTCTTCTGTATCGTGAGCACCATATTTTTCTCGAGTGATTCGAGAAACCGTGTTCCGCCCAATGTCTAACGCATCTGCCACTCGATCCAAAACGTTGGACACAGGCAATAGCGTTCCGCCATTCTCACGTTCCCGCTCAAAGTAATCCCGCAATCGAACTACAAATTCACGGGCTTGACTACCAACCACAGTCTTTTTCGTTCTTTTTGGCATTTTGCCAAAAAAAAACAACAAAAGTCAATAACAAAAAACGGTAACGAAAACAACAAAGCACAACGATAGTCAATAACAAAAACAAGTAACAAAAACACCACGCAAGCTCAAAACAAAGAAAACAGACCGCATACAAGGCAGACGCACTCGTACTGAGTTGATATAACAAGATGGCTGCCAGCTCATGCTTAAGCAGTGTTGCTATATTATAATAAAGCTCCACAAAGACAAAAATGCTTTGTTTAAAGTTTATTATTACATAATTATATTTTATAATCGTATTTTAGTTAAAAATACAACTAACGATTTATGATACTTTATTCGACAATTTATCGATTATAACGATTTTACTATGTCAATCTCTAACGCAACCTGTTCCGATTCACGCATCAAGAATTATGTATTTGGAATGTTTATATTTAAAGTTTAAATAATTACGGAGAAATAAAAATAGTTTTAAGTTAAAAATGCAAAATAAAAGTTTTCTTTTTATCTTCGTATTAAGTGTTGTTTCCTGTATTCCGCGTTAGGTAAATTGTTTCGAAATGAATCATGCATGAAATGGAATTAGTCAAATGTCACCGTACCCATGCTACGTGAAAAATATAATAGGCTACCGCGGAATAAAGTTCCTTATATTCCAGAATAAGGCCATCCCTGAAAAGGTTCAAGCTTAATGCGCTCGCAGAACTTGTGCGATTTCAGAAACAAAAATGCGAAACTCCTTTAACTGTACAAGCTTTCGATTCTTAAGATGCTGAATAAACTGATGTTACGGAACAGGTTGGTGTTTGATATCAATTATAAATCTTGGTTACAAGTTACTGCGACCTACATTTCAGTGTTCGTGAGGTTCAGAAAATAATTACGTTTTCTACATACTACACTTACACACAAATTTTGCAATAATTCGTGGTCAGCCACAGATATCGCAGCAATTTCGCAAATAAAAAATAAATTTTAAGTCAAAAAAAAATGCCGGCAGTAGGTACTATTCGAAAATTGAAGACAAGGTCGCCATACCTAACTTAATAAATATGATGAAATGGAATAAAACTGTTACTCTTAGCCTCCACGTAAGGCTTGTTCTCACTACTTCTATACATTAGTTCGATCGTCGAACTACTAGTGAGATTTTTTTTTCTCATTAGTTCGTCCTTTAAGTACTACTAACTACTGAGACTCACCGCGCGCCCCGACACGGATAGATATAGGTTAGAAGGGTTATTGCCGAGGTCTCGCAAAGACCTCCGCAAAAAAAAAATGTAATGTAATATCCTTTGACCTTCATGGACGTGCAATGGCGATGCCGACTGCGCTTTTATCCCTACAGAGGGCACATCTTTGTTATTGTTTATGGCCTCCTTATTATTTGTTGTTTTGTTTGGTCATTTGCTGCTGCCATCTACAATTAGTTTTGCGTCGGCATCCCCATTAATATAAATATTTTGTGGGTGCAATGTAAAATACTGTTCCGAAGCTTTGCAATAAACTTTTATTTATTTATTTATTTATTTATTTATTTAATAACCCTTTGTGTTAGGTCACTTGTAATAATGCACGTAGAAATAGGAGCCCCGTTACGCGGGGCTCCGTCGAAATCATTAACTAATAATCGAACAAATGAGAAAAAAAAAGTATCAGTAGTTCGACGGTCGAACTAATGAGAAAAAAAATCTCACTAGTTCGACGATCGAACTAATGAATCGAACTAGTGAGAACAAACGCCGGTCCGGTACTGGTCTTCAGGCCTATAGATAAAATCATAGAACTCTTTATTATTAAGAGCTCTATGGGTAAAATATAAATAAAGTAGTACTTACTTATCGTCAATTCTAGCTTGTTTCGGCAATAAAATAGTCAACTTAGAACCGTAGTTAGGAACATGTTCATCCAATTTGTACTCTAGTTGTGAGCCTTCTTCCGTCTCTATTGAATGTATTTTGAGATTGCTACTGTCTAATATCTGAAAAGAAAAGATGTGCCTTAGATATGCATTAGTTCCAGTTGTTGTTTAGTGTCTATTAAATTCAGAGTCGTGACTTATGATGAAATTTCAAAGACAGCCCATATTTATTCTACTCTTAAAACCCTCCAGGGTCTCATTTCTGACAATAGAATAGGTATCGCTGCTTATGTACAGTTTTAGTTAATTCCTTCCTGGGATACACCTAGGCCATGAAACTCTAAGCTATGAGATGGTATATGATGACTTTTCGAAGGCGTCTCTGGTATAAGATGAAATAGAAAGATGTTTTGCCCGCGGAGCTGAATATCCACCAGTCTACGTCTCCGTTCCTTTGAAAGTCTCGATTAAACGCGAGATGCAAGTGCTTAATATCCTAATGTGGCTCAGTGAAAAGTAATAACAGCGACTAATCGCGACGTTTAAATGCGTTGAACAACTTGTGTTAAATGATAAAGCGTGGTATTTATCGCAATTGTATGTATCTTTGGCAATTGGGGTGTACTATTGGACTAAGTGAGCAATCCCATCGCATAATTGGCAAATATTACTCTCTGGCTATGAGAATTGTGAGAATGAGGTGAACCTATTGGAATACGTCGAATGGGTTCTTGCAAGTACAGAGGTGCGTTAAGGCAGTCAGTCTTTCTGACTGCCTTACGGCGGTCGACGTGCGCCATAGATTCTTACCGAAACACCTGTGTCCGGTAAATATCTGGCACATCCGGTAGGAGAGGTCACCGTGGTGCCTGTCCAACCACTCCTTCATGATCGGCTTCACCGCCGCAATGGTGGATTCCCCCCACCTTGGATGCTCAAGTCGCACCCTCCATGTCTCCATGAGTTCCTAGCGGAGCTGGGACCACTGAGCTCAGATTTCTCGGGATTCCAGCCTATGGCCCCGCTCCAGCGCCTCATTACGCCATTGGTACAACGACGCAAGAGCTCTTGCTTCCCGGTCCCATGGAGGGGTCCGGCTAGGAGACATGCCACCTCGACGAAGACCGTGCGATACCCCCTGATGACTCTGACGGCCATCGCTTTTAACGGGCTGTTTAGAACAGTCACGTTGCGAGCCGCCAGAGTCTCCGCCCATACGGGGGCCCCGTACAGGGCCATATTTCGCACGATCCCCAGGTACAGTCTCCTAGTGGGGGCGTTGGGTCCCTTAACGTTGGGGATCAGCCGCGATAGCGCGGCCGCAGCTCCCCTCAGTTCGGGACCAGACTTCGGAGATGTGGTCCGAAGTCCCATCCGCTATCGATTACGAGTCCAAGGTACTTCATCTTGGGCTCGATGTCGATGCTTCCGCCCCCTACGGTTATGCTGGTTCCCGCAGGTGGCCCCCTCCGAGGCCCGTGAAAACACATAGCCTCGGATTTGTGGAGAGCCACCTCGAGTCCCAGCCGCCGTATTCGACCCACGACTTGAGCAACCCCTGCCGTGGCCTTTAGTGCCGCGCTTCGGTGCGTTGCTCCCCGCGCCATCACGAAATTGTCGTACATAACATGTTATGCTGACGCCCTCGAGCAACGAACCGCGCAGCACCCAATCGTACCCCTGTGGAACACCGCACGATACTTCACGCCGCCCTGGCCCTAGCCAGTTCGGGTAAACTATGGCGCTCTCGGATAGGTATGCCCCGACAATGCGGCGGGGGTAAGGAGGCACTCCGTGATACGCGAGGGCCTCCCTAACGCAGCTCCAGGGTAGGGTGTTGAAGGCGTTGGCTATGTCGAGAGACACCGCCACCACCACCCTACCCCGCGAGACTACTTCCTCCGCCAGGCGCCTAACGCGCATGATCGCTTCCACAGTGGAGCGCCCCCGGCGGAAACCGAACTGGTTGTCCACCAGGTCTGGCCCCACGTTCGTGAGATGCTCGACGAGGCGCTCTGCAATGATCCGCTCAAAGAGCTTGCACACCTAGTCGAGCAAAACGTTCGGCCGGTAACCGGATGGCTGATCCAACGCCTCCGGCGAAGAATACTTCATTAGGTATATACGAATATATAAAAACCTCGTGCCACAGTTTTTGTTTTTGAAATCCTCCGAAACAGCTCGACTGATTCTTTAATATTTGTGTATATTTGGTGGGTCTTCGAATAGGTCGTATGCTATTTGTTATACCCTACCCCACGCGGGCGGAGCCGCGGGCAACAGCTAGTACGAATAAAGATATAGGTTCATTGGTGTCGATTCCGGTATTACAAAACTCCCCAATAATGCTGGCCAAAAATTGTAATTCTAATTAAAACATTATAGAGATAGTTCAGTGATATGCTCAACAGAATCGGCCCCATTGTCTGATCTTAACGCTGTTTGAATAAAAAACACGTCTTTTTTATCTCATCATTCTTAAAGATCAATAAGTGACAGCCTCACGCGAGATAATTTAAAGATACTACAATGAAAACGATTGACATATCGCGACACACGATATCGATATGTCATTTAAAATGTGCTGATAAAAGAGTACACATCTCATAAACATCGTTTGTAATGTTGAGAACGTGTTGCACATACTATCAGCCAGTATATGCGGGAATGGGGCATTGTTGTCAATTGCCGGTTTGTGTATAAAAATCTGAGATCAGGTAAAAAAACAGTAGTAGGTATGCTTTCATTATGAGCTATGATTATGCTCAGCACGGATGGGTTGACTCGACCGGAGAACTTAAAGCCGATCTTGAGTAGTGACATTTGAGATCTTCAGGTTTGTTAACCACGTTACCAGGCTTTTCCTTTACCCCATTCATTTTTCCCTACCTTATTGGAATATATATATCTAGATACGTATACGATAATAAACGGGATCGAAAAACGAATACCCACGTTTTAGGGTATTATTACACCTATGGCTTCTATTCCCTGCGGGGATATAGGTGTAAATATATCCCCGATTATTTGATATTGTACAAACAAGTAAAAATCTTACCAGATTATCGGTTTCTGCCAATATATCGAAGGATAACGTTGCTTCACCGTTCAGGACTCGATTTTCGAAGTCAACATTTAAGGCCAATGTTATGTGTTTTATAACCGCCAGTTCTACAAAGAAATAAAGAAGCTTTTAAACCTATGCATATTATGACCTAAGAAGGTCTTCAAAATCATTTCATTCGGATCCTTTCTTCGTGGGTACAGTGGTTGCCATTCTCTGTAGGCTACGGCTCCTTCACCTTGAGACTTTTAGATTAGGTGTTCTTGTAGGCTTTCTGAATTTGCTTTCACAAAATGCTTCCGTGAGTGCAGCTGAGGCTTTTCTAGCTGAGGGTGCTGTATTACTACCAATCCATCTAGTTGGGGAATGTGAAATCAGACCATTGATCCAATTTCGTTGGTGATAATATTTATTATATTTTTGAAATAACAGAGACACATTGTAAAACCTACTAGGCGTTGGTTAAACTCTCAATAAACATTTATTTTGTGGAGTGTAAGTAAAATAACACGGGTAGAGACTATCTATCATACCGTATAAATTAAATCTTCATTGTAGTCAATTTGCCGGTTTTGAGACTATCCGGGTAACTCAAGAAAATAATTAATCTGAGTAATCGAGTCTCCACTATATACTTTTATAACTAAAAGACGAAAAACTTACCAGGTCGTGAATAGGAAGACGGATCGAGAGGACTTAAGGCACCCATGGCTTTAACTTGACTAGAACAATGAATAATAATACATGTTAACAATATAAAGAGTCTGTTGTCCATCGTGGAGCACGCGTCAACTCCATGCAATGTCAGGTTCACGAATAGAGGAGCTCTGAAGTAATCGATAAACTTCTCGTAGCGAACGAAACACATTAGAAAGTTAGGCTCACTTCACACCGAGTAGCCTAAACGCCGACTTTTGTTTCTATTGTGGCGACACCACATGTACCCAGGACCATCTAGCACAACGAAGCTGAACTACTGATCTTGCATCGTGCAAACACATTGGGAATAAAACCGCGTACTACATTTGCGAAAATAAGTCTAAAATAATTATAACTTTCCTTCACGAAACAACACTCTTCGATCTAGTACCAGCAGTGGATAGTGGATCTAGGCAGTTACTCACAAGATGCGGTAGGTACTGATTTTCCCATTTTAGCATTCGATGGGCAAAGAGTGACTTTATCTAATAATTATTCCGATATCCTCTGGACTCCATCAAGTACCAGGTAGTGGGTATTATATAGCAAACATTAGATATTAGTCAACAAATAGATATATTTTATTATTTATAGTTGCATTGTTGCTTCTGTCTGTCATTACTTGTATTGTGTGATAACCGTTTTCATTCTGACCAGAGTATTAGCCTCTATGGTTTTATAATGAGTATATTGATTTTATCATCATGATTATTTCAACAGAAAGTAAAAAACCAGAGATTCTGTACTTCAAATACCTCCTCGTAGTGCATATTCTGCTTAGGTTCAGAGTGATCTATAAATAAGCATGCTGATGAAATTGGTTCCTGTAACTTGCGACAACGGGATCAGTACCTTTTTTTTTCGTGCGAAAGTCCTTTCGGATACCCCCCCCGCCGGCCAGCGGGGGCAGTTATGTCGGGCTTGAACCGACTAAAACCGCACGCCGTTTCGGGTCTTAAAACGCCGTATTTCGTAACTTCTAAAACACCTAGTGATTGTTTTAAAAAATTGGTTGTCTACGCACGCGCACGTACAAGGACATACTTGAACTGAGAATAAGATAAGAGACGTTTAAGGATTGTCACATCCTTAAACGTAAATCGATAACCAATCCTTATTAAATTATTTATAAAAGAAGTAAAATCTATACAGCACCCATATAAAAATTTCAATATTATGTTACAATGAATTCAAAATTACACACAGTTAAGTTATGACATACATAAATTGAGGTCATTTAGTATTAAGAACCACTTATAATATTTATTGTCTCAGAGTAAATAATAATACATACTATGTACTCATTATTGTTAATATGCAACTGTAGTAGTAGTAGTTTATGCAACTGTCATATAAGAAGGGGTATTAAAACACGAGAGTCTGTTTATCGCATGAGGCGAAGCCGAATGCGATAATAGGTTGACTCGAGTGTTTTAATACCTAAGTTATATGCAGTTTCATACACTACTTTATCTTCACTCATAGGAAAAATTGAAATTAAACAAACAGGTTACAAGGAAGTAATTTAGCGAGCGCCATTTTATTCACAGTTCGAACTGCGCATGTTTGCGCCTTTTTTTCATATTCAGCCTAAAACCTTAGACTAGTTTAATGAATAAAAAAAGATAGCGGTGCTATAATGAGTTTAATGATACAGTTGGCGGTACTATAATACGTTTTATTTTTAATTTTATGTATATGCGTTTATAAAGTGCGTATGTATAGAATCGTCTTTGAATTCGTAATTAAAAATTTTCGATTTGAGTGTAGATAAACATGTTTATTCATAAAACAGTCAATCACAATCTAGAATCACTATTTTAAAAATAAAGAGATTTATCGGCCAAAAATACTTACGGACTTAGATTAATAATCTAAGCTTATGGACAACATCGTAAGCGTCACAGCACTTATAGATAATGTGACCGAAATCAAACCATATTTGTGCATCATAAAGTCTTTTTGTTTTTTTTTTGAGAATACTTGTACAATAATTTCTATAGCGTCTATAGCTTATACGTAACATATTATCATTTTTGTTGGAAATCTCTCTTTAGTCTTTTTATGAAGTGCGTCCCTATGATAAATGTATTTTACTAAGCCAGGCGAAATCCACGGTATCAGTAGCTTTTTTTTCGATGGAACTTTTTGAAGCACTTGTGTGTGTTTCGTGATGATCTGAGGAGTTCTTTTAAGTTATATGTCACTGTGTTTGGGTTTGTTATCGAAAAAAATAGGGTGAAAGTCTATTTGAAGTACGGTTTTGTCTAGCTCTTCGTAGTCAATTTTAGTTTGATACTGGTGGTGGTTAACTTAATACTTTGTTTGCTTATACAGAATAAGGTAGAATAGTGGTCGTTAACTATCGATCCATATACAAATGTTATTGTTGGGGACTTTGATCTTAGGGTAATGTGGTCTAAACAGTTTATCTCTAGTTGGGTGGATGTGAGCCGACAGGAAAGGCAAGGAAGTTCAAGTATTCCGGTGCACGCTCATCAGGTTTTTAGGTTTTATATCTACGTTTAGATCACCCGCTATATGACCAATGATTTAAAACTATCAAGGGTGGGCAGTAACGTGTTGAGGGCAGATAACAAATTGCTGCTATTATAACACGAGTGTGAGCGATTGATACACACTATGAATACATTCGAATTAATTTTAATTAAAATTCCGGATCGTTTTGATTTAGGTCTTCTTCACGTATAGCCGATAGTTTCGATATACGATAGATTTCACATAAACAACCACACGATCATTTTGATTAATATGTTCACTGGTTTCGAAAACCGTATAATTTGAAAGATATGGTACGTTTGTATTAGTTAGACAGGATGACAAACATTAAATTAAAATCAGCAAGTCAGTGTCAAAAAATAAACGTAACTTAATTTATAAAATTACTTTAAAATTTTATTTCTATTCAAATGTGATAATAAAACTCCTGGTTCAAAATTCCAAGTACATAGTTTTCGAGAAATAAAATTTTAAAGTAATTTTATTAATTAAGTTACGTTTATTATTTGACACTGACTTGCTGATTTAAAAAAAAAATTTAGTTAGACAGGATGACAAACATTAAATTAAAATCAGCAGGTCAGTGTCAAAAAATAAACGTAACTTAATTAATAAAATTACTTTAAAATTTTCTTTCTCGAAAACTATGTAGGTACTTGGAATTTTGGACCAGGAGTTTTATTATCACATTTGAAATAAAACCGGCAAGTGCGAGTCGGACTCGCGCACGAAGAGTTCCGTACCATTATCTACTTGTTGCCGTTATCAATATCGAGAAAAACGAGCAAAAAAAAAAACACGTATGTTGTATGTATGAGCGCCAATATAAATATTTATATATATACATTAAAAAAGCGGCGATAGCCTAGTGGCGTACGTAACGGACTGCTGAGACGAGGTCTCAAGTTCGATCCCAGTCGCCCAGGGCACACACCTCTGACTTTTCGTAGTTATGTGTGCCAAATGTTAATTATCGCTCGCTTAATAATGTGCCCGGAAGAACCGCCCCCTATTACATTGGGACCTTAACATAACTGGCGAATCGTGGGTGTTTAATACACCTCTGCCTACCCCTTCAGGGATACAGGCGTGAAGTTATGTTATGTTATGTTTTTTATAAAAAAAATGTTTTCTGTTTTTTAGTATTTTTTGTTATAGCGGCAACAGAAATACATCATGTGTGAAAATTTTAACTGTCTAGCTATCGCGGTTCATGAGACACAGCCTGGTGACTAGGAACCCAAACTGTAACCGTAATAAAGTGTTTAACAGTTTTTTGAAACTGTTTTAGAAGAAAACCATTTATAAATGTAACATACGAAAGTGTACCATATTCAAAGTGGTACGTTTCATATGTGTTAATAAGTGTAACAGAAATAACATCCTAAAGTACTTGGGGGTGTACAAGATACCTTTATTAAAAAATTTAGATTTTAGATATAATAGGACAGTAAATTGGCAACGTAGCATTTCGATTAACACTTATTAATACTGTTAACAGATTAATATCTGTTACATATATATAACTGTTACACAATTGAAAGTGGTAACAATTAACATATTCTATACCACATTTATAAGTGTAACACTTTCATTCTGTAACCTTTTCGTAGTGTAACCCATATAATTATGTAACCTTTATGAATGTGTTTTAAGTTCTTGCTGGTGAGAGACGGACGGACGAACAGCGGAGCCTTAGTAATAGGGTCCTGTTTTACCCTTTGGTACGGAAGCCTAAAAATGAGCCCTATACGTTTCATTAAAAAAACGAGGATATCCGATTTTGAGATCAGAGGACACACGGTGCGGTGCTATCGAAGGGTGTAATAATACAGGGTGTTTTTTTTTTCAATATCTATGTGTTAGATTCCTGGCATGTATGGGATGCAGTTTTAGTTTTCATCAAAATCGGGTTAAAGATGCAATGGGTTCCATCACACATTGGTCTTAGAGGTAACGAGGCGGCTGACAAGTTAGCGAGAACAGCGTCTGTGAATGGAAAGCTAGTCTCCATTTTGACACATTATACAGAGTTACTACCAAGATATAAGAACTATTACCTCAATTGTTGGAAAGAGTATTTCAATGAACGCTCACTAGAAAAGGGCATCTGGTACAAAACGTTACAATGTGAGCCTCCTCGTGTACCTTGGTTTGGAGACGTATGGTTGAGTAGGAAACTACTTGTTAGCATTTCGGCTAAGGTCCGGGCACATGCCATTAAAGAAGTTCACCTTCCTAATGGGACATGCAGACTCCCCAAACTGCGATTTATGCGGCGTAGTAGAGGATGTGCACCACCTATTAATGGACTGTGTATGTTATGAAACGGCCCGAAAGTTTCTGATTGAGACCTATAACCTGAACAGACTACATATAGGTATGCTCCATGATATACTGGCAACACCTCGATGCGAAGCAGCTAGAAGTTTGTTTGGGTTATTTGGTCCCCATCAGGGATAATTTTTTTTTCTATTTGTTATACTGTTCTAAGCTACGATGGGATTGACATCCGTAACGGATAAAAATCCCTAAAAAAAAAAAAAAAAAAAACAAAATCGGGGGTTCGAGACTCCTTTGAGCACTTGTCGCTATTCCTCATAGTTTCGGATTTGGCCATCCACGCTCAGTTGAAAAATTCATTCTGTATATAGGTACATCATGTAGGTATCATCATGAAGGCAGGGACGACCTCTGAGGGATAGCTGTTGTGCATTCGGCTGCTAAGTCGGAGGTCACGGCAAATATTTGTATGCATAAATAAACTAGGTCTGCAATTCATTCTGCTGTTGCAAAAATTAAGCGAAGCAATTTCACCAGGACTTTTTCTAACGGTGATAATTCCTCAATGGCTAGGCCGATTTTCGTTTTTCTTTTTTTGTCGTGTGCATATGAACAAATTACTTAATTTAATACCAATCTCGTGTATGAGGCTTTTTTGTTCATTGAGAAATCAGTTTTTTTTTCCGGTGATTATTCCTCCGCGGTACACATGAATTTTTAATGACATAGCCTATGTCCTTCCTATCAGTAACATCTTTGCTTGTGTGATATTTCATTAGAATTTCAGAAGAACTACTTACTTATAAGAACTCTGTTAGCGATAAACTCAAAAACTACTGCACTTTAAGATTAAAATGAAATGATGTAGTATGGTGGAATTGTGTATCTTATATAGGTTGCGGCGGTGGAATAGGGTCCAATATATTTTCTTGTGATTATTATTATCTTGATTACAAAATGCACCTAATATTATTGTGAAATGTTTGTGCTCTGTCAAAATTATTCTCTTTGCAAATGTGACTGAACTGATTTAATATCGCACAGTTAACCGTATCATAATAGCATGAAATAAATTATATTTATACCTACAGTTGATGCACAAACAAGCAGATAAAACATAGATAACATTAAAATTATTATTTACATACTACAGGCCAGAAGTTTTATGAACTATGAATTTTTACAATCATTTATATTGTACTTTAATATATTAATAAATGAACATACCTATCTACGTTATCTAGATACATCTTCGCCTCCCTCGCTAACCGTGATATCTCGCTTTTGATAGTTTTCCAGGGGGCTTACCATGACCGCTTAATAGCAATTCAATTGCAGATCTCTGAATAGTTTCGTACTCATACATGCCGTCGTATAAAATCGTTCAATTTCACGTTCTAAAAATGTCAAAAAACGAACCAAACGCGAACGCGTTTCAGTTTAAGCATGTCATAGTACGGATCATAGCAATTCAGTTTACACACTTTTATTGGATTGATCCGAAACTGAATTGTTTATAAGTCATCATGGTAAGGCCCCACGACAAGTGTTTTTCAATTCACCGCGCTACAATCATCACACAGTGGATTTATTGCTTATGACTTCATTAATGACTTAATACCATTTTGTTATAGCTTTTAGCTTAATCTTTGAGTTAGTAGTCGCCTTAAAGCTGTAGCGCATATTTTCATTTAAAAAGTCACTCTGTGGGAACTTTGTTTTACTTCTTGTGTTAGGACGTCGGTATTCGGTTTAATTATATTAATATTATAAACGATGGTTTATTTATTTAAAATAATAGAAACAAAACTTATTATAACGAATTATGTTACGTAATATTTAACTTCACTATACGTTTTATTTATAATGAGACGGATTTAAGCTTGTCTACTACCTATATAGTTTCTTGACATTGTCACAACATTGCTTTGTTAGTTACTTTAATATTCCAAACAGTCTATTATTGAAATATTTTACTGTAATTACTCAACATGTTAATTTAGTATAAAATTTACAGTCGCCATTAAATTGTACACTGTTATAGACATCCTAAATGCTCAACAACAACAGCATTACTTTTCCTATAGGTAAATGTAAATGAAAAGTAGTGCTGAGTTATTGTTATTAGTCACTAACTATATCCAATAATAAATTAAACTGTCTCAACAATGTGATACTGATTTTAGATTCGATGAGTCTTATTTATGTGGCGTCATTAATGCCTTCTTTGCTAGACCTTTTGCTGACGACGCACCCATCTCACTAGTGTTTCGGTACGAACCCCATTGACCACTGTCTGATCTGCACCAACTGGCCTACCACTGCTCCTCCACAACTTAACGCCGACTATGGCATACTTCGTATCCGTTCCGGGTACAGGTAGGGATCAATCGGCAACCTTACACCCCGGCGTCTGCAGACCCGAGACGGCGTGCGGTTTTAGTCGGTTCAAGCCCGACATAACCGCCCCCGCTGGCCGGCGGGGGGGTATCCGAGGGGATTTCCGCACGAAAAAAAAAAAAAAAAAGTGGGGATCAAGCGGATTGTGCTTTTGCCGTCGCTGATGAAATCAGTTTGGGTATGGAATATTATATTCCATATACTGAAGTCACCAGTGCCCTCAGAACGTGCGTGCGTCCTTGCGTGATCTGAACGTAGGTCAGCTCTAAGCAGCGTATAACAGAGCCACCAAGGACTGCATGAGGTTATATATATATTCACTGTCTCACGACCCGCAAGAGCAGGCACAGATGGTGGTTAACCTTTTCGCGATTAACTCCCGAGTCGAAGAGACTGTGGTTTGTAGCCAGCCATACCAATCAGCAGTGACCACTCACAAGCAACGTCGAGGAACCCTAAAGTCATTTGAAGTCCGGAAAGTCAGTGGCCCTGACTGTATTCCAGCTTTGGTTCTGAAACAGTGCGCAGCAGAATAGACTGCAATGTTAACGCGACCGTATTACTAATCCAATTCCTTAGGCACAAATTCGCGGGTTTAGCAAGCGGACAGGACACACAACCTTCCCCTAAAAAGGGGGATCATTCGGGGTCTAGGCAACTAACGATCCATAGCTGTCATCTCAGTTCTCTGTAAGGTTTTTGAACATATCATAAATGCACAGCTCATGCAATATCTAGAAGATCACTTCCTAATTAATGAACAGCAATATAGCTTTAGAAAGTGATATTTTAAAGTACATTACACATCTTCTGGGGCGAGGTTATGGCCATGGGCATGGTGAGACATTGGCTATCAGTCTTGATATCACCAAAACCTTCAATAGAGTCTGGCATAATTCCCTTCTTTATAAATTACTGGATTGCCAGCTTTCGGCATGAGCATAGCATTCAAGTCCTTTGTAACGGCCTGGTTTCAGATTTCATGCAGCTTATTGCTAGCGTGCCTAAGGGGTCCATCCTATCACCCAATCTCTTCAGCATCAATTGCTTAGCAGACGATAGCACGTGATGTTACTCGCCCTTGCCCCTACTTTCCTTCCCTTTGCTCCTGTGTCAACTGTAGCTATTTTATATTAAGGAGATACACTTGAAATTTGAAATAGAACATTTTAGTATGATGTTAAATGTACATATTAGTCATGATCAAGTGATCATGATCATCATGAACAAATGAACTGAAATTTCACTAACCGTCACTAACCATCTGATGTACATATGACAGGTAGCAAGAACACATATTACTTCTTTTGGGGGGTAGGCAAAAAAAATGCGAATATCTCTTAAACAGCTAAAGATACAGAAAAGATGGCAAGGAAGATTTTGTTCAAAATTACCCGAAGAACATGGAGGTAACTTCAGTGTAAGCAGTACAGTTTGTGAGATATCACAGTTACGCGGATGACATGTATCTGTCTACTATACGTTGGCCAAACCTGGGTATTAAATTATGAAATCAAACATAAAATCAAATTAAAAGACTATATTGCAGCTTAGGAAACTACACAAGGTGAAGAGCAAAACCATCAGACAAAAAACAAAGTTTAAAAATGCACTTACACATGCATTCACACTAAAATGGATATGGCCTGCACATGTTTCACGTTATCCAGACAAAAG
The DNA here is from genome assembly GCA_946251805.1 of Cybosia mesomella. Classification (NCBI taxonomy): domain Eukaryota; kingdom Metazoa; phylum Arthropoda; class Insecta; order Lepidoptera; family Erebidae; genus Cybosia; species Cybosia mesomella. The sequence goes on along the minus strand of OX276405.1, from coordinate 20,985,116 downwards.
GTGGACTTCAGAAGCTCCGTGGTGGAATGGACCAGATGGTAAAAGGAAAGATGGTAGACCTATGGGTGGGCTGATGATATTGTACAGACAGCAGGAAGTGACTGCATTAAGGGCAGGTTGTCATGGAAAAGACTGGATGAGGTCTATACCCAAAAAGGGATGAATATTTCACACAATGAAAATTAAATAAAAAATAAATTAATTAATTAAACTAACCCTAAGCAACTATATTTTTTACTAACATTTAATTTAGCCTAGTGGTATGGGTAATGGACTGCCGAGACGAGGTCTCGGGTTCGATCCCAGGTTTTACCATGGCACACACCAATGACTTTTCGATGCTTTTCGAAGTTATGTGTGTATTTATCGCAGGTTTATAAGTGCCCGGTTAATGGCAATAGGCTCGCCACCTATTACATTGGGACCTAAACATAAACTGGCGAAATGTGGGTGCTAGCACCTCTGCCTACCCCTTCGGGGATATAGGCGTGAGTTTATGTATGTAATGTATGTATTTAAAATGTATCTTGGAAATATAGAATAAAGACCCTCTATTATTATTCTGATGATACTACCCCACCCCTCTGCTGTAGTTTGGGAGAGGCGGCAAGATAGCCCCTGTGAGTCGGGCAACTGTTGGCCAGGGTGTTAGGGCAATTGGCAGAGGAACCAATGCAGTATCCGGTCATTGTCGAGCAAGACCACTTTCTGCATCTTTGCCGCCACAAACTTCCCACTGATCCCGAGCCTCTAAGGATAGACGGAGAGGCTCCTTTGGATCAAACCATTGGGTGAGATAAAAACTGGGACTATTTCTGTGGACCCCACCCTCTACATGTCAGTATCCTCGTGTGCCAGGTCCATATTTGGTCTTTTTGTCTCCTTCGGCGCGGACGACGTTCTGGTGATGTCCACAATAAATACCCGTGACTGTGCCCGGTCCATCAGCACGATGTATGTTAGTATACATATAACTCTATAAAGGCCTATAATTTCTATACGAAACACTCCTGAGTCCATAGGAGTAGTATCTTGTGTCACAAGAATTTATATTCTCTGGGCACAAAACACCTGATCTAACGGCAAACTACACATATCATTATTTATGCTTATTTCAATCAGCTCATAGCATTGTTGCTAACAATGTGTCAAAATAACGGAGAACTTACCTTACTAGTATTAACTACAAGAAGCTGTCTATCAGAATATTGTATAACGGTGTAGAAAATAACGAAATACGTGTAAGTTATATACATATAAAAATAATTTAATCCGGTAACTCTAGTATTAAAATGTCTTGCTTGACGCGGCAGAATTTTAATGTAACTTGCGTTTAGTTGCTACGCAGTACGCATAGACGGACGAGTCAGGTCAAACTTTACCCAGACCACCAGACCCACAGAGTAATGAGTTATCTTACCTGCGAACGAGCTTAGTTGAAAATAACCTCCTAATGTCAGATGGCGCCGGCTGGGGAAATTTCACTAAATGTGCCGGTTGTAATAGGATATACGAACTGACCCTTGCTCTGCTACTTATTACACTCTTTCGAAAATTCAACTGAAATAAATTTCTGGCAATTTTTCCTGATAGCGACATTTTTGTTTACATTTTTTTACGTTCCTTTACTCATAAACATAACAATCATAAACAAACACTACCAAGACAAGACCTATGTAGGCACTAAACTGAAAACACTCGCGCAATTTCAACTTGCACTCAGTCAGTAGTCAGTACCGCGCGGTTTCACGGTCAATCTGGATCGCAAAGACTTGACTTAATTTTTATTTTATTTGCGAAGTTATTCTTACTTTCCGTTATGATATAATATAATGTAGAAAAGTCATTTTTAGTTCACCACAGATTACCTAATAGTTGGTACAGATGAATCACTGCTTGGAAAACCGACGTAGTTGCAGAAGTTATGTAGATGCCCCAATGAGATGCCTACTTGTCCATTGTCCGCGTGATCGACCGCTGTGTGCAAATGTATCTTAAAGCTCGACCGTACGGCTATAATTACATTGCATACGGCCGCTTTGCCTGTGAGATGCGTACTAGTAAACGTTGTGATGCCTGGGTTGCTTTTCTCAACAAAAAACTATCTGTTGAATATACTGCTTCCGGGCTGTTTGGCCGTGGTCCATTGGAAACTTGTCTTCCAAACGTTTCGTCGATCACTGCGGTCGATATCTTCAGTGGTAAAGGTCGGGGTACCGACGAGTGCGGAGAACCTTCCTCGGCGGCGACTTCTCTGCGACTGATGTAGAGGGTCAGTTAATCGTCACTACACCCCAGCTGGGGTGCGTGGATTCGTGCCCTCAGGCGATGTGCCTCTGCCACGAGGATTTCTTCTCCTCCCCTAAATAAGGGAGGGTCATTGGCTCGGGCTGTAGTCCCATTTATGACATGTGGGCCGGGACTCAATCTTCACGCCGCTTCGGCGGACGCCCCAGCCAGGTGAGATGACCGGTTACCCGGTCAAGGCGCAGCTGAGGGCATCCAGCGACAGAAGCGGCGGCTGGTCGGGGTCCTGGCGCCACTGGGTGTTGATCTTTTTTGACCGTCTGCTTGTGCGCCCACCCGTGCTTCCACATGGCACAGGTATCGACGGGGAGTACCCACGCCTGTCGGTTGCGGAGGACAGACACTGTAAACAGACGGTCTTGTTGTTACAATATATACTAGTTTAAAATAATATATATAGGGTATGAAATAAATATAGATTATATACCGGGTGTAATCGTTAAGTGTGTCCAGGCGATTATTCCGTAACTATTACAGATATCAAAAAACTTTAAACTGATATCGAAAGTACGTTACCTAATGAGTAAAATGGCATCAATAACTTTTTTTAAATCAAACGAGAATCTGTGAAGTAAGTATTGTAATTCTTAGTGATACGATGCATAGGTGCACGAACACCAGCATTTGTCCGACAATAACGGACAGAGAAAACCGGTCGTGTGCTCACTTTACGTCTAATTACAGTTCTGGGAACAATGTAACAAAGTTTGTTGGTTATATCTGAACAATCATATCTATTACGACACGATCATATAGGAACATTGTTTCAAGGAACAGGCGTCTGGACTTTAAATCCCATAGTTTCGAATTTCTTATTGAATTGTCAGGAGTATTTAAGGTATAATGGTGACAACGATAACGAATAGTTCTTACAAACTTCCGCTGTACTCTTTCCAAACGATCCGTGTACTTCTTGTAAAGGGGATTCCAAATCACCACAGCGGACTCAAGTTGTGATCGAATCAATGCTTTGTAAAGGTGTAAAAAGGTGCTAGTATTTTTAAAATCAGTGGTAGATCTGTTAACAAAGCCGTACATGCGATAAGCATTGGCAACGACTTTGTCAATATGTAAATTGACATGGAGCTTATTGTCAAGTATGACACCCAAATCTCTCATGGAAGTAACTTTGGTAAGGGCTACCCCAGCTAAGTTATAAGTGTTAGTTATAAGATTCTTATTCTTACTGAAAGTGATGGTCGTACATTTTGATAGGCTCAACTCAATTTTATTTCTTTTACAATAGTCAGTAAATCTGTCAAGATCAGCTTGGAGTAAGTTACAATCAGAGTGATTACGAATAGATTTATAGCAGCTTTCAATGTCATTAATAAAAATAATAAACAAAAGCGGACCTAGTATTGAGCCTTGAGGCACCCCGGAGGTAACAGTCACAGAATCAGATTGGTGGCCTCTAGTTACAACTTTCTGTGTCCTATTAGTAACGTACGACGTAAACCAGCGAAGTAAATTTCCACGAATGCCGTTGTACGTTAATTTGTGAAGGAGCAACTCATGATTAACCCTATCGAAAGCCTTTCGAAAGTCAGTATACACTGCATCCACTTGCACCCGCTGATTCATATGGTTGAATACATAATCAGTGAAAGTGAACAAGTTGGTAATAGTAGACCTTTTTTGTACAAAACCATTTTGTTGGGTGAGGATAATATTATGAATAGCGGGATAAATAGCATTGTGTACAAGTCTCTCGAAAAGCTTAGACAGGGCAGACAGAATAGAAATAGGCTAGTAATTTTGAACGTCATCCTTAGAACCCGACTTATTTACCGGTGTAATGTAGGCTCTCTTCCACACCTCAGGAAAAGTACCCTCTATCATACATTTATTGTAGATTATGTATAATGGAAGACATATGCTGTCAGCTGTTTTATGAAGAAAGTACGGTAAACGGTACGTTGTGCCCCGATTTCGAGTGAGCAGGCTTCCAGAGCCCGGAAGCAGTATATTTAACATGCAACACCGGCCGTGAAAGCCTTAAGATTTAAAAAAAATATCTCTTTAAAATTATAGGTAGGTACGTGTCTATTTGGGGTGGCAGGTGAGGCCGCCTGTCACCCCAGTAGTAGAAGCAGGCCGGGACGGTGGGGCGACTAGCGCCCCTCCCCCAAACCGGGGCAAGACGAGCCAGGACCCAGGCTGCTAGTTAGTTATAATATAATTAATGAAGTCGCTAAGTCATGAAGACAATTTTTTTTTAAGTCAGCACAGTATCAAACTACAAAAGAATACGTAGGTGAAGTTTGTTGTTAGGTACTATTGTTTAGCGAACGTGAATTTACAAAATTGAAAAACTTTCTACGTCAATAGACAGGTGGAAAAACAGAAAGAAAGGTGACTTGTTGTATACACAGAGTAGATATATTAGCATAGATACTAACTCAACCAAATTCGAATGAATTACACGCTAAGGACGGCTGCATTGATAGGATTGACAACCTGACTGTATAAGGTATAGGTGCGGTCCTGGAGGTTGGAGTAGGTGCTTATAGCGCACAATTATATAAAGTGCGTGAGCTGTAGTTTTACTATAACATTAATCTTTGCTACCTACCCAATACCCAACCGTCCATTTTCGTTTAGTTGGTTCACGTAATAGTTTGGCAAGTATTCAACTTCAAGTTTTAGGCTGTCCGCTACCTTATGCGTGCGATGGATGGATCGCACGAAGTCATCCCCAAGATCACGATATTGGGTCACGAATCACGATATTTAATAACTGTATAATCGCACCTTTTTAAGTTAGAATACGTATTTATCACGTATGTATTGTTAAAAGTAGGTATTCCAAATTTTCCATTACATTTGGTTGAAAAATATTTATATTGTATCATCTATGGGTCACCGACTACACCACCGTCACTCTGCTCAACTCTGCTGCTCTGCTGTGTCTGTCACTAAAAAATAGCAGGGACTGACGGGTTAACGTCAGGTCACTTGTTCGGGTTTTTGTTTAATTTTTCATGATTAAAATATAATAACAAAACTGTTACTAAAACTAAACCGTTCATAAGTGAACCTTTTCTAAATGTTGACATTTTTTTTTTGTAAAGTGCAAATGTGCCTATAAATATGTTGTCTCGGTTTCACCATTACCACGGATCTAATATTATTTTATTTGAAGATAACACAGTAGCATACAGAAAAGCTAGTTTCGCCCATGGATTGACATTTAGCGAGAAACCCCTGTTGCCCGGGGAGATATTTTTAGTAGAAATTGAAAAAACTGAGCGTGGTTGGAGTGGTCATATGCGATTAGGATTGACCCTACTCGACCCTCAGACAGCTGCTCTGGGTAATAAAAGATTGCCACAATATGCATTACCTGACCTTGCTAATACTGGTATGTCATGGATTTTCCCTATTTCAAAGTCACAAAACAATGTTTTAGTAGAACTTGTTAATCAAGTGGCGAGCGGAAGACGTGAAAGTGAGCCTCGGGTATCTGTTCTGGGCGACGGACACATTGTGAAAACTCCACGAGGTAATATATCTAAAATGGTGCTTAGACCACAGACTTTATCACAAAATGGTACGCCTCAAGGTATATTACCTATGGATGCTGGTAGTCGTATAGGTGTTATGTTTGTACCATGTACAAAAGCTAACAGAGATGAACCAGATCTGGCTGAAATGCACTTCATAATAAATGGTGAAGATCAGGGACCTTGCACCAAAGCTATTCCTTACACAAGGGGACCACTGCATGCAGTTGTTGATGTCTATGGTACTACAAAACAAGTTAAAATTGTTCAACTATATGGAGGTAAACTATAAATTAATATAATAATCATAAGAACTTGCCTTATAAACTATTGACTTCAAAATTTCATATGTTAAATAGGAATGATCATAAATCTTGAGCTGAAACTATACATCTAATATAACATAGGTACTTTTTAGACTTAGAGGTAGGTATATAAATATGTTCATAATAAAAAGAATAAAACATATTATGACTATTTATGTTTAAACATAATAAATACTTTTAATCTTATTTACATTTATAAACATGAACAACTACCAGGCCACTTTTGTAGTAGACAATAATGTTTATCTGTTATTGTTTATGCACCTAGGTGCAAATCAACAAAACAACAACAAATAGGCAACAAAATGGCTTAGCTTTCATATTTTCCATGAAGAAACTGTCATCTGACCTCTACAACCTACTGTTGATTTCGTAGTACTGTAGTTATTTTACTATATTACCTGAAATTATACCAGTTACTCAAAATCAAAATGACCACTAAGTGCGATTAAGTTCTCAGTTTCAAGAAAATCCAATGTTTTGAATATTATTATTCATGCTGAATAACAATAGATGTACATACACAACGAGGGTATCAGTTTTCTGGTACATTCTTTTAATATAACATATAAACCAACTGCTGCAACGGGTATCACATGAAACATTACACCTGATTATATTGAATGATATAAATTGGTTAATGTGTGTGTATAACAAAAATATCTCACAAATACTTAATGCATTTTATAATAAAATTAATAAATGATGTTGGAAAGTTTAAAACACAAATGATAGAGGTAAGCTTACATTATGTCAAACTTTTAAAAAGTATATTAAACTTTGTACTCATTATTGGTTTCAGTGAAAACTCTACAAAGTGTATGCCGAGATGCAATTCTACAGTATGTGAACAATGGTTCAATAAAGTCATTACCTTTGCCAAAGTGCTTAAAAGACTTTTTACTTTCATAGAGTGGCTAAAAGCGAAGAATAAAATGGTTATCTGAGATATGACAATAAGGCTGTTAACTATGCTTTTTCCAAACCGATTGGGTGGTATTGTAATAATAACATTTTGTATATGGCGCACTTAAACTAGAATATATTTTTAATAATAAGTCATCCTAAAAGGATGGGTCCATTAAAGTGGAGATTGGAAGAGAAATTTTGATAGTGAATGTACATAATTTTGGATGTTACATTGGCATATTAGGCTGAATAGAATTTTCCAGATGTTAAGATATCAAGGATCAAGACTTGGGGTATGTACCTATTTTATGAACTGTTTTTTATTATTTTCTCACCCAATCTTTACTGAGAGTAGTAAATAAAGTGTCAAGATATTATAAAGCTCAGTAACTAACTTGAAAGACTACAACTAGTTACAATACTGTAATGATCTTCCTTGTAGTATTATTTTAAATAATTTTTCATTCACTTTATGTTAAGTGTTAGAAAATAAATTATTAAAGGTAAAGGTGAACACTGTTATCATTTATTTAACTACAGTAATTAATAACAAAGGCCTTACGAATGTTTAAATGGATGTGTTTGACCTTTAACATGTAGGTATATTATATATAAAACAGAAGGTCATAATCACATTTGTTAATAAATGCTAACTCTTTTTTCTTATGAAAAAGTAATATTATTTTATTCTATTATGCCGTCCTTAGTCTTTGTGCTGTACACTTTCATCTTACACAGCTTGATTTCTTTTTTTTAATTATTATTCCTACCTGTCTGCAGACCCTCAAATTCTGGATTGTTTGATAAAGTTTTTACTGGGTGGGTAACATGCTATGTTTTTATGTATATTGTATAGCTCCAAACATGAGCAGCAGGAGAACAAATCCTCGGCGCATCTCGTGAAGCGCGCGCAATTCCTAACGAATTGTTCTTATAGCACCTCGGGCCATGGAATGGCATTCCCATCACTACATTTTTTCTGGAGGTTACTCACATTGCATTCCCAAAGAATAATAAATAAATAAATAAATATTCTACGACATTCTACACAGCGCTTTCTAGCCCCAAAGTAAGCATAGTTTAACTAGCTTGTGTTATGGGTTCCAGAATGCGGATATACATACTTATATAGTTTTTTTTGTTGTAAATACATACATATTATACATAGAAACACCCAGACCAATGCAAATAGACATATTCATGCATACAAATATTTGCACTGAGTGGGAATCGAACCCACACCCCTAGTCGTAGCAGTCGAATGCACTACCACTACGCCACAGAAACCCGTCACGTCAAGAACCGTCAAGAACCCCCGTTCCAGGTTAGCAATCAGGCGTTGGTTATCTGATTATAAATTCGCTAATAATTAATTATTTTCAAAATGAGCTAAATCGCGCCCATGGGATTTTTTTTAATGGAGGCGTTCTTTCTCGCAGCTCCGAAGAGCTGCATATCGTGCCATACTCGCTATCTAAAAACCTTGAGTACAGTACTATTATGTAGGTGTTCTCTTGAGAACGAGAACCTATTGACTATGCTCAGTATTTTAGGCCTGGTTACGCTCGTTTGATAATTTAATAATTTATTAAATGGTTGACGTTGTGGGTCGCTTCCCAGAAATAGCATTTGAATAGAGGGTACTTATTTTGCGTATTTCTGAACGGAGCCTACACACGTCCCCGCGGCGCACACGCTCCCCGAACCACTTGCGCCGAGTCTGTGGATCAATGTAAAACTTATCGCGTCGCGCGTATACACCTATGACCTACGAATCGAACCCGCGAATCTCAGTACAATCCTAACGCTGTGAATTTGTGACGTGACTTTGACTAGCCTTGGCTTTGTGGAACTGTGAGCTACATCGGCGGCGCCTTGTCTTCCGTAGACCAGCAGCAACGCGGCGTCATCGGTGAAGTTTGGAGATCGGAGGTAGGTGCCTTATGTTCTGTGCTGACACGGGTCTCGAACCGGCAACGTCAATTTCTAGGACTACGCATCGCGAACCAGCATATATGCCAATATAGATTTAATTGTATTGGGCGCGCATACATTATTAAACCTTGTACGCTCCATTTTGAGCCTTCGAGTCGGATATATCCGTTTTAGCTAATATAGCTGGGTATATGGCTAATTGGTCCTTCGTCATTTATATGTTTAATTATATGTTAAGCATCAAATATTAACATTATTCAACAAAAGTTCTAGAATTGTTCCATTATTGCATATCGTCATAATCACTACCCGCATTATATTTATATTTACGAACGCCGCGCTAACGCTGCTGTGCCGTACCTGTAGACAATACGGGCTCTCGTAGGTATAGATACGTACGCGCTACGGACTCCATACGCATTATAATTATCTATCGTCGTTAAGTTATTACGTTAAGATTAGCGTAGGTATATTTTTCGCTTATTATTTCGTATCGCACTTAATTATTAAGCACTGCACTGTACGGTCTCGCGTGATAGCTAATATAAGTAGTATTTTTGTGCTTATATTATGTGTATTACATAAATGCCTAACTTACTTTAATTGATTATAATTTTAGGTCATTTATTTTATACCGGACTGTGCATTTGTTTATAATTAGGGTTCTGTCTCGTAATTAAGTATTTTCTATTATTAATAATATCAGAATAACTAGGTAGGTATATTAAAATAAGTTATTCCATAATTGCTTTAAATAAAGTTATAGCCTTGTGATTGTTTATATTTATCATTGTTTGTTATCGGTGTTAATCATGGATGACAACACAAAACTTAAGCTTTATGAAAGCAAACGCGACACTTATTTCGCTCGAATTCAAAGTATTTATGATTCCATGAAAACGTTATCTACCGAACGGTTGCGTAACAGTTTTATTGCGAAAGTTAAGCAAATTGATACATTGCGAAGTGAATTTAGTAGCATTTTGGATAATGTGAACGCACTTAATTTAAAATTAGATTCTACTTATACAATTTCGTATAGCGCTTTAAATGCCTTTGACGATTTAGTGTGTGAAATAAAAGACAAGGTGTGTTCGCTGACCGAGTCTTCGCCTCTGCCAAGCGTGAAAGGTTCTGAGTCTAGTTCAAATACTCGTCATATTAAAATACCTAAAATCGAATTACCGATCTTTGATGGGGACATTCAAGCCTTCCCGTTCTTTTATGAAACATTTAAACGGGTTATTCACACCAACTCAGATCTCTCAGATTCTGAACGCATTCATTATTTACTGAGTTGTCTAAAGGGCAAGGCGTTGAATGTCGCCGCTGGACTCTCACCGTCCGCTGAGAACTACCGCGTAGTCTGGGATGCGCTGATCGCTAAATACCTAGACAATCGTGCGCTGGCAGTTAATTACCTTAACCAGCTGTTTTCATTAAAGTCGGCCGGCGCATCGCCTGCTAATATTGAAAAGGCATTTGATAAGTTTACTGCAACCGTTGCAGGACTTAAACAATTAAAAATAGATAACATGGATGATTTTATCTTTACGCATCTGGGTCTTAAGCTAATAGATTCAGACATCGCAAAACAGTACGAAATGTCCCTTCGTACTCAGAAAGATCCACAGTTAATCGATTATGATTATTTTGTGAAGTTCGTACGCGAACAAATAAAAATATTATATCGCACCGCGCCACCGCGCGGTTCTGAGCCGCGTCCCACCGGCAGCGCAAGCAATGCTAAGCCCGCTACCGCGACTGGTAGGGTTTCGCAGGTGTACGTTGCTACCGGTTCTAAATGCTCGCTCTGTCACTCAACGCACACGCATTTATATAAGTGTAACGCTTTTCAAAAACTAAACGCGAATGACAGATTTAAATTCATTAAAGATAATCGCATGTGCGGTAACTGTCTGAGTAACCAGCATACCGTATCTAACTGTCAAAGTAAGACTACTTGTAAAAAATGTAACGGTAAACACCATAGCCTCTTACATTTTGAGCAACAGCAGACGCAATCGGGACCATCCGAGATTCATTCCGCATCCACCACCCTCTCGGCCGCTTCCACAGCCCCAGTCTCGGGTTCTGCTGCCGCTGCACTAGATCAGGTTGTTTTATGTACACATTCGGCTTCCGACTTACAGCCTACTCGCACTACCGAGGTGCTAGCTACTGCCAAGGTACTAGTAGTAGGTAAGAAAGGCAAGGACACTGTGGTCAGGTGTCTGCTTGACCCTGGTTCGCAGAAAAACTATATAACGACTCGCTGCTGCCGTATGCTTGGGTTACCTATCCGTGAAGACACGATAAACACCGTTAAGGGTATTGGTGGTACCTCTCAACCGGTACGAGGTTCCGTCGACTTCACGTTTAGCTCACGGCTTTGTGCGCAACCTAAGTACAATATTGATGCGCTAGTATTAGATCAGATCACAGGTCAGTTACCGTTGTATAAAATCAACGTTTCTGATTTAAATCATATCGATCCTAGACTACTCGCTGATGATACTTGGGGTGTGCCAGGTGACATCGACATCCTACTGGGTGTGAAACTGTTCGCTAAGTTATTGCGACCAGGCCACGTTACCAGTGAACCTGGAGGTCCCGACGCATTGGATACTGTGCTTGGTTACATTCTTATGGGGGATGCGCCCGTTTCTGAAACTGAGACGGCAACACTGTCATTATGTGCAGTCTCCTCTGTCCCGTGCTGTGATCTCCGCAAGTTTTGGGAAATCGAGGAAGTTGTGGCGTGCTCTACTACGAGTGTAGACGACACATACTGTGAACAATTTTATTGTTCCACGACTACTCGCACGCAGTCGGGCAAATATGTAGCTGCCTTGCCACTGAAGTCTAACGCCACGACGTTAGGTAACTCGTTTGAGATTGCTCGTCGCAGGTTTCTTAGCCTAGAGCGGAAACTCAAAGCGAACCCTAATGTCAAAATACTATATGATGACGTCATCAAGGAGTATCTTAAACAAAATTATATTTCACTCGTGAAAAATGATCTCCCTGAGAACGCTTCACGTGCTCGCGATGTTGTGTATTACATTCCGCATCACGCTGTCATTCGCGCGGATAAAACCACCACGAAACTTCGTGTGGTTCTAGACGCAAGCGCAAAAACCAACAATGGAGTCTCGCTTAATGACATCCTTCATGCTGGTCCAGCCCTTCAGGCTGACTTATTTAACGTTTTGTTGAACTTCCGCTTTTTTGCTGTCGCTATTACAGCTGATGTGAAGGCTATGTACCTCCGAATAGGTATCCGTTCTGAGGATCGATCCCTTCAACGCATACTTTATCGTTTTCGAGAAGATGAAGAACTTCAGATCTATGAGTTCTCTGTCGTTCCGTTCGGACTTAAATGTTCTCCATTCATAGCTATCCGCACTGTTCAGCAGTTGTGTCAGGATGAAGGTCACCAATTTCCTCTTGCGAGTGAAATCCTGAAAAGAGATATTTACATGGATGACATAGCCAGTTCTGTACCTAGCACTGCGCTAGCTATAGATTCTGCTCATGAACTGATAAAAATATTCTCTCTAGGTGACTTTCAGCTAACCAAATGGTCAAGTAATAGTATCGAGGTTCTTCAGTCTATACCTGACTCCTTACGACTCTCGCAGAGCGTGGATCTAAGTATGGATCCAACGCAAAAAATCCTAGGTCTCCGTTGGTATCCGGATGATGACTATTTCGCCTTCCAGGTTAATCCTGATGAACGTCCATGCACAAAAAGGAATATCCTTTCATCCATCGCGCGTCTTTTTGACGTTCTGGGCCTCGTGGCTCCTATGATTTTATACGCCAAGCTACTTATAAAGGAGCTTTGGCTCGTCAAAATGGGATGGGATGATACCCCACCCGTTCGCATCATCCGACTATGGGAACAATTTCAGGCAGAACTGCCTATGATCTCGCATATGAAATTCGCACGACATCTCGGTGTCATTGAAGACTGCAAAGTGTCTATCGTTGGCTACGCCGATGCTAGTGAGAAGGCATACGGCGGAGTAGTTTATGCTCACGTCGTTAAACCAAACGGTGAAATCATTGTCTCACTAGTATGCGCAAAGTCCAAAGTCGCACCACTAAAGGTCGTGTCGTTAGCACGCCTCGAGTTATGCGCCGCACTCCTTTTATCGACTCTGATAAAAAGAGTTGTCGATCTCTACGCAGCTCGGCATACCCTTGAGGCTGTTGTAGCTTTTTCGGATTCGACTGTAACATTGAGTTGGATCCATTCCGCACCTCATCGCTGGCATACCTATGTTGCCAATCGCATCGCTAAAATCCACGAAAATTTATCGGAAGAACACTTCTTCCACGTCAAAGGACCTGAGAATCCTAGCGACTGTCTCTCTCGCGGCTTAACCCCAGCCCAACTAGTCCAGCAGCCTTTATGGTTAAAAGGACCGCCGTGGCTTAAGCTGCCTCGCGCCGAATGGCCGGTTAAACCATTCGTTCCCAATATAGTACCAGAGCTTGAACTTGAAATGAAACCTGTAGCTCTACCTGGTATATCACGCGAATGTACGGTGGAGAGTCCGCCTACCGAAGACATTCTTTACAACCGCGCTTCCAGGTTTTCTTCCTGGATGAAGTATTTAAAAATGATTTGTTTCGTCCACAAATTCATAAACTGGCTTCCTAGAGGGCCTATTACCGCATCGGACTTAGAATACGCTGAGTTATCCGTAATGCGATCGATTCAACGAGCTCATTTCGAGTCCGATTTAGAGCACTTGTCAAGAAATGAACTATGCTCAAGGCCCTTGCAGAGGTTGAGTCCATTTCTGCACGACGGTCTCATTCGCATCGGTGGCCGCCTAGCTAATTCAGAGTTAGACTTTAACTCGCGGCATCCGATACTCCTACCACGTCATGATCGCATAGTAGAACTCTTAGTTACCTACTATCATATAAAGAATTTTCACACGGGTCCCAATCTGCTTCTCTCATTAATAAGACAGCGTTATTGGATCCTGTCAGCGCGACGTATTACACGTCAAATCGTCTTCAAATGCAACGTTTGCTTCCGAGCGAAGCCGCGGCCTGTCTTCCCCATCATGGCAGATCTACCGCACTTTCGGGTGGAGACTGCAGCCAAGGCCTTCGCTCACACTGGATGTGACTACGCTGGTCCTCTATCTATCACCTCCGTGCGTGGTAGAGGTCAACGGGCTAGGAAAGCATATATATGCTTATTTACATGTCTCACAACGCGTGCTGTCCACATTGAGGTCGCTTCGGACCTGAGCACGGCGAGCTTTATTTCCGCATTTAAGCGGTTCCTATCCCGGAGAGGTCCGGTGGAATGTCTATATACCGACAATGCTACAAACTTCATTGGTGCACGATCATATCTCCGCGAGCTCTACCAATTCCTGGCTAAAGAATATCGCCCTCGTTGGGAGTCAGAACTCGCCGAGAACCGCATCACACTGAAGAACATCCCATGTAGAGCTCCTCATTTCGGAGGCTGCTGGGAGAGTCAAATTAAAGTAATGAAGGCACATCTTTTTAAGGTGATAGGCAGTCAAATTCTGACGTTTGATGAACTCAACACTGTGTTGGTTCAAGTAGAAGCGTTGTTGAATTCAAGGCCCCTCTATTCGCTCAGTGCCGACCCTTCGGAACCATCCGCATTAACGCCGGCGCACTTTTTACATACAAAACCACTCGTCTTCCTTCCCTCGCGCGAAGTCAATGAAACGCGACTACACCTCATCTCACGCTATGAGCTAATGGATAAATTGGTTCAATCATTTTGGAAACGGTGGCGCCAAGAGTACTTGCACACCTTACAATCTAAACAGAAGTGGAACACTCCAACCAACCCGGTTCGAGCTGGTATGGTCGTGGTCTCCATGGAGGACAATGTTATGCCCTTGCATTGGCCGTTAGGTTTGATTACTGAAACCTTTCCGGACAAAAAGGGAGTTTGTCGAGTAGTTTCTGTTAAGACACAAAGTGGTATTCTGCAAAGTCGCCCGGTAGTAAAGTTGTGCCCTCTACCAACTCAGTAGTAACCTGTTCGTTAATAATTGTCGCTTAATTTTAGTTCGCTATCGCATCGTAGTGTAGACATTAGGTTTAAGTTATCCTATAAGTTATTTAGGGTTTTCTAGTTTGATTAAGTCGCTGCATAGAGATATAATGTAGAGCCCTCTTGTAGAGTCATTAGGTGGAGTTATGATGATATGCAATTATTATTTTTTTTTCCTCTTTTTTTGTGTTTCGAAAGTAGGACCTTTCAAACCGGGGGAAATGGTTACGCTCGTTTGATAATTTAATAATTTATTAAATGGTTGACGTTGTGGGTCGCTTCCCAGAAATAGCATTTGAATAGAGGGTACTTATTTTGCGTATTTCTGAACGGAGCCTACACACGTCCCCGCGGCGCACACGCTCCCCGAACCACTTGCGCCGAGTCTGTGGATCAATGTAAAACTTATCGCGTCGCGCGTATACACCTATGACCTACGAATCGAACCCGCGAATCTCAGTACAATCCTAACGCTGTGAATTTGTGACGTGACTTTGACTAGCCTTGGCTTTGTGGAACTGTGAGCTACATCGGCGGCGCCTTGTCTTCCGTAGACCAGCAGCAACGCGGCGTCATCGGTGAAGTTTGGAGATCGGAGGTAGGTGCCTTATGTTCTGTGCTGACACGGGTCTCGAACCGGCAACGTCAATTTCTAGGACTACGCATCGCGAACCAGCATATATGCCAATATAGATTTAATTGTATTGGGCGCGCATACATTATTAAACCTTGTACGCTCCAAGGCCCTATACGTCTGACGATTCCTCTCCATGTGCTCTGCTAATCAAAGGCAGAAATTGCTTACTATATTTAACACATATTGTGGCGTCACCAACACAAATTAATATGAAAAATCATCTGCCCGCCTCCATGGGTTTTAAAGGTTTTCTTTCTCGCAGCCCCTGAAAATTGTTGTAAAATTGTATCTGTTACTGTCGCCCCTGCTGGGGTCGGTGTTAAACCCTAGCACGGCGAGTATCCCTTGTATAATATATTAAGGGCTAATATCCCTATGAAATAATTTGAAATAATTCATTAGAAATAAATATAGTAAATCATTCATTGGGAAGTAAATAAATAGACGAATGTCTTAGTGGTGTTTTAAGTTTATACAAATGTCAGACAAGAACGTTTTTGGAGTGTAGTACATTTTTTTTTTTCGTGCGGAAATCCCTTCGGATACCCCCCCGCGTGCCCATAGAGCATATCCCTCGCACCCCGACTGACCCTGGGCCATCTCCGGTTTCGAGATGGCCCCCTCGGGTTTGGGAACCACGGTGTCCCCGTCTTGCCCCGGTTTGGGGGAGGGGCGATAGTCGCCCCACCGTCCCGGCCTGCTTCTGCTGGGGTGACAGGCGGCCTCACCTGTCACCCCCAGGCCTGCGCTCATGGAGGACGGAGGTCGTTAAGCGACCTCCGGCGCCTGAGTCGCCTGCGACGCGCGGCGAGCAAGTTGCGGGCTCAGTTCTAAATCTCTCCCGGGCGCGCTCCGCCATCTCCTTCGCGAGCATTACATGCTCGCAGAAGGAGGTGGCGGCGGCCCACGCGCTCGCGCTCCGCACCATTGCCGCAATCATGCTGCCGAGCGAGAGGACTCCCACCCCGATGGCTGCCACGAGGTCACGCCTCGGCGCCTCCCACGCCGGGCAGAGTGTAGTACCTAAAAGACACGATAAAAAATAGGTACAGTCGAACATAGAAATCCTTCACACATAGACATCCGTCATGAACAAAATAATAATAGTCTCAAACTGCAAAATATAAAAAACTAGTCCTAGTTTTAATTGAACATCATTTCCGGTGCGATGAAGGGACATTTACAATAAATTGATTTTTTGACGTGACAACGTCTTATAAATCGATGAGCGAAAAACATGACGTAACATGCCGTTACCTGTCGTATGCGGCGTTACCTCGCTCTGTGCTTGAAGTGCAAGCGATGCGTCCGCGCGGACAGCTGCTATACATATAGTTAGTATTTTCTTATGACGTTGTCACGTTCAACTATCGTCAGTAAACCGACTTACAGAAACCGGTTTTTTTTTTAGTTTTGGCGCCAACGCTCGAAAGGACAAATCGAGGCAGCGTTTCATTTTTTATAAGTCTTCGACAACGTGCACAATAGTGTAGTGCAATATTTACCGTGAATTGTGATTTTCCGTGTTGTTTCCAAAACTCCACAGAAGCCTAAAGTCTCCACTACTTTAATAGGGCAGGACTTTAACTTAACTTATATAACTATGAAGGACTTGACTTGATTGTGACTATGACGAAAAACTATTGAATTCATATGCAAATTACTTGATTGTGACTTGTGACCAAATGCGATACATAGAAGCCAAAAAAATAAATGTATTTTTTAAATATCGCTCATCAAAAAAAATCGGCTACAAAGTTTAGACAGCATAATAATTATGTAAGTACCTACCTATTTGTCAGGCCAAAAAAAAATTACTGGTGGTAGAAATTTGATGACACAAATTTGTCACAAAATTCGGCCGGGTATGTACCGTGCACGATTCCGAAAAACCCTCAATAGTAATCCAATTTCGGTTTGATTGCATTCAGGGGTCAGCAAGTGCATAGCCGGGCAGGGGGATTGTGGTCGCAGCACTAGTGGGACCGGTGGGTGTCACGCGGTGCTGCGACGACAATCCTCTTCTGATGAGGCCGTCAAGCTGAGTGCCACCATTGTTAACATGGTACGTGTATGTAATGATGACCCTCTTTCCTGAGACTTTACCTTCAGCTTACTATCAGGCGAGGTGTAGTCAAATTGACGTGTCCTAAATATAAATTAAAAAAAAAAAACAGCGGTTACGTCAGCAGCTAAATCAAGATGATCAGAAAATAAGTAGGTACCTGTGTACTTGATAATGTTTGTGTTTGCAAAATAAATAGTAATAGAAAATTATTCTTAGATCAACGGGATTATACCTACCTACAATCGGATAGCATAAAAATAATATAAGCTATGATGTCTAAGGGCCCGCGTTTAAAAATTATGGTTGAATACCTAAATGTTGTTATTACAAGTATTACAACCTTAACAAAAATAAAAAATAAAACATTTTGTTTTTAAAAAGTTTTTTATCATTTATTTTATTTTGAACTTTTTAGTTTTAGTAATGTCATGTAGTACTAGAGTGCTTGGTGATACCAGCCAAAGGAGTTCAACACAACAAGTTAATCGTATTTAGTTCCAGACCACCTACCGTCTCCACCTTCAGACCTTGGACGTCATCTAGGTAGCACTTTGCCAAGACAAACACAAATGACACCAAACCCGCTAAATTATCTGGTTTGGTTTAGGAGTTGCTATAGGCACCTTCCTACTTCATCATCAGACCAGCTCCATGGTACCGCAAAATTTCATTTCAATCGATTAAGGATATCTGCTTCAAAATTTAGTTGCAAGATTTGACCCGCACTAACATACATACATATATACACACATACTGAGCAAGTTAAATAAAAGCTTGTAAAAAGGAAACATTTTATTCAACTAAGTAATTGGTCTTTGGTTTGGGATTTTGAAGTTAAGGCGAGGGTGGTGTTTTAGTATCATATCACATAGAAGATCTTCTAGTTGCACTTTAGATAAAAGGAATAAAGTTTATAATAATAGCCCAGTGGCGTACGTAACGGACTGCTGAGACGAGGTCTCGAGTTCGATCCTCAGTCGCCCCGGGCACACACCTCTGACTTTTCGAAGTTATGTGTGCATTAATAAATGTTAATTATCGCTTGCTTAATAATGTGCCCGGTAGATGGCAATAGGCGCGCCCCCTATTACATTGGGACCTTAACATAACTGGCGAATCATGGGTGTGTAATACACCTCTGCCTACCCCTTCGGGGATACAGGCGTGAAGTTATGTTATAATATTGTAATATAATATAAAGCTTATATGAACCAAACTATGAGAAAGAGCAATAGAAGTGTGGGCCCCGAGCGCCAAGCTGCAAGATATTGATAGGCCCTCATATACCCATAGGCCCCCTAAACCCATGGAGGGCTATACACTAATGGATACCCGCACACTTGTGGTTGATGATGAGGTTAGGCCCCATAGCAAAAGCTTCATCAGCAATGAAAATATTATATAGATACTTAGAGGCAGGTAGTAGTTTGGTACTTCGGTTTGGTAGTGTTGAAGGTTCATGTCAGTTTTAATTATGCCGCTGGTAGGTACTGTTGCTAATATTTAGTACCACCATTTAATATACCTACGTCTATTAGTAACAAAGTTAATATTTACAAATTCTTGTATTGAATCGACTAATGTCATAAGACTTAATGCTATTATAATGCCGAAACATGCCTTAGTTTTAATATTTGTGCAATGAGTAACTACTTACTTATACTTTAAAGAAAACAGTGTACTTATACTACCATTGTATTCGCAATAGTTCGAATCTCAACTTTTTGTCATTGGATTTGTACATCTGGCACATTCTCTACAATGTGGCATTTACGGTAATTACCTACCTACATTAAAAAAAAAAAAAAGATTTCGCTGTGCAGCTTCCGCAAACTTACACACGTCCTGCCTCTAACACTCCGCTCGGGACTGATTGGCTCTCCGAACGCGTCATATAGGTAGAAAGCGTAGGTATTTTGAATTTTCAGGGTATAATTCAGGATTCATGTAAATTTTGATAACTGTTTTTCATTCTCATATCAATGACCATTTTGGTATCATTTTTATTTTTCTAACCTGAACACAGCTCAAATAAAACTGGAAACCGTTGTGGGTGAGACCAATCTTTGAGAGCAAATTCTATCGAGGAAAGTAAAAGTCATCGTGTATCGGATAACCGAAAATACTAGTTTGAATAGCCTAGAATAACATGATGAAAATCATGTTATTCTAGAATACAGGGACTTCTTATTTTCGAAAAATCTTAATCTAAACACACCCTTCCTCAGGGACCCTAGCCTTAACGAAAACCTCTGAGTCGACTGTTTAAACAGTACCTAAAAAAATCGTATGTTTCAGAAGCTCTCTGCAATTAAATACCTAACCTATACCGCTTATCAAGACTCGAAATTCGTAATACGTTCATTGTTTAAAATTCTGAATCATCTTATTTGTCCAATATTTCGATTATTCCGAACCTGACCCAGTCGGGGGTTACGACCTGGGTTCGGAATAATCACAATATTTACCTACATTAAATTATATTGACATGCAAAAATGTATCTAATTTTGTATGCAAATGGTATTTTTAATATGAGTTTAAAAGCATTGTACCTATGTTGTTGTGGGTATTAAATATAAATTAGAGAGGGCATTAAAAAAAACATTAGAAGGTAAATTTATTATTTCCTTTACATTTTTTCATATTTTATCTACCTCCCCTCGGATACCCCCCCGCGTGCCAGCGGGGGCGGTTATGTCGGGCTTGAACCGACTAAAACCGCACGCCGTCTCGGGTCTGCAGCTACCATTTGGTGATAGCTTGTGCATGCTTGCTGATTAATTTAGATAAGTAGCCATTCTAGGACTATCCCCGAATGGCTTCAGAATGTTTTTCATCGACCTTAATGGTGCTAAATGGTTAGGGATCAAAAGGCTCTTTATTCTATAAAAAATACCTATTGCGGTCCGTAGTTTTAATATTATTTTTATACCTATTTTATACTATAGAATTTAATCTATGACACTAAAATGCAAATACAAGTAGGTACTTAAACTCTGTCCATTCGTTTATTTTCTTTTTGACAGATCCTGTGGAAACTTGTACGAGCGTCTTTTTTACAATATGTATGGATTATTTTATAAAAATATGACGCTTATGCACGTACAACGTACAAGGTTATTAGTGTACCGAAAACTTAGTGAAGTGCCCTGTGTATAACAAACAGACAGACTATAAAACAGATCTTGACATAAATGATAAATCGATCAATTGTCTTCAAATCGGTTATTTGTTAATTCTTTCTTTTCGACAGCTGCCTTAGATTGTAAGTATGCACGTGTTAGTGAAATTTAATTTTAAAACGCATAGTTAATAATGTCTACGTCAAGTTTAAATCAAGAGTTATGAACAAATATACTTGGAAAATCACATATATTTATTTAACAAACTAGCTAGGTTTTTCGGTATACAAATTAAACAAGTAAATTTATTAATATTATTTATTACACTGATTCATCAGACTCTTCTTCATAAGTTACACTAGACTCGTCAGTTGAGTCCTCTGTTACACGAATAATCAATTCTTGTTCTATTATATTGCCAATTGCAACATCTCGATCCCAATCAGATATTATTTTTCTTGTTCTCTCCACGACACTGGCCCAGTTTTCAGGAGTCACATCACCACACGCACTATTTAATAATTGCATCATTTTATTCGCTGTAAACGGCGGTGTTGTGTTGTTTCTTGCTGCCTTCCCTTTGATTTGTGCCCATATTAATTCGATGGCATTGTACTGACAGTGATACGGTGGGATTCTAATAACAGTATGTCCATATTCAGCTGCCATTTCATCGACGACGTATCTTTTAGGTTGACGTTTCGAATTTAAAATTCTTATTAGTTCTGCTTTCAATAATGAATTAGTCACATCCTCGCCATTATCACGAAGCCAGTTAATAATCTCGTCTTTGGTATTAGATTGCGTTGGCTTTTTATTTATTTGCCGTGAATGATAGGGCGCGTTATCCATAAATATAATTGAAGGTTCTTCTAGTAATGTCAACATTTCCCTGAACCAATTTTCATATACTTCTGAATTCATCTCTTCATGATAGTCGCCAGATTTTTTGGATTTGAAAGTGAGTAGAGCATCTGATACAAATCCTTTTGCACTGCCTGCGTGGCAAATTATCAGGCGTTCGCCCTTGCCTATAGGTACAGCCGAAGTAGATGCTGCAGTGTCGTCAGTCCACGATTTCGATATAGTATGATTAGCATTGAGCCAAGTCTCGTCGGTGAAAACCACATTCGACCAGTCTTCGATTTGTTTAGCTTTTCTTAGGAAGTCACATCGAGCCAGCGCTATGTCGTGGCGTTCCAATAAGATTTTTCTCTTATCAGACTTTTTGAAATAAAATTCAATTTATATATGATTTTAGATTGACATGGTCATTTACATTAAAATTAGAATTATTAACTGTTACAAGTACCATGATCACGGATGTACTGTACATCCGTGATCATGGTACTTGTAACAGTGCCGAAATATCGGATTCTCGAAAAAGATACTAAACATGGTAAATATCCCGTTAATAATTCTAATTTTAAAATCCAATTTGTCTCAGCACTTTAGCTAGCGACGATTTTTGGCCACGGAACAAACCACTATTCCTCAGTGAAATTACCATTCTTCTTAGAGTCGGAATTTCTTTACGTTGGTAGTACTCGTATATATGACGACGAATAGCATCGGCGTCGAAATCGTCAATGTTTGTAACTTTACAGGGCTGGCGTTTTTTCTTGGGTGTAGAGAGCGTATTATGCTGCATACCACTGCTGCCGTAGGCTTCTTTGCAATTTTTGTAACTGTTGGAACACTGATTCCTAAGGCGGCAGCTACACGGTTTCGAACCTGCGATATTGGTAGTAGCGGTGCACCATTACGACATTCCTTCTCAAAGTATTCTTGAAGGCGTCTCACAAACTCCCTCGATTGTCCTTTTAACACAGTTCCTTTCGGCATATTGAGAACTTAAGTATGCTCAACTGAAGAATTTACGTATCGATAAGGAGGAATATAAATACTCAACTCAACTTATGATATTGTAAAAGAATACACAATGAACCGAAAAACAGTGACTGTGACACAAGCGTCGCATGGCAAGTAACAACAATATGGCGTCGCCGGGTCAGTGACGCAATGTGTTATGATATTGCTAGTGATAACCTGTTTATAATGCGCTTATAGCTTATATTTTTTATATGTATAAATAGTATAATTTTATTGATTTATTATTTATTTATTTCTTATATAATTTTTAAAAACCTGATTAATGCTAGTTAATATTTATATTAAATTATGTCGATGTATTAAATCGATTGAAAGTTGTTCTTAAATAAAATCGATAATTATTTTGAATGGAATCGGTAACGTGCGAGGGCGTCACTAATTTCGAACTGTCTCAAACTGTCAAAAAGAAAATAAACGAATGGACAGATTTTTAATTGACGTCAATTGTGGTGTTTGCTCCACAAGGCCATAATCAAGAATTGAATTGAATTGAATAGTTGACGTCAAAATCTAAAGATGACGGCATACACTTACACAATATTTTTTAGCTTCATAAATAAGACCAACCTCACGCTGTATTATTTTCGCAGGATCCTGCGACAACATAAAGAAATGATATGAAGCTACATGCACTTGGAAAAAATAACCGCGCGATGAAATTCCGCTACCAAATCTGTGCTTTACCACCGTTCCACTGCCGTGCCGCCGCCGCGGCTAGGCGTCCAATTAGTTTGTTTATCAGATAAATACGATTCATAATAATTAACTAAGCTTAGTAGAGTTCTAAAATTATTAACACTCTCAGTACTCTATTTAGATTTTCAAATGATCTGTGTTGATTTTGCTTACTGGTGATAGAAATTTGATGACACAAATTTGTCACAAAATTCGGCCGAGACGCTGCCGCCTACGGCCAACTCTGACCGAGGCGAGGACGGCCCTGTTGAGGGCTGTTCGCAAGCTTTCCACGTGTCCCTCTGATTAGCAGATGGCACAGTGGAGAGCAAGTAAGGGGGCCATCTCGAAACCGGAGATGGCCCAGGGTCAGTTGGGGTGCGAGGGATATGCTCTATGGGTAACCTTACACCCCGGCGTCTTAAGATCCGAGACGGCGTGCGGTTTTAGTCGGTGCAAGCCCGACATAACCGCCCCCGCTGGCCGGCGGGGGGGCATCCGAGAGATTTCCGCACGAAAAAAAAAAAAAAAAGGTACCACCGTGCACGATTGCGAAAATCCCTCCATAGTAATCCAATTTCGGTTTGATTGCCTGAACGCAATACGGGTCAACAAGTGCATAGCCGGGCAGGGGGATTGTGGTCGCAGCACTAGTGGGACCGGTGGGTGTCACGCGGTGCTGCGACGACAATCCTCTTCTGATGAGGCCGTCAAGCTGAGTGCCACCATTGTTAACATGGTACATGTATGTAATGGTGACCCTCTTTCCTGAGACCTTACCTTCAGCTTACGATCAGGCGAGGTGAAGTCAAATTTATGTCTCCTAAATATAAAAAAAAAAAAAATGCTTGCCTGTGACTCGTTTTAGCTCTCATTAGTGACCTACTTAAAATTTGGGTTCAGCTTCGTTACTTGACCTCCATCTTATGGCTCAGCCACATAATCGACGCGGCACCGACCGTCATCGTCAGCATGAAACGGCAGCGGCGAAGTGAATGCGAGATATTAATTGACGTTATTGTGTAAGATTCCGGGCTTCCCACCTCGACTTATAGGAATATAAGGAACGAACTCCAGGAAGTAGGTAATAACTACGACAAACTTAAGGAAATATCTCATTTTTAACAAAAACACCTACCTACCTTTAGCATGTAACCTAACCTTCCTTTAGGACATGATTACTGACAAATGGCCGCCGGGACAAGCTAGCAAATATGCATAATTATACTATCCCATACATTTTATCCTTGTAAAAATAAGTGAGGTCTGGGAAGCTTTTTTGCTATTTTGTCAAACAATCCACATCCAGACGTACCTTTTATACCATATTTGAGTAAAGAAAAGATGGCAGGCAATTTTAATACAGATTTCTGGATGCTATTTGTTACCATGGTGATGGTTGTTTTTTCTCCATGAGTTTTAACAGTAGTACAAGAAGAGATACGTGACTTGCTCTTGCGGCCCAAGTCAAGGGTGAAACTGGCTACGTACCTAGCTTCACACGTCCAACGCATGGGAACTTTACACGGTATGTATTCATAGCATGTGAAAATATGGAATTAGCATAAAATATCATGGTATGAATTACACGCACGTCAAATAAATACCTACCCTAGTAATTAATCAATATGAAATGGTTGTACGTTGCAAATTGAATTCTGCTATTGACGTGCCTGGGCTGTGGTAAAGTTGTAGTGCAAAATATATGTTGAAGCACGGAAACAAACGGGTCCGTAACTTATTTTCGAGAGACATATTAATGTTAGATTATTGGAATATCGACTGAAAGATTGTGCGAATAGAGTTTATTGCGAAACAACTTTTATTCGCCAAACGCTGCTTCGACTGAACGATTCTTCGAATGTTTATCAATCGATGGACTGATGTTTCGAATGTTAAATTCAAAACATTGTTTGTAGATATATCGGTACATAGGAAGCACTGTACACACAGATCCTCTTCATAGATAGCACTTCTTGCCATAAACTTTCCGGACTAGTGGTTGCGGCGCTTCGCCGGCCGCTGCCGCGACACGCTCGCTACGCTCGCTCGGCTCGCGCTCTGTTGGGGTCACAGTTCTAACCTAACCTAACCCACTTTACTTATTTTTGGAATATAAGCCGAGCGAGGCAAGAAGTGCAAAACGTCATTCCATCGATTGATAAATATTCGAAGAATCGTTCAGTCGAAGCAGCGTTTGGCGACAAAAAGTTGTTTCGCAATAAACTCTATTTGCACAATATTTCAGTCGATATTCCAATAATCTAACATATCGTCGCTGCGCGTGCAAAAGTTGCAATGTGTTTTTTACCTATTTTACAGGAGACGCAAAAAACTGATTTCTAAAATATTCTAATATTTTATTATTTCTTTAATACATATAACAAATGTGCGTAGTTTTAGATTACTTTTAGATCGATTACATTATTAATAATGGCAAAATTGATCATACCAGGCAAATTTGACACATAGAGTTATTTATTTGAGTCGTAAATACAAGCTATGTGCATTTAGAGCACATAACTACTTTAAATTTCTATGCAATATTGAAGAAACTGGCAGCATAATGACACATAGCTATTTTTTAGAAAGCAATAATTAATAAGGAAGTAAATAAAACCCAATCAATTTTATATTTCAAGTTATATTGTTATTTCAATTAAATTTTTAAGCATTTTGTATGCTTAATGGGGAATGCTCTGACCAACTGAGCCACCCAGACACGTCTAGATCAGTTGGTCAGAGCATTCCCCCTGTAAGGGACTGGTCGCGGGTTCAAGTCCCGTCCTAGATGTTCTCTTTTTCCGATCTAAATCTTTATATTGTTATTTTAATAATCACACAAATTCAATTTATAATGAGATCAAAATGTGGAACAATATTAATGGTTCAAATTATCGTAGAATAGGTGGTAATCGCGGTGCATGTATTGCTTTAGGCTTTGTAAGTGAGTAAATTGGGTAGAATCAATTTTTAGCGGGCCATCATAAAGACTTGTAGGTTCAGTTGTGCGTGCCGTGTTTGTCCTCCTCTGCGGCAAATTATTCCACTCATGTGTGTGGCGTAGTTTGTAATGGACATCACCATTGAAATAAATATGTCTTCTAATGTCTGTTACCGTTGGATCGCCGGTTTTTCTTCCAGGTCTTATACTTGAAAAACCTCCGGGTATATCTTCATAATTTAAAAAAAATGTGTAGTCTAGGTGATGGACAATGTAAGGTTGTGATGGTCTGGCATCTCTCATCCGCGATATATAGTCAGATGGAGAGTAGATGGGGCCTTTAAACTTTTTATCTAAAGTTGAATGTACGCTGTCCACCTCCATCATCGTGTGTCCTTTTTCTAGGATAATTTGCTCTATCGTAATGCCTTTTGCAGTGCTAAGATTAGATAATGAATTGCAAAGTGTTTTATTTTTATTTTGATAGGCACATCCGTCAGAGATCAAAATCACTTTTTTGTATTGACTACAATATTTTTCTATGAAATAAATTATACAACTAGTGACATTGTTTGCGGTTACTCCTCCGTCGCCTTCATGCCACACATATAAATATACGTTTTTATTGTTTTTAATATGAAAAGTATAATTATGTAGCCCTAGTTTCATTTTATAGTACTGCTCTGAAACAAGTAGCTTAGGACATAGTAAAACACTCTGCATATCCATTGACACTACAATCACATCGTCCGAGATTTGGTTAATAGCTTCTGTTTTAGCTGCTCGAGCTTCGTCTTTTTTTATAATATGAAGGTGATATACGTCATCAGGAATGTTCCCTTGTTTGTGGCCAACACAAATGTCACATTGATCTTTGCGCGGCTTAAAAATGGTAATTTTCTTCTCTTTTAAAATATCCTGAAACTTTTTTCTCTTCACTGCATCTATATTATTAATCTGGCACCAAGAAGTATACACAGAATGCATGTGGCTAAAAGATTCGAATGAGTCTTCAACATATATTCTGGAACTGTTTGCTCGGCAGTAGTGGCTTGGAACTTTAGGAACATATTCAAGCCACTTATGAACAGACTCAGATTTGAGCGCCCTAGTTGTAGTTCCTAATGTCTTAGGGACCTTATCTATTCTTCGAACAGGAGTTCCTTCACCACTTTCTGAAATATTTATATTAGATCTAATCCAAAGCTGAAACATATCTTTTTTCAAATCCAACGTCGCCAGAAACAATTCTTTACAAACTCGAGTCTTGCCACCATTAGAGTTTGGTAAATAGCAATCAAACCCAAAAGATTTTCTTACATCTGTAGAAGATTTTCGTCGGCGTAATATCTTTCTTGCCTGAATCAATCCGTTTATGTAGGATTTTTTAGCGTCGCATGTTGGTAGTTGCCAAAAGTATCTAAAACAATCTATTCTGATTTCATCACTTATTGCAGCACATAAATAACTCCTGTCTGATTTCTTTTCTGCCCCGTGAGTACATGGGGTTTCTCTCAATTGCCTATCGCTTTTTGAATTTTTTTCTAGTTTTGTAACGCTATCAACTTTGTTAACCTTATGTCCTGTGTAATGTTTTCCCAAAAGCCTCATCTGCTGATTTTTCTTTCTCTTTCTTGTGTCACTTGTAAATACCTCTTCCTCAGGTACATTATCAGAAATATTCTCTTTTTCGAGTACTATAGGCTCTAAGCAACCAGTTTGATCATTTAACTAAACTGATAAGATACTTCATTCAAATCACCTGAACTTAGGATTCTATTGCTGGATGTTGTAGTTATTATAGATTGCGTAGTACCTGTATTAACTGTAGCAATTTCTACTCCAGCCGTTAAAATATTATTTGGATGTTCAGTATACACACTGGTAGTGTCCATTGTATCTTGGTCCTCACTGTTGAATGGTAACATTTCAGTTGATTGAAAGAGTGAAGCTGTTTCTTTTTCGAGCTCTCTGGCTAACTGATTAATTGATTCTTGACGATCATCTTCCCTACATAAAGATATTAATTTTTTGCTTCTATAAAATCTTGACATTACGATATATCTGAAAGAGGTAGCAAAATAAAAATCGTTAGAACACACCACATAATACCCAGATAAATAAACGTACCTAAAGCAAAAGAGCCTTTAGAGATATGCGTGCTGTAACCGTACACAATAGTTTTATAAAGAGCCACTATCCACACCACCACCAATAATTAACTATTACGTTAGTGATTAGCCACATATTTCAGTAGTGTTAAAAATAAACAAAAATATAAAGCATCACAATTATATTAGTATTAACATTGTCAAGTATTAATTATAAACAATATAAACGGTAGATATAATTTTACAAAGCGAATACATCAGGAAACATGAAGCGCTCGGGTGGGACTCGAACCCGCGATCTTTCCCTTACAGGGTATTCCCCTTAATTAGCCTTAACCACTAGGCCACCGAGCCACGCTCTTTTTTTCCTGATTAAAACAAAACTTTAACTCTGTAAAATTTACTTAAGTACATTATTATCGGTTTAAAATTGCGGTAAATACACTAGCACGTTACACAGTTACAAACAACTTCTTTTATTTTTTACGAATATTTAGTATAGCATAAATAATTTTTACTACGTTCTCCTTCGTTGTTAGTATTATAATGAGCAATCACATCGACAAAACTATCTATGTGACGCTTGACCTGTGCGTTTCATGATCGTACGAGTCTGTTCTTGACTAAAAAACTCGCTATGTGCATGTGAAGCACATATCGGGCGCAATTTTTGCTTCCACTTTAAGTAAATTTATTTTAGCTATGTGAATTATAATACTTAGCGTGTTTATATGGAACTTTCGATGTATGAAAGTCACATAGCTACATTCGGTAACTCTTTAAATATTGGCTTTATCACATAACTCTTTTTACAGTATGTGTGTATTGTAATAACGATTGTAATGCATCAAAAACCGCCACATAGCGACTTTTGCACGCGCAACGACGATATGTCTCCCGAAATTAAGTTACGGACCTGAAACAAACTTTGGAATAAATTGTTTACTACTGTAAGTATATTAATGTTTAATATAATAGCATTTTGCCGGTAATAAATAATAAATAATAGTGCAAATTATGATTACTGTTACTTACTAATCATTTCGATTTATCAAATGCATTGTTTTGTAGCCGGTATTGTATGTTGAAGAAATACACACGTATAACATAACTAGGGGCGCAATGCATTCTGCTGTTGCAATGTTGAGCTGAGAGTGCGCTACATGATTACCTACAATTCACGCGCATTATTTTTCAATTGAATACCATTGAATTGTTTTTTCGGTGATTATTCCTTCGTTGCTAGACCAATTTTCAATTTTCTTTTTCGGTCTTAAGCATTGGCTTAAGACCGAAAAAGAACTCACGCACTCTCAGCTCAACATTGCAACAGCAGAATGCATTGCGCCCCTAATTATGTTATACGTGTGTATTTCTTCAACATACAATACCGGCTACAAAACAATGCATTTGATAAATCGAAATGATTAGTAAGTAACAGTTCGGAAACCCGAAACTATCTATATGCAATCAACTACTGTGTACTCAGTACTGTAATAATGTTTTTAATTTATAAGAGTGTACAAAATAACGAATGAAAAAAGAGAATCATAAAAAATATATATTAAATACCGGTCCTTGAAGTAGCCTAACGGGCGACCAGTCGCCTTTTATATTTGTTCGTCGCCGATTCTAGTTTCGAGTAGCCTAAATGGCGAAAAATCGACTACGTTGGCAACACTGTCAACATTTATCATTTTGGAGAAATCAGATTTTGAAATTTTTGAAGGGTGATTATTCCTCCATGGTATGTTCGATTTTCAATTTTATTTTTTCTAAACCTATCAGGTATTTAGTTGTATTTACATGCCAAGTTCGATCAAAATTGGTCGATTAGTTTAGGAGTAGCGTCACAACCGAAATACACCGAGTGGAGTATAGAGCTTTTCGCTCGACTTCGTCTCACCCTCAGCTCAATAATATATGAAGCGTAAAAACTTGATTTGCATAGGTACTGAACCCAACTTTTTTGTTAGCACTTATATAAATATTTTTTGGTTTATATTGAAAAAATATTTTCCAGTATTGTGTAGGTATTGTTTATTTTGTAACGAACTGAAAATGGCACTTAATAATAAAATAATAATAAAGCCCTTTAATCTGAATTACGGAGTTGAATATGGTTCTGGTTCGCTGGTTCTTATAGAATGTCTCGTAATTCAGTGTGCCTCTTGGCATAGGCCTCCTCTAACATTTTCCATTGGGTTCTGTCTCTAGCTACTCTTCTCCAGTGAGTTCCCGCAGTGAGTTTCAAATCGTCTTCCCATCTCATTTTTTGGCGTCCTCTACTACGTTTGCCATCACGGGGGTACCAGTCGGAAACAATTGAGGTCCACTTGTTTTGTGTATCGCGGATCATGTGACCGCTCCATCTCCACTTCTGTTGGTCAATACGTGTAAGTATATCTGTGACTTTAGTCTTTTCCCTAATTATGCTACTTCTCACTTTATCTTGCCTTTTTATTCTAGTCATACTTCGTTCCATGGCTTTCTGGCAGCGTTCCAATTTTTCTCTGTGGTGTTTTGTGAGTGACCAAGTTTCGCATCCATAAGTGATAACTGGAAGTATACAGGTGTCGAATACTTTCCTTTTCATAGCCATACTTGTCTCTTTTGATTTCATGATTTCTTTCAACGACCAGTACTTCTTCCATCCGTTTGCTATTCTTCTGTTAATTTCTTTGGTAGTTTGATCTTCGTGAGAAATTATCTGTCCAAGGTAGATGTATTCGTTCACATATTCGAGTGGTTGGTTGTCAGTTTTGATGGTTATTGGTGTGGAGTTTGTGAGCAATTTCGTTTTGTCTTTGTTCATGATTAGACCTACCTTCTTACTTTCTTCTTCCAGAGTTTTTATCATTATTTCTAGGTTCATTGGATTTTCATCGAACAGAATTAAATCATCCGCAAATCTTAAATGATTCAGCTTGACGCCATTGATGTTAAGGCCAAAGTCGTTCCAGTTTAATTTGCGGAAGATACTTTCGAGTACGGCTGAGAATAGTTTTGGTGATAGGGGATCACCTTGCTTTAGTCCTCTCTGTATTTTGAATCTTTCCCCTACGGTTTCAAGTTGGATCCTGGCTTCGCTACTTGCATATATGTTCTTAATGATTTTAATATAAAGACAAGGTACACCCTGTTGGTTTAAACTTTCCTAGATGGATCCATGACATATGGTGTCGAAGGCTTTATAGTAATCGATGAAAGCCATATACAAATTTTTGTTATATTCCTTATATTTTTCAATTACTAGTTTCACTGTGTGTATGTGATCTAATGTGGAATATTTCTGTCTAAAGCCTGCTTGTTCACGAGGTTGGTTTTCATCGAGCTTTTTACTTATTCTATCCAGGATTATTTTCGAGAATATCTTATATATATTTGATAACAGACTAATAGGTCGGTAGTTACCTATATCTTCCTTATTTCCTTTTTTGTATATGAGGATGATATGCGAAGTTTTCCACTGTGGAGGTATGATCCCAGTGTTCATTATCTCATTGAATATTGTTGTAAGGATAGGTATAAGTACATCCAGGGTGCCTTTAAGGAGCTCGTTTGTGATTTTATCGGGACCAGGAGCTTTTTCCATTTTCTGACTGCGAATAGCTTTTTCTACTTCACTAGATAATATTTCTGGTTCTTCACTTATCTTATTTTCTGTTGTGGTATCCTGTCGGTCTTGTTCTTCCTTATTATGTTCCGAGTATAGATCCTGGTAGAAATCCGTGGCTGATTTGTTAATATCTTTTCTGTTAGTAGAAGTAGTGCACTTTTTGTTCAGTTTTGGGATCCATTCTTTGTTTACCTCTCTCAGCTCTTTCAATGCTTTCTTGACGCCCCCAGATTTTATTATATGTTTTTCTAAGGTTTGAAGTAAGAGACTTCAAACCTTAGAAAAACATATAATAAAATCTTCCTTGTTTTTTTGTTTTCCTGTCTTTTCTTATGTTCTCTTTGATCTTTTTACTTATCTCTGTTACTTGTTTGGTATAATCTTTCCTGGATTGGCTAGAAAGCAATTTTTTCCTTTCTTCTATAAATTGAAGAGTTTTGTCACTGAGTATGTATTTATTCTCCTGGGTTTTGACAGTTTTGGTTATAGTTAGCTGTTTTTCTAGCTTATCGTAACTTGTTAAGATGTCAGTTTTATCGCTTTTCCATTGCTGTTTTGTGTTATTATAAGTGTCACTTAGTGATTTGGTAATTTTCTTAACTGTTGCATCATTGCACTGTTCGGTTCTGTGTGGAGCCATAAATTTCCTAGATTTTTTTGGTGGTTCTGACTTTAGGGAGCTTCTTACCATGCGATGGTTTGTGTTAAAATTGAATCTTGAAAGTACAGTGGTATCAGTAAATGCTTTTGGGTGGTTTGTTGTCATGTAGTCTATTTCATTTTTATAACTGCCACATGGCGATATCCAGGTCCATTTGTTGTTTCTGTTTTTCTTGAACATGCTATTAAGAATTGTTAAGTTGTGTTCCAGTGTTAATTCTATAAGAAGTTCACCATTTTTTTTTTTTTTTTCACGTTTCCCATGACCATGGTTTCCCAAGATAAATTCATCCTTGTTTAGTTTTCCTCCTATTTGAGCATTAAGGTCTCCCATGAGTATAATATGGTTATGTGAGTACTTCGTTATAGTTTGAGATAGTTGTTCGTAAAACCTTTTAGTTTCGTTTCTAGTATCTTTCTCTGTCGGAGCGTATGCCTGAATAATTGTCCATAATTTGCTGTAGCCCGGTATCTCGATGGTCAATACAGCTAAACGGTCAGAGATTCCAATTAGTTCTTGAATCTGTTGCTTCATGGATTGTTTAATTAAGAATCCTACTCCTTTTTCTCCGGCTACTTCACCTTTGTGAAATAGGATGTAGCTTGCACGCTCTTCGATTTTTTCGTCTAGTCTTCGCACCTCACAAATACCCAAGATATCCCATTTTATGTCTTTTAAAGCTTGTTCGAGTTCTTGTAGACTTTCTTCAGTTCTAAGAGTTCTTACGTTCAAGGTTGCAATTTTAAGTGTGTTGTTTCTTTTTGGTAGAGGGTGTTGGTCTAATCCCCCGCGGCGACCACCCGTACTGAGGGATGATTGTTTATTTGGTTCTTTCGGTTTTAGTTTTTTGGAGCCGGTTTCGGCGTTTGAGGTTTTCTGGAGGAGTGAAGAGCATTTGCAGTGGAAGTTTTTATCAATTTTGTTTGGGTATTTGTTTGTCCACTATCTCCTTCTTGATGACCCGGCGATGGTGCTTCTTTCCTTTTATTTGGCTGGTCCTGTGGTGCCTTTTTTATCACTATTTTGTTGTATTTGATATAAGCAATGTTCCCATTCTTTCTTTCTTCCTCCACTTGAGGCATCAGTAGCTTTCTTTCCTCTAAAATTTGTTTTGGGAAATCTTCTGAGACTGACACGTCTTCTCCCGTTAGTTTCTTTTTGTTTTTTAATATTTCTTGTTTTTTGCGGTATGTTGTCAATCTAACAAGGAAAGGGCCGCCTTTGTTGGAGCCAAGCTTTCTAATGAAGTCTATTTCCTCACTTTTCAAAGCTACTCCCATTTTCTTGTTAACTAGATTGAGAATGAAATCATCTATCTTTCCTTCTTTTTGGGTCGTAATGCGGTGAAAGATCAGGTTATTTAAACGACTTCGTCTGTCTGATTGGTTCAGCTTGCCTTCCAGCATATCTATTCTTTCTTCGAGTTCACTTATTTTTGCGTGTTGGGCTTGTTGTACTATATGCATTTCTTTGAGTTCCCCGTTCAATGCATCGTAAATATTCCTGCTAATTTGCTCCACTCGGTTATCCAATTCGGTATTTAGCCTTTGGAAAAGCTTTTCCATGGTTGCATCTGACAGATCAATTTTTTTTTTTTTTTTTTTTTAGTTGTAAACAACAGAGTCTGTGTGTAACGGAACGTAGATCCCAGTTTTTGCGTGAAATGGAGAGAGCTTTGTTTGGAATGAAACGAATTAAGTTTTTTTTTTTCTGAAGTGGCAACACTGTCGTTGGATTGACAATTTTAGCTGTCAAATTCGATTTTGAAGCTTCCGTTTGCTCACGCTTGTTGTACTTATATATATGGTTATGTTTGTCGTTTGTAGCCGATTTCGACACTTTTATGACACTTTTTGCACTGATTTAAGTTAGATTTTGCACTATTCACGACACTTTCAGATGGAACTTTAAGAATTTAGCCAAAGACACCCAAAATGTTTGGTTTTAGCACAGATTTTCGATTTGAAACAGGAGAGCACTTTCGACGCGTATCTATTTGACAGATCTACGCGTATCTATATGCAATCAACTACTGTGTACTCAGTACTGTAATAATGTTTTTAATTTATAAGAGTGTACAAAATAACGAATGAAAAAAGAGAATCATAAAAAATATATATTATATTAAATACCGGTCCTTGAAGTAGCCTAACGGGCGACCAGTCGCCTTTTATATTTGTTCGTCGCCGATTCTAGTTTCGAGTAGCCTAAATGGCGAAAAATCGACTACGTTGGCAACACTGTCAACATTTATCATTTTGGAGAAATCAGATTTTGAAATTTTTGAAGGGTGATTATTCCTCCATGGTATGTTCGATTTTCAATTTTATTTTTTCTAAACCTATCAGGTATTTAGTTGTATTTACATGCCAAGTTCGATCAAAATTGGTCGATTAGTTTAGGAGTAGCGTCACAACCGAAATACACCGAGTGGAGTATAGAGCTTTTCGCTCGACTTCGTCTCACCCTCAGCTCAATAATATATGAAGCGTAAAAACTTGATTTGCATAGGTACTGAACCCAACTTTTTTGTTAGCACTTATATAAATATTTTTTGGTTTATATTGAAAAAATATTTTCCAGTATTGTGTAGGTATTGTTTATTTTGTAACGAACTGAAAATGGCACTTATAAACCCACAAAAATCACACGACATAAATCTTCATTGCTTATAAAAATCTACTATGGCAGGTTAGGTTACGTACTACTACTAAGTAGGTAAAGTAGGTAATCCGAATTCTAAGCAGTTGCACTTAAAAATGAATTCCATAACTATATTTTCTTATAATAACATTTCACCTTAAGCCAGGTGCCTACGAAAAACATATTCCTTTGAATCCGATGTTACCAACATTGGCATTATTTCTCCAGAATTTTTGGAACGGGCAAAGTGTAGGGTACTATTGATTTTCCTTTTTGCACATTAAAATCTCTATAGTCCAGTAGATTATCTGGTTCGATGTGTTCACACCAATAATTCTTAAACCTCGGATTCAAACTGCCTCGCCAATGCTGCAAATTAGTTACAAAATTTTAAAATGCTTTTCATTCATAAACCGACCTCATTCGATTCAAATCGATCAATTTTCACCTGCATCGGTGATTCCAAATTGGGGCTTATTTTGAACCAGTCACCATCAGAGCACACCCGACATCTCTATAAGAGTTAGAACTTGGTGAATGGTTTACCGAGAGAAGAATAGGCAAATTGTTACCTGGTATTTAAACCATAACACTTAAATCTGAATTCCTACTGCTTTGAATGACCTGAACATTTTGTTTAAAAGGGTGATGATTGGTGCTTCGAGAGGCACTCGCCAGTCGAGGCATGAAGTCGGAGACATTTTTGTTTTAGTTGTTCCGGCATAACCATTCCTTCCCCATAAAACCACCTAAAACTTTGCCAGGATCCCGAGAATGCCTATGTACAATCCCGAAATCCAGGGCTTACTAATTGCGACCAGGCCCGAATTCCCTTGCGTCCCTACATTGAGGCAAAGGCTCAAGTAGCAGCCAAAAAGCTGGTCATTCTGACGAAGGTGCGACGGTACTTCACACCGGAACAGCTGCTCAACCTCTATAAAGCGCAATTTCGATCGTGTGCACCTCTGTGATGGCTCAGCTAAATAACAACTTGAAGCGCTTGAGTTGCTTTAGCTTTAGGTTACTAACATTGCGCGTATGTTCAATCCAGATCAGTTCAACGTTATGCGAGTATTGTTTCGCAAAATCACGAGCCTTGTTCAAATTGTTGTAAGCCTTATGTTTGTTTCCTTTTATGTAGTTGTAATAAGCAATCATCAAGTAATATCTGGAATGACAATAATAACTGAGTATGTCAATTATGTTGTAAAAATCCCCTCCTAATAAGCAATTTAGCTAAGTGGGAGGGGATTTTTTGCAGTGGCCGGGGTTCGAACCCCCGCCCCCTTAATTGATCGTCCAATGCCTTAGCCACCAGGCTACTTGACCTAGCCTTTCATTTCTAACCTCGTTCTGATTGACATACGGTACGGTGTACGCCCAGGTCGACCTCTACCGGGTTGCGCATTCACCCTCGCTTCATGATAGATCTAATCTACTTAGATTCTAAATGATACTTACTTAGGTCGATACAGAGAAGCATGAACGCATGACTGATTCATTTCTTGAAACAATGTTTTGAGACCCTTTTGGATCACTAGTATCTTCTTTATGTTTCTATTATCCATCTAGCAAAATATAAATTTGCATTGTACTGATTATAAAGAGACACAGACAAAAAAGTTGACTTGAGAACCTACAGTTGGTACCCGAATTGGCACGTCGCCTTCTTCGTGAAGAGTGACAATCCAGCTAAAATCACGGTGCTTCAGTTTTGTAAGACGTTCTCTTTATCGCACAGCGAATGTTTTCAGCTTGACATCTTTTTAGAATATTTGAAACAGAAGTTATTTTATATACACAAACGGTTTTAGCTACTCTATAAAGGTACAACTGTCAGTATGATGTGCGATGAACAGAACGTTCTACAAAACCGAAGTATGCCATGCGATCACGTGTTATTTCCGTCTACCACTTGTCACTTACTTCGTTCACCAGCATTATAAGAAGACCTTCGATAAGTTTGGAAAACATCATCGCGTTGTATTCATTTTTCTCATACTTCTTGCCAAGTAGCTGTAGAATTTTGTCTTCCCATAAAATTGATCTTTCCCAAGCGCCAATTCTGATTGTTCTACAACAGCAAACAAATAATCCTAGTTCTCTTCATTGTTAGAGTCATACAGCGTAGACATTACCTACATATATCAGAATAGATCAAAGTGCAGACCTTGTAGTCACACCAGGGTGTCACACAAATCACATCACCACAGTTAAGTTTACAGTTTGGAACCTGCTGGAGCTCGGGATCCGCTCCATCTCTTTCTCATCTTTTCCATATTTAGCTTATCTTTGCTTACGGCAGTGTCTGCCGCCTGACCATCCAAACCCAAGAGTAAAGCTTGAGCCAGAGCCTCGTCCGTTAATCAGCAGGTGTACCGGGTTGCAGGTGAGGTTAGCTTGAGCCTCGGGTCTTAGCGGGGTCCCGTACACCTAGATATTAGAATATAGTATATAGATCATTACCTGTCATCATGTACTCTGTTAAATGTCATAATTATATGCTCACTCATCATGTTCTCAGTTCATGGTAGAGTGCATATATATATTTTATATACCTACCTATTTATTAATTATACTTGTATATATATATATATTTTTTTTTTGTTTTTTAAAGAATATTAGTAACCGAAATTACTAATATTCCCGTTAACCCCTCCAGCTAAGCTAAATTGTTTGTGTTAGGAGTGGGTTCACGTCGGTAGCGTAATGGCCAGGATTCGATCCCGGGACCTCGCGATCGTAGGGTCGACTCCTTAACCACTAAGCTACCGACACTTTCTCTATATGTATATAATACGTTTCACAATATTATTTAATTTTTACTACTTTTTTTATCTTTTCTCCATCTTCATTCGATTCATTTAATTTGTATAATTCATTTTAATTTCTATTTTAGCTACACCATATTATTTTGCTTTCTTCACAATACTGTCCATCCTAGAGTTGCCTGGAAGAAATCGCTTTTAGCGATAAGGCCGCTCATTGTACTGTCTACGTACTACTTATGTTTATAATGTATATTTTTGGTGTAAAATAAATAGTATAACCTACCTATATATCTATAGTAAGTAAAAAATGAAATTTAGGTATAGGTGCCTAGGGGTGGTTGGTTGGGGACCTCCACGCGGTGCACCCTGGGCAACGGAGACGGCAGCGCCTCTCTCCTAGGGCGGGAGAGACGCTGCCGCCTACGGCCAACTCCGACCGAGGCGAGGACGGCCCTGTTGAGGGCTGTTCGGAAGCTTTCCACGTGTCCCTCTGATTAGCAGATGGCACAGTGGAGAGCAAGTAAGGGGGCCATCTCGAAACCGGAGATGGCCCAGGGTCAGTCGGGGTGCGAGGGATATGCTCTATGGGTAACCTTACACCCCGGCGCCTTAAGATCCGAAACGGCGTGCGGTTTTTGTCGGTGCAAGCCCGACCCGGCCCGGCCGGCGGGGGGGTAGGTATCCGAAGGGATTTCCGCACGAAAAAAAATAAATAAAAAGGTATAGGTGCCTCTAAGAAAATTGTTAAACACAGTCATAAAAATAAAAGAAATAGCGGTTAGTGGCAAGGTACCACAAAAAAACAATAATACGTCTTACACAAGCCACATTGCAACAAAGAAATTCCAAGAGGCCTCCACAGTCTTACTCCTCAGTAAAGCGTCTCCCTTCTTGATGTAGAACTTCTCGCATGAGTCTATTGATTCCACACAGTAGCCAGTATCGAGTAGAATCACAAGCGCGTAGTAATAGTACCAGGCTTGCGCTGGAAAATAATCCCGTTTGTTATTTGCCAGTTGTAGCGTGATACGTTGTATTATGATCGCGGTGACAAAGATAGAGAAAGGGATGCTTAGATGGTTCGGACACGTGAAGAGGATGGATGAAAGACGATTGTAGAACAGAGTAATGAGACGAGGGTGAATGGGGAACCCGGTAAAGGTCGACCTAGGCGTACATATGGTTAATCAGATCGAAGAAGTTTTAAGGAAAGGTCAGGCCAAGAGCACCCGCAACCAGCGTGCATGTATGAAAGTAGAAGTTTTCTTTAATTTTTGACGACTATAAGTAGCTCAACCCAACCCAATTTGCAAATCCAAATCAACACATTGTATGTATGCGTAGGTATGTACCTCGTTGGAGTGTGAATAATTGAGGTAGGTATCTACTCTATCTTACAACACAAATCCGTCGTATCAGTCAGGTAAAGAAACTCCCTCATGATGGCGACCATATCATCGATTCTCTGGTCACACATTAACAACTTCAGCATCCATAGCACGAGCACCTGCCGCGTCTGCACATTATGCACGCTGGGCATCATATGCATCACGGCCAGACCAAATTCAAGGCTCTCTATTTTTTTACACCATTCCACACTGAAAAGGCAATAAACACTGTGCAAAAAATTACTTAGTGAATTATTATTTGAAATAGCGATTTATTAATAAAAGCTTTTTAGTACAAATGCGTAAGAGTGAGCATATGAAGATTTGAGTACGTAGTTGGTTTTTTTCCAGTCAATAACACACTTCAGTAAACGACTGCGAGTGACCAGATTAGAATTATATGCCCATACCATCTACATCTACTTGGCCAACGTTAAGATGATGATGGGTCTGCCTATATGACTTGGTCAGTTGGCCTACCATGACGTTCTATAAGCGATCACGTTTTCGGCTGCGATCCAGAGGCAGAGAGCTATATAGCTCCATCGCACTCCATCTGGATCGCGATCTAAAACACGATCGCTTATAGCACATCATGGCAGGCCCTCAGTTCTGCGAATTGTTTTGTAGAACAACAATGGAAGCAAAAAACAAAGAAATATGTTGATCAACTAACTAAAAGAGAAATATGCTGGTGTACAAGAAGCAGACAGACTCCACTTCGGTGACATCAAGTTGTCCTCGTTTGCGACGACAGTTTTCTATCGCTCGGTTTTCCATTTTCGTGCACATTGAGTACTAAAATCATCCAATAACATTTTAACAATATTGTAAGGGTATTCATCATCAAACTAAATGGCTATGGGGCCACACCAAGTTCTTTTAAACACAAGCTAACCTCACCGAGGCTCTGGCGCAGGCTTACCTTTCGAGGGGACAGACGGCAGTCGCTTTGAAGTCGACAGATCCTGATCAGACAAAAGTCGAAAGGAGGAGTAGGAGACCAGATGGGTTCCAAACAGCAAGCTTCGGATGCGACCGGGATTAGCGTTCAGATGACAATGATCATCAAACAAAATTCGTTTCCAGGTTAGTTAAGATTAGTGGATATATTTTTTCTATCGAGAATGACCAACAGCTCGCACGACAATAGCTGACACAATTATCGTGTTTCTGTCACATTCTCGCCAAACAGACATTTTTAAGGTCGCTAGGAGAGCATTGATGTTTTTAAATATAATGAATCTTTCGCAGATTGTCATGGTGAATAAATATTACCAAAAAGAGGCATTGTAGCGCACGTTGAGCATCAGCTAGTTTACAATAAATTCTCCCCTATTCAATCTCGTCTCAATGTCGTCGCCAGTAGAAATTTAGGCAATAGATAAGTGTAGTTACCTACATGGGTTGTAATACAAAATCCTTCACTCTACATTGGCAGATAGCCTCCAACAACTTGGGTCTGGACTCAACACAAGTCGTCGTCGAATCTCTTGTACGATTACAAGCGATTTTTTAGTTTAGAAATTTTTAACCCTATCAAAGCATTAGAATGGCGGGGAAGACTCGTCTCGCGTCTCTAGAGATTTTTCGACGAATGAAATCATAGAAAAAGTTATCGTGTGACCAAAATGTCACATGTTGAAGAGCCTTGAAAGAAGTCGACGTTGTTGTGCTACAGGGCTGGTGGATGAATCCCCATCAAAGTAGGAACCTTAGCTGTGAACGACGCACTTTACGGAGATACTTACCTTTTGCTTCTGTGTGTACACGGAGATCATATGCGCGTAGCTTGTACACAACACTCGTAGGTTGGAGTTGCTACGAAGAGCATAGTTCAAAGACCATTTCGCAGCTAAAGTGGCGTTTGCTTCTTCTTTACATTCCTACAGAAATTAAAAGACACATTTATTACATAAACACACTAAAACTTTTCTAATAGAAAGTATTTATTTTTACATCCTAAAAAAATGGGTGAGGGAGTAGGTATATGCAAAATAAAAAGTTTAGGTGTCAAAGAATCCCTCCCCATCGATGTTGACTGGTAGTCGCTTTGCGATTTCTTTATAAAGTGACGGTGCACTCGGACCTCACGAACCTAGTGTTTTGACCCCAAACGGCTCAAAAGTATAATTTCTGTCGAAATTATTATATTTGTGTCGCTGAGCGTCTCCGCAGATGCAGCATCAGCACAAGCGCAGCCCGTCGTACTTAGAAGATGAGAAGGCGCGAGGATGTCAACGCAATTTGCGTCCCACACCAAAGGCCTACCCAACTTCCAAGGCACTAAAGGCATACCGTCTGGTCTCTTGCCATCGTCGCGCATC
Organism: Cybosia mesomella; assembly: GCA_946251805.1. NCBI lineage: Eukaryota > Metazoa > Arthropoda > Insecta > Lepidoptera > Erebidae > Cybosia > Cybosia mesomella. Next base: position 20,943,206 of record OX276405.1, on the reverse strand, counting down.
AAACCAGCAGGTTCAAGTACGGCTGAAACAACAGCGTTACCAAAAGCCCGGCGCGGCGGATAATATCATTTTGGTGTGCATGACGTGACATGCGTCTTGCGCTCTTGCCGCATGATAGGCCGTGATGCCCAAGGGTGTCAACTGCTTCACAGTGACAGTGCAGTGACGTTTGGACGATCAGTTAGAATTTTCAATAGAGAATAAACCGAAAAGTAAATTTCCAGTATGTTACAAATATATCAATAGCGTTGCTAAGTATGTTTAACACTTTTTTATACTGGTCACCAAATACCATAAAAGACACCTTTTCAGAGATCTTCAAATAATTATGGCGCACAGGAAATAGCTACGGTGCACTTTCTCTTTAGTTTATTTTCCGTGATTACCCTCTTAAGTGATATCCGTTGACGTGATATCCTAAAATTATCTAAACCTTACCGTGAACAAAATGTACAATCTACTCAAGGTCGTGGCGATGTCATCATAGAAGTGTCCGATGGTACCACTATATCTGCCTATATATAAGTTTGGTACGACATACAGAGCCATTAATTGTTTTATGGATTGACCCATATTGTGCATATGTCTCCAGGATCTGAAAGCATTGAAGGAACAGTGCCGTAAATAGCTTTTTCTGCGCCCTGTGCGAGGCATTGGGCAAACAAACAGCCGAGCCATCTGATTTTAAGTGGACCCTTCGCCTATTATACCACCCACCGTGACTCACTCACTAAAACTCAAACGCAAGTTCACTAGTGCAAATGCGTTGCGCCACCCTGATGCTTAAGATTTAATGTTTGGGCCACTGTGGTCTTCATATACTTCTATAATAACATAACACCCTGCAAAGTTTCGGTAAACTGTAAATTAATTTAATTTTAAGTATTTGGTATGGTACAGTTTTGAATAAGGAAGGTAGCAGCGGGAACTTAACAGGGGCAAAGCGAAAAAATAATAGTCCTACCAGCGGTCTGACCATTTAATTTTTGCGCCCCCCAGAGTCTACGCCCTGTGCCTGGGCACCGGTGGCACCGCCCTATTTACGGCACTGTGAAGGAAGTGCTTCATTATAATTATTATTGAAATTTAATATAATTATTAAATTAATTTTATACAGCATCATCATATCAGAGCGCTGGTCCTGGTTGCTTCCGAGTCGGATACCTACATACATATTATGTAAGTATCCGACACGCCTTTTTCTTTCCAGGGTAGGATGATACAACAGCCCGCCATCTGTCCGTACACACTACCGTAATTTCTCTATTGTCATCATTATCAAACTAAAATTCTCACCTTACACTCTTCAGTCTGTGCGCTACTGAAAAATCATTCTATATACTCGAGGGATTCAATTAAATTTTTAAGCACTTTGTATGCTTACTTTTTTCAAAAGATTTAGATTAAGATTTAGATCGGAGGGATTTTCGATTTACTGTCGCCTTGCCTTAATCAAAGTTTTTTCGGACAAATATCATAAACACGCTAATTACCAACCTGGAAGTTGGAAAGGGAACGCAATATAACTCCAAAGCTCGAAACAACTGTTTCCTGGCCTCAATCAAATCCCCGGCCTCCAACATGCAGACGCCTCGTAGTGACATCACTGAAGCCAGTTGAAAATCACGCACCCATTGATTGAGAGATTTATCTGTTTGGCAAAACTTGCCCCCCTATAAGCAAAGTAAAATTACCTAAAGCTCATATTTACCTAACGTGTACGGCACTTGGATTCGGTGAAGGATGCTTTGATGGTTCTCACATGTAGCGAGGGTGGACGAAAGAAGATTGACAAAACAAATTTATGAGGTGAGGGTGAATGGGTAATTATGAAAGTGGAAGAAGCGAAACGTGGTGTATGCCAGGATCGCAGCAAGTGGAATAATGTGATATTTGCCTAACCCCAATGGTAACCTGCGATTTAGAGCCCACATACAAGAGCTAACCAGCTTGTTATAACTATGGAAAACAAAGTAGAATGTCACCATTGAACTACTTCTATTTAAGCTTGTATCCAAAATTTTGTAGTCCCTAAAGAGATAAACACAAAAGCCAAAAGAATGGTGTGTACCTATAATTCAGACCTTTCCTTATATATTTTCGTGTTTTTATCAGGCCGGTACCTTGATATTCCTCGTGTAGCGCAGCTTCGAAGTAGGTACAGATCAAAGCTCACAAATTGGAGTCTTATGGCATCTTTATCTTTACATTTTTTTGTCTTAATAACTATTTAATGGAGATAATTTGCGTAATTGCTATTGTTTAGATCTACTTGACCCGCGAGTAGTATTGGGGTGATTGATATCAAACCTTGATGTGGTCTTCAAGTTCAGACAGCAGACGAACACCTTGCGGAATGTTCACGTCTATATTTATACATAAATCGGCGTATTCTAAATAGGCTTGGAATAATTTCTCGTATGCTCCTGGAATAAGGACAAAGTTTTAAACGACTTGATTGGTGTAAATGACAGGATGGATGGCGTAATGGCTTCACCACACTATCTGACATTAAGAGCCAAATGTAGTCACTTTGGTCCTCGTTATCGGCACCGTACTATGTTTATCAGGCAGTATATACGATCCGTCCCGTCCCGACATAGCAACTTCGCTAGCCCTGGTGAGGTGGTACCCGTTGAAGGTTCCACACGTAAAATAATGGGTAGTGCGATTCAAATCCAGATGAGGTAAATGTTTCCTGGCATATAAGTTGTTATTATTATATTGGTTCCTAATTTGGCATCCATCGATTCCACTGTAGATTTGAAATGATCATCGAGAACATTGAGTTTGAAAGCTTGCGGTGTGTAAGGTCGGTTAGCCATGTGACCTAACGTAACCAAGGGAAATCCATCCTTAGGCAGGTGCCTAAGAGTAGGATTAAATAGGATTAGAATAGTTGTGTTGGGTGTAATTTATTTTGAATGCAAGACTAATAGATATGTCGTTTCATCGCCAATCCTTATAGCTTACCTGCTCCTTTGCAGTGATCAATAAGCTGAGAATAAACATGCTGTAAAATGGAGAGGCACTCGCAGTTTTCCAGGTCTAAGGAGGAGAAAGAACGAACCCGCTTGATTTCTTGGTATTGCTTTTCTGCTTTCGGTAATAGACTTTGTTCTGTGGAAACCAATGAAAATATTCGAAACTAGCTGATGCCTGCGGCTCTACCCGCGCGGCGGTCGGGTGTCGTGTTTTAGTCATAACGGTTCTACTTAACCAATTGCAATCAAAAACATACGGCCGATTTTAAGTCTGACCAAGACCTTTTTAATCTTTCTAAATCAGTAGTTTTTGCGTCTATCGCGAACAAACATTCAAAAAGACAAGAATTCCAAAAAAAAAAAATTTTATATTGCGAATCGTTCATTACATATACACATAACCCAAGTATTTTTAGGATTCCGTACCCTTTTTTTTTTGTGCGGAAATCCCTTCGGATACCCCCCCCCCCCCGCCGGCCAGCGGGGGCGGTTATGTCGGAGTTGAACCGACCAAAACCGCACGCCGTCTCGGGTCTACAGACGCCGGGGTGTAAGGTTAATCATAGAGCATATCCCTCGCACTCCGACTGACCCTGGGCCATTCGCAGTGTCCCCTCTGATAACAGCAGAGGGGTACCTGGAGCGACCACCCCCCCGCGGGCCTTGTAGGCCCGCCATACCCCGACTCCCTCGTGCAATGGGGTCAGCTGGCCCTGAAAAGGGCCGGTTGGTCAGACTCTTGGCCGTTGACGTTGACGCCAGCTACTCCAGAGGAGCAATCAATGCTGCGCCATCGCCCAGGGTGCACCAAACTTGGAGGTGATCCAACTAGTCGAAGGATTCCGTACCCAAAGGCACAGAATATATAATAGTAAAACGGGACCCTATTCATAAGACTCCGCTGTTGTTCCGTCTGTCCGTCTGTATCTCATGAACAGACAGTTGAAATTCGGCCAGTCGGTGTGATAATAATGAAAATAGGGCAGGTTATTAAATTAAATTCATTTCAATTAAATTACCTCCTCTTCCTAAAATACGACTAATCAGAGTCCCATCCGTTTCCAGTAATTGATGACTCATATCTCCAGGTATCTGGAAAAAATGTATCAGGTACCTTGCTACGTCGGGATCAATGTAAAATACAAAATAACATCAAATAAACCGCGATAGAATCCGTTAAAAATAGTTTTATTTCAACAAGAAAAGTAAGTTTATTCATTTTCTTTCACAAAGATTTCTTAATTATCTAACTACAGTAATGGCTACCTATTGCCCGCGGCTCCGCCCGCGTGAAGGTTGGTTATCGTGTTTGGTCATATCTCTGGTTCTATTTAACCAATTGCAATCGAACATACGGCAGATTTTAAGTCTGACCAAGAACTTTATAAAAGAAAAATCGCATTTTAATCCATTCAGTAGATTTTGCGTCCATCGCGAACAAACAGACTAACAGACAAGAATTCCAAAAAAAAAATGTTTGTTCACAATCGCTCATTCTAGGTACATAAGCCAAGTTTATTTTTTTAAATACCCCAAATGTATACAGACACAACCAATTTACAATTTCATTATTGTAGCTAAAGATATGATTATAATAAGACGATTTCGAAGAGATGCTAGTTTTGGATCTTAGGTGGCAGGAACTGCCAAGTCTCCTTCTTATAAAATAATTAGGGCTTCGTTTGCCAGCCTAGATATTCTTTTCTACATCTATTGCAGCTATTCCTTTCTGCATCCGACGCTAACGCTGTAGATAAGTAGATGTTAATAACGTTAAAAATTGTAATCTTACGGAGTACTCAGAAGTGACGTCATCCTCTCCAAACATTTTTGCTTCCGCACTCAGTTCGCATATTTGTCGCCGCGTACGCGTTAAGTCTTCATCCTCTTCTACGAGACCCTGATGAGACATTTAACTTAAAATCGCAAACAATACCTTAATACTTACCTCTGGGATGTGGCGGAAGAGCGTTCGACTGCTACATCGGAAGTCGCGGGTTTGTTTCCCGCTTTGTGCACATATTTGTATACATAAACGTGGTCTATTTACCTTGGTATGGGTGTTTCTATGTATAATATATTGTTTACCTATGTAGGTATTTAAGACGGAAAATGTTACTTTAAACTAAGAATTTAGTGCAGGTTGCGACTGAAATAAATTGAGCTGAGCTAGCAGGACTCTTACTTGAAAATAAGACATCTTACTACGGTCGCGCGCTTATCTAAGGCCGCGCGCTCGTGAAACTGTTTTCCGGTGATTATTCCTCAATGGTATATCGGACATGAACCATCTCTCTTCAAAAGACTCCTCAGTGTCCACACTATCACCGTGGTAAATTTGGTCAAGATCGCGCGAGTGGTTACGGAGGAGTTCAGCCATCAACAAACGGCTATGCCGCGTATAAGGGCTTCGCTCGCTCAGCTCAATAAGTATATGAGTATAATGTTAGCCTGGCTTTGTGTACGTACATGTTGTAAGTGTACGGTTGAGAGGAGTTGTGGATAGAGGCGGTATGTGGACCCCGGGCGCCAAGATGAAGCCCTCGGATGCAACCGGAAACAAAGCTAAGATGATGATGAGTAGATAGTATTAAATATCATACACTAAAGCATCGCAGTCCAAGCAGTTTCCCGAAGCAGCCGGTACCACAGCTGACGCAGCGTCTCGTGTAGCGCTCCAGATACAACAAGGCACGCGAATGAAAGTCGTGCTGTTGGGACAAAATAAGTTCACATTAGGTATAATGTTAATTTACCTACTACTCAGTTTATATTTGGATACACATCGGAATGTCAACACCACTAGGTAAACAGTTTAAAAGACCAACAGTTTACTACATCAATAAGTTACGAGTTCAATAGTTCATGGTGAAGTTTTAGGCTGACTTTTAAAATGGGCCAAGGCAGTGTCATCTGTTAAATACATCTAAAACGTATCGATGTTAAACTCACTTTCTGTATCTCAGTCAACAGTTCGTAGGTAGTAGTTCTGAACAGAGTATGACGAAACTTCATGTACCCACAGAACGCATACATCGGAAGATGACGACAGCTAGCTGTAATATAAAATAACGAGGACAAAAATAAACATCGGCTATTACACTACCGATGTGAAACCACTCCTAACACAACCAATTTAGCTTAGCTGGAGGGGTGCAAGGAGACATTCACGTGGTATGTAACCGACATAACTTGATTCTCGGCCCGTTCACGACCTTGCCGCTGTGAGCGGCAGCTAAGCGCGGGGCGGCGAGCGGTTAGATCAAAAGTATAAAAATGTTTGAAGCACGCCACGAGACGCCGCGCGGTGCGTGGAGCCGCAGGAACAAAAGTACAAGCGAATGAGTACGACACCACGAAACAGAGCGGCACGGACAGCGGTGTAGGAGTGACGTACTCAGCGGCGTTGATAAAAACAAAAAAATTTCAACGATTTGGTGGCGGTAATGGATTCCGAGGCATTCATTACCGAAATTTTAAATCGACCCCTATATGTATGTCAAAATATCCCCATAAATAAAAATACATTATAAAAAAGTTGTGGGAAGATATTAATGTTTTCCGGAATATGACGGTAAGTTTATTTTAAATTGATAACACAAAAAAATTGTACCTAGGTACCTACCAAACGAAGCTACTAATATGTTGACGCAACTACTGGTTTACGTAATGTAGGTAGATAGTTGACAAGTTTTTAAAGTTTTTTTTTCTCTGTCAGTAGGTAGATAGGTTCCTACTTAGCAAAACACCTAGTAAACATATCAGTAGTTTCGTCTCGTGTTACTATGTAGTAGTTTCAGGTGTAGGTACTTACATATCTACATATGTACCTACACATGAAACTACTAGTAAGTATATTTTATACGTTATTAATAAAATACGTTAAAAATGTACTGCTTTCTAAACAGAGAATGGATAATTATGATAACGCCATGATTTTGAGCACGTTTTGACGACCTAAATACGTCCAGTACTTTTTTTTTTCGTGCGGAAATCCCTTCGGATACCCCGCCGTCGGCCAGCGGGGGCGGTTATGTCGGGCTTGAACCGACAAAAACCGCACGCCGTCCCGGGCCTTAAGACGCCAGGGTGTAAGGTTGCCCATAGAGCATATCCCTCGCACCCCGACTGACCCTGTTTCGAGCTGACCCATCTCCGGTTTCGAGATGACCCCCTCTGGTTTGGGAACCACGGTGTCCCCGTCTTGCCCCGGTTTGGGGGAGGCCTGCCTCTGCTGGGGTGACAGGCGGCCTCACCTGCCACCCCCAGGCCTGCGCTCATGGAGGACGGAGGTCGTTAAGCGACCTCCGGCGCCTGAGTCGCCTGCGAAGCTCCTCTTAGGCATCTTTCTTTCATATTATAGGCACTGTACCTACTGGGCACGCCGCAATAGCGGCGGTAAGGCCCATCATGGAGGATTGGCTAGAGAGGCGACACGGGAGCCTTTCGTACCGGCTGACACAGGTGATCTCTAGGAAGGGGTGCTTCGGGGACCACCTGTGTCAGATCAGGAAAGAGCCAACGTCTGAGTGCCGTCACTGTGATACAGGCGAGGACTTAGGGCTGCACACACTGGCAGAGTGCCCGGCGTGGGAGGTGCCGAGGCGGGCCCTCGTAGTAGCCCTCAGAGTCAGAGTCCTCTCACTCGGCATCCTGTTCTCGGTGATGGTGCGGAGCGCTAGTGCGTGGATTATTATTTGTTCGTTATTGTGTCTACGGTTTTCCGTATATCCGAATCGAACCAACTAAACCTAAACCACATGGTGATCGATCATGGAAGCCTCTTGCCGCGAGAATGGCGGGTATACCCCAACAGCCATTGGCACCATACCTTGCCCGCCCTCCGCTGGTAACGTCAGAGCCTATGTTGTATGTAGCACTTTATAAACAAAGCACACACACGCAGACCCTTAGGTTCTGCAATATTCGTTAAAGTCTCTGAATATAGTCTGTAGTTGTTGATGTTTTCAGCAACTGCGTGCCTCGTTTTGCTCTTTTGCATGTAGGGGAGATATATTTTCTTGGGTATCGGTTCAATAAACAAAGGTTACTTACGTGGTCGTCTGGTGCCTAAACAAGCGCAGTAAGGTGGTTTCGGATCAGGTAGCGCAGGTGCAGGATGCACCAACACCAAAGATGTATCACGTGTAAAGTCACCGCCTTCGCATTCCAATACTCTTATTGAGAACAGTTTGGCCACCGCTTTAGACATGAAATATTACAAATTAAAAAAGCACAGTAAAACCAGAAGAGCTGCTACATCATGAACATAGGGTTTGGGTTCCGGGCGAGAAAGAGGGATAGAGCTATATAGGGTGTATAGCTCCATCCCACTTTCTCCCCCGAGACACGCCTGATCACAGATTAGACCTACCGAGAGTATAAGATCCTGAGAGTGTCATCATCATCGTAGTGTGGTTCCCGGTTGCATACGAGACCTTCACCGTGGTACCCGGAGTCCGCTTACTCATTCTCCTCATTTATATTTAGCTTGTGCGGCTTTTATGTGAGCGACTGCCGTCTGACCTCCCAACTTCGAGAGGAAAGCCTATGTCAGAGCCTATATACTTACTTACTACTGGTAGGAGTTAGTTTTCTGAGTAATTATACTTAATTAGAGCCAAATTTAATAAAGAAAGTACATTCCCCGAAAAGCATAATTACAAATATAATTACGAAAATGCATTACTCAGAATCTAACATAACTTCGTATAAATAGGAAATACGACTTTGTATACTAGTATGTAAGTTTAATTACACCCCGCGACTGCCTCCCACGCCGTAAGAAGCGAATATGCGCTCCCCCGGCTGGTGCCATTTTATTATATAGTAGCTCGCGGGAGGCAGGGCCCATATATAAGTCTGAGGGGTTAATCCGCCCGTCATTCAGTAGCCCGACGTCGCACGGTACAGATGTAAGTACCTATCGTCGTGCAACTCTTATTGCTACCAATGTACATATATGCTATGAGATTAATATGTATAACATGAGTTCTGTAAATAAATGGAAATGCGGAGGTGAGGTAATTTGGATCGCGGGCCAGCACTACAAAAGACTATAAAAGCAGGGACCATTTGTTAGGAAAATATTGGGCATTGGGCAACAAGTAGACAACAAGAGTCTCTCAAGGAACAAGGAAGCTCAACAGGAAGTAGTAGATCAAGAGTAGTGCTGGGCCAAGTACATCCAATGCCTCACTGACGTCAATCAAGTCCACCCATCCAAGTGTTTCATTCTTCGACTCAACATCCGTCAAATACAGTCCACTGAAGGCGACCGCGAAGTAGTGGCAGTCTATTTGGAACCTTTTCAGGTCATAGTCTGTCATGAACCACGGTCCTTAACAATAACAGATACCTTCGGCAAATTTCTTAGGCGAATTAATTTGAAGTAAATGTAGCAGCATTCTTCTTGAAAACACGTCTCCAAGAACAGAGCCGCACTTCAACAACATCTTCTCGAAAGGATTCAACGAGTCGTATATTTTCAATATTATGGCTAAAAGGGTAGAAACAACAATAGGATGAAGCGTTCTGAAGAAAAAAATATAGGTACCCGGGGCCATTCCCAGTTGCATCCAAAGCTTGCACTTGACCCCGAGGTCCGCTTTACCGTGTGAGCCTACCCCGAGAGGAAGATCTACACCAGTGCCTCGTGCGTCAATCCGCCTGCTAGTCGATGCCCCTGCTAAGGCTGCTAAACAACAGACGAGGCTCTGGTGCAGGCTGTCTACAGAACTAATTCATTAAGGCGACTTTCCCACGTTACTTTATTCCTCGAGGCAAAGATCTTCAGCCATATTTCTTTAGAAAAATATCAAAAATAATAATAATTACAATCCATGGTTATGTCAACATTCATATTGTCGAAGGTATAAGCTTCCGGTAGGACGGCCATCTGTATAATTTCCTGTCCCAATTCATCCGGTTTGTTCGCGCTCATTGTACTCACACTACAGCTGTAGGTTGTACTCTGAAATGGAAGCAGATCTTGGTTGTTAATCATTCTAATTTCAACTAATTACTACAGCCCTATGCTGTGTATAGTGTTTCATATGCTTTCAGATGTTCGGGCCCCAAGTCAAGCTCACCTGTGAGCCAGCATACTGCTCATTAACGCACGAGGCTCTGGCGCAGGCTTTACTCTCGAGGCTGGGCAGTCACACAGCAGTCGCAAAAGACAAGATAAACCAATAACAAAGGAGTAGGAGAACGGGCCCGGCCCCAAAGTGCATACACCGTGTATAACTTCATATCTCTCCCTCTGCTCCGCTGCCCATAACTGGATTGTAAGCGCGTCTTTGTTAGCCCGCTGTTCTTTTGTGTGTATCTACTCTAACAGGATACAGGATAAACACAATACTGTACCAAAGAACTACTTCCTTTCACTAAGGGGTCGTCACTGTGCTGAAGATCAGTGGATTTCTGTAGTAATGCCGGGGCCGGAGTTATGGCACCTAAATTCCGAGCCTCGATCCTACTTAACGTAACAATACTCAGTGCTTCCCGTTGAACTAAGGATATGACAAAATTCTGGATCCAACCTGGCAGACCTTCACTGGCACTTTCAATGACCCTGAAATGAAGTGTTAACCACATTATAAACATTTCTGGTATACGTTATGAGAGTGTGCCACAGAGGGAAGTGCATGTATAATACTGCCAACTCATTCAATTTACGTCTGATTATTTTCGATGCGGGTACAAAGACAGTTCAATTTTCCCTGCGACTTCCCGAATGTTAGTACTACTCAGTGTTTACGTGGGTCACTTCTGATGAGATATTCATGTATAAGACCATATCCAACGTTGCGGAGGACTCCGCTACTAAGCTCTGTGAATAATATGCGGTGAAACCGAATAACCCAAGACATGGGTCAATCCCACCTCGACCGGGCGCAAGCAATTCGGAAGTAAGAATAAATAAATAAATAAATATTCTACGACATTGTACACAGCGCTTTCTAGACCCAAAGTAAGCATAGTTTAACTAGCTTGTGTTATGGGTTCCAGAATGCGGATAAACATACTTAAATACTTTTTTTTTTTTGTAAATACATACATATTATACACAGAATAAATAAATGCGTAGTATTCGAAATAAGGACGCCAAAAGACCCATCCAGCTGGTCCTAGTCCTTGATCAAGGTAGACCTGATCTAGATGACTAAAAATACTTTAAACGAAAGAGACTGTGATAATTACTTTTCCAGATCAGCAGGTATGGCTTGCACATCAAGAAGTTGACAGGCTAAAGCTGCATGGTACGACCGGCTGATTCCCTTCAATGGTATAGTCACGATCATGTGATTTTTTAGACTGTTATGAGCAACTACTGTGAAGAAAAGCATTAATTGTTACAACCAACGAATTCATATAAGTAACTGGTAATATGTGCTTTATGCATCACTATGGTCTTCCTGCATTATGCGATGGCCCACACTCACGGTAATGTATTCAATGACAGTCACAGGCTAATTTGAGCTTCTGGAAGATATCTTATAACTTTTATAATGGTGCTAAATTCATAAATAAAATATCCGCCACTTCTCTGACTGCTGACTATCCATAAAGATTATTACGAAATTTTACTTAGGTACATTTGACCCGGGGTGTGTGTTGGGTAACCTCCTCGAGTGTCGTTCCGATTCCGATCCCACTGCAGTCCGGGGGGAACGGAATCGGAGCGGCCGGTACACCCTGGGCGGCGGTCAATGGCTTCCCCTTCATGAGGTTGGCATTGATCGTCGGCTAATACCCAACGTGGCGGAAACACATCGCTCTCCGTACTCCTCTGCTTTCAGAGGAGACAGGATGAGCGATGGTGTTAGTGGCTGAGGCCACCATAGGGTCCTGGGGGATCCAGGTGCGGGTTGGCCCACTGCTAACGCAGGGGCCGACGGGCACTTGTGCCGCCGCCGGTGAGAGAGAACTAGCCATCCTCTCGCGTTCCGTAATCAGCAGGCGATCAGCAACGACCTGACTGGTGGCTCCAGAAGGGTACGCCGTGAACTTGCTGACCGGAGGGCTTGCCTTTATTGGCCGGCCCACGACAAGGAAAAGTCTATAACACCCGACAGTGAAGTCGTAAAAACCTATGGATACCAGCCGACCTCCATAGTATATAGGCTTATCCAGGTGCAGGGGGCTCCGCCTGGATGGGACCACCTTTCCCCCATACTCGTGGGATATGATATGGACACAAATATTAATCTATATAAAAGTAAACCGGATGGAACAAAAACTAACGACATGGGCACGAAAAAGGATTATGGAAATGACGGAATCTGCGCGGAGGTCACGCAGCAGGCAAGCGGGGAGGTGACGCCAAACACCTCGGCGGTGTCGGAGAAATTCGACACCGCCAATGAGCGTAGCAGGGCAAGCAGCCCGGCGGGGCTTGGTGTGAAGCAGACCCGTAAGCGCAGACGGCGCGCAAAGGCCCGGCTGGGGGAGGACGTGTCGGATGAGGACTGCACCCTCACCGGGACGACCTCCTCCAGCAGTGACGAGGCGTCGAAGCCTGCGTCAAAGGAGGCAGCAGGCCACCGAGGGGCGCGAGGTGGAATTAGGGCTGGGCAATCCACCCGAGTCCCCTCAGCGGCCCCTGAGAGGGCCGCGGGCAAGTCACCGCCGAGGCCTTCTACCTCGGCAGTGTCGGAACCAGGTGGGAGGACGCGGTCTCAGATGGAGAAACTCCAGCAAGTGACCGCGTCTTTCCAGGGATCTCCGAACTCCGATCAGGAGGCGATGCTGCACATTATGCTCAGCACCACCTCCGAAAATGAGGCCCTCGCGGCGCAGTTGGCCGAGTCCCGTCGGGAGACGGCTCGACTAGCTGCAGCCGTCGAGGAGCTGAGGAGAGGGATGGCGAGCCCGACTCAACCGGCGCAACCGGTGCAGCGAGCGCAACCGGCCGAGCCGGCGCGCGTAACTCGCTCGTCCGCGAGGCAGTCGGCGCAGCAGGCGCTGTCGGCGCGGCTGGAGCGGCCGGTGCAACCAGCAGCAGCCGGCACAGCCGGCTCGGCCAGTAGCGCAGAGAGTACCACCGGCGGAGCCTTGGTTCGCGTACGTGGAGGCGCTAGAGGAGCGTATGATGAGTCGGATGGAGGCCCTAATGGACTCCATCCGCCGTCCGCCTCTGGCGCCACCGGTGGCCGGCTACGCGGTTGCAGCCCGGAAGGGTAATACCCACCCGGCTGCAGTAGAGGCTCTGACGGAGCCGGCTCGTCTCCCCGCTCCTGCTCAGGGCCCTGCTCCCACTCAGGGGAAGGGTAAGGGGAAGGGCAAGGGCAAGGGGAAGACGTCCCCAGCCCAGGCCCCAGTCCCAGCCCCAGTCGCGGCTCCGGTTACCCCCACCAGAACCCCCTTGGAAGGGGGCTGGGAGGTGGCTGGAGCCAATAAAAGCAGGCGGAAGACCGCTAGGAAGGCAGCCAAGAAGGCCAGAAAGGCCGCGGCCGCCGCGAAGGCAGCGCCGGGGAAGCTCCGTGCCCCTCGAACAACGGCCGTCGTTGTCACTTTGACGGCGGAGGCAGCGTCGAGAGGCATGGGGTATGCCGAGGTGTTGGCCAGGGTAAAGGCCAACGTGGACCTCAAGGCCCTCGAGATCCCGGGCGTTCGGTGCAAGAGCGCACGGACGGGAGCCCGGCTTCTCGAGGTCCCCGGCGCCGCCAGTGGCCCCAAAGCCGACGCCCTAGCGGCTCGGCTTAGGGAGTCGCTGGATGCAGCCGACGTCCGGGTGTCCAGGCCCATTAAATGCGCAGAAGTGCACATAACGGGCCTGGACGACTCCGTCACGGCAGAAGAACTCAGGCTCGCCGTTGCGGAGGCCGGGGACTGCTCTCCGGACACAGTTAAGGCCGGAGCGATACGCTTCGGCCGTGGTGGACAGAGGGCAGCAGTTGTCGGCTGCCCATCGCGGCGGCCCAAAAGGTTGCAGACGGGCGGAGCCTCCTGGTAGGAGGCTTCCTGAGGGCGCAGGCAAGGCTCCTGCAAGCCCGACCGGCCAGGTGCTTCAGGTGCCTGTCGGTGGGCCATGTGGAGGTGCAGTGCACGGCGGAAGTAACGGCGGGTGACCGTTGCTTCCGCTGTGGCCAGCCCGGTCATAAGGCCGGCACGTGTAGCGCCCCGTTGCACTGTTTCAGATGTGCAGCGGGGGGCAAGCCGGCTGACCATAGGGTTGGCAGCAAGGCCTGCCCCGGAGGGGAGCCGAAGCCGGGAGCCCGGCCTTCCGCCCCTAGTTCGCAGCGGGATGCGGAGATGGGGGTTCCATAATGGATCCTCAACTCCGCATCCTGCAGGCGAACGTTGGCCACGGTGCCCATGCTCAGGACCTTCTGCGCCAGAGCATGGCACAGTGGGCCATAAATGTGGCCGCTGTCGCCGACCCATACACCCACCGGTTCCTCGGGCCTGCCTGGGAAACCGCGCTGGATGGGCCGGCGGCACTGGTGCACAACCCTGCCGCCGGCAGCCCCCTCTTGCCGTTGTTGCAAGGGGACCCGGCTGCGTGGCGGCGGTGGTTGGCGATATAGCGGTCGTGGTCGCTGCTTATATCACGCCGAGCCGAGACCAAGCTGCATTTGAGCAATGGCTCCGTCAGCTGGCCGTCGTCGTCAATGCCTGCCAGCCCCGTCCGGTCCTTGTGCTCAGGGACTTCAACGCCTGGTCGTATGCCTGGGGTTGCGCCGGCTGTACCGGCTCCACCCGAGCCACGTTGGGCGCTTAAGCGACTTGATCGGGAGCTCCTCCTGGAAGCCGCCATCGTTCAGGCCTGGGCCCCTGCGCCGGACAGGCCTGTCAGCATAGACGATGAGGCGGAGTGGTTCCGGGAGGCCTTGACCCGGGTCTGTGACGAGGCGATTCCTAGGGCTCCGCCCTATAATCCGAGGGGTCAGGTCTACTGGTGGTCGTCGGAGATCGCGCAGCTCAGACGGGCCTGCGTGATCATGCACCGCCGGTGGGCCCGATTCCGTAGGAGGCGTCGCCGCCCCGCAGATGCGGAGGCCCGAGAGGCGGAGTTGTACGAGGGATACAGGGAGGCCAGAGGAGCTCTCCGAGCGGAGATAAGGCGGGCCAAACAGGCTGCCTTCCGCGAACTGCTGGAGACGCTGGAGCGGGACCCTTGGGGACGGCCCTACCGGATGGTGAGGGGCAAGCTGCTGCTAACCCGGTGTCTCCAGCCGGATCTGCTCAGAGGAGTTGTTGGCTCCCTGTTCCCAGCGCGGGCGGTGGAATATGTTCCACCGCAGATGACTCCGCCTCGGTTGCCCATGGCGCCCGACGTGTAAGACGACGACGTGCCCGAGGTCACTTGGGTAGAACTAGAGCTGGCGGTGAGAAGGCTGAGAGCCAAACACACCGCCCCGGGACCCGACGGCATTCCAGGCCGAGCGTGGGTCCTAGCTCTAGTCGACGACGCTCTCGAGCCCCGACTGCGAGGGCTTCTCTGCGCATGTTTGGAGCGGGGCCAGTTTCCGAAATTGTGGAAGACGGGGAAACTGGTCCTCATCCGAAAGGATCCGAAAGGGGCGCCCGGCGGACTCGCCGTCCGCCTACCGGCCCATAGTGTTGCTCGACGAGGTGTGCAAGCGCTTTGAAAGAGTAATTGCGAAGCGCCTCGTCGAGCACCTCTCAAGAGTGGGGCCGGACCTGGCGGATGGCCAATATGGCTTCCGCCAGAGGCGCTCCACCGTGGATGCCATCATGCGCGTGAGGGCTCTGGCGGAGGATGCAGTAGCCCGGGGTGAGGTGATGTTGGCGGTGTCCCTGGACATCGCCAACGCGTTCAACACCTTGCCCTGGAGTTGCATTAGGGAGGCGCTCGTGTATCACGAAGTGCCTCTCTACCTCCGCCGCATAGTCGGGGCGTATTTGACGGAGAGAGCCGTCATCTACCCAACCGTGACCGGTCTCGGTCGGCGTGAAATTTCGTGCCGTGTTCCACAGGGATCGGTCCTGGGGCCGCTCCTGTGGAACATCGGATACGACTGGGTGCTTCGCGGTGAGCTCGTAGGCGGTGCCGCCGTCACGTGCTACGCGAACGACACGCTCGTGACGGCGTGCGGGGCGACGTACCGCGAAGCGACCCTAAAGGCCACGACCGCGGTTGCCCAAGTCGTTGAGCGGATCCGGTGGCTGGGTCTCGAGGTGGCTCTGCATAAAACCGAGGCCCTGTTCTTTCATGGGCCTCGGAGCAAGCCTTGCCGGAACTCCGCCATGGGACCTGGAGGCGAGAGCCCTTTCGCAACTGTACCAGTGGCGAAAAGAGGCGCGGGAGCAGGGATGGAACCCCGAGCCTCGAGAAATCGAGGCCGTGCAGTCCCAGCTCCGCCAGGCCATCGTAGTGGAGTGGAAGGAACGACTTGGGCGACCAAGCGCAGGGCACGCCGCAATAGCGGCGGTAAGGCCCATCATGGAGGATTGGCTAGAGAGGCGACACGGAAGCCTCTCGTACTGACTGACGCAGGTGATCTCCGGGAAGGGGTGCTTCGGGGACCACCTGCATCGGATCAGGAAGAAGCCAACGCCTGAGTGTCATCACTGTGACGCGAGCGAGGACTCAGGGCTGCACACGCTGGCGGACTGCCCGGCGTGGGAGGCGTGACCTCGTGGCAGCCATCGGGGTGGGAGTCCTCTCGCTCGGCAGCATGATTGCGGCAATGGTGCGGAGCGCGAGCGCGTGGGCCGCCGCCACCTCCTTCTGCGAGCATGTGATGCTCGCGAAGGAGATGGCGGAGCGCGCCCGGGAGAGGTTCAGAACTCTCCCGGCCCGCCGAGCCCGCAACATGCTCGCCGCGCGTCGCAGGCGACTCAGGCGCCGGAGGTCGCTTAACGACCTCCGTCCTCCATGAGCGCAGGCCTGGGGGTGGCAGGTGAGGCCGCCTGTCACCCCAGCAGAAGCAGGCCGGGACGGTGGGGTGACTAGCGCCCCTCCCCCAAACCGGGGCAAGACGGGGACACCGTGGTTCCCAAACCCGAGGGGGCCATCTCGAATCCGGAGATGGCCCAGGGTCAGTCGGGGTGCGAGGGATATGCTCTATGGGCAACCTTACACCCCGGCGTCTGTAGACCCGAGACGGCGTGCGGTTTTAGTCGGTTCAAGCCCGACATAACCGCCCCCGCTGGCCGGCGGGGGGGATCCGAAGGGATTTCCGCACGATAAAAAAAAAAAAGGTACATTTGACCCAAACGTTACTATAGCTGAGTATTTTCTTTAAATGGCAACTATAAAAGCATTTGGAGTCTGCATCCATTGCTATGCAGATGACAGCACTTTGTACGGGTGTTATTTTGAACATTCTGCGGTCAAGCGGACCGACATTGAGGAAAAAAGACGGCAACTTGACATTGAGCTCGACCGGGCCCTGGACCACATTCATCAATTGAGTTCCGAAAACCTGGTCGAGTTCATTACCAAGAAAACAGGCATGCTCCTTCACAGCGAACCTATCTCCTTTCCTTCCCCTCCCAACTCTTCAGAACACATCAATACCACTACAGGACAATATCAACATGCTCGGTATGGATGGTCGCTGCAAATTAAATAACAAAAAATCATCGAGAGCGTCATTAAAACAGCCTCACGTAAACTCGGAGTGCTGAACAGAATGAGGCGGTTTTTCGCACCGGAACAGCGGTGTCTTTTATATAAGACTCAGGTTCGTCCCTGCGTTGATTACTGTTATCACCTCTGGGATGGCTCCGCTCAATACTTATTAGACGCCCTCGACAGATTGCAACGGCGTGCAGTTCGAATCATTGATAGTCCTGAGGTCGCTAAAACTCTAGAGCCCCTGCAGCTGCGTAGAGACATTTTTTTTTAATGAATGATGGCTCACGTTTGACCTCATCTCACCTGGTGGTAAGTAACGATGTGGTCTACGATGGATCACGTTTGCCTAGAAGGAACCTATTCACTCGAGACTTGAAGATTCCGAGGTTATAGCTTTCCGGAAACACAGACTCAGGCAGGCACCTATCTCCTTATCACCTGTCAGGCAGGCAGGCAGGCAATTCCACTCCTTAGCTGTACGCATAATAAATGTGTCGCCGAAACGTTTCGTGCGTATGAGTGGAATATCCACCATGTAGTGGTGGCTTGTCGCTGTGCGTCTAGCGTCTGGTCGTTCTTCAGTGGAAAGGGCTTGGAGGTATCAAGTTGTCCAATTCCAGCGCACACTCTCCGAACATACCTACGAGTAGCCACCTTGGCAGTATTCTATCGCCTAAACCATGGTGAGTGTTCTGACGAGCTATTCTAATTGATTCCACCTTCTCCCTTCCTATCCCAAACAACACGTACAGGACTTAGGTGTCACCCTCATACGGAGCGATCGATGCCATCGCGAACCAAGCGGTTCGGTGATTCCTTTCTTTGTCGTACGATAAATAATTAGAATGCTTTACCAACACATGTATTGTGTTCCCTTCTACCTACAATCCCGGGTTTTTTAAGCGGGGCGTCAAAAACTATCAGTCGAGGCCGTTAAAGTAGGGACCACCATTCTAGGCATAGCATCTGGAATGGTGGCCATTACTCCTTGAACTTCACCTCAGCTTACCATTAGGCGGGGTGCAGTCAATTGACGGACCAAATATATGAAAAGAAATCTTACATGATATGCTTTCCGCGTTGCTGATAGCCATAATAATGAAGATCATCTGAGTATCGAGCAGAATCAGTAATATACGCCAAGATTCATCATCTATGAACTGCGCATTGTCAATCCCAATCACACATAAACTGACGAAATTCTGTATACAAGTAAAATAATTGTAATAAGAATATTTTGGAGAAGACTGATTTTTGTGCAAACTGGGAAAAAATTACTCGCGTACTTACATTACTTCATTAAGTAAATAGGTATATGTCATGTATGCAATTTTTACGCAATCACATAAACAGAACTACCCAAAAAATGCATTAATTAAAGTAAAAATTAACCAAATTAACATGACCCTAATCGGAGGCCAAACGGCCTTCAACGTCAATTTTAAGCAATTGATCGTATTTTCTGAGAAGCTGACGTGAGTTATTACAAGTCAAAGGTCAGTTTCTTAATTTCTAATTCAGTAATTTGTAAATGCTGTAGCAGTCTACATGCAGGATGTGATATTGTGAAATGTAGTACATACATACATTCATAACTTCACGCCTGTATCCCCATAGGGGTAGGCAGAGGTGTATTACACACCCTCGATTCGCCAGTTATGTTAAGGTCCCAATGTAATAGGAGGCGAGCCTATTGCCATCTAGCGGGCACATTGCTAAGCAAGCGATAATTAACATTTTTAAAACACACATAACTACGAAAAGTCAGAGGGGTGTGCCCGGGGCGACTGGGGATCGAACTCGAGACATCGTCTCGGCAGTCCGTTGCGTAAGCCACTGGGCTACCGCCGCTAATGTTGAATGAGAAATGGAGTAGTTACGATGAATTCTTTAGGTGAATAATATAGGCATCTATTAGCCAATTCATGTGCGCCATACCACCCGATCCTCCGCTTTCTCCATCCAATCCCATCCCAGTCACCTTTTACCAGCATCCCACCGAAGGCGGCAAACCTAAGGTAAGATGCTGGTCTACATTCCCTTGCCCCACCGGCCATCGGTCCTTCGGCAGATGCACACTTCAGTGTGCTTACTCTGCGAGCTGTGCCGGTAAATGATAATTGAGCTGATTTCCCATACCTTTATGCAGATTTCTCGTATGACACTCTTCACAGATAAATCTGACAGCATGCCACCGGGTGGCTGAAAGTTCTCTGGCAGTGGGAAACGGCAGTTAAATATAACATTAATTGCATATATCTGTGTAGGCGTAGTCTCCATTGTATACAAACTAATAAGAAAAAGAATTGTTGCGCAAATTTAAATGAACTTGTAACTACTTATACTATACTTAGTACTTGCACTACTGAATGCACTCTTAGACCCGTTTTCTAGACTGATACTCAGTCATGAATCTCGACTTGAGACTAGTTCTAGGTACAGATTGTATTCTAGAACTAAACTAGAGGGGGGATTTTATGAGCACTCAGGTGACTTACGTTGATAAAATTCAATCAATCTCTACTCATGTTTAGTTCTAAAATACAATATTTACTTGAAACTACTTTCAAATCAAGGCTCATAACTGAGTATCGTTCTAGAAACGGGCCTTAGACTGAATTTCATCAGTTTATCTAACAAAGTTTTAAGGCTTTACTTAGAGAAATTCATTAAGTAGAATGTGCTAACGCCAGTTTAAATTAAATTTAACGCGTTTATATTTATCGGTGACATCCAGCCATAATCAATTCGCTATTTTAGAACAAAATACCAGTGTTTCAGCATAAGCTCATTGTCTTCTTTAATATTTCGAGCATAATGAATATCAGAACCACTGGTCCTCTTAAATCTTAGAGCCATCATACATCGAATCAGAAAATACGGAGTCTGAAAATAAAAACGAAGATATTATTTTGCACTGCCGAGCTGTGGACAGATTTAGTATGTATGTTAGTGTATGTTGTAGGTAGATACAGTAGGGTAGCCTGCTTATGACTTGGCACGTCGCGTCGTTGTAGTAGTAGTAGTAGTAAAATCGGCTAACTTCGTTTTTGTAGAGCGTTTTCTGTATCGTACAGCGCATATCTACAGCTTGATATCTATTTAGAGACCCTACCTAGTTGAAACCAAAGTTAAAATTTTAATATTTCCTAAATACAAACTGTTTTAACTATAAACGCAGCAAACTGCCTATTTGCTATTCTATAGAGACAACGCTCTACAAAAACGAAGTTAGCCGGACTCATTCTTTATTCCGAGCGACGCGACGTGCGTGTCCCACTGATACAGAGTTTAAAAGTACTAACCGCTTCTGTTTCTTTGAGTATAAGTTTCTTTTTACATATGGTATCAGGGATCATTGCCAAACTTTCTTCAAGTAATCTTGTCGTGCCCACAGACTTTTGTCCCTGTAACAGTATAGGTAACCCATTTAGGTTTAGAAATTTCAATTAAGGGGCCATTTTCTTTTAGAAATCTTACAGGTCAAAAGTGAGACTCGACTCTTTTTCATCTATAGTAGCAGACTAGACACTCTATTCTTCCTTCCGAGAAAAGTTACTGAACAATACTAAATTTGAAGAGCTTAATAAGCTTAACAAGATTTGAATAATAAGGTGTTCTGTAAATTGGAATGTATTCAGCTACTTCCACTACGTCTTCGGGCCCAAGCCAAACTCAACTCCAAGCCGGTGCACCTGCTGATTGACGGACGAGGCTCTGGCTTAGACTCTCTTCTCGTGGTCAAACTGTAGTAGCTCGCAATAAACCAAATTAGGAGGAGAAGGGCGAACTCCGAGTTTCAAAGTACAAGTTTTGGATGTAGCTGAGACTGGCGCTCAAATGATGATAATATTTTTGGTCCCTGGCTGTATTATACAATAATGTTAAAACCACTAACAGTATAAGCTACGGCGTATTTGTGATCGCGATATCTCGTGAATGTCCGATGTTGCTGTTCCAGGGCATTTTGCAGAACTAATTTGAATCGCTTCAACTCTTCACTTCGATCCAAGATAGGGTGTCGCCAGCCAGGGACGCGTTCTGGCCATCTAATACGGCAAAAGAAGTCATTTAGAGGTACGCTTCGGTAGCTTAGCGGAGTTGGCCTTGCGATCAAGAGGTCTCGTATCCTGGCCACTACACAACCAAAGTGAACCCACTACTAACTCAAGCACTTTAGCTTAGCTGGAGGGGTTAGGGGGTATATTAGTATTTTCGGTTGCTAATATTCTTTACAAAAAAACTATTTAAAAACAGAGAACAAAAAGTAAGCTAAGTATTTATGATGAAGGGTTTCGAGGGCCCCACGAACAGCCTTGAGGCCGAAGTCAACCTCTCCTGCAACGATGCACCGGTTAAGTAACGGAAGGGGCTCTGGCGCAGACTGTCCTATCAGGGTTAGGGGGTCAGATAGCAGTCGCTCCTTCAAAAGCTAACAAACAAATCAAAAACAATAGGCGGACCATCGCGCAAGTCAAGCGCGGGCGATCACTGTGGTCGACACCTTCAGTGATACAGACGAATGCGGAGAACTCTCCTCGGCGGCGACTACTCTGAGACTGATGTAGAGGCCCGAGACACTGGCGTATTTATAGGCGCAGTTGGAGGGGGCAAACGACGTAATCGATCCTGATTGGTCGAGAGCTGCGGAACCGCCGCGCTCGATCCTGATTGGTCGACGCTAAGCAAGTCCACCTGGTGGTAGAAATTTGATGACACAAATTTGTCACAAAATTCGGCCGGGTGGGTACCACCGTGTACGATTGCGGAAAAACCCTCCATAGTAATCCAATTTCGGTTTGATTGCGTTCAGGGGTCAGCAAGTGCATAGCCGGGCAGGGGGATTGTGGTCGCAGCACTAGTGGGACCGGTGGGTGTCACGCGGTGCTGCGACGACAATCCTCTTCTAATGAGGCCGTCAAGCTGAGTGCCACCATTGTTAACATGGTACGTGTATATAATGGTGCCCTCTTTCCTAAGACTTTACCTTCAGCTTACCATCAGGCGAGGTGAAGTCAAATTGACGTGTCCTAAATATTAAAAAAAAGTTAAAATTTATAGTCCTTTTATTGTTTTGTGATTGGCCAGTTAGTGCACATGCGCGAACTTCTTGACGTTTGTTCAAGATTTTTGTCTCAAGATATATTAACTTTTTTATCACAGCGTTCACAGGCTCTACCTTGCCTTATGAATCTGGCTATGATTGTTAATTGACTCTGACGTTCATAACTGTTACTTTATTAACAATAAATGAATAAAGATTTTTAATTTTGATTGATGAATGCTAACCCTACTTTGCTGAACTGATAAACAGGTCCAGGTTTAGCTATTCCTTTCAAAGGTTTTGGTTCCAGTTGTCTAAAGTACTCCTGCGCTAGTTTACTTCTTAGGAAGGTCTCCTTATCACATGACACCATGTCATGGTAGGCTACCATTAATCTTGCAGCCTGTAATAAATTACCAATATCTAGCACAATCTAATCAGGGAAGGTACTTAGGAGACTAGCTGTTGCACGCGGCTCCGCCTGTATGAAAAACTGATCCCGTTACCACGACCAGAAGCACTTATTTCTAGGTTGTAGATAGCTTTATAACTATAGATTAGCAAATTCATTCATTCAGTCCCCCACCTCCCCCTGCCTTACGCCCCTCATTCCACGTGAACCATGGGAGTGTCACGCATGAATTTGCAAAGCAGCCTATGTGCTAGTCCAGACTAAAATTCTATCGATCCAGATTGCGTTCTGGCGTGATTGAGTAACAAACGTCCATCTATCAACCTTTCGCATTTATAATACCTAACTAACTACTTAACATGTTATTTTTTATATTTTACAAGCTTTTTATTTTTTTAATATTAACTAGGAAGGTAGGTACCATAGATTATTATATATATAGTAGATACTAGATACTGCCTGCCTGTGGCTTTTTAATTTTTATAAGGTGCCTTTGGCACACAACTGGCACACTGTTAAAGCAAGCCACTGTCATTCCACTGACACTTGAAAAAAAACATTTTATTTTATACCTACTTTAACTTTATGAAAAAAAAAGTGATGGCATAATGTTCAAGAAAGTAAAGGCATTTTGTAGAGTGAATGAAAGTGTGTGATGAACTAGTATCTCAATAAAATCTAAAATTAAATGGCATTTTTTTACAGTGGCATGGCATGAAAGTAACTTGATTTAACATTAAAAAAAACTTTTAAACCGACTACCAATACAAACAATCAAGACAAATTTAAAGAACATTGTAGGTTCCCTACCTTGTTTACTGCGGGGCCAATAACTGTGTATTCCCTGCGCAAAAAATGACCGACGACACCGCAGTAAGTGATGCCTTAAAAAATAAAATTTGAAAAAAAAAGAATAGAATATGGCGTAAACTAACAATATCGAAAACAAAGTGTTATGTATTCTACAAATAACCACCTAGGTATATTTAGCAAGTAAAAAAGTTAACAGCACTAGGTTTTTGACTAGCTATTCACACCAAAAGGGAGAATTGTTCACTAATGTGACACTGACAATTTCGTTCTTGAACTAATCTATTGCTCATAGTAACTAACCTGAAGTAACTCCAATCGATACACTAAGAATACTTTCATCGACAAGTTTCTCCATCAACTCGAAAGCACATAGAATAGCATTCTGAGCTTCACTTTCGTGCTTGAGCCCCCTTAGGCCGAACACAATTAAAAACATCATGTCTTTATCAAACATGGAAACTTTGTTAACATAACCATGGGACTTTGACGTTACACTGAAAATAACATATGGATTTTACAGGCAGCTACATACCACTGCATACCATTAGCAAGCAGCAAGTGACTCTTACAGTGGACTGCCATAGAAGAGAATTCATTGATACGTAGCGGGAGCAGTCAGAGACTTGCTTTACCTATTTATTAAGATATTATGACAAATTAAAAAAGGGTTAATAATTTTCGAAAGGTAAACGATAAATTATAGTTGAAGAAGTAATATTTCTATTTTCAATGCAGGTATGATCAGAAGGTGTTTAAAAAAATTAAAGGTAAACATACTGTCTTATTAAAGTGCCTATGTTTACAACTTTAACCTATTTTACTAGCTATGGTGCATAGTTTGGGTCTAAATGGCACTCTGTAATACGTATGTCCTAAAATATTTATACATTTATCGAGTCAATAAAGACACGGCAAACGGTGTATAAGGTTATTTTGAAGGAGGGGATTCCCGGAATCCCCTCCTTGAAGAGAAATAGGGGGGGAGGAATCCTTCTACCCCCTCTATTCCAAAACGGGGAATACGATTTCCCGTTCACCACTATTTATGTATTTCTACAATATTATGTATTTCTTGTGAGGTGTGCGTGGTGTCCGTTGTCTCAACGGTTGTCATGTCGACTGAGTATGTTAACATACTAAGGCAAAAATAGTAACGAACCTCAGAACACATTTATAAGAATTATTGACAACATTGAGCAACACATCTGTGGTGACAGTCCTCGTGATGATATTGAGGAACACGACCACAACGTGACGAATCTCCGTCAGAAAATCCATAGTCTCGTCGTTGTCCACCGCGAGGAGGACTGGAGTTGGTATAAAGCGACGAAGGGCTGGCAACGAGTCGTTACGTAGAGCTGCCATCACGGCTGGCCGAACTATAATTAATCAACATTATGTGATAGAGCAGAGTGTGCTACAAAGAGAGGAGCCTCCGACCGATACGTGTTCATGACCACCACGGCTACGGTTTAACTGTTACTGAAGGGCATAGTCATAACCACGGAGGATTTTGGGGTTCAAGTACCTTTTTTTTTTGTGAGGAAATCCCTTCGGATACCCCCCGCTTACCCATAGAGCATATCCCTCGCACTCCGACTGACCCTGGGCCATTCACAGTGTCCCCTCTGATAACAGCAGAGCGGTACCTGCAGCGACCACGCCCCCCCGCGGGCCTTGCAGGCCCGCCATACCCCGACCCCCTCGTGCAATGGGGTCAGCTGGCCCTGAAAAGGGCCGGTTGGTCAGACTCTTGGCCGTTGACGTTGACGCCAGCTACTCCAGGGGAGCAATCAATGATGCGTCATCGCCCACGTTGCCCAGGGTGCACCAAACTTGGAGGTGATCCAACCAGTCGCACCCCTGGGTTCAAGTACCTACGCCACAATTCCTTTGAAGTGCGCCAAAATACCGACAACGTTCCGTTTGCGTGCCACGGCGGAACGTTGTCGGTAGAGGCGCACGATTGACCACCGCGGTGGTCAATCGTGCGCCTCTATAGGTACCTATACCATCGTCGGGGTGCGATTGATATGCTCTATGGGCAACCTTACAACCCGGCGTTTTAAGACCCGAGACGGCGTGCGGTTTTAGTCGGTTCAAGCCCGACATAACCGCCCCCGCTGCCAGGCGGGGGGTATCCGAAGGGATTTCCGCACAAAAAAAAAAGGTACCTATACCATTGTCCCATCATGGGCCATTGTGTACTAGACGCTTTCGAATTATGCGTCCACTGGTCTCGTTGAGTCGTGTTGGGCAAAAGTGAATTCGATTACGTTTTTTTATTAAAATAATGTAATGAGGGAATGAGCTATCCTTACGTGAAAACTCTTTATACTGTAATTCACTTTGGATATTAGGCGGCCATCCTTTCCCAGATCGTGATGACTCCGACTCTGTGAATAGATAGTGCGTCTCTTGTTTAAGTATACGTAGTTATCTACAGTTCATTTCTAAAATTATTATCAGCCTTGTCAAAACCGGTCCACATCCAAATCCAAGACAAAACTTGCAAAGTTGTTAAATTGTCTAAAGTTCTAGACCAAATACACGGGTCCATATTGGCTCACCTAAAGTTCTTTACCCGAAATTGTTCTTCCTAATGATTTCTCATCCGAATGATCACTCGTCCTAAAATTTTTCATCCTAAAGTTTTCATTCATACTATTAGTATTATTAGTATTAGTACCGGCTATGTTCATAACACTAATGTTTCCGAAAATTGTAATTAATAACATTATATATGCAAATATATTAAAACTCCTACTGTTTTTTATCATAACGCTTTTATCCCTAAACATAATTACCATAATATTGTCACTAATACTCGTAAAGAAATATTTACCGAGTAATTGGCACTTCGCCGGCCGCTGCCGCGGCACGCTCGCTTCGCTCGCTCGGCTTGTGCGTTGTGGTCACAGTTCTTACCTAACCTAAACCAATGTCTATAAATAGTACCGTGGTATAAGGTGGGTAAAGTGCTACTTGTAGGTACCATGGTACTATTATTCTTAAGTATATGTTATACATGTTATGTAAATATAACTAAATAAGTAACTAAAACTGGAAAAGTTACGCAAAATTAATGTAAGTATATAATACTGATTATTATGAATAAAAAGAAATCTAAACAAAAAAGATATGACTTTGAATAATAGTGTAAAAGATGGTTATGATGAAAAAATATAGGAAAACTAATAAAAGTAAGTATAGGTAATAGATGTTCATTGCTACTGACATTATGAAGTTGAATGCTTCGAAATTATGAACATTAGAGACAGAGTAGTTAGGAATTGTGATTGTTAGGATGAAAAATGTTAGGAAGAACATTTACGGAGTTCCAATTATCGGAGTTGAAAATTTAGGTGAACTTTGGCGCACCCCAAATACACCCATCAGACTTCCTGAGTGAACCCACCCGGCCCCCCGCAACTTTAAGCAGAAGCCGCAACGCCCCCGCCAAAAAAAGAAGGCTATTGTTTGGTCACCTCGAAAAGGTTTTTAAACCAGCTTTTACCAGAAGAGCGTTCACCAAATAGAACAAAATACCTATAAAAAATAATAAATCAAAAATAAGAAAATATATCGATTCGCGTTTATTTACCTCTACCTTCATTTACGGATAATTTTTCAACTCTTTTCCAGGATGTACCCACTCCCAAGACCTATGAACATTTAAATATATTATATAAAAGAAAAATATCGCAATGACACTACATAACTTTAAGGAATTTTATAACGCGATTAGTGTGTTGTTATTACGGAATCCATACATATACATACATACATTCACGCCTCTATTTCAATGGGGTAGGCTGAGACCACATATTTCAACTTGCTACGATCCTGACCTGAGTTCCTTTCACTTCTTCTACTTCCATAATTGTTGTCATTCATTTTCGACGATTGTCCTCGCTCTGATTGACATGTCTACGTCGACCCTTGCCCGGTTGCCCATTCTACATTTAATTAGATACTTATCCCAAGTGGTTCATCAACGCAGAGCCTAAAACTTGAATAGTTGATGCCTTATATGTTGGAAGCATCTAAGGAATGGTTTTTGATAATTTTAACTTGAGTAATATAAGGGATGAACTGAACGCGAACGGTCGTATGGCAGTCGCATCATTTTCAAGGTAAGACGAGAAGAAGAAAGTAAGAGTCCGCGAATCGAAACAAGGCAGCCTGGGCTCTTAACCAAAGTTTTCAATAGAAAAATAATTATTATAGATACCTAAGTAGGTATACCCCAAAATAAGGAAACCTGCCTTGGTATGTCGTCCATCACCACACGGCTGCGTACAATACTCAGCCTCGTTGATATACATCAGAGCACTCGCCGAAGTTAATACGTCTCCCGCGGTGGTCATGTATTGGGCCATCTTCACATCCCACACTGGCTGACCCACTATCACGTAGCTCGACTGAGTTTGGTTTTCACCACCAATTATTGCGAATTGGGATCGGCCGGCTGATATCGCCACTTTGACTGTTTGAAGCATTTGGAAAGTAGTTTTATTATTGATTTCATTATACCTAGTACCTACCAACCTACTTAAAGATTGTCTAAATTTTAACTGAAGGAAATATTCTTCTATAGGTCTCCAATCGTATACACCGTTTTCAAACTACCTCACGATGTAGTTATGATATGTACCTGTACCTGCCTACCTGCAAACGGCTTTAAAGTAACTCAACGGGTACCTATTTTCCCTCGCAGTGGTTCCCTGGAGTTCGATAATGTTTATACTCAAGGCCACATCTATTCAAGAGGTTACTGTTACTAGTATGATTGCCCAACTGCACCAAATTGTGTATTCCCGTCGCATATAAATATCTCCACTTCAAGGTGTATCTCGGAGAGACGTATTGTAAATCAATATTTTGCCCGCAATATTCTTTAGTGCCATATAATTGGGAATACAACTCTAATTTCCGCAACCGAGCACTAAGTATTTTACAGGACGGAGCCTGTTACTGGAAATTTCCTAACAGCACAACATACCTAATAACACTTTACCTTTTTTTTTTTTTTTTTATCGTGCGGAAATCCCTTCGGATACCCCCCCGCCGGCCAGCGGGGGCGGTTATGTCGGGCTTGCACCGACTAAAACCGCACGCCGTCTCGGGTCTTCAGACGCCGGGGTGTAAGGTTACCCATAGAGCATATCCCTCGCACCCCGGCTGACCCTGGGCCATCTCACCACTAACAGCATCGCTCATCCTGTCTCCTCTGAAAGCAGAGGAGTACGGAGAGCGATGTGTTCCCGCCACGTTGGGTATTGGCCGACGATCAATGCCAACCCTATGAAGGGGTGAAGGGGAAGCCATTGACCGCCGCCCAGGGTGTACCGGCCGCTCCGATTCCGTTCCCCCCGGACTGCAGCGGGATCGGAATCGGAGCGACACTCGAGGAGGTTACCCAACACACACCCCAATAACACTTTACCTCACTCTAGAATTGAACTCAAGACCTTGCGCTTGCTAGAAAAACTAACGAAGCAGAACGAATATTACCTTTGAGCATAACACCGGCGTCTGTATCAAAAGTCCCATAATTCTTTTGTATGATCAGACCACAATCTATAGCGTTATGAACTATATCCTGCATTGTCAATTGAGGTGTTTTCTTCCACATTGACAAGAAGGCGTCGCCGGAGAACTTCAGTACGTCTCCGTTATGGGTTAGTATTTCCTGAACCATTGCTCCGATGTATGTGTTTAGCACCTGAGTCAGTTTTGATGGCCCACCACGGCCTGCGGAAGTTGTATATCTTTCGCATAAGTTCGTGAAACCTACAAGCATTGTTTTTTTTATATGTTGTACTTTTTTTTTTCGTGTGGAATGCCCTTCGGATACCCCCCGCCGGCCAGCGAGGGCAGTTATGTCGGGCTTGAACCGACTAAAACCACCTACTTACATCAAAATAATCCTAATTCGAAACA
Organism: Cybosia mesomella; assembly: GCA_946251805.1. Taxonomy (NCBI): domain Eukaryota; kingdom Metazoa; phylum Arthropoda; class Insecta; order Lepidoptera; family Erebidae; genus Cybosia; species Cybosia mesomella. Next base: position 20,913,453 of record OX276405.1, on the reverse strand, counting down.
AAAATTGAAGCGTCGTCATATGGTACGCAGGTTTTTTGAAGATGAAATAGAGATTGGCGAAGAGTACACAGCTGATCCATTCTTATGCCGGGTACACATAAAGAGAACGAAAGTAACTGTGTGGGGTTCATCATCATAATACCTTTGAACGTTCATACTACCATTCAACAGCCATTCAACAGGGGTGTGGGGCCCAAGCCAAACAACTGCAAGCCGGTCCCCCTTTTGATTAACGGACGAGACTTTCCTCTCGGGGTTGGGGGATCAGATCTCAGGTAGTGTCTTCCGTAAAAAACAAAATAAACCACATAATAAAAGCGGGGATAGCCCAGTGTCGTACGTAACGGACTGCTGAGACGAGGTCTCGAGTTCGATCCCCAGACGCCCCGGGCACACACCTCTGAGTTTTCATAGTTGTGTGCATTAATAAATGTTAATTATCGCTTGCTTCATAATGTGCCCAGTAGATGGCAATAGGCTCGCCCCCTATTACATTGGGACCTTAACATAACTGGCGAACCGTCGTGGGTGTGTAATACACCTCTGCCTACCCCTTCGGGGATACAGGCGTGAAGTTATGTTATGTAGAAGAGCGGATCTCTCTCCGGGATCCAAATCAAACCAACCAGTTATATCGATAAACATTAGTGCAGTTTCATAGGTCCTGATAGAGTAGTCCTGGCATTCGCAGATGATCTCATCAGGAACCATAGATGCTATGACGCCAATACGAATTGCCTCCGGCGCCGAACTATGTCTATGAACCACTTTCACGTCGCTCCTGGATAAAACATACCAGTTCGTCCAATGTGAACAGCATAAAAACTATATACTTAGAATCTATAGATTCTGATAGGTTCGCTCTTTAGTGGTACCTTTAAAAAAACATTATTGCATTTGCAATATATTATACGGTATTGCCGGGTAAAATGGCTATGTCGGGATCGAACCGACTAAAACCATACCTACGGTGTTTCGTTACTACAGTTTGTCATCAGGGACCCCGGGTGTAACCCAGGAAACCTGCCATACCGATGAATTGGGCGTCCTTCACTTAATACCGACTTTAAACATCAGTTCGTAGGTTCTTATATTTCACACGATTTCGCTTGAGATTGATTGATTACTTACCTTGTTTTCTTGCCAACTTCCTTCCTACTGGTGACATAACTGCTGTTGTCAGGGTTCATGACGATGGTAATTGCTAACAGGAAGTAAGCTTACTTTTGGTGGAGTGAAGCAGGGTAGAATCGAGTCAGCTTGGCCCAGAAAGGCCTGGGTGGCTCCAGCCAATTTAAATTATTTACTGTTTATTATCTCCAAACATTCATGGGTAATTTCACATGACAGTTATCAGCCAGTAGGTAAGTAGGGTCATAGCCTCATAGGCACGCGCTTGCTAAGGCCCGTTTTGTAAACGCCACCACATACATATAGCCAGTCCATTATTAGAGTGGTTCTACTTCACCAATGTGTTACTCTCGGTGCCCTACTTTTTGTATACCTACTGTAGGTTAATAATTTTACTGTACTAGATGTTGCACGCGGCTCCGCCCGTGTGGAATTCTGATTCCATTGCCGCTACCCATGGGACCCTATTCCACCACCACAACCTAAATAAGATACACAATTCCACCGTACATCATTTTGTTATAACTCAAAAGGTTTAAGGCAGTGTTTTCGTTGAAAGCTCCCAAGCGGCTTATCTTTTCCCGACACTAACAAAATTTTAACCAATGTACCTATACAAAAACTTGACAAATTATATACTAAAACCTTCCTCGAGAACCATTCTATCCCTTGGTGAAAACAGCATGCAAATCGGTGCAGTAGTTTTTGAGTTTATCGCAATCGGAAAGACGCGGCAGAGGACTTAGTTTTATATGTAATACCTAATAGTGATTGGTAGAATAATATTAGTAGGATTATGTTATACTAATATACATACGAAGCCCGTTTCTGTGCTTGTCTCCTGTAACGTTCTCTCGGAGATGCTATTTCACGCGGGAGGGAGTCTAGTTTGTCACAACGAAGTCGATGAACTCGTTTCATAGCCATTAGGTATTCGTCATAATCAGTCTCGCTTAGGCGATCCTGAAGAGCCTTTTGAGCGAAGAACATGAGCTTCGAAGGCTTGCTCGTGTTACCGCGGGACGGATGGCGCGTTGTATTAATTGTGTCTGAATGAAAATATATCACATGATTTTGTAGGTTACTGCGTAGCTACTAAAATTATTTTATAGGTATTACTTAGTATGATGTAGGTAAATACCAATGTTATTTTCTTCGTCCTTCTTTTCCATTTTTAGTACTGCTCAAAAAGTTGTCATGAAATATTTTTGTGAAATAACAATTCAATTCTTAATAAATGGCTCTGTGCTTTCAACGTCAATTCCGCTAATGTCCAGTAGTAGAGCTATTATAACGAAGGTGTGAAATAACCACATACCGTCCCAGAAACCCTTCTTAGTTTTTGACAGTAATGTAATTTAAAATAAGTTTATTAACGAACATAGAGCATTATCCGCGTGATTATATTCTCTTTGCATTATCCTGGTGTCCTGGTAAAAAAAAATCGCGGAATCCGCATCTTCATTGATTCTTGAATGAAGTACCTAACTACTAACCGATGACAGAACATTTATATAAATAAGATAAATCCTAAAGTTTATTAGACGGGAATTCTAATCGTATGTAGGGATATGGGTTCCTAGCAACTACAAAAGTACCTAAAGGGAATTGTTGGTTCCATGCACAGGAATTAGCTTTTCCTCCTCGGCAATAACAATTCCATAGTTGTAATTATTGTAATCCCTACCTATCAATTTGGAAGCATTGTAAATTTTTAAGTAAAGTAAATTTTTCCATTGATGTTGAAATCTCCTTTTATTTTAGGCAGATCACATAAAATTAGAGCTAGAGTACCTTTTTTTTTTTATCGTGCGGAAATCCCTTCAGATACCCCCCCCCCCCCCGCGTGCCAGCGGGGGCGGTTATGTCGGGCTTGAACCGACTAAAACCGCAAGCCGTCTCGGGTCTACAGACGCCGGGGTGTAAGGTTGCCCATAGAGCATATCCCTCGCACCCCGTCCGACCCTGGGCCATCTCCGGTTTCGAGATGGCCCCCTCGGGTTTGGGAACCACGGTGACCCCGTCTTGCCCCGGTTTGGGGGAGGGGCGCTAGTCGCCCCACCGTCCCGGCCTGCTTCTGCTGGGGTGACAGGTGGCCTCACCCGCCACCCCCAGGCCTGCGCTCATGGAGGACGGAGGTCGTTACCGGCGCCTTAGTCGCCTGCGACGCGCGGCGCGAGCGAGAGCAAGTTGCGGGCTCGGCGGACCGGGAGAGTTCTAAGTCTCTCCCGGGCGCGCTCCGCCACCTCCTTCGCGAGCATTACATGCTCGCAGGAGGTGGCGGCGGCCCACGCGCTCGCGCTCCGCACCATTGCCGCAATCATGCTGCCGAGCGAGAGGACTCCCACCCCGATGGCTGCCACGAGGTCACGCCTCGGCGCCTCCCACGCCTACTACTACAAGTACCTACTTATTGAGCTAGAATATATATTATTTGTGTTGGCTATAATATAATCAACTAGTGTTCGTATATTACACAAGCAGTTGCATGATGTAAATGAATTGTCTCAATATTTGTACTTTGAGATATAACTGGATTCATGGTGGAACTAATGGTTCTGTGTTTCTATGTAGAGTTTACCAATAGGGCCCCACCAAGGCCTTCTGGGCGCAAGCATATCCAATCTTTAAGTCGGCATTCCTGCTAATTGGCGGACGAGGCTCTGGCGCAGGCTTTCTTCAAGAGATTGGTGGTCAAACGAGTCGCTGACGTAAAAGCCACAATAAACCAAATTGTGGAAGGGCGGAATGAGAGAGCAGACCCCGGGCTGCAAGGTGCAAGCTTTGGCTGCAAACGAGATTGGCGCTCGGATGCAGAAGATTCATCAAACTGAATCGTAATATGATTAAAACGTTTCCCACGTAATTCATTTATGAAAATGCAGGTACAGTGACTAACTAGAATAAAATGGTTTCAGCGGCGTTTTAACACGAATTATTATTTATTAAAATAGTGTACAAGTCCTTTGCAAAATGCCAACCGTCTTCATGTATAAGTGGAATAGTTTAATCATGGAGATAACCACTTTTGCTCTATGGACTTATCGTGCCTAAGAAACTAGAGACAGTTGTCGGGTGTTTAACATAAAATACATAAAAGTCAGTTAGCTATGTATGTTTATTAAAAATAACGATATTTTAAGTACAGCACCGTATCACTTTTCACCGTATCACATCACTATATCACTACTCAGTAGCAGGTTCAGTCCAATAGCCGAAAAAACGCAAGGATCCAGTCTCGAATCACTGAAGACGGTGGTTTTAAATCTAGAAATAAAGCGGATACAATGTACAAGTTAGTTCCTCCTACTTAGTAGGTATTACTTTCTTAAAATACATTTCTTTATTGATAAGTCTAGATACCGTTAATTTATATTACAAGCTTCATTCAAAAATGCAAAAGTAGCTCGAATACTTTCTCTGATGTTTTTAGATTGAGGTAAAACCTTAATATTTACACAAAATTTGAACTATTCTCCTAACAAAAATTAGGATTAAGAAAAATTTTAACTAGCGAATAAAAAAAGTAAGCCAGTAAGCCCCGTCGGATTCGTGTTTCCCCTGAAGAATCTCCTGAAGGAGACATCCGAAATTTTAGTGTTCTGGTGTCTCCTTTTGCTAGTGGAGACATTAAGAGTTTTCGAGTCCCGGTGTCTCCCTTTGCTGTGCGAAGATATCAACCAAGTTTTTAAATATATTTGAAGTAGGTACTGACTTGCACCTATAAAATCTAAAAATGCGAGTCGGTTTCGCATACTAAAGGTTCCGTCCGGAGGAGACATGTCCGAAGGCTTACACCCCTAGCCTCTTTGCGAAGCGAAAAGTGGCACCTCAATCTAAACACATTATGAAACTATCAGTTTGCATGATTTAAATTACCAAGGATTTAGTAGGAGCTTAAAATCAATGGCCAGATCTTACGGTCAGTATCTTAAAATGAACCTATTGTGTAATGATAAGTTTGGAAGAACTAAGGGGTGGGCCCTTAGTTCGTCCAGGCTTATTTGAAGGGATATACAAGCTGAATTCGTGACGTATTCATTCTACAGTTGATTTAAGGGTTCTAGAATTTAATACAATATCAAAATATATATTATATAGATATATTATAGTATGTACAAATTCTACTAAATTCTTGGTCATTTACTTTGCGAATTGCCATTATGATCCCTCAGATCACACGCAACTAATGCCTATTACCCGGCCCAGGAAATAAGTATACCTACATCCTTTAATGTCAAGGTGTATTACCTCGGCCGTGTGTACCTGCTACCTCGGTGGAGACGGTGTAGCAGCAGTCGCGAGTGCAACTACAGCTGTGCACGAGCTACCGCGTTGGATAGTGGTAGTTTTTAGGTTTTGTTAATTCTCAGTAACAGCACGGAGTCCGTAAAAGTTTCCAATTGATAGGAATAGGTTTGCACGACACTTTTCATCGTAGCCCACTATTTCGTCCCGTAGATGGTACCACGACGCGCTACAATGACAATGTTGAATTTTCATTCAATTATTTCATATTTTTATTGAACCTTAGATGGGGAGAGGCAGCAGAGGACTGCAATAAGCTAAATAATTGAAATATAGCTTATTTCTATGTTTGATATAGATATTTTAGAAGCAGTGGGGCGAAGAAAAATCTATTTTCCATAGTCTATGGGCAATAAAGCGTTATGTGGAATAAACTATTTACTACAAGTTCATACCTCTACCTAACTCTTCGGAAATGTTTACGTAAAAATACTACTTATTTAAAAACAACTGAATGATATTCTTTGAATAGTAACCTGTGTCCACCTTAGAGGCGTAATAAGCTGCAAATTACTTACCATAGTATATTCACACATCGTTCCTTATAGAGGAATTTCTCTGGTGGGAAAGTCTGCAATCGGTTAGAAGAGCTACAGATACTAAATTTACTGACCCCAATAGCTCCACTCCCAAGCCTTGTATTCAGTAGGCATCAATTGAGCAGCATGTAGCTTATTTACCTATAAATAAACTTAAACACCACTACTCAAGACAGGCTGTTAGCACGGCACATCAGTAGAGATAAAATGCCATCATATCAATGACATTGCCTACCTAACAGTACCTGTATCAACCAAATTTTCTTATAACTATTTTAACCAATATCCTATTTCACTTGGCTGCAAGGATAACTAACTCAGATTTTGAATTGCCTACAAAATAAAATAATGAACTTTACACTCCATGCCCATTTTCTTGATTCATATACTCAGCCTTGATCACAATAATTGGTTCTCAAGTTTATAATTTTTTAAGGTATGCATGTCTACTCAGATGTAACCCTAGAAAACATTAAATAAAAGCCTTATTTTCAATAACATTTCACATTCTAGAGTAGGGTTTTTGATAGGTTCAAAGTACGTTCCTTGGCAAATTGGCAACAATGTTTTAAGTCAAATTATGTTAAAAGTTATCAATGGCAATTGGTAGGTAATGAATATCTTTTATATAGATTTATCTCCTTTAACTCTGAAAATACCACAAAAGGTAAGATAGGTGTGGATTAAGCTTTTGGTAACTTCCATTAGATTGGGGTCCAGGCATTAGTGACACAAAAAACAATGTTAGGTAAATTCTAATTGGTATGTAACCAAAAAAGATGTTATACCCAAGGTACTATAATAACAATACATATTAAATAAATGCAAAAATGCATGTTTTAAATTTATCAGGGCAAAACTAAATCGATAGCACATTGAGCGAGGATTGAGGCTTTAGAAGCAAGGAATCAGAACTTGACTGCACCATAAAATACTTACCACCTGGCAGAAGTTTGTTGCATATCAAGTATTTCACTAAGCATTATTTCACTAACATGTATACCCTTGATTTTTTATCACTATATTCAGTTGTTTACCTACACTTTTGTAGAACTAGTTTTATTGTCATTTATAAACCACACTAACACTAACACACAGGGCTTCACTGAATGACTTAAGTTTGAAGCTTTTTCACAACAATTTAAAAAGTGACTCAGGTCATTAAAACTTTCACTCTAGTGATAACTTATCCCTGAGGCACATTAGAACATCACAAACTAGTCACTGTTGTATCAACAACTGCACAAAGTGATTCATCACAACTCACAAGGTTTAAAAAAACTACATCATAAGACGAAATATTCTATTTGCAGGTCCACACACTTACACTACACATCACCTAATTACCATACACTATAAAACCTTTATAATTTTAAATACACTTTCAAAAAAGTTAAAAAAGTATTGCTGTATTCTAGCAAGAACTATTTCTACATATTGGCAATAACAATATTATTGCTGTCACTACAAGTGTGAGTTAACACAGCACTTGCACATGTAAAGTGAACATTTCACTACCAAAGTTTACAAACACCTCACATCACTACACATCACAAGTATACATAACAATGTTCTTTCAGTTGACATGGACCTATATAAAGAACTTAGACTAATTAATTATCTTACTATGCAGAGCCTCCCCGCACCACAACTATTACCAGATGATCCTCTTTTAAGCTCTCCTCAGTAAGGTTGTGACATGTTCTCTTTAGGAGCTCAGTGGAGAACTCACAAGGTGGGAAAGAATATAACACACCAGTGGCTTCAGTCTCTTTATTCAAGAGTGAAATGACACCAGCTGCTTCTTTCTGTTTCAAGTAAGAAACCAAATTTCTCATGGGCCTAGTCTGAATACTAGCATCTTCATTTGTAATAGATGCTGTTGAACCCGCTACTCCCAAGAAAATAGCATGCGAGCTAGAGGTGGCAATACGCTTCTGAACATCGTCTAATTTGGGCTGATCAAGTCTTAGCCTTTGAGTAATTCTCAGCTGATTCTTGCCATCTTCATCTTTCATCAGACTGTCAATAATTTCGGAGTCTCCATCTGTCAAATGGAACTTTGTAGGAAATAGGGAGTTTTTCAGAATTAGAGCCCCGTTCCATATGGTAGTAGCTTTGCGCACAACTTCAGGGAGTGTTCTAGCAGAAGACAACATACCACCACTGCGCCGTGGGGATCCATCTGAGTCACTATCAGGTGAACGACGTCGCGGGGACCGAGAACGAGAACGATCGACACCTGGCTCACGTGATCCAGAGCGGCGGGCTCTTCCTTCGTATTCTGCATCTGCAGGAGCACGCCTCCACTCTTCCTCTCGATAGTCTCCTGTACCGTGATATGCACCTCTGTACATTCCTCGCCCTCTGCCACGATGACCACCTCTGCCTCTGTATCCAGGTGTACCATAAGCATAACTTTCATCCCAACCCTCATATCCTTCATACCCCTCAACAGGTCTACCATCTTCACCAACAGGTGGTGCAAATGGCTTTGGTCTAAATGGTCCCCCAGTGCCAACATCAGCAAAATCAATACGGAGACGTCTTTCTGGGCCACCAAGAGGGAAGCCCCTCATCTCCTTTACAGCAGCCTGAGCTGCATCTATTGAGTCGTACAAAATGTAAGCATGAGGTTCTCCTTTAGCATATTCAATTTTTTTAATAGCCCCAAATCTATCAAATTCCCTCTCCAGTTGAGCCACTGATGTCCACGGCCCCAAACCACCAACCCAAATACGGGTAGTGGGTGTAGCTTTGCCGTATCCTATTTTACACTGGAACTTACCAATATATTGGCCTGAAAGTTCTACTTTAGCTCTATGAGCCATGTCTAATGTTTGATAACGGACAAAGGCAAACGCATTACCAGTGCCTGGAGGTGGGCGTTTAATATCTATATCCTCTACAATCCCATAGCGACCAAAAATACGACGTAGCTCCTCATCAGATATGTTAATTTCTAAGTTACCTGCAAACAGAGTCCTAGTAGCCAGTGGATCATCTTCTGGCTGAACATGGTGTAGGTAATTGGGAAATTTGTCTTTTTTGTTTTCAAGTTTCTCAAATGGTGGATGGTGGGGTCGAGGCATATATGGACGTGGCATGTAATGGGGATGAGGTGGATGATGCATGGGTGGTCTGTGGTGCATTGGTGGACCATGAGGCCCTGCCATTGGATACTCATGCATTGGTGGCCGAAACTCTCTATGATGTGGTGGAACTGTTGGTGGAATACCATAAGCTCTGTCATCAGGAGGTGGTCTACGTCTTTCAGGTACTGGTGACCAGGCATAGGAATAAGGACGATCATAATCAGGGGGCGTAATGCTCCTCGGCCTGCTCCTATACTCAGCACGAACTGGTTCATACACAGGGTCAACTATAGCAACTTTATCATACAAAATTATACGTGGTTTGGCATGTTTGGCGTCTCTTGCATCTTCAGCACTCCTGAAGCAAACGTATGCAACTCTTTCATCCAATTCATGAGAAATTTTAATACTGAAGTCACCGAATTTCTTGTACTCTCTGTAAAGGGTATCTTTGACAATATCATCCGACGCTTTAGGATGTAATGCACTTACACATAGTACCTTGTAATAAGGACGAACGGAATCTTCCCTAACATCACGTGAGCGTACATAATCATCACGGTGCGGTGACACATACCGCCCACGGGGGCTCGGCGAACGCACACGGCGCCTGACCCTCTCTGGGGTGACGCGCTCATCAGAGCTGTCGTCATACCGACCTATGCTACTGCGTGTCCTTTTCGATCGCGGCATACTGTCTCTCGACGAACTCCTCTTCATATTACGAATTTTCACCGTTATTCGATCTCTATCTCTATCGCTACGCGGTAATCCAATCATGAAAGCTCAGTTCGACGAACCACTATCTGAAATGCACAACATTACACGTCACTTCAAAATGTCGCTTCCTTCCAGAATCACCACAACGCACAATACTGTTTTTATGTCTTACCACAACGAAAATAGTGACTTGAATCACTTAATCAGTTCACTAGACACGCTCCACTCTGCACAAAATAGTCAATTAACACAAAATCTTAATATTCACACAAGTTTTAAACGAAAAGAAAATGTCGATTGCTGAGTCACTAACGTAGTGAACGTAGTGATCACGCCAGTGTTGCCAGAGCCTAATCAGCCCAGGTTGCCATTTGTAGGTTCAAATGTTGCCATCTGAAACCAAAGGTTGCCATTAGAAAAAATCTGTAAAAAAACTATTTTTATGTAAATAAAAATATTTATCCATATACCTATACCTATTGGGTACTATTTATTGCTCTGCATTTTGGTTAATCAAAATTGAAATCCTCGAAGACCAACCAAAAACACTTTGCAGTTGAAATTACCTACTTAGGTACCTTTCGTCACCGGAGGTCGCTTAACGACCTCCGTCCTCCATGAGCGCAGGCCTGGGGGTGGCAGGTGAGGCCGCCTGTCACCCCAGCAGAAGCAGGCCGGGACGGGGGGGCGACTAGCGCCCCTCCCCCAAACCGGGGCAAGACGCGGGGACACCGTGGTTTCCAAACCCGAGGGGGCCATTTCGAAACCGGAGATGGCCCAGGCTCAGTCAGGGTGCGAGGGATATGCTCTATGGGCAACCTTATACCCCAGCGTCTGAAGACCCGAGACGGCGTGCGGTTTTAGTCGGTTCATGCTCGACATAACCACCCCCGCTGGCCGGCGGGAGGGTATCCGAAGGGATTTCCGCGCGAAAAAAAAAAGGTACCTTTCGTCGATTTCATGCGCATTAACTTAGGACTCTATGAGCAATCTTAAAAAGCGTCTTATTCGTATCCTAGGTACCCAAAAGGCTGGGGAAGGGCGCTGATTATAAATAATGAATGAATAATGATTCAATCAGTAAAATTGGTTTTTCAATGTCTGTGCACATCGATTAAAACAATAAAAAGAGAACTTACCAATAGATTTAGAAACAAAAGTATTTGTAAACCACGAAAACTTTCTTCCGTATATTACAAAATTTACAAAGTACTCTTTCACTTTCTTTAAGTTTCTTTGCACTGCACTGCACACTGCAAACAGACACATATAACCGCCCCCGCTGGCCGGCGAGGGGGTATCCGAATGGATTTCCGCACGAAAAAAAAAACGGTACTTTCTTCCATTTTTGTTTTCTTTTAGACTTTTCATAAAATTACTTTTATCTCTAGATTCACCAAAATAGACCTTGTGACTGTAGAAATACGGGTACAATTTGTTTGTCTACTAATTATGTATTGTTTTCAATTGGGAATAAAAATGCGTTCAAGGTTTTGATTTTATTCAATTCGATGCGAAGATATTCGATATTTTTTTTACTGATGATCACGCGACGAGTCGAAAAGTTGCCAATAAGTTGCCATTTGAGCTTGGTTGCCATTTGGTTGCCACCAAGGGTCAAATGTTGCCAAAATGGCAACCAAAGTTGCCAAATGGCAACGCTGGATCACGCATCGCCGAGAAAATTCAATATGGCCGACCGACCAATATCCGAATTCGACATTGCTGCTCACGTCCCGTCCGTCCGTCCGCTTCGCTTGGCTGGCTCGCGTTTTTCTCTCAATTATGTATTCGCTCCGTCCCCGCCCCCTTTACTCTATGCTTTACTGTCGAAGGGTATGTTTGGGGAGCAGGCTTTTAACGCTATAGTAACCAATCACATTGGTTGGTGCCGTTCCATGCCGGTGCCCACCGTCACCGGCGCCAACATGCTGTTCGTGATTGGGTAAATGTATACTGATAGTACTCACATGGAGCTTCCTAAACCTACGAACAGTATTCTATTCATCTTCCGATAAAGACATAATTTTTTTTTTTTTCATATTTATATTAGTCTTTTAATAATAATTTCTTATCAAGTTGAAGTTGTAATTAATTAACAATTTTATAAAAATCCACAAGTTAAGTTAGCATTATCGGATTCAGTTTTAGCTTCTTGATGAGGACTATGTATAAGCCAGGCCTTAGACACTTAGAACATCGGTTTCGTATCGTTTGCACTCCTATAATTTTCAAAGAATTATATACTTTCTTTCCATAGCACTTTGGCCTATTTTCGCTTGAAAACTGTTGACACAGCATGTTTAGCCACTACATAAACAAAACTCGCGATAATCGATATCACGTGGATGGAGCCGCGGGCATTAGTAAGTCAAATACTTTGACCTGTCCTATGAGATTATTAAATTAATAAAATATAAATATTATAAGATTTTATAAAATATTTATGTTGTGACATATTTTAATTCATAAGCATTCATACTTTCATAATGTGATATATTATGAACATTGTTATTATTATTATTATAGCGTACAATAAAGTATATAATAAGTAAATTAATAATGCTATTTTCAGGTAAGAATAATTATTTTTTTGGCGTTAAAAAGTTGCATTTCGTAATATTTTTTGGGTTAAATACTATCTAAATTGTTTTAAAGCTATTTTTAGTTGCAACAGTTATAATTTGCAATATTTTTGGAGTAAAATACTATGTAAACTAATTTAGAGCTGTGTTTCAGTAAAGACAGTTATATTTTGTAATATTTTTGAAGTAAAATACTATTTACATTAATTGAAAGCTGTTTTAGTAGAAATTTTTATATTTGTAATATTTTTAAAGTAAAATATTATGGAACCTAATTGAAAGCTATTTTAGTTGAAACAGTTATATTTTAAAATGACTACGAACTTCTGCCGTAGTTAATATAATATTCAAAATAGAGTCTGGCTATCGGTTCTTTGCACTGGACTGTTTTTTAAAATCTATACATGGCAATATTTTTGAACTGTCAGGAGTGTCATGTCACTGTCAAACGGATTGTCCCGTTTTTGTGTTTATAGTGTTTTTCAATCAATATTCTTTTGAAATTATTGAAAAATGCCGAAAGCTATCAAAGGCGTAGTTAGAAAGTTGATATTTACCATTATCGGCAAGTATCAAGACATAAAACTTGATAATGAACGAATCCAGAACGAAAAAATACGAAATCCTTACAGCTGCTGGTAAGTATTCTTGATAGTTGGCTTGATATTATGTCCGGGTATCATGTGTGAATACTATTTACTATTTATTTTTCTTGTATGTGTTTTAGAAGGTGACCTGGCGAGAGTCAAGACGTTAGTGAAAGAGTTAAAATGTTTTGAGGAAAAGGAAGCGTTGAACTCTGAAACGAAATATTTGGATACAATTACTATGACAGGTAGGTAAATTTATGGTTTTGTAAAATGTCTTAAAATCTTTGTGCGATTATTTTCAATGTTTGCATGTTTGCATACAAGTTTACCTTTGTTCATAGTATAGTGGAACAGTTAAATTATTGTTAGGCTTTTATATTTTTTACATTCAATTACATTTTTATATTTTTCCTTTGCAGAAATATCTGTTAGAACTATTAAAACAATCAAGAAGGAGGGTTCTATAAACCAAGGAGAATGGAATACACCCGGCAAGAAACGCCCTCGTCAGGGCACGGTGTCAAATCTGGATGATTTTGATTTAACGGCTATTAGGAATAAGATTAATGAATTTTACTGTGTAAAAAAACAGGTTCCTACTCTACGGAATTTACTTGTTGAACTCAGAGAGTCAATTGGCTTCACCGGCTGTCGTGAAACATTACGGCAGATATTGAAAAAAAAAATGGTTTCGAGTTTAAGAAAAACCAGAATGAAAGGTCTTTGCTCATAGGGAGAACTTTGAAATAGCTGCTCGGAGACACAGATATCTTCGAACAATTGCTGAGAAACGACAACAAGGGAAACCAATAATTTATCTTGATGAAACCTATGTTCACCAAAATTATAAGGTAAAAAAATCATGGCATGGTCCTTCCACTAGTGGAGTGATAGACAAAATGTCGTCTGGCAAGAGACATATTATAGTACATGCTGGATCAGAAAAGGGTTTTGTGCCCAATGCACTGTTAGTATTTAGTACCAAATCAAAAACAGCTGACTATCATGATGACATGAACGCAGAAAATTTTATGAAGTGGTTAGGTGAGAAATTGATTCCAAATTTGACAGAGCCTAGTGTGATTGATGGACAATGCTAGTTACCATGTTACACAAATAAATAAACCACCAACAATGCAGAACTTAAAAAGTGACATACAGAAATGGCTTAGAGAAAACGACATTCCATTTGAAGAAATTTATACTAAAGATGAATTAATGTGCCTCGTTAAAGAGAATAAGCCGGAACCCTTGTATAAAGCAGAAGAACTTCTAAAACAACATGGCCACGAAGTGCTTAAACTACCTCCATACCACTGTGATTTAAATGCTATTGAGCTCATATGGAGTTTAGCTAAACGAAAAGTGGCTAGCAAAAATATAGGAGTACCAGGGGCAGAAATGGAAAACTTAATTAAAGAGTCATTTCTTAGTGTAACGGCTGATGATTGGAAGAAATGCACAGATCACGTTATTCACGTCGAAAATGAATACAAATTAAGAGATGGAATCACAGAAACAGCACTGGAACGATTTATAATAAATGTACGTGATGATGATGACGATAGTGACAGTTCATTTTCAGGTGTTGAATTTATAGAATCAGACTTTGATTATGAATCATAATAAAATTATAAATATTAATGACTTGTAATTTTTTTTCTTGTATCCTGGACATGATCATTATTTGCATGATGAGCAAGCATGTATGTTAACTTTATGTGTAAGTTGGAAATTTATTTTTTAATAAAAGCATACTAGCAACAGAAATTACTAGTATAAAACTGCTTGTGTGGGTTCATACCGGTAGTGCAATGACTGGGGATCGAAACTGTAACCTCAACATTGTACGTCCAATGCCATAACCATTAGGCTACAGTCACCGTTAATTCATAAATACCGGAGTGCAAGTTTGGGCCGCAAACGGGACTAAACGCTATAATGATGATATCTAAGCTAATTTTAAAGTTTGTGCAGCTTATCCGACTCAGTTTGTTATATAATATGTACAGGTATGATAACACGTAATAAATAAAAATGTATAAAATAACTTTAATTGAATATAAAAAATAATAGTATCAAACGCATTTCTTCAGTCTATAGTCGGTGTTGTCACCCCTTGTTTTTTTGAATTTACCGCTCTTTTCTTGTGCAAAGAACCGATGGCCAGACTTTAGTTTGTAATACTTTGCCTCAAAAAACGACTACCGGTCACTGCTTAGGAATTGACCCTTAAATACTTGTATCTATTTTATAAAAATCATAATAAATACAGTTATAAGTTGTTACTGGAAGTTTTATTTTTGACATCAAATTTTTACAACAACGCAGGTTGTGAATAGTCAAAAATAATCGATATCGATTTAATATTTTGGTATAATAAGGCACATCACTATCGATGTCGATAAGTTAAGGTACATCACTATGGTTCTTATTTGTGTAGGTTGGTTTAGCTCATAGATTTATGAAAAATCTAAAATTTTCTTATAACTATGGTATAGCTACATGTCATTTTCAATTTGATGTGCTTTCGCGTCATGTTGGTAGTAAAGATTAGTGCTAATATGTATATGTGTGTGAGCTTTAAACACCGGGCATGTTTCAGCCTGCAAAAATGATAATTTCGATATAAAAGAAAATATATATTAATAGATCTTAATTAGCCCCAGCCCTTTCGAACTACGTTAATTAATTTATGAGCCCGTCTTTCGTTTTCCCAGGAAAAATCAAAATATCATTTTCCTTTTTTCACCTTTTCAAATACCCGTATCTCATTAAAACATGGTTATTTTTTATTCAACCTTGCTTAGAAAAAATGCCCTTGAGCTGATTTAAATTGCCCTTATTATTATAAATATTTAATAATAATCCTATAAAAAATAAAAAAACCGTAATGGGATTTCGAAGACAATTATTTGCGTACTGCGCATGCGCGGTAGAAAAAAGGCAACACTGCTCTAGTCTAAGGGCAGCATTTACAACAAAATATCCAAATATAAAGTTATTTTGTCGTAAGTCATAATAAAAAATGAAGCTGATGATTGAAGTAATATTTCAATGTAAGTGGCTTTATTATTACTAGATTTTTATTATCATTCCTTACACCCCGGCTGAAGACCCGAGACGGCATGCGGTTTAAGTCGGTTCAAGCCCGACCCCGGATACCCCCCGCCCTGGCCGGCGGGGGGTATCCGAAGGGATTTCCGCACGAAATAAAAAGAATATTATATTTTGGGGATAATGTTGAGTTAAACGTGAGTTGACAATGAAAATTAAAACATTGTTTAATTTTACGTCGAATATAACCTCAATTATTTTAACTTGTATCTCAGTATTTATTTTGAATTATAAGTTTAATAATTTTCTTTTATTGAATTTGTTACTTATACTACTTAAATAAAATTAAATGCTATTTTCCACTTTTTTTAATAATCTAAGGTGAAGTCTCCTTAACTGACCTAATAATAACATAACATAAACTCACGCCTATATCCCCGAAGGGGTAGGCTGAGGTGCTAGCACCCACATTTCGCCAGTTTATGTTTAGGTCCCAATGTAATAGGTGGCGAGCCTATTGCCATTAACCGGGCACTTATAAACCTGCGATAAATACACCTACACACTGACCTAATAATTCCAATATTTCAAGAAATAGTAAATTTTAACAAATAAAATATTCATTAAATTTCTTTTTGGTATCTAAGTCTTATCTGAACTTTGCAATCTCTATTGACAGTTCTCTTTCTAGGTAACTTATACTTATTCAAATGGACACTTTTGACATAAAATATCCCACTTATTTTTATTCTTGGTGAGTGAAGTAGTAATTTTTTTTTTGTATTTAACCAAATCATTTCTCTCCACCCAGTAATGATTCGTCAAACTACACGCTATACAGGGCGTCTCACGGCAATGTGGCATTGCATTGGACGGAAAGTACCTTAATTATTGAAGATGGGACATTTTACTGAAAGAAGACTTTATTTTAATTTTAAAAACCATTTTTTTTATACCACTAAGGTGGCAGACAAGCACACGGCCCACCTGATGGGAAGCGGTTACCGCGGCCTATGGACGTGTGCAACACCAGTGGCGTCACACTCAAGCTGCCGACCCTGTAAAGGAAAGGGGATGGGAAAGGAGTTTGGGAGGGGATGGGAAAGGAGTTTGGGAGGGGATGGGAAAGGCGTTTGGGCTCCGGCACTCTCACTCACCGAACGGAACGCAACAGTTCAAATACTGTTACTTGGCGTCGATATTCTGTGAGAGGGTGGTGCTTCCCCGGTCGAGTCATGCAACGGCCAAAATGACTGTTGCTTGACTCTACCACCTAAGAACATTTGAACTGCATTCATACATTTTTAATAATTTGCTCGTTGAACCGGGAATCGAACCCGGTTCACGAGAAAAAGAAATCGGTCTGTAGTTTTATGATACCGATCGGAAGGCATCATCGTAAGGGTTATTTTTTTCTAAATAAATTAGTATCAGAAATAAAGGGAAGACCATGAATTTTAACATTTGATGTGAAATTTTGTTCAGAAAAATGAAAAGCTGACATTGCCGTAAGGACATACAACTGACATTATCATAAGTACCTATTACTAATGAATTTACTTACCCACTTGAGAAGTACGCATCATTTCCCTATTATAATTTAAGTGCATGATAGAATGATAAATAGATACGTATGTGGAGGAACAGGGTGTGATGTTCCTCCGACATAAAGGGAGGATCCTCCGACCACACCTGCGATCACGCCTGGCGGGCCGCGGCCCAACAGTTGTCGTTGGGATGTTGTAAATATGCTATACCAGCGCGCGAACTTCACTTTCGCGATTCAGGATTGGTATTGATATAGTATAGTATCCAAGTAGTTCACCTTGTTGTCGCTAGATGGCGCTGGGTATATGTGGTATCGCCACATCACTCCCCTCCAAGACCGGAGGTTGATTGCGATGAGTCAGCTGTCTTAAGCTCTCTTGTGGAGCGTGCCAGTGCCAGTCTTGTGTAGTTCCATTTCGTCGGAACTGGACGCCGCTGGTTCCATTGGTGGAACAGTCTTCCTCGCTAGTCCTCGTTAATTGGGACTAACCGCTGGTCCCGAAGATGCGGGGCTGAGTGCGGTGATGCGGTGCTGCGGTGAAAATGCCCAGTGAATCGGGGCTCGAAGCGTCGAGGTGAGTCCTCGGTGAGCCCTCGTTGAGGCGAGGCGAATCCTCAGTGAGATGAGGTGAGTCCTCGACAGTGAGACGGGGCGAATCCTCTTGAGTCGAGGTAAGTCCCCCGCGTATGGGGCGAATGCTGCGTAGACGGGAGAGATGTGCTCTTCTTATGTGGACCGTATATGCCGTAGGCAATGACTGCTACGTAGACGGGAGAGATGTGCTCTTCTTACGTGGACCGTATGGGCAGTGTGCTGTGTCTTAGAGGCTGATGTGGCCGTAGGGTAACCAAGCTGCAGCGGTCGCTGCATGCTGTGGTATCCCAGTTGAGGCCGAAGCTGCTGGATGGCGAAGACTTAATTACCGCTCATGCGGAAGAAGTGAATAGGATAGTGGCGATAGGAATGCTCCTGATATGTTCAGCAAAGGTTACGTGATCAGATCACGTCGGGGTCACCACTGTGGAGGAACGGGGTGTGATGTTCCTCCAACACAAAGGGAGGATCCTCCGACCAGGCAAGGTGATCACGCCTTACGCCCACGACAACCGTTGGGCCGCGGGCCAACGGTTGTCGTTGGGATGTTGTATATATGCTATACCAGCGCGCGAACTTCACTTTCGCGATTCAGGATTGGTATTGATATAGTATAGTATCCAAGTAGTTCACCTTGTTGTCGCTAGATGGCGCTGGGTATATGTGGTATCGCCACACGTAATTAGTAGCTACCTGATTGTATGCAACAAATCGAGCCATATCGTAGCGTATACAGTCCCCCGAACGCGCCTTATGCAAGATTTGAAGAAACGATGGAAGAAGCGCTTTTTAAATGCCGTTGCTCTAAAAAGTCAATAATAGTTTGTGGAGACTTTAATGTTAATATATTAGATAACACTTTAGCGCCAGTAGAGAAAAATAAAATGTTGAATCTGTTCAAGTCCTTTAATCTTGGTAATGTATTTTTGGAACCTACTCGAATAACTGCCACAAGTGCAACATGTATTGATAATATTTTCACGGACATTAAACCTATTAACAAATGTATTGTGGATGCTGTACACTCGGATCATCGTGGCCAATTTATAAAATGCTACAGAAAT
The DNA here is from genome assembly GCA_946251805.1 of Cybosia mesomella. Taxonomy (NCBI): domain Eukaryota; kingdom Metazoa; phylum Arthropoda; class Insecta; order Lepidoptera; family Erebidae; genus Cybosia; species Cybosia mesomella. The sequence goes on along the minus strand of OX276405.1, from coordinate 20,894,221 downwards.
TATTATGAAGTAAGAAGAAAAGAAATTAAATTTGTACCGATAAACCAATATCGTTTAGATGCTTTCAAGGAAAATATAGTGAATAAACTTCCTGATTTGCCCTTGTACACTAGTGTAGATAAGTCTTATGCAGACTTAATTAACCTGATCAATACTGAGTTTGGGAGAATTTTTACCCCAAAAACATTATCGATTGGCAGCCGTCCTGTTTTCAGTGACTGGGCAACACCAGGGATTTATAATAGCAGGAGGAGATTGTATGAATTATATTCTGAAAAATCATACAATTTCAACCCTGATTTTCAGAATTATGTCAAAAACTATTCTAAAATATTTAAGCGAGCCTGTTCCTTTGCTAAATCAAACTTTATAAAAAACAAAATATCAAATTCTGTTAATAAAATTAAGACTACTTGGAACATTATAAATTCCGAATGTGGTAAATCTCCAGCAGTTGTAAGAGATTACCATTTAAAAATAGACGGTCGCCATGTCACGGAGGATCTGGAAGTTGCGACAGAGTTTGAACACTTTTTTTCAAATATACCTGTAGCCACTACCCGAACTCTTCAGTCGTCTTCCACTTCCGCTGAGTCATTGCTTATGGAATCAATTACAAAATGTGAGGACGCTTTCAGATTCTCAGTTGTTGATAGCAAGGACATCACAAAAGCGTTTAAATCCATTGATATTAAAAAGACCGCGGACCTATGGGGATTATCAGTCAAAACTGTTTCAAGCATCATTGATGTCATTGCTCCCCATCTAGCAACTGTGTTTAATGACTGCGTCAGTAGCGGTATATTTCCTGATTTAATGAAACATAGTAAAGTCATACCTTTGTTCAAGGCAGGCAGCACCTCAGATCCCTCGAATTTCAGACCCATCTCTGTGTTGCCAACCTTGAGTAAAGTATTTGAGAAATTAATTCTAGACCAAATGCTAACCCATTTTAATAAATATAAATTATTTCATGATAAACAGTTTGGGTTTACTAAAGGACGATCAACGACGGATGCTGGTATAGAGTTATTGAAATGTATTTACGAGGCCTGGGAGGATAAGCAGGATGCATTAGGTGTTTTCTGCGATCTATCCAGAGCCTTCGATTGCGTCCACCATGATACATTGGTCAGGAAATTAGATTATTACGGAATAAGGAACAAGGCTCTCGACCTTTTGACTTCTTATTTAAACAATAGAATTCAGAGGGTTGATGTGAACGGTACACGTTCGGTGGGATCTTTGGTTTCGATGGGCGTTCCACAGGGTTCGATACTTGGACCATTTTTATTTTTAATTTATATAAATGACCTCCCTTACTACGTAAGGGATAAAAATAGTATTGTTTTGTTTGCTGATGATACTTCCTTAATATTTAAAATTAAAAGACAATTAGATAATTATGACGAAGTGAACAACGCAATCTCACGAGTGGTTCATTGGTTTAATATAAATAATCTTTGCCTTAATGAAAAAAAAACCAAATGTATTAAATTCACCCTACCTAATGTTACACAGGTGGAAACCAATGTACAACTTAATGGACAGTTGTTGAGCCTTGTGGAATCAACCGTGTTCTTAGGTTTAAGTATCGATGCTAAATTACAGTGGGGATCACATATTGAAAAAATAGCTAGTAGGTTAAGTTCTGCTTCCTACGCTGTGAAAAAGATTAGGACTTTAACAGACATAGATACCGCTAGAATAGTTTATTTCAGTTATTTCCATAGTATTATGAGCTATGGCATTCTCCTTTGGGGTAATGCCGCAGATTTAAATACAATCTTTGTGCTGCAAAAGCGGGCGGTGCGGGCAATTTTTAGGTTGGGCCCAAGAGTCTCCCTCCGAGAAAAGTTCAAAGAAATAAACATTCTAACTGTAGTTTCCCAATATATTTTTGAAAATCTTTTGTATGTTAGAAGAAACATTTCCAATTTTTTAAGGCTTTGTGATATACATAACGTAAATACTAGACATAAAAACAATCTTGTGGTTTGTAATAGTCGACTCCACAAGATTAGTAATTCCTTTCAGGGTAACTGTATACGCTTCTACAACAAGCTTCCTAGTGAAATGAAGAATCTACCTCTTCATAAATTTAAAAGCCAAATTAAAAGTAAACTCTGCCAAAAAGGCTACTATAAAATTCAAGACTATTTAGACGACAAACAAGCTTGGATATGAACTGTTTGCTCTCTCTCTATGCTACTCAAATGGAATATTGTACTTAGGTTAAGTAAATATGTTTGTAAATAGACCAAAAAAAAAAAAACAGCCCGCTGAGTTTCTTGCCGGAGTCTTCTCAGGACGGGGCCGCGTTTCGAACCGGTGGTCCATTTGCCAAACACTGGATTATTTATTTTTTTATGACGTTTTGTAAGTGCCGTATTGGTGGTCTATGCAGAATAAATGGTTTTTGACTTTGACTTTGACTTTGCCGAAAGACGCGTAAATTATTTTGTCCATCACAAAGCGCCTGGCTGATTATAAAGAAATACTTCAAAAACGTGTTCTATTTTCAAACTTTTATTCTTTTGTTTCTGTGATTTTCATTATAGGATTATTGCATTGTATTGTGATTTTTTAACATAACCATGGCGTATCAAAATAATTTTGATTTAATGGAAGCTTACTTTTTAAACGCTAAAAACATAACATTAGCCTTACAATGGCACCGCGAAAGATATCCGGATAGAAATACACCATCTCGATTTGCTATGAAACGGTTTGTGGATAATCTGCTAAATTTGGGACGTTTCGATCATCGCATACGCATACCACAATCGCGGCACCAAATGATAAACACCGACGATGAACTCGACATTTTGATATACTTTGAGGCAAATCCTAAAAGCTCAGTGAGGGAAGGTGAAGAAGTAATCGGAATTTCGAAAAACAAAATACACCGTGTTCTGAAAAAATACAAATTCAAAAGTTATGTTGAATTGGTTGTTGTTTGGCGATTAATACAAAAATTAATGCCTACGAGAATCCCTTACGTATCCGCGAGACTAATAATCAAGTACGTTTTTCGTTCAACTGTTAGTGTGGGATTGGACGGCCTCTGTGGCGTAGCGGTAGTGCATTCGACTGCTACGACAGGGGGCGCGGGTTCGATTCCCGCTCAGTGCAAATATTTGTATGCATGAATATGTCTATTTGCATTTGGTCTGGGTGTTTCTATGTATAATATGTATGTATTTACAAAAAAAAAAGTATATAAGTATGTTTATCCGCATTCTAGAACCCATAACACAAGCTAGTTAAACTATGCTTACTTTGGGTCTAGAAAGCGCTGTGTAGAATGTCGTAGAATATTTATTTTTTTATTTATTGTAAATAACCGGATCCTCTTAGTACATTTTTATGAAGGGCATTTGAATACGGAAAGGTGTTTAAAAATACTTGAGATATTAAGAAATGAGATAAATAATCTTCCGGTCGCAAAACGACAAAACCTTACTTTTCAGCAAGATGGGCTCCGGCTCATAACAGTCACAGAACAAGGGAATATCTCATTGAACACTTTCGTCCCTGGATTGGGACAAATGGACAAATAAGATGGCCGCCGAGATCCCCAGATCTAACCCCGTTAGATTTTTTTGTGGGGTTATGTAAAAAAAATTGTTTACAAGTACCAGCATGAAAGTGTCAACCAGCTACAAAGAGATATTAGACGTATTATTCTAAATATCCACCACAACAAGATAAAAAAATCGAGACTGAGAGAAATAATCCAAAGAGTGCGACTTTGTATTGAACAGGATGGGGCTCATTTCGAGCATTTGTTAAATTGATTAATTTTGTATTAAAAATTTTAAAATTCATGGTCTTCCCTTTATTTCTGATACTAATTTATTTAGCAAAAAATAACCCTTACGATGATGCCTTCCGATCGGTATCATAAAACAGACCAATTTTTGTTTCCGGACCGGGTTCGATTCCCGGTTCAACGAGTCAATTATTAAAAATGTATGAATGAAGTTCAAATGGTTTTTAAAATTAAAATAAAGTCTTCTTTCAGTAAAATGTCCCATCTTCAATAATTAAGGTACTTTCCCTCCATGTGGCATTGCCGTGGGACGCCCTGTATAGCCTGTAGTTTGACGAATCATAACTGGGTGGAGAGAAATGATTTGGTTAAATACAAAAAAAATTACCACTTCACCCACTAAGAATAAAAATAAGTGGGATATTTTATGTCAAAAGTGGCCATTTGAATAAGTAGTCTTAAGTGTCCGAGAAAGAGAACTGTCAATAGAGATTGCAAAGTTCAGATAAGACTTAAATACCAAAAAGAAATTTATTGAATATTTTATTTGTTAAAATTTACTATTTCTTGAAATATTGGAATTATTAGGTCAGTTAAGGAGACTTCAGCTTAGATTATTAAAAAAAAGTGGAAAATAGGATTTAATTTTATATAAGCAGGCATAACAAATTCAATAAAAGAACATTATTAAACTTATAATTCAAAATAAATACTGAGATACAAGTTAAAATTGAGGTTATATTCGACGTAAAAATAAAACAATGTTTTAATTTTCATTATTAACTCACGTTTAACTCAACATTATCCCCATATACCTAATGATAATAAAAATCTAGTAATAATAAAGCCACTTACATTGAAATATTACTTCAATCATCAGCTTCATTTTTTATTATGACTTACGACGAGAAATAACTTTATATTTTGATATTTTATTGTAAATGCTGCCCTAAGACTAGAGCAGTGTTGCCTTTTTTCTACCGCGCATGCGCAATGCGCAAATAATTGTTTTCCAAATCCCATTACGGTTTTTTTATTTTTTATAGGATTATTATTAAATATTTATAATAATTGACACGCGGGCAATTTAAATCAGCTCAAGGGCAATTTTTCTACGTTTGGTAGAATAAAAAATAACCATATTTTAAAGAGATACGGGTATTTGAAAAGGTGAAAAAAGGAAAATGACATTTTGATTTTTCCTAGGAAAATAAAGACGGGCTCATAAATTAATTAACGTAGTTCGAAAGGGCTAATTATGATCTATCAATATACATATATATTTTTTATATCGAAATTTTCATTTTTGCAGGCCGAAACATGCCCGGTGCTTTAAACGTATGTTCTAAGTGCATTCTCTCCTTACGTAGTATTACTTACTCTGTGGTATTAGCCTTCAAATATGAAAATTTTATTGAATATAGTAACCATAATAATCTGCGAATATGAATGTTATTATCTGTGGTTAATGTTAAATGTTATTGTTATTTTGTTGCAAATATTGTAGGTACCTATCGAAATAAATGAGTAGGTCCTAATTTTTTATATTTCTACATCACTTAATTATTTGAGATTGAGCAAAGGAACTCAGCGGAAACGGCAATAATATTGTACCTAAGATGAAATGATATATAATAAGCGTATAGGTATGTAAAGTATAAAATAATATTACTACATAGTGCAAAGTTCAATGTCATATCATTTAAGTACTCATACTATAATAATATTTTTGTAATACTAGTAAAAAACAACCACTATAATGCTTTATCTTAATCCAGGTAATAAGAATATTATCTTGCTAATAAAAACCAACTACAGTGTACTAAGAATAAAATTAATACTTGATGCTGTAGAGTGCATCCATAATGGATGTAGTTATAAAGGTGAATAACCAATCTAATGGAAGGGACAAATTGGCCAGGTTTGTAATATATATATTTTTTTTTTACAAAAATGTGGTCGTCAAAAAAAATATTGTTAGAGGGACCACATCACATTATTTCAACTCAAAACCCATACCATTAAGTGAAGAGTTAAATATTACCTATGCAATACAATTACGGGCTTATTTTGTATGGCATACAGCTGTTGCTAGCAACTTCGATTGCATAAACAAGAATTTCATAGCCTAGTCCAGGTCATGGTCTATCTGTGTACACATATAAAGCCCAATCCATTTAGTTGTTTTTAAATAACAACAAAATTAAAAAGTCATATATTAGTGGAAAGTATTTTTCTGAAACAAGGCTAGCACATAAATCCTATATTAGTAGTTTTTTATGATATAACCCTACAAACTCTTTAGTTTTTGGGGCCTGGGTTTGAAATTGCAAGTTACAAATTAAATGTGTGACACAAGCCATAACATTACAACTGATTGTTTATAATTATAATATTCCTTACTTTGTTTTAATTCGATGTTTATGTATAAAAATCATATAAATGGTTATTAACTTCACGATTTATATATGAAACTATGATAACTGTCAATAATTATAATTACAATAATGAAGTGAGTTATCAGTTAGTTTAATTATTAGTATGTTACAGGCTCATACAATATACAAGTCGTTTAATCTGGCATCAATTGGAGAAACGACATGCTAACAAATATTCTATTGACCGAATAAAAAATTTAGAACTTACATTGAGCTCATTTAGAAAAAGTAAGTTGAGTTTTAATATTTATAGAATTATAGACAAATGATAAAGGGAAATTTACCATGTAATGGATAGTTGTCAAAACTGAAAAAAACCTTACCTAACAGTTCTATATTCCACAACACAATACTCATATTTTGTAATAAATACAGAATTAGACAAACAGGTATTTAATCAGAAATGTTCTTATATTGCTGCTGAAAGCACAGGAGTGGAATCATGTTCTGGTCTTTTGTGATAACCATTGTGTCCAAGAGAAAAATGATATGGGTATAGTAAGAAGGCATTGTAATGTATGCAAACATTTCCTACAATACCTACTAAGGAATAAAATACATGTAGGGAGGAAAGTCTTCTAAATTTAAGAGGTTCAACTTACCTTGCAAGTTTGAGGCAACTTCTAAATAGCTTAGGTTAGGCCAAACTTAACAGTATACATTTTTGCTCATTGATATTTCATTTGCAGTACTAAGGCTTGGAAGATGCATAGACACATGTTATGCTGCCTTAAATAGTATGCACATTGAGGACCCAATTTTGCGATTGACACTGACCATCAGCAAATTGGCCACTGGATTGTTCCTGTATGCAGACCACATTGTGTGGCTTACAAAAAGTGGTTTTCTCAAGACTGACTCGGAAAAATGGAACCGCACTGCAAACAGATTCTGGCTTCTGTCAATAATAGCGAACCTAGCAAGAGATTTGTATGAAATCCTTCATCTGTTAGAATTACATAAAACAAAATATCTAAAGCCATCAGAATTGATGAACACTTCATTGAAAAATTATGATTGGATCGGTGGAATGAAATATCTCTATATGTTTGTATCTTGCCATAATGATGTTTTTATTGACACATTAAAGAACTCTTGTGACATATTCATTCCCCTTACTGCTCTAGGATTAACTAAACTAAGCCCTAGTACAGTTGGAGTATTGGGAGCAGTTTCTTCTATAGCTGCTTTAATAACTGTTGTAAAACCTATTACTAAGTTGGTTCCGGCTTAAAAAGCTTCAAAATGATTTTGTTAAAATGGTGCTGGGCTGTAATTTGTGATACTTTTTTTACCTACATTTGTAGAGTACAAGTAAATTTCGCTTCAAAAAGCTTGTTGGCAATTGCCAATTGGTCAATAATGTTATTGAAAAGATAATGAGTTATATTTGGGATGTGATGTATTCATATACCCAGACAATTTTGTCAAATAAATAAAATGAATTCACAGTACTCGTTTTTTTTTAAACACTCGACACTTGTTATTCAAGTGTAGTGTAATGTAATAATTTTTGATCTTACAACAATCCATATATTCTTCAATCAATACAACCTTTTGCAGTCCACTGTTGGACATGGCCTCCCTGAATGTGCACCATAACACCTGATTGTAAGTCTTCCACATAGCCTCTCTCAAGTACCTTATTCATCAGTCCATTAAATTGAAATAGGGAAAAGCAGATCTGACTACATTCACTTTATTACTATATAATTTATAATTACAATATGAAACAATTTAACTTTTAAACTAAACTGCAGTATCTTTCAAATAGCATAAGGATCATTTTTGTCAAACACATGGAACTTTGTATATGTGGGTTTAGATGTGAAATCTTTTTTACCGTCTTGCCAGCCTCTTGGTGGTGCTTTATTATAGTCAAAGGAAGACTTTAGTTTCCCATACAAATCAGATTCTCTTTCAATATCTTCTCTATATCTATCCTTAGCAACTTTTTTCCCTGTAACGGGGTCAGTTATGTCCCCAAATTCGTAAACTACTTCTTTAACTTCATGAGTGATCAGTTTGGTAAGCTTTTGTGGTAATGCCTGTATGAGTACAACATCGCCGACCTTACACATTTGTTGGGGATCATGACAATAATAGAACTCATCTTTTCTGAAATACTGAAAAATACAATTCAAATTAGTATACGTATTTAAAAGGTATATTAAGCAATAAGTATTTGTTTATTGATCGGCATTAAGTACAAACCATTAGCAAGTTCTCGTCCAATTCTAACCTTTTTACTCTGATTTTGGCAGCATTCTGTTTTAGTGTAGGAACACAATGACCTAGTAGTAGAAGCTTTTTTGCTGCTTCGCCTAGATTTCGAGCCATTTTTTATGGTCGGCATAAACTTGAATAGTGAATTATTAAAAATTAACCATGCAACAAGGAACAAAACAATTTTCTTCAGTAGGTATAAAATAAAGCATAGATTATTATATATATACTAGAAAGTACTCAATCTATGAAGTACTCTGCCAAAATACGATAGTACGAGTCATAGATTATTATAGAGTCACAGAGTACATAGGTAATCACAGATCACTATAATTTGTACTACGTAGTAAGCATAGATTATTATATATATATAAAAGCTGAGAGTGCCCATGTCGCATGTCGGAGTGTTGCAAATTGTAATTTTGAAAAATCAGCTTTAGAATTTTTTGGTCGGTGATTATTCCTTCGTGTCAAGGAAACAATCTACTAACTTTCACAGATAAGTTCAAATCGTAAACAGTTTCTGAAACATAATATGTTTCAGTAAGGGTTTTGATGATGAGATATTTGAATTTAAAATTCATCTCATCATCATAAAAATAAACAATATAGAGACCAACAGAATAGAAAAATATCCAACTCATATCGTAAAATTGAACCTTATTTCTTAGATCACAAAGTGCATTTTACTGTACAGTGTACATGATCAATATCCTGTTTTTTTACATCTCTGGCATGGTTACTAGTGTCTTTGTGCCTTCATGAGTATTGTGTAGATAAATGTGTTTTATCAATGTATTGCAATTTACCAAAACTAGGTTAAAATGCTTAGTATAATTTTTATAGATTTGTATGTATAAAAATATACTAAGCATTTCAACCTACGAAAAATTCATAATTTAAGCTCCCAATCTACTAGAAAAGTATAAATCTATTAAGTGGTCAGTCTTGGGGCAAATATTGGTAACTGGTTACAAAGTCCCTAAGCGGGGCAAAAGTAGACAGAGAATTCTCTGTCTACGGGGGCAAAGCAAAAGAGAAGTGCTGCCAATACAAATTTATCGATTCCCCGCTTCAGAAATGCCAATTCCCCAATACAAACAAATTAAAAGTAAGGGCCACGAGCCACGTCCTTATTTACATTTTATTTTAGTGCAGATCACTGCACTTTTCCATAATTTTGTTTTTTGTAAATTTCAACCGTTTCAATAATGTTGGTAATCTTTGCAAATTAAGTTGAAATGGTTGCTTTCAAAATATTTACTATATTAATCATAGATTATGATATTAATACAGTAGCTGTACCTGTCAAGTCCGAACATGATTGTTTAATTTTAAGTACCTATTAAGGCCCTGCGGTCTCCTGCGCGTTTTTAAAGCCTATCTCCTGCGCGCGTTTCACTGTACACATTACACAAAACACATTTTGGGTGATAGAGGGATTTTGTCTCTCGCGGTCGATGGAAAGCATCTATGAATTTTCCCCAGCGCGGGTGAAGGAGGGCGAAATATTGTCACAGAATGGAGCGGGACAGAGACATAATTACTCATCTAAAAAAAAAATTTTGGTTAACGAGCCTCCGTCGTCGCGCCCAGCGTTTACCACCAAAGAGACCTACAAACTCATGACTGCGCATCTAGAGTACCTACATTGTAAAGATTTATACCTCTATGTATGCTTGAAATATTTAAAACAGAATTTGGCTATTTGACAGCAAACGTCAAAGTAATTTGGCTTTTTGGCAGTACCTGAACGTTTTCGAAACATTTCTTTATATTAAACTGCAGGAGACCCTATGTGTATATTGACAAAATATGATAAAACTTCTGATAATGCACTTGACATTTTTTCAATCACAACTTTCCGCGTAAAACTATTTTAAATCCGTTAAAATTGACTAAATCAGATTTCTGAATGACCGTAAGCTAGGACTGAGTCTTTTTATATGGAAAACCAATTGATCTGTTTCATTGTTTTACATTCTAAGTCTATATTTTTAAATAAAGGATCTTAAAAGAAGAAGAAATCATAATATTAGGTCCTTACATATGAAATTGGCGTTATGTAAGGGAAGAACATAAAGTCGTTATTTTTTTTAAATATAATATATTTATTTAATCAATGTCTGTCTATATGCACTTCTGCCATCACATAGGTAGTTCATTGATCCCTTTACTAAACATTCATTGAATTCCTGAGACGAGCTCAGCCGAATACAAGGGATTTTTTTTTCTTTATCTTGCAATGGTTCACCCCAGCACGAGTCTATTACCGAAAACAGCAACTCGATAGTTCATCTCCTTCATACCCACAACCGTGACAGAAAATTGGCAACGACGACGTCGACGACAACTCGATAGCAATAGGGCTTTTCTAAAGAAAATCCCTAAAAAAAACCATTCGGACGGGAATCAAAAAACCTTTGAGGGCGCTTTGGACTGCCCCATGGGAGTTGAATTTTTTTCCCTTGCAAGAAGTTATCCAAATTAAAAAAAAAAAATGGTAATCTTTTGGAGCAAGTCCGGGTAGTACGGTGGATGTCTTAGACATCCAATTAAAACTCCTGTAATTTGGTAGCCGTCTGTTGTGCAGTGTGTGGTCTAGCGTTGTCCTGAAGCAGCAGTGGCCTAGAGCGATTTACCAGCCTCGGTTATTCAGCTAGCTTATTTATCATGGTTTGCAGTTGCTGACAATAGACATTCGCCGTAATCGTCTGGCCAGATTTAAGAAAGCTGTAGTGAACGACACTGCCACTAGTCCACCAAACGCTCACAAGTAATTTTTTTTTGTCAGTTTTTGGCTGGTTCGCCAGGGTTCAGCCATTGCGATGAGCGTTTCCGATTATCGTACAGGATCCACTTTTCATCAAAGGTAATGATTCGATTTAAAATCGCTCCATTATTGTGCCGGGTGAGTAATGTAACGCAGAAGTCGACGCGCGTTTGTCGGTTTGCTGCACTTCATTCATGAGGTACCCACCTTTCGGGGTGCGACTGGTTGGATCACCTCCAAGTTTGGTGCACCCTGGGCAACGTGGGCGATGACGCATCATTGATTGCTCCTCTGGAGTAGCTGGCGTCAACGTCAACGGCCAAGAGTCTGACCAACCGGCCCTTTTCAGGGCCAGCTGACCCCATTGCACGAGGGGGTCGGGGTATGGCGGGCCTGCAAGGCCCGCGGGGGGGCGTGGTCGCTCCAGGTACCCTCTGCTGTTATCAGAGGGGACACTGCGAATGGCCCAGGGTCAGTCGGAGTGCGAGGGATATGCTCTATGGGTAACCTTACACCCCGGCGTCTGTAGACCCGAGACGGAGTGCGGTTCGTGTCGGTTCAAGCCCGACATAACCGCCCCCGCTAGCCGGCGGGGGGGTATCCGAAGGGATTTCCGCATAAAAAAAAAAAGGTACCCACCTTTCAAGCTTTTTCACCTTCCCAATTTGCTTCAAGTGGATTAAAACAGTTTTATCACTAAAAGCCTAGCTGCAGGTTGCGGTGTATTTTGCGATGGATCTGCTTCCACAATAGCCTTCAATTCTTTATTACCAAATTTGGTCTCCGGCCATCCACGGGGCTTATTCTGCAGGTCGAAATTTCCAGAACGAAAACGGAGTGTCTTTTCTTTTGCGACACCGCCGCCATACACATCATTAATCCTTCGAGCCGTTTCTGCAGCACTGGTGCCACGATGGAACTAACGATATTTCAAGTTTTCCATTTTGTAAACTAAGTGCGCAAAGAAAAAATCAAATGAATTATGGTTTTCAAAACAAAAGCATGAGTAAATAACTGTATAAATTTGAATTTGGAATTTCTAACCAAAGAGGAGATACATATTTGAGATCAAAGTGGCCAGTACTTACGAGAAAACGCCAATTTGAAGGACCTAATATAATGTACATATGTACCGTAACAAAAAAATAATAATTCAATTTTTCAAAGTGATCACAAACTTTTTGATGTGTACTTAGGTGTCGAAACCTATTCACGTTGTGCATTGGTTCAGGGAATTAAGTTAAGCGTTACGAGCTCGTCAACCTCGGTAACATTTACATGACATGAAATGGTTTTTACAACTTACAAAACGTGTACGACGTGTACCACTGAAGATGTCGACCGCAGTGATCGACGAAACGTCTGGAATACAAGTTTCCGATGGACCACGGCCAAACAGCCCGGAAGCAGTATATTCTACATGCAACGCCGGCCGTGAATCTTAAGATTTATAAACTTACAAAAACTTTACAACAATTTGTGGCTGTGATGACTCTTTTCCTTGACATAATATTTTCACACAGATGTTGTGCTTACACTTTTTTTTTTACGTGCGAAAATCCCTTCGGATACCCCCCCGCTGGCCAGCGGGGGTGGTTATGTCATGTCTCGACTAAAACCGCACGGTGTCCTCCCCAAGTGTCCGTTGCCGGGCACCCCTCGAAAGGATAACCCCAGGGTTTGTGCTTACACTTACCTTAGGATTTTTGTTTGTTTACAAGTAAATAATTCTATTCTATTCCTTCATCTACCTGTTCCTAAAACCTACATTATTAATCATTTTAACATTACTTTCATATCTTCTCATGCCCATACCACGACAGCCGCTCGCTTCAAAATTTTTTTCACGGTAGGTATTTAACTTTCAAAATTCCTCGTATTCCTTATTCTGTGACACCATACACCGATCTCAACGTTCGCATCTCTAATACTGTCTAATACATGCAGTTGTCTTCCACTCGTCGCATTCAATAGGTACCTTACAATGTATATTTATGATGCATCAGTGGCGAAGTGTGAAAAATTTCCAAAGGGTATCGATATAAAGAAAATCTTACATCGATCTACTTGCAATCCAATGGCTCGTTGTACCTACAAATTTTTTTTATCGGTTTATCGACTTTTGCCACCTTCAATAAGCGTAAGCATTCATCAATTGCACCATTGCAAGATAAAAAAAAAAAAAATATCCCTTGTATTCGGCTGAGCTCGTCTCAAGAATTCAGCTTGTTTTTTTTTATCTTGCAATGGTTCAACCCAGCACGAATCTATTACCGAAAACAGCAACTCGATAGCTCATCTCCTTCATACCCAAAACCGTGACAGAAAATTGGCAACGACGACGTCGACGACAACTAGATAGCCTATTGCTATCTAGTTGTCGTCGACGTCGGACGTCGGCTTTTCTAAAGAAAAAGAATTAGGGTTCCATGAAGAAAAATTTAAACCTTAAAAATCTAAATCCATGCGGACGAAGTCACGGGCACAGCTATTTAAAATGTTATTAATGTCAGTAAATCCTGTACGACTCGGAAAATAAAATCCCTGAAATATAATTTATTGACTTTACATGAGCCCCTCAACCATGGAAATTAATCATAATAAGAATCATGAGAATATTTTTGCTTAAAATCCAAATAAAGTTGGATAAGCACGAGCTAAACATAAGAGATGTATTTTTATGAAAACTTAATTTATTAGAACTTATTGTGAGAAAATCAAAGCTGCAAATTACGCTACTTAATAAGCTACAAAATTATTTCTAACTACTTTAACGCAAAAATAATTACAATATGTACTTTTTTTTTCGTGCGGAAATCCCCTCGCATACGCCGCCGGCCAGCGGGGGCAGTTATGTCGGGTTTGAACCGATTAAATCCGCACGCCGTCTCGGGTCTTAAGACTCCGGGGTGTAAAGTTGCCCAAAGAGCATATCTCTCGCACCCCGACTGACCCTTTTTTTTTCCATGCGGAAATCCCTTCGGATACCCCCCGCCGGCCAGCGGGGGCGGTTATGTCGGGCTTGAACCGACTAAAACCGCACGCCGTCTCGGGTCTACAGACACCGGGGTGTAAGGTTGCCTATAGAGCATATCCCTCGCACCCCGACTGACCCTGGGCCATCTCCGGTTTCGAGATGGCCCCCTCGGGTTTGGGAACCACGGTGTCCCCGTCTTGCCCCGGTTTGGGGGAGGGGCGCTAGTCACCCCACCGTCCCGGCCTGCTTCTGCTGGGGTGACAGGCGGCCTCACCCGCCACCCCTAGGCCTGCGCTCATGGAGGACGGAGGTCGTTAAATGACCTCCGGCGCCTGAGTCGCCTGCGACGCGCGGCGAGCAAGTTGCGGGCTCGGCGGGCCGGGAGAGTTATATCTCTCCCGGGCGCGCTCCATCTCCTTCGCGAGCATTACATGCTCGCAGAAGGAGGTGGCGGCGGCCCACGCGCTTGCGCTCCGCACCATTGCCGCAATCATGCTGCCGAGCGAGAGGACTCCCACCCCGAAGGCTGCCACGAGGTCACGCCTCAGCGCCTCCCACGCCGGGCAGTCCGCCAGCGTGTGCAGCCCTAAGTCCTCGCTCGCGTCGCGCTGATGACACTCAGGCGTTGGCTCCTTCCTGATCCGATGCAGGTGGTCCCCGAAGCACCCCTTCCCGGAGTTCACCTGCGTCAGTCGGTACGAGAGGCTTCCGTGTCGCCTCTCTAGCCAATCCTCCATGATGGGCATTACCGCCGCTATTGCGGCGTGCCCTACCCCGACTGACCCTGGGCCACCTCCGGTTTCGAGATGGCCCCCTCGTGTTTGGGAACCACGGTGTCCCCGTCTTGCCCCGGTTTGGGGGAGGGGCCTACTTCTGCTGGGGTGACAGGTGGCCTCACCTGCCACCCCAGACCTGCGCTCATGGAGGACGGAGGTCATTAATACACTAATTATTAAGCACTAGATAAAAACAACTAAATTACAGCACAAAAACAAACTTTCTAATTACGTAACAACGTTACAACACGGTCCTGAGCGGGAATAAAAAGGATTTAAAAATGTCATCTCAAATCAAACAAACAAATATTTGCTATCCCTTATTTTCATACGCTATAAATCATATTTTCTTAGTTCAATAGGATGGGGCATAAAAATTTCACTGATAGACACTGACAAGACAAAGACAGAGATAGGTATATAGTTACGTGGTGATAAGGAGTGAGACAAAGCATCCGTTCAATACCGGTGTCATTTGAATGAATTTGAACGCGAACTTAGCATACGTGTCTTCTAGCTAGACCATCGACATGTTCTATCAGATGCTTGACCTTGCACCCAGCAATTGCTGGGTTGCAGAATTCCTGCTTCAAAATATAGATTGATTACGTAAACTGAGAATTGCTAAAATTTTAGCAAAGGCCTTTGTTATAATTTAATGTTTACATGATTGGTCTGCATATATAATGACTTTTAAATAAAGCATTACATATATTATTTATTAGAGTGTAAATTATTGGTACATCTCTGCCATCTCTGCAAAGGTATGCCAGAAGGAATCGGCTTATAGGGACCTTATGCCACTGGTATGGTCTTTTAATCATAAGACCAATAGAAATAAAACAGATTAGTCAAAAGGAGCATGTTATTTTGCCTTAGGCTCATAATTTGTAAAGATTGCTTGTGTCCGTAGTATCAGTCCTGCGCTAGTAATTCCTTTTCGAGAGCCGCGCCCATCAAATTCCATGAACTATCATCATCATCCGGCGGCTCTTCATCCGATGGTGGTGATTTACGTGGTCGCTTACGAGGCCGTGGTTCTTCGTCTGTGAAAGTGAATAAACTTTTTAATTTTTCTAAAAAATATCTACATTTCGCCATTCTTTATTATTCTTCTGCTGCAAAATCGAGGTATTTTAGTTCAGTTTTGCAAAATATGAATTTCTATAAAATGATTAATTAGGAAATTGAATTGAAATTTTTTAAGCTACATTTTTTTTTTGAAAAAATTTCCAATATACAATAATTTAACGGGAGTTAACGCTACGTTTCGACCAGGTTACACTGGCCTGTGACCACGGCCGGTGTAACCTGGTCGAAACGTCAGGCAATCCACAGGTATGTATATACCTATACATGATAGCGTTAATTCCCGTTAAATTATTGTATACATTACACTACTGACCTGGGTCTGAATCATTTGTGCCTTCTGCTTCCGGCGAGTCTTGTAATCTGAAATTGAAGTAGTTTTTTCTTTTTTACATATTCTACACAGCAAGATATCTATTTTATAGAGCATTTGAAATACAGTGAAAAAATTTTACAGGAGATTCTCTTACCTATCTTGTAAACTATTCTCAGCGCTTACAGATATTAGTCTATCTTCAGGAGGATTCTCTTCATCGTCCAAATCGTCATCTCCCACTTTCTCATCATCTGAAGAGCTTTCATCCGACTCGTTGAAAATGTCTTCTACCTTTTAAACAGAAGGATGAATGTTTTATAGTAAAAGCTGGGGCCTTCTAAAAAAAAAAAGGAAATTGTAATAACCTAGCTGATGACCGCGGATCCGCCCGCCACCCTCGCGGAGGTCGGTTATCGTTTTTCGATCTTATCTCTGGTTCTACTTAACCAATTGCAAGCAAATATACGGTAGATTTTAAGTCTGACGAAGAACTTCCTTATAGAAAAAACCGCATCAACATCCGTTAAGTAGTTTTTGCGTCCATCGCGAACAAACAGACAAGAAAACCAAAAAAAATTCTTCTTGGGTTCAGAATCGTTCATTAAAAAATAACGCAAGTATTTGTATTTAAATACATATCTCCAATGTACACACATAACTAATAAAAAAAATTATAAGAGTACAGATAATAAGCTTCCACTGCCTTATGCGTGCACACGTATGCGAGTTATTTCGTGCAAATACATACGCTGCACTATGTAATTACACGAAAAGCCCGCATTCGTGCACACGCATAAGGCAGTGGACGGCCTAAGTATGTAATAACTAGAATATTTTAAAGTGATTGTTTAGAAAGAGATACACCATACATCTTCTACGTCTCTGTTGTCTGCAACTGCCACAGTCTTACAAGAGTGAGTGTTTCTTTCTGACTGAGACGCGTCTACTTTTCGCTACGAAAGTTAGTGTATGACTATGGCGGGTTGCTAGTATCGTACCTCTCTGTCCATGTCGGCGATGTCGTCGGTGGAGAAGGAAAGCAGCGGGTTGATGGTGTCCATGAAGCGGCCGGACGGCGTGCGCTTGCGTTGCGCCGCGAGCGGCGGCGGTGCAGGCGGCGGACTGCTGCAGTGCGCCGGCGGCCGCCGAGAACTGCTCTGCACACACACAAACACACATCGCAGCTAGTTAAAGCGTCCAGTACACAATGGCCTTTGGCCACGGCAAGCCATCGCCATTGTGTACTGGGGGTATTGGTATACAGTGCCGCATGATTATAGCTTGAAAATTCATATTATACATACACTCCATTAGTTCGCGTGGGATGAGAAGGCAGGGGGGGGGGTTATATATCTATAGTCCAAATATTTTTATATATCTATAGCAATTGCAGTGCGCAATTGGGTTGTTATCTATTTTTTGGCACACTTTAAAGGAGTCGTGGCGTAGCAATGCCCTATGCACCATTGTGTGAACGTGTTGATGGCCTACAGTTGCGCCTTGCAGAGCATGGCCCTTCACTGGCCACTGAGTATTGGGGATATAACCATGTCGTCATAATATGACACTTTTTATGAAGCATTTCATAAAAGAATTCAATGACTTTTTTAAATAGCAGCACAGCATCCAAATTGGAATTAGTTGATGGCATTAGACTCGGTTCCGGGACCATAATCAAAACACGTTCCATGTCCAAGGTCTGAATTGTGAGTTAGTTCTAAAGTTCATTATAAAAAAGCCACATAAAACATCATCATATGTCAAACATTCATGTTGCAACCATTTGCAGACCACAGTAACTATTCACTAATGAGTGGGTCATATTCTGCTTTTGCTGTGTTACAAAAATAAAACTGGATTGGATAGGTCACTGTACCTGTCCACCTCTTTGTAGAGGATATAACCTCTCGTCGACTCGCTCCCATCTTTCAGCACAAGTCCACATCCAGTCTGGGGTCACAACATGCAATTTGTTCAATTTTCCTTCCCCCATGCGTCGGCTTGCATTCACTTTCGCTGTTCCTGTGGAAATCAGAAGTTTAAATGAATAGTAAATAGTTTATTGGTCTTCCTATCTCATAGTTGCGCAGTAGTAATCATGAGAAACTGTACACATAACTGCAGTGAGTATAATATCTTCTTTAATTTTTAAGTAATGTTAAGGTCACAATGTAAAAGCAGGCGAGCCTATTGCCATCTACCGGGCAGATTATTAAGCGAGCGATATTTAACATTTATTAATGCACACATAACTACGAAAAGTCAGAGGTGACCTTAACATAACTGGCAAATCGTGGGTGTGCACGACACAAATAGACCATAGACACATGTGCCAGTGACACGTAGATTAAGTAAGCGTGAATATAATGAATAAATTATGAAAATGTTAGATTTACGTAAATTAAAACGTAATTATGTAATAACTTTGATATTAAGCTAAGATAAATAGCTTACTACTGTTAGGAGTTAGTTTTCTGAGTAATTAAGTATGTTAGAGCCAAATTTAATAAAGAAAGTACATTCCCCGAAAAGCATAATTGCAAATATAATTACGTAAATGCATTACTCAGAATCTAACATAACTTCGTATAAATAGGAAATACGACTTTGTATATTAGTATGTAAGTTTAATTACACCCCGCGACTGCCTCCCACACCGTAAGAAGCGAATATGCGTTCCCCCGGCTGGTGCCATTTTATTATATAGTAGCTCGCGGGAGGCAGGGCCCATATATAAGTCTGAGGGGTCAATCCGCCCGTCATTCAGTAGCCCGACGTCGCACGGTACAGATGTAAGTACCTATCGTCGTGCAAGTCTTATTGCTACCAATGTACATATATGCTATGTAATCAATATGTAAAACATAAGTTTTATAAATAAATGGAAATGCGGAGGTGAGGTAATTTGGATCGCGGGCCAGCACTACAAAAGACTATAAAAGCAGGGACCATTTGGTAGGAAATTATGGACATGGAGCAACAAGTAGACAACAAGAGTCTCTCAAGGAACAAGGAAGCTCAACAGGAAGTAGTAGATCAAGAGTAGTGCTGGGCCAAGTACATCCGATGCCTCACTGACGTCAATGAAGTCCACCCATCCAAGTGTTTCATTCTTCGACTCAACATCGTCAAATACAGTCCACTGAAGGCGACCGCGCAGTAGTGGCAGTCTATTTGGAACCTTATCAGGTCATAGTCTGTTACGAACCACGGTCCTTAACATTGGTCCTTCGGAGCCGAATAAAGTCCACGGTCCTTCGAAGATCCAGGTCAACTTCAAGTTAACTGCCAGCCATAGACGTTTCATCGTTCTTCAACTAAGGGAGAAGTGACAGTCTATTCGGAACCTTATCAGGTCATAGTCTGTCACGAACGTCTATGGTCCATTGGAACCGGGTCGAAGGGTAGGAATAAGGTCCACGATCCGTCGGAATTCCAGGTAAGTATAAACTTGAAGAAAGAAGAATGGTTCTCACCAGGGATGGAGGGAAGCGTCGTCAGGAAGAGGAACCGGCATCAGCATCAGCACCAGTACTAAGATCAGTACTACACCCTGCGGCCACGGAAGAGGCCAGAAGTTATGCGGACAGTGGTGCGTCGGAAGCCACAGTCAGCACCGAGCAGACCACGTCCAGCACAACTGTGACTACCGAAGAGTCAGGGACGACAGAAAAAGGATCGCCCCACTCCCGCGCTGTTGTATATGGAGAGCCTAGCTCACAGCGCACCATGCGGCCTTTGGACACGAGATCACGCCGCTCCACCAGTTCAAGAAAGAAGAAGGAACTGGAGGTCAAACAACGCTTGGCAGAACTGAAGCTCAAGCAAATACAAGCCGAAGCAGAGATATAACAAATCCGTCTACAGCGGCTACTGCAGGACGAGAGCAGCGACGACGGGTCTGAGGAAGATCTGGCATCGGTACGTATTAACACGTGGCTACAGAAGGATGACGCTGCGGCACCCAACCTGAAGGAAAAGGGGCAAGACATCGAGGAAAACACTCAGACCTGCCTAGATAGGGGTCAACTAGTGGAGAAGTGTCAAACCCAGGAAAAATCAGAAGGAAGTGCCCCAGTGAAGAACTCCGTGATCGATGTAGCTACGCTCACCGCGGCCCTATCCCAGGCTATGAGAAGCAACAGGGAGCCGCCCAAGTATATACGAGAACTACCGATCTTCAGCGGCAGCAGCACAGAATGGCTCGCCTTCAAGACTACGTATGAAGAATCGGGTATATACTTCACGAAGAACGAAAATATCGCAAGAATAAGGAAAAGTTTACGTGGACTCGCACAAGAAGCAGTCGAGTGCCTAATGCTGAGTCAACCTGACCCCGAGGTGATCATAAGGGCCCTCGAGAGAAGATTTGGTAGACCAGAAGCACTCATCCACGTCGAGATGGAGAAGCTCAAGACTCTTAACAAAGTGACCGATAACGCCAAGGACATCTGTATCTTCGCTGGGAAGATAGCAAACATCGTGGGAACCATAGAAGCCTTGAGGAAGCCGCACTACCTACACAGTCCAGAGATGTGCAGAAGTATCATCGAGAAACTCACACCTATACTCCGAAACAAGTGGTACGACTTCGCTGCAAAGAAGAAAGAAGACATACCAGAACTGAAGAAAATATCTGTGTTCCTGTCAGAAGAGACAGACAAGTGCAGCTCCTACGCGCTCCCAGAGGTGAACCACACAGAAGACAACAGAAGAACCGGTTATCGTCCTCAAAGAAGCAGAAGAGTTGAACAGACGCTCACCATCAACAAGAAGACATCAGAAGAGAGATGTCCACAGTGTAGCAAGGATCATAAGCTACCTGACTGCAAGCAGTTCATCGCCCTAGACAACACCGCGAGATGGGAAACAGCCAAGAAGAATAGAGTCTGTTTTCGCTGTCTTCGATGTAACCACCGACGCGCCACATGCAGAGCACCAGCCTGTGGGAAGAACGGGTGCCAGATAATGCATCACCGACTACTGCATCGCGATATGCCGCCAAGGGACCGTGAAGAACAGAAGGAAGACATCACGACCTCAACGGCAGAAGTAGCCACAGCAGCAGTTCCCCGCAGTCAGCGCAAGGCCTACCTCAAGATGGCACCAGTGACACTAAGAGGACCAAGCGGTAGCGTCGATACCTACGCCTTATTGGACGAGGGAAGCGCGATCACGCTGATAGATGAGACCATAGCCGACGTCATCGGGGCAGATGGACCAACCAAGGAGACATGGATCCAAGGTGTCAACAGCGACATGAAGCACGAGAGCAAGACAGTCAGTCTACTCATCAAAGGGAAGTACGCCGATGAAGAGTACGACTTAACCGCCCACACCATGGACCGACTCCGCCTCTCACCCAATACCGTGCATGAAGAGCACCTCAACGGCTGCGAACATCTGGAAGACATACGGGATAAGATAACGTATAAAAAGGCTTCACCTAAAGTGTTATTGGGACAAGACAACTGGCATCTCATCGTAACCCGTCAGCTGCGCACCGGAAGCCGTAACCAGCCTGTGGCGTCGCTCACTCAGCTGGGATGGGTGCTCCACGGATGCAGCAGTTCAATGACTGCAACAGTGTCATTCTGCGGTACGCTGCAACAGTGCGTAAAGGACTCCATTGAGGACACAGTGAAGAAGGACCTCAAGTTGGAGTCAATGGGCATCGAACCCCGACGCCCCCGAGAAGATCCCGAACACGGATGCAGCAGTTCAATGACTGCAACAGTGTCATTCTGCGGTACGCTGCAACAGCGCGTAAAGGACTCCATTGAGGACACAGTGAAGAAGGACCTCAAGTTGGAGTCACTGGGCATCGAACCCCGACGCCCCCGAGAAGATCCCGAACACGGATGCAGCAGTTCAATGACTGCAACAGTGTCATTCTGCGGTACGCTGCAACAGCGCGTAAAGGACTCCATTGAGGACACAGTGAAGATAAGGACTGAAGATCGAGATGCGCTGCGCTTTCTGTGGAGAGGACGACGTCGTGAAGGTCAACCCGAAGAGTATCGTATGACGTCAGTAATCTTCGGAGCCACCTCGTCGCCGTGTACCGCGCTGTACATCAAGAACAGGAACGCAAGAGACTTCGTCGACACTTACCCGGATGCCGTAAAAGCCATACAAGAAAATCACTACATGGATGACTACTTGCAGAGCTTCCCTACGGTCACAGCGGCACGAGAGACCACGCGAACAGTCGACATGATACACAAAAAAGCAGGCTTCGTGTTGAACGGTTGGACTTCGAACGAAAAAACAATCATACAAGATTTATCACTGCCCCGAGACAGCAATGCTACAGTGGAACTCGGCGGCCAAGAGACAGAAAAAACCTTGGGTCTAACATGGCACGTCAACGAAGATCATCTTGGCTTTGACGCGAGCAACTTGAAGATCCAGCGCGAAGTGGAAACAAACACGCGACCTCCAACGAAGCGAGAAGCCTCATTCGATCCGGTCGGCTTTATCTCACCGATATTAATTCCCAGTAAACGTATTTTTCAGAACACATGGCGCTATAAGATGGAATGGGACGACCCACTCCCAGCAGAGCTACGGGAGCGATGGTGCAGGTGGTTCACACAGCTCAACGGCCGCTACCATCTAGCAGCTACGAAGAGCAGAGCGACCCCGTTGAAGCCCATCTCCATGCCGAGCCTCGAGCATCAAGCTGCACTACTGGCAGCGCGCCTGGCTCAAGCCACCCAAGAACACGACTACGAATTAACAGAGAAGACCTATTGGAGCGACTCGCGAACCGCACTCGCATGGATAAGGTCGGAGCCGCGTGTGTATAAGTCTTTCGTTGCACACCGCCCCGCCGAGATAGAAGACACTACGAAGAAAAAGAGTGACAACGCTACGCGCTTCGAGGCAGCGGAAAAGGAGCTAGCAGAAGCCGCACTCGACGCGCTCAAAGAAGAAACTACGAGTCAACACATCGTGTGGAAGTACATACCCCCTTCCGCACCCTTCATGGGGGGGGCATGGGAGCGAATGGTGAAAGCAGTGAAAGAAGTGCTTCGTGTCACCATGATGGAAAAGCATCCCAGCGACGAGATCCTGTTAACCTTATTAACAGAGGTCGAGAATATCGTCAACTCACGACCCCTCACACATGTTTCGGTTGATCCTAACGATCCCGAGGCCCTCACGCCGAACCACATCCTCATCGGGCCCAACTGCCATGTGCCACCACCAGGGCACTTCTCTGCAGACGACGTGACTGCTCGCCAACAATGGAAGCGAGCTCAAGCCCTGGCTGACATCTTCTGGAGGAGGTGGGTGAAGGAGTACCTTCCCCTATTGCAACACCGGCGGGAGCCCACCAGCACCGGCGTCGCCCCGAAGGTCGGGGACGTCGTCATCATCTGCGATTCTAATCTGCCGCGCAACACCTGGCCGCGAGGACGCGTCAGCCGGGTGTTCCCAGGAGCCGACGGCGAGGTACGAGTCATGGACGTCACCACCAGCAGCGGACACGTGCTGAGGAGGCCTACGAAGAAGATCGTCGTGCTACCAACGGAGCTCGCAGACGAACCAGGGTCAGCGACGGCGGGAGAATGTGCACGACACAAATAGACCATAGACACATGTGCCAGTGACACGTAGATTAAGTAAGCGTGAATATAATGAATAAATTATGAAAATGTTAGATTTACGTAAATTAAAACGTAATTATGTAATAACTTTGATATTAAGCTAAGATAAATAGCTTACTACTGTTAGGAGTTAGTTTTCTGAGTAATTAAGTATGTTAGAGCCAAATTTAATAAAGAAAGTACATTCCCCGAAAAGCATAATTGCAAATATAATTACGTAAATGCATTACTCAGAATCTAACATAACTTCGTATAAATAGGAAATACGACTTTGTATATTAGTATGTAAGTTTAATTACACCCCGCGACTGCCTCCCACACCGTAAGAAGCGAATATGCGCTCCCCCGGCTGGTGCCATTTTATTATATAGTAGCTCGCGGGAGGCAGGGCCCATATATAAGTCTGAGGGGTCAATCCGCCCGTCATTCAGTAGCCCGACGTCGCACGGTACAGATGTAAGTACCTATCGTCGTGCAAGTCTTATTGCTACCAATGTACATATATGCTATGTAATCAATATGTAAAACATAAGTTTTATAAATAAATGGAAATGCGGAGGTGAGGTAATTTGGATTGCGGGCCAGCACTACAAAAGACTATAAAAGCAGGGACCATTTGGTAGGAAATTATGGACATGGAGCAACAAGTAGACAACAAGAGTCTCTCAAGGAACAAGGAAGCTCAACAGGAAGTAGTAGATCAAGAGTAGTGCTGGGCCAAGTACATCCGATGCCTCACTGACGTCAATGAAGTCCACCCATCCAAGTGTTTCATTCTTCGACTCAACATCGTCAAATACAGTCCACTGAAGGCGACCGCGCAGTAGTGGCAGTCTATTTGGAACCTTATCAGGTCATAGTCTGTTACGAACCACGGTCCTTAACAGTGGGTGTGTAATACACTTCTACCTACCCCTTCGGGGATACAGGCGTGAAGTTATGTTATGTTTTTATGTTTTAAGATGATTACTAGGATAATATTACGATCTTAGCCTTAAAAATATACTGTACCTGCTCTCACTGCAACCAAATGTGTAGTCTTGTCAGTATAATCTTGTGTGACCTCAGCCCCTAAGCTTCTAGCCACTTGATATGCTCTGGATGTCTCCAATCTTTGATGCGTTGGCACTAAACCACTGAATACTAAGCTTGTGCCGGCTAGAACTTCACTCTTTACTTCAGGTATTACACACTTTAAGTCTGGAATTTGGTTCTTCCCCATTTTGTCATAGAGGTCATAAAAATGTCTGGAAAATAAAAGTATTTATTATATATTTCCTGCTCCTCACAGTTCGCAATTTGTTCGTTTAGTCAAACTCAAATTTGTTTAGTGTGATAATCATCATCTTAGCATTGTTACCAGTTGCATCCGAGGCTTTCACGTTGGAGTCCAGGGCCGACTTACTTTGCCTTTCTTCTAATCTGATCTGGCTAATACAACTTTTATGGGACTGCCCTCTTGTATGTCAATGAGCAGGTGAGGTTGGCTTGGACCCTAAAGGCTTGGTAGGGCACCATAAACTCTTTATTTTGATAATGAGTTTACTATTAGCAAACTTTCCGCAAGTTGTTTAAGAAATTTCTAGATATATTTCACAATATTATTACTTACTTATGTATTCTTTTAAGTATATCTTCCAAATAAATTAAGTAGTCATCCGGATCTTCCACCTCTATTTGTCCATCAGCAGTTTCAGTCCACTTTGTTTCTGCAGGGTCCTGAGATATTCTCTCATCACTCTCCTGATCAGCTTCCTCACTCTTTTTTTCTTCTGCATTATTGCTCTTAACATCAGTAGGTAAAATTTTTCCATTACCTCCCTCGTCCTTACTTTCTTTGTTCTTTGAAGCATCTTTTTCTTTTTGTTCTGGCTCGGCATCCAATGTGGGCATTTGATTCGCCAGTGGAGCGCCGTTAATGCTACTAGCTATTTTAGATTTTTCATTTTCTGTAAATTATATAATAATATATGCCTATGACATTATTGAGGACCTGTCAAATGGGTTTTAGTTACTACTTGCCAAAAGTTAAGATATAGAGTCCACCTTAGTGTTTAACCAATCCAGTTACACATACATATTTGAACTGCTGGGTGTAGTGCAGTACCTAATTAAGTGCAGGCGCGTCTCTACGTGTATCATGCCATATTAGATCATATTTTTGCAATATTACCATAAGCCACCTCACATTTTTCGATGTGAAATTAGCTTAAAATTGGTTAAACAAAAAAGATGTCTAAAGAGACTTGTTTCAGGATGTGGATGATAAGAAATAATTATAAATACAGTGCAGATAGTTTCAAAATCAAAACTCTACCATTGTAAAGAACTATATTGCGGTAATAATCAAACCCGATCTCACAATTCAATATCACTTATAAAAGTAGACACAAATTTTATTAATTTAATAGTTGTGTAATAAATGGAACTTTACCTGGCGGAGGTGGCGCATTTATGTCTCCAGTAGATTGAAAAAACGAATAAGGCCTAACATGAATCAAATTGGTTGCATGTCGCCATACGTCTTCACGGTCGTCAATTATGCATACCATGTTATCCCCGCATGGAAATAATGCCCTGCAGAGTCAGAAATACATGTTATAGGTATAGGTAGTAATATTCCTATGTCATATAATTCAGGGTGATATATAGTATATAGTATTTTGTACTATCATTATGTTATAATACTTATAATTTAGTAAACTATTACATATTAGAAAAAATATAAACCCACAGAGAAAAGTATTCATAGTTCTTCCGTGGGATTGGTTTTTTTTTGTTTAGTAGGTATAAGGTATATATAATAAAAAGCTGCTCTTGTTATAGATTTTCTGTAAGTATTTACTGGCTATTATGATCCCTAACAGATACAGCCTGTGATATGCAGGCGTCCGGATAGTGAAGGCTTAGGAATACCCTTCCTTCACCCTAAAATTATAATCTTAATTCTTATCCTACTTCTTTCAGTATTGATTTCAAGTAACAATAGTATAACAATCATTATACTTACTTAAGATTGGCTGCCTTTGTTCTAGCGTCAAAGCACTCATCTCTGGACAAAATCCTATGTGAGAAGTACTTTTTTTCAGGGTCAAGTAAGTCAGCTATTGCATGCGCGTACTGTCTCGCTCCAAATGTACATACGTGAAGTTCATAATTTTGAGCAGCCGATTCAAGAAATTCTTTAGTACGTGGCCGTAGGCGTGTGTGACACCAGCGACCAGGGCAGCCAGGACCCCGCAAGAAGAAGTGGAGCACTCCCTGATGAAAAATAGAAGATTTTGTGTATGCGTAAGGTAATGTAGAGACGTTAAAATGGACACCAAGTTTATTTAGGAATAGATGGAACTTTATTCTAAAATAAATTTGGTATCGATAGGCGGACGGATTGCGGATTTTTAATTTTGTAATTTGTGCAATCATCTACTTTTCACGCTGACTATCACTATTACACTTGATGACCCCACTGAGGCTTCAAGAATTATTATCAAATATATATTCCTCTTCAGCCCTCTAAGACAGAAATGAAATATTGGAAAGATTAGTTTTTTTATTGTAATATAAATTAAACAACATCAACATAATATGTTATTGCAGGCGTATAATACTGATCTAGTTACAGCTAGCCTCAGGAACTATACCAGGCTTAAAAGTAGCCATCTGTCCAATTTACGAAAATAGTAGTTTATGCAACTGTCATATACGAAGGGGTATTAAAACACGAGAGTCTGTTTATACGATAATAGGTTGACTCGAGTGTTTTAATACCTTTTTTTTTTTTTTTATCGTGCGGAAATCCCTTCGGATACCCCCCCGCCTGCCAGCGGGGGCGGTTATGTCGGGCTTGCACCGACTAAAACCGCACGCCGTCTCGGGTCTTCAGACGCCGGGGTGTAAGGTTACCCATAGAGCATATCCCTCGCACCCCGGCTGACCCTGGGCCATCTCACCACTAACAGCATCGCTCATCCTGTCTCCTCTGAAAGCAGAGGAGTACGGAGAGCGATGTGTTCCCGCCACGTTGGGTATTGGCCGACGATCAATGCCAACCCTATGAAGGGGTGAAGGGGAAGCCATTGACCGCCGCCCAGGGTGTACCGGCCGCTCCGATTCCGTTCCCCCCGGACTGCAGAGGGATCGGAATCGGAGCGACACTCGAGGAGGTTACCCAACACACACCCCCAGTGTTTTAATACCTAAGTTATATGCAGTTTCATACACTACTTTATCTTCACTCATAAAAAAAATATAAATTAAACAAAGTAGGCAGGTTACAAGGGCGCCATTTTTTTCACAGTTCGAACTGCGCATGCGTGCCTTTTTTTTCATATTCAGCCTAAAACCTTAGTCAAGTTTAATGAATAAAAAAGATAGCGATACTATAATGAGTTTTATGATACAGTTGGCGGTACTATAATAAGTTTTATTTTTAATTTTATGTATGTATATGCGTTTATAAAGTGCGTATGTATAGAATCGTCTTTGAATTCGTAATTCGAATTTTTCGATTTGAGTGTAGATAAAAATATTTTTGTGCTCAGTACCGCTCATGTCACATAACGCTTGTTTTTTTTACATATTTCAAGGTACAGACACAACTAATTTACAATTTTTATAATAGTTTAAATTCTAATTAAAATATGTTTGATATTTTTTATGCGATTCGTAATTTGAAATCTGTGCGATCATCATCTACTCTTGACGCTGACTGTGCGTGGGGTTCTGTCCTTTCCCCTAGAACGCAAACGTTTGTAGTGGGAAAGTTCTGTCGTTTATTCCCTCGTGAATAAATCGTTTTGTCGGCGACTCGTTACAGTCCATTCAAAATAGCTTGATATCTGTGAGAGACGCTACGTAACCGACGAAGTAACTTTGAACTAGCGTCACCTATATTTTCACTCTTTACGAGCCAGTTTTACCGCAATTGCAGTGCAATACATTATAAGATATAAAAATTCATACGTAAAATGTACCTCGTAACTTCTAAAATAGCTTTTTTTTTTCGTGCGGAAATCCCGTCGGATTTTATAGTATTCCATCCCCGGCGGCCAGCGGGGGCGGTTATGTCGGGCTTGAACCGACTAAAACCGTACGCCGTCTCGGGTCTACAGATAGGTCCGGGGTGTAAGATTGCCTATAGAGAGAGAGAGAGAGAGATAGAGATATCCCTCGCACCCCGACTGACCCTGGGCCATCTCCGGCTTCGAGATGGCCCCCTCGGATTTGGGAACCACGGTGTCCCCGTCTTGCCCCGGTTTGGGGGAGGGGCGCTAAGCGCCCCACCGTCCCGGCCTGCTTCTGCTGGGGTGACAGGCGGCCTCACCTACCACCCCCAGGCCTGCGCTTATGGAGGACGGAGGTCGTTAAGTGACCTCCGGCGCCTGAGTCGCCTGCGACGCGCGGCGAGCATGTTGCGGGCTCGGCGGGCCGGGAGAGTTCTAAACCTCTCCCAGGCGCGCTCCGCCATCTCCTTCGCGAGGGTTACATGCTCGGAGAAGGAGGTGGCGGCGGCCCACGCGCTCGCGCTCCGCACCATTGCCGCAATCATGCTGCCGAGCGAGAAGACTCCCACCCCGATGGCTGCCACTAGGTCACGCTTGGCGCCTCCCACACCGGGCAGTACGCCAGCGTGTGCAAGCCCAACTTCTAAAATACCTAGTAATCGTTTTACAAAATAGGTAGCTTACGCACGTACAAAGTAATACTGGACTGAGAAAAAGCGATGTGCCAATCACTAAAAGTAAATCGATAACAAATCTTTATTAAATTTTTGATAAAATAAAAGCTATGCAGTGCCCATATAAAACTTCAAATATTTTTTTAATACAGTTAGGTTATGGAATACATAAATTGAAGTAATTTAGTATTAAAAAACAACTTATAATATTTACTGTCTCAGAGTAAATAAGAATACTATAAACTCATTATTGGTGATAAAATAAACATGTTTATTCATAAAACAGTCAAAAATCTAAAATACATATTTAAAAAATAAAGAGTTTATTCGACAAAAAATATGGAATACAGAGATCAAGCTATATTGGAAGGACTATAGTTGAAAGGTTCTGTCGTTGAACAACTCATGAACGAAATTTTCTGTTGGCTCATTTGACAAAAAAACATTTTTGTCAGAGGCGAGTTTCAGAATCATTTCAAACACAAGCAGAGAGAGAAAGTCGCATCATAGAGGGGACTTCTTTTTACTGATTAAAATAAATAAAATCAATTTATTAAATTTATAATGGGTCTGTACTACACCTCTGCCTACCCCTTCGGGGCTACAGGCGTGAAGTTATGTTATGTTAAATTTATAAATATCAACAATCAAAATATCCATATGAAATTACATTCAGATTTGAAGAGAAGGTGAGAAGAAATTTCCTGATTTATCCTCAATACTGCACACATTATTTTATGTTTTACCTTCAAATTAGGTGGTATGTTGTCATTAGTGGTGTGTACCAATGTTTGATCTAAGTCCACAAGCAGGACTAGCTTCCTATCTTTTAAAAGACGTTCAGCATCTTCTCGACCTAGTTTCTGAGCCAGCTCTTCAGACACCTGTAAATAATGAAAACCGAAACATAATTAATATGTAGTTCTGCTTGAATGTCCACTTTCAAAGTCGTAAAAAAAAATCTGGGTGCATAATAAACATGTAGGTTTTGTTGAAAAGAAATCTACCATGATCTGATGTGGAAATATTGATATTATGTACTTTTTACAACAATGGCAACATACATACATACACCTTATAATAACAATAAAAAAGAGATTAAAAAAAATGACATTAATTAAATAAATACAATTCATTGAAATAAAACTATTCTTAACAGATTCTATTGAGAACTATAGTAACCTATCATAAACTTTCAACAATATTATCATAAATATAATTATGATAAAATTTAACTGCACCTACTAAATAACACTGTCACAGTTGAAAATAAATACAATTTTTCAATGAGAATGATATCCTAGAACTTGCAAATGAAGGAACTAATTATATGTATGTGCATGTAAATCAGTAGTTTTCTGTACAAACATATGCATATATGTTTGTACAGAAAACTACTGATTTACAGATTTCATTAGATTTTTTTTATGTAACCCTCGTATCTGTCTTTCTTTCCAAGCTCCAAAAAAGAAAGTCTTCAGAAGGGTATTTGTTATCTGGATATTCAGTGAAGTTATAAGTAATGAAGAATTATAACTTGTATCTAATCCAGGTACATCAGATACATCCCATAATACTTATAAAAACATGAAATTCTAATCAGGAGACAAAATTATCATGTGTCTGATACACATTAAAATGTGTTTGATAACAACAATAATAAGCTAATACCAGCTTTATGTGACTTGAAAGATATTATTTAGCTAAGCCCTAACAATAAATGCACAATGGAATACATGTTTGCTATTTTATCATGTTATAAAATTCATGATAGAAGGGCTTCTCATATTTTATATAAACACATTGATATTTATGAAAAAGTTTTGACACCTACCTACTTATAAGAAATTGGTAACAGGACATTCACCTAATTTGAGTGGCTACGTAAGTTTACTAAGTATAGCAGTTTTCATAACTTTATTTACCTTCAGTTCAGGTACAGAGTGCACCATGGGAACAATTGCAACGTCGCGGCTGGTCACTTCGTCGGTCCGCAGGTCGGCGCCACACTCTGCACACATCTCCTTCATCACTGTCGGATGTCGACATTCTTCTAACTCGGCTATAGCCCCCCTGATCGAATATAACGAATGAACCTATTTATTATGATACTTTTGTTAGTGTGCCCACAATAAGTCACTAAATGGGTTTTTCAGGAGGAATACCGACTGTACCTACAGAGTAGGACACTATGATTTGATTTTAAAAACTGTGTGATAATGCATGGAAAATACGTTTAGGAATGTCAATTACTATTACATTGCACACATTTGTACTGTTTACATTTTTAATTCAATAAGTTTATATGAAGTTATTTCTTAAAGGTTAGTATTTAGGCGGGAAGATAGCGTTGCACTTATATTTGCCGCGCAATTAATGCAATTGCACCTACAAAGTACAAAAGTGTCAATACTTTACAAATAATGCACTTGGTATTGATTTGTTGTTATTGATAGATTGTAAGTCATGAATATTATTTTACGGCGCATTTACAGAGTGACGTCACTTACCCAGGCTCTGCAATGTCTCCTTCCTTCACCTTGATCGATGCGATAGTACCAGCACGAAGTGCTTTGAATTTCTTTACTTCAGTTACATTGCCTGACGAATCATTGTATAAAAATAATATTTGACCTTGCGAAACGAAAATACCTTGTTTTACTTTCCACTTAACTACTTTCACAGGTTTTTCTGATGGAACAAAAATAGGCATAGTTTTGTCGGCCATCTTGAACGGATATTGCGCGTTATTTGTAGAATGGCGGGGCCCTATTGGCCGTCGGTTACGTGTTTTGGCGGCTAATGTATATTCACCAATAAAATGACTGTATGTATAAAATCAATACGCATGGATTCTGTTTCCGGAAATAGATATTTGAGTTTTTCTTAAAATGACAAAAAACCAAACGTTCTAAAACCATGAATGATGATTTGATGATCGACTTAACAAAAGATGTGTGAAGTGTTAATCCGTTACATAATATAATATTATTATAGTTGCGCAGAGCATATATTTAAGACCATGCTAACAATTGAATACAGTGATTTAATATTTTTAAACGAATTCATCAATTCAAATAATCTGTGGTGGCATATTACAAACTCAAACTCCTTTGTAATGTATAGCCTCTTGTTAAATTTATTTTTAATTAGAAATTCAACATGTTCGTCTCAGGAATTGCTGTAAATTTTATGACACATTAGACTAGCAAATTTATCCAAGTGCACCCACTGAACGTTCAGTGGGTTATTTTATGTAATTTTAATTAATTGTTTGCTAATGCAGTAATCTATGTAATATTTTCAAGTAAAGTCTCTTTACCCAGTTACCAATGTTTATTTCAGTTTGCTGATAAATATTCCTGCACTCGTATGGATCCTAAATTTCCAAAAATCTATGAAAATATTTCTTAAGATTATAATAATTTATAATTTTTTCATTTGAAGTTGTGATCTTTATCCTCCTCGTGCTTAATGCTGATTCTATGCAGTGTGTTGCTGGTTAAATTTGGCTATCAACAGAGTATTCATGACTTGGGTTGCATGTTCCATCAACTTACATCCAAAGTTTGCACTTCGAAGCCCTGGGCCGCTCTATAACATTTTCTCTTGATTTGTGTGAAATAAATATTATATAGCATGCGTTAACAAAACATTTTTTTGTGTGTTTTCTTTATGGAATTGAATAACACAAATAATTAGAGCCTTATATCCTACAAATGTGCTCTTGATTTTACAATTGTGCCTACAACCGATTAAGAGTTATGGATGAAAGACAGTTTATCTTTGCACCAAAATGCAAAATTTACATTTGTGCCCCTTATAGTTCCCATTATATTTGAGTGTTTGGTGGCGTAACGTTATTGTCACGAGCTTTTATCACGATATGAAAACTCTTCAAATCACAACCTCTTTGTTTAACAAGTGTTTAACATACTGGCTTGTTGTTACGTAATTGTATTTAAATATCAAATTTTTGATGTCTACAAGACATCAATTTCAGATACAGTTTTGCCTAGTATAAATAAAGGTTTATGGATAACAATTATACCCATGTAATTTTACTGACGAAGAGAATTGAATTCACCACGTCAGCTGCTCAGCTGACGTGGTGAATTCAATTCTCTTCGTCAAATGAAAAAACGAATTTTGGAGCTGAATAGCTTTTCTATTACATAATAACTACAGTTTGATTTTATTTATAAGGGATTATAAGTGGCTTTCATGACTCTTCTAGCTCTGTCCTCATTGCCCCTTATCTGTGGGCGGCTCTCCTATCCATTGGGCGTGGTCTTATAGCTCTCCTATCTGTAGAGCGTTGGCATAAATCCTGTGCTTGTGAAGTTTGCTGGCAAAGAATGCAGAAAAAGCAATAGAAAGGGGTTCGTCCAGGGCTCCATTGTGACAATACTGTGGAATCTATTGCTAGACCCACTACTGAAAAGCCTGGGGGGACAGGGGAAATTACGTACAGGCCTTTGCAGACGACGTCGTCCTGGTATTCCACGGTGTGACAGCTGCTGCGATAGAGAGGTGTGCCAATGCCGCTCTCGACCATGTTCAGACGTGGGGTGACAAGAACAAACTACGGTTTGCACTACACAAGACCAATGCTATGGTCTTGACTAGAAAACTAAAGTATGACACTCCGTGTTTGAGCATGGGCGGGATAGGCATTGGCACATCTGACGAGGTCAAGAAACGCTCGGTGCCGAGTGAAAGGCGCACGCGTGTGTTATTTACAATATCGCATCGAGTCTATATTTAAAAATAAAATAACAATAACTTATCGAAGTAATTGTGCGCGCAGTAAGTTGCTCAGTGCAAAAGAAAGGAACGACATAACCATGAGTCTGTGTCCTAAGTGTAGTGATGAAGTGCATGATGGTGTAAGGTGCAGTCAATGTCGAAAATATCTTCATTTTCCGTGTTCTGGACTCACAGAAAATACCTACCGGAAGATGTCCGCTGAAAAAAGGGACACCTGGCGCTGTGTTGTCTGTCGTAATATGGCTCCTCAGAGTGCCCCTAATTTAGCTGATATCCTGAAGGAATTACGAGAATTTCGGAGTGTTTTTGAAGAAATGAGATCCGACTTCGATACGCTAAAACTTACTGTCGAGAATGTATCTTCTCAATGGAAGGACATGAATACACGAATAGATACCATGGAGTCGCGGTTACTGAAGGTAGAACAATCAACTTCTCAATTGCGAAAAGAAAGTTATGAACGGGATCAATTTGCACGCATGAATAACGTGGAAATCGGGCATACCGTTCCATAAAAGCGAAAATCTCGATAATATACTGACAAATATTTATACAAAAGTCGGTATGACATTAGATATCACTGATATCAATTCTATTCACCGTGTCCGCCGCTATGAGCAAAAACATGAGTCACCTACCCGCCCGCCGGCGATAATAGTCCGCTACACCAGACAACGTTGCAAGGATCAGCTGTTAGCTGCGATAAAAACCCGTCGAGGACTTAGTACAGTGGACATTGGATTATCTGGCCCCCCTAGCAACATCTTTATAAGCGACCATCTCATACCCGAAAATAAACTTTTACTTAAGCGTGCGCGTGAATTAAAGCAACAAAATAATTATGCATATTTGTGGGTCCGCGATTGCAAAATATTTCTAAGAAAAACAGACACTTCCAAAGCTATTCGTATTTCTTCTAATAAGGACTTAGATAATATAAAATGACTGTATGGTATATACGTTGCCTTTATATTTATGTTTGTCAACAAGCTATTAATAAATAATTATGTTTTCAGCATTCCATTACTATTAACTTTAGTGTTTGCTATCATTTACATCATTGCGTCGAATAAAGTTGTTATGAATTACTGTTTTGAACGTCTAACTATTTTATCATTTCACTATACTAAAACAATATACTCAGACAAGTTGTTGGCCGAGCGGTTTCACTTAGATGATATAGTCATAGGTTATAAAATAATAGTGCATAGTGTAATTACATATTGTATCAATTTAAATTCTCTAAAAAGATGACATTGTATTATCAAAATGTGAGGGGACTACGGACTAAATCTCATACTTTCTTAAATAATATTATCCTTCAATGCTATGACATCTATTGCATAACTGAGTCTTGGCTAAATGATAAATTTTACAGTTCTGAATATTTTGACGACAGATACATTGTTTACAGACGTGATAGGTACACTGATGAGAGGGGTAAGAGGTGGGGTGCGGGAGCGTTGATAGCTGTGCACAGAGATTTAAACTCAATTTTGCGCGACGACTGGAATAGGTCCATACCAGCTGAACATCTATGGGTGAGTATTCCCCTACCTGCAGAGTCCGCGTCCGCGAACCGCACAGCGCTTACTTCGAGCGCTGCTTACCTACATGTTTGCTGCGTATATGTATCTCACGGAGTACATCACGAAACTGATTTACGTTTGACTTTTGAATACGTTACTCAATTAATAGAACAATATCCGGACGATACATTTCTTGATGTTGGTGATTTCAATGTAACGCACGCCGATTGGTATTACGATACGAATTCGGACTCTTTGTTAATACACTCTAGTACAGATAAACATGTACAGATAACGACAGACTTTATGAGTTTTTCGAATTTGAAGCAATATAATTCTTCTTTTAATGTTAATAATAGGTTATTGGATTTAATTTTTTGTAATAAAGCCTGCTCTGTTGTTACTTGTCTTAGCCCTATTACGCCAGAAGATAAGAATCATAAATCATTGGAAATTAATTTAAACCTAGACGCATATATGTTGTTACGGTCAAATTTAGTTTACAAAAAACTTTTTCATAAGGGTGATTTCGAGAAAATTAAGGAGGAGCTTGCTGCTGTCGAGTGGCACCCTAAACTATCACCAGCTGCGAATCTTGATTCAATGGTGGATTCGTTTTATGACGTGATTAATAAATTAATTAAAGAATTTATTCCTTTCCGTAGGGTAGTAACAACTTCTCGTTACCCCCCTTGGTATTCAATGTCCCTTATTAAATTAAGTAAAGAAAAAAGGAAGTACCATACCAGGTGGAAACGGTATGGCAATCCTTTGGATTATCAAACGTTCTCTACACTTCGCAAGAGGGAGAAAAAACTCCAAGTGATAAATTACAGTGATTTTATAGCATTAAGTGAAGAAAAGATTCTACAATGCCCCAAGCTCTTCTGGTCTTTTGTAAAATCAAAATTACCCAATAATAATATTCCCCATACCGTAAGGTATAATGAAAGTATCTCAAATTGTGGTGAAGATACGTGTAACTTATTTAATGACTATTTCAAATCTGTCTTCGTACAAACATCTCCCCGTCCTCTTACTATAGATTTTAAATGTCCGCCTCTGGATTCCCCCATTGATTTTAGTTCTCTAGTGATTTCCACGGAATCTATTGGGAAAGAATTAAAAAATATAGATATAAATAAAGGGGCTGGTTATGATGGAGTACACCCTTTATTTATTCGGAATTGTGCTGACCAATTATGTGTACCGTTATCTATTATATTTAAAAAATCTTTGGACGTGGGAGCATTTCCTAGTTTATGATATAACATAATCCTATAATATTTGACTATATGATTGATAACAAAAATGTTAGTAGGAAGACGTTTATTCGTGATTTGGGAATCATAATGGATTCTAGCTTATCCTATAACCTACATATTGACCATATAGTTAACAAAGCTTTTCGGCAGCTAGGTTTTATTTTAAGAATTTCCAAACCTTTCAAACAAATGCGTACAGTAAAACTTTTATATTTTAGTTATGTTCGATCCATTTTAGATTTTTCTTGCATCATTTGGAGTCCATATTATGCTTGCCACATTGCGCGAATTGAAAGAATTCAGAAGAAGTTTGTGAAAAGTCTGAATTTTCGTTGGCACAATGAGAGTATCTCTTACGAAGATTCTTTAAAACGCTACTCATTAACCACACTTGAAGATCGACGAAAAATATTTGATCAAGTTTATCTATTTAAAATTCTAAATAGCCTCGTAGATTCTCCTCACATTTTAGAAAGAATATCGTTTAGAATACCCAGGCCTAACTCCCGCTTACATCAACTATTCTCTGTTCCTTTCTATAAAACTATTTAAACAAGTAATAACTTTTTTAGACGCAGTGTTAATGACTTTAATAGCGAATGCAATCACTTGGACATGTTTAGCAGTAGTCTAAATGTTTATAAAACAGAATTACGAGCAATGTTTTCATTAAAGTCAAATACTTAGTCCCTTTTCTTTCCTTTTTGTTTGTGTTTAGTTTGTGCAGCATGCAAGTTGTAGCGATATCTTATTGTTATTGGTATATAAATATTTTATGGAACTCTAAGTCATTAAGAAACTTATGTTATTTGGCTTTGTAAGCATGTGACTGTTTGTTTCCTAAATAAATAAATAAATAAATAAAAGATTCTTGGCCTCACTATCGACAGCAAGCTCACCTTTAACAGGCATGTGGATAACGTCTGTATAAAGGTCACCGGCATCCACAGACAACTGATCGGGGTGGCAAAGGCCAGTTGAGGTCTCTATCCGGAGATGGTGTACACTATTGACACAGCAACAATCGAGCCTACAGTGCTTTATGGGGCCGGCGCCTGGGCACCGTCGGTTGGGAAGCTTGAAGTCCAAAAGAGACTTAATTATAATTATATATAATTATATTAACTGCGGAGCATATTCGCCATGAGTTCTTATGCCTGGAGACCAGTAAACAAGTACAGAAGTCTTGCGGTACAGCAGTTCAAATTTATACGGATGGCAGCAAGATTGAGGGCAAGGTTTGAGCCGCATTATCAGTATGGAATAATGGAGCTGAAACCAAGGCCCTCAAACTTGGTCTGCCATCATACTACATGGTCTACCAGGCCGAACTCTTGGCCATATGCGAAGCAACGAGAGTAATCCTTGGGCATGGGGTATCCTCTATTGGAATCTAGAGTAACTCAACCGCGACACTCCAGACGGTTGCGAATCCCAGTCATCTCCATCGCTTAGCCGTGCAAACTAGGAGAAACTTTCTATCACGTTTCCAACAAGACAAAATTATCAAATTGTTTTGGATTAAAGCACGCGCGGGGATGGAGGGGAATGAGAGGGCCAATTGCCTGGCAAAGGCAGCCTTGGAATTGAAGCGAGCTCCGGACTACGACCTTTGTCCGGTTTCGTCAAGCGAAAAATCCACGGGGACTCGCTTGGCGAATGGAACCGGAGGTATGTGTCTGGTGAGACCGCTTCAGTGACAACTCTCTTCTTTCTGAATGTGGTGGACGCATACAGAACTATTAAGAAATTCGAGGCAACATTTAACACCACACATTTCCTGACGGGGTACGGTGGGTTCTCAGAGTACTTGGCAAGGTTCAAGTGCAAGAAGAGCCCATACGGCCCATCGTGCACCTGCGGCCCGGAGCAGGATGAAGATGTTCCCCATCTAATACTAAACTGTGTTCGACCAGCTGCGCTGTAATCTGGAACAGAAATTAATATGACATTAGTATCAAATAATTAACACATAAAAATGAGTGGTAAAGACAGGACAAAATTTATAAACTATTGTACTAAAATAGTAGAGATAGTAAACAAAAGGTATAAGTAGAATAAATTAATATAAGAATAACTCGCAGTTATTATAGTTGTACGACTTCGTACTAGATTTCCAATCACTAGGCGAGAACAGTATAATGAAACATAATCTTGCATTGATACAATTTAATTGAAATCCTTCAAACTATTTATAGACTTCGGTGTAACGAAACCATAACGCGATGCATGCGATCGGTACAACGCCATCTATCGAGCACACATTAAAACTTTACAATATAAGTAGTATTCGTATACTGGGAATTAAGGTGTTGAACATTTCGCCCACCAAAAGGATTATAATCCTTTTCGAACCGCCCACCATGAGAAGACATAAACGAGTAGAGAGCAGTGGACTGTATGAATATAACACAATAGGTATAATAGTGAACGGTTTAACTGCGGTTATACAAATACAAATAACTAAAATTAACACTCTTAACATACAAAATGGAAATACATTTTCAATTATAGTTTCATCAAATAGGTATAAAGCTCAAGCTTCGACCGAATACAAATAAAACAAACCAAATTAACACAGTCTAAGAACAATGTGTATGGCAAATAAACGATAGGGTTAATACCCACAGCAAATGCACAAAAAAATAAAGTACACATGCATAATAATAGTTCGATAAAATGTAACATAACAATTGACCTACTCGGTCACGGGAAGCAAACATAACTTTGAAGTGGGACGTTTAATAGTGTTACCTTTACAATGGATGGTAGCAACGCGCGCCAAGCCGTCATTGCCCGGATGCAGTTGTGTGATTCTACCATAAAGCCATTTAGAAGGAGGTAAGTTGTCCTCGGTAACCAAAACTACATCGTCTTCCTTTAAATCTGGCGTTCGAGCAGCCCATTTAAATCTCTGAAAGAAATGGGAAAGATACTCCTTTTGCCACCTACGCCAAAAATTTTGTACCATACGCTGTACTAATTGCCACCTGCGCAGTGTACTAAGAGTAGAACTCTCGTAATTATAATCAGGTGGTGTAACTAATGGATATCCCACCAAAAAATGACCGGGAGTTAGGGGTGTGGGGTCGTCTGGATCGCTGTTGTGCTGAGACAATGGTCTTGAATTCAAGCAAGCCTCGATTTGAGAAAGAACTGTCGTCATCTCTTCGAATGTGAGCGTGGAGTCTCCTACGATACGCTTCAGATGGTGCTTTACACTCTTTATTCCTGCCTCCCACAGTCCACCAAAATTGGGAGCGTGGGGAGGGATAAAATGCCATTCAGTCTGGGAGTTAGCAAGAGCTGTTGCAATATCATTAAACATGGCACTTTCCTGTTTAAAAATTACCTGCAATTCTTTAGAAGCACCGACAAAGTTAGTCGCATTGTCACTCCAGATATGGCGACAGTGACCACGCCTGGAGACGAAGCGCCTAAATGCTGCTAAGAAGCCCTCAGTCGTTAAATCCGAAACGGCCTCGATATGTACAGCGCGCGTCGCCATGCACATAAATAGGCAGATATAGCCTTTGTAAGATCGTTGCCCACGTCCCTTAGATACACACATGTTTATGGGACCTGCAAAATCAACACCGGTACTAATAAACGCTTTACCCGGTGTCACTCTACACGCTGGCAGCTCACCCATCATTTGATGTCTGGTTGAAGCCGCATATCGTATGCAACGAACGCATTTGTGTATATGCTCCCGAATCATACCATTTACTCGGTTGATCCAATACCTGCTGCGAATGAAATGAAGCACCAGTTGCTGCCCTCCATGAAACGTCCTTTCATGAGCATCTGCTACAATCAACTTTGCTAGAGCTGAGTCGTGTGGAATTATCACTGGATGCTTTGCGTTATCAGGTAATTGAGAGTGTCGAATTCTACCCCCGACACGCAACAGCTCATTTTCATCGAGAAAGGGGTTCAACCTAAATATGGAACTCTTTTTATTAAGAAGTTGTTTGCTCTTTAGCACACTTATTTCGTTGTTGAATGAATGTTGCTGAGCACTCAGTATGCAAATCAACAACGCCTTACGAAGCTCGTCAACTGACAAGTAGGATGTCACCTTTGTAGCATTCTTACGCCATTTTGCCATCATCAAAAACCTTCTGCAGTAAGCCACAACTCTCATGAGGTTTCGCAATGATGAGAACCGAGACCAAAATGCGTCATCTAATTCAGAGTTTGGCCTAACTAAATGAACTTTAACTTGTTTCTTCTCCTCATTAGTGGAGATGGACGCAGGTCTTGGGTAATCTATCAGATCATTCTTTAGCCAACAAGGACCTTGTCTCCAAAGTTCATTCTCTCGAAGTGCAGTCGGAGATGCACCTCGAGAGGCGATGTCTGCAGGGTTGTCGGTGGACTTGACATGCGCCCACTGAGTATTGTCAGTGAAACTTAAAATCTCTGAAGCACGATTGGCGACAAACGTTTTCCATCTACTTGGGTGATCACTCAACCAAGCCAATATAACTGACGAATCAGTCCATGCGTGCAGCTTAGATTTTGAAATATTTATCACCTCAGCTACTTCAGATAACAGTTTAGCAGTCAAAACAGCAGCGCAGAGCTCCAAATGAGGGATAGATATTTGCTTTATTGGCGCCACCTTAGTTTTTGCAGTTAAGAGATGCGAATGAACACCACCTTCGGAGTCTATGACCCGACAATATACAACTGCCGCATAAGCCAGATTTGACGCATCACCAAATCCGTGCAATTCAACCACAATGGCATCGTCCATTGTGTTAATCCATCTTGGGATGTGAAATTCGTTGAGTTGATCAAGCTCCGCCTTGTATGATAACCATTCCTGTAGTAGGTTTGGTGGTAGCTCATCATCCCACCCAATACCCGCAATCCATAGCCTTTGAATGAGTACCTTGTCGGTGATGATGCAGGGCGCTATCCAACCCAGTGGATCATAGAGACGTGCAATGTCAGAAATGACAGTTCGCTTGGTAACAGGAACAGCCGTGGATAACGCCTTCACGGAATAATCAAATTCATCAGTAGTTTGGTTCCAGGTGAGTCCCAAGACCTTGGTTGCCTTATCTAATTTTATTTTTAAATCCTTACCCGATTCCTCTCTGAATTCCTGCAACAAATTAATCCTATTGCTTGTCCATTTCTGTAATTTAAAACCACCCCTTTGTAGCAATTCATTAATTTCTTTATATATTTTTATAGCTTCTGTTTCAGATTGGCAGCCCGTCATCAGGTCATCAACATAGAAATCCGACAGTACTCTAGGGGCGGCCAATGGGTACGACTTGCCTTCATCAATAGCGATCTGTTGCAATGTCTTGACTGCAAGGTAAGGTGCACTAGAAGTACCAAACGTGACCGTCAACAGCCGGAAGTCCTGAAACTCCTGGGTGGGATCCTCTCTCCAGACAATCCTCTGAAAGTCTTGATCTTGATCTGCTACCTTTATTTGGCGATACATTTTTGTAATGTCGGCCGCAAGACATACAGGGTGCTGGCGCCATCTCAACACTATGTGACGTAGGTCAGCTTGGAGAGTGGGTCCCACCATTAAAGCGTCGTTTAAGGAAACACCGTTTGTTCCCTTACACGACGCATCAAACACCACTCTGACCTTTGTGGTCAACTTATCTTGTCGAACCACCGCATGGTGTGGCAGGTACACGGCGTACGGGGTGTGTGTTGGGTAACCTCCTCGAGTGTCGCTCCGATTCCGATCCCGCTGCAGTCCGGGGGGAACGGAATCGGAGCGGCCGGTACACCCTGGGCGGCGGTCAATGGCTTCCCCTTCACCCCTTCATAGGGTTGGCATTGATCGTCGGCCAATACCCAACGTGGCGGGAACACATCGCTCTCCGTACTCCTCTGCTTTCAGAGGAGACAGGATGAGCGATGCTGTTAGTGGTGAGA
Source organism: Cybosia mesomella (assembly GCA_946251805.1). Lineage (NCBI taxonomy): Eukaryota > Metazoa > Arthropoda > Insecta > Lepidoptera > Erebidae > Cybosia > Cybosia mesomella. The sequence continues at coordinate 20,851,078 of OX276405.1, read as the reverse complement.
TGGCCCAGGGTCAGCCGGGGTGCGAGGGATATGCTCTATGGGTAACCTTACACCCCGGCGTCTGAAGACCCGAGATGGCGTGCGGTTTTAGTCGGTGCAAGCCCGACATAACCGCCCCCGCTGGCCGGCGGGGGGATATCCGAAGGGATTTCCGCACGATAAAAAAAAAAAAAAAAAAAAAAAGGTACACGGCGTCCTCTTGGTTCCTTTGTATCACGTCAGTAATTCTTTCCATATGACCAAGTAATAAATATTCCTTAATCACATCTGTGTACTGTTGTTTTAATTCAACATCCCTTGATAGCTTCCTTTCTAAACCATGTATTCGCTTTATTGCTATTGCTTTAGAATTGCCTTGTTTACATGGTGGGTCTTCACATTTAAAGGGCAATCTCACCACGTAGCGACCACTTTTGTCGCGCCGTGTAGTTGCGTTATAAAAATCTTCACAGGCTTGTTCTTCCGGGGTGAACATCTTCCTAGTGTTAGAAGGCTCGGAATCGAGTTCCCACAATCCTTTGAGGATGTCATTGTCGCTTACCTTAGCATGCATAGAAACGATCAAGTTATGCTGGTTGTGTGAACTTGCTTCTTTGTTTACCTCTCCAGACACAATCCACCCTAGATGAGTGTCTTGAGCAACTGGTGAGCCTGTAGGGCTCCTAATCAACCCTTCCTTTAAAATGTGCGCATAAATTTCAGCTCCTAACAAGAGATCAATCTTGTTAGGGGAATTGAACTTAGGATCAGCGAGTTTAACCTTATGTATTTCGCGCCAATCCTGGATATCAAATTTTGTATCCGGCATTACGGAAGTCAGCGACCTCAAAACATGCGCGGTTACTTCGATGGTGAAGGATGGATCATGCAATGACTGTATTTTAACCTTAACCACATGTCTAGAGACAGTGTCATTGCGATCACCACCTATACCTGTAATTGTAGTTTTTGTACCTACTTTTTTCAAACGAAGTAACTGTGCTGCTGACTCTGTTATAAACGACGCCTGCGAACCTTGATCTAACAAGGTGCGAAGGATTTGAGATGACCCATATCTTCACTTAGCTCTGACCAGCGCTGTGGCCAGCAGAACTTGTTCATGTGCATTCACAAAATGGTCACTAATATAGTGGTCTCTTGCTCTTGTGGTTCTGGATTGTGTTCATGAATTTCTCTAGGTTCTGAGGATGCAGCAGTAGTTGTGCTTGCGTTAAATGATTTGGAATGCAATAAAGTGTGATGCTTACGGTTACAAATACGGCATTTAGTGAGCACTCGACATTCATGTGAATGATGGTTAACACCTAAACAATTGAAACATACTCCTAAAGACTGGGCAATATTACGACGCTTATCAATATCTTCTTTAGAGAACTTTTTACATTGGAATAATTTATGACTATCTGAGCAATGAGGGCATGAAAACTTGGCAACGCTATGCATAACCTGTGTAGATTTGTTAGCGTTTGTATTTTTTGACTTTAACTTGGGCTCTATGCTTTCTAGAGCGTGAAATCGCATCTCCAAAAAGGTACAAAATTGATCAAAAGACGGTAACTCAACGGATGCTTGATTAACATGCAGCTCCCACTGCTTCCGAGTTTCCCCGTCCAACTTCAAACTTATGATATATATATAATAACTAGCTGATCCGGCAGACTTCGTACTGCCTCAATCGATAGCACCTTTTAAACCTTCTCTGGACCTCCACAAATAATTCAAGACCAAAATTAGCCTAAAATAATATTATGTGCATTTCCATATGTGTGTTGCCAGCCCTCATCTCATAATAAAAAGATACACTATTTGAATAATTTTATTCATACTCTGACATTGCTCTGACATGTCGTCATAGTGACACTTTTATATTTTTTGACACTAATAATTTTATTAGTAATTATTGTTTTAAGACTAAAGATAGTATTTATCTTACAAAGTATGACAAGTTAATTGCTACATTAGTAGCAAATAATATTAAGTTTTGGACGAGTTTACATTATAAACAAAGTAATAACCTGATACCTACAGACTTGCCAGGTACTTGTAGTGGTAATTCTGTATTTTTAACTGATAGTAATAATTTAAACTAACTGTTCAGACAACAGGAATGCCAGAGCTAAAGATAGCTCATCAAAACATACAAGGTCTTCCCGGCAAGGAATTAGTAACTGAATTATTTCTAGAGAAATTAAATGTAGATATTTTGTGTTTGACTGAGCATTGGCTCAAGGAGAGTGAGATGATGTTCAGTATAGACAATTACAATATTGTAAGTTGCTTTAACAGGAAGTCTGCTATCAGAGGTGGCTCCATGGTCTTAATAAAAAATGGTCTCCGCAGTAAAGAGTGGATTGACATTGTTAGACTTTCTGTTGAGCGATGTGCTGAGGTGGCCTGTACCGAGCTTGATAGTTATATAGTAGTCTGCGAATACAGTCCACCTAGTAGTGATTTTGGAACGTTTATTGGGGTCATGGACCAAATTCTTGGGATAGCATCAAGCAACAATAAGAATCTAATAGTGTGTGGAGACTTTAATATAAACATATTGGAACAGTGTAGGAAAAGTACCCAATTTTAAACATGTTCAAGAGTTATAATCTTGAAAATATATTTTGTGAACCAACTAGAATCACTGCTACAACTGCCAGTTGTTTAGATAATTTTTTTAGTGACAGTGTATACTTAAGTAAGTCTGTAATAAGTGCGTTGCCCTCAGATCACTGTGGTCAAATAGTATCGTTTTCCAAGAGAAATAATAATCAACCTAAAGAGAAAATTATGTGTAGGCCCATAACCTCTAACAAAATTAGAGAATTCAAAAACTTGTTAGAGAACAAGCTTAATATTGTAGCTTACCTAGGCAATAATCCTGATGTTCATTACAATAGTTTATTTAGTACATTATCTAATGCTTTTTCACATACATTCAAACAAAAATGTAAAAACAGTACTAAATCTAAATTCTGTGTAGGCATATATAAGAGTAGACGAACGCTATTCGATTTATACGCCCAAAAGCAGTACAATTTTGACGGTAGTTTAATTGACTATGTTAAAAACTACTCCAAGTTATTCAAAAAAGTATGTAGACAAGCAAAATCCATTCACATTAAAAGGAAAATACTTGAGGCTCCTAATAAAATGAAGGAAACTTGGAAAGTTATTCACAAAGAGTCTGGTAAATGTAAAATGAGGGATAGTATTACTAAAATTAAATTAGAAAACAGGGATATAACCTCTCCAAAAGATATTGTAAATGCGTTTGAAGATTATTTTAGTAATATTCCATTGAAACTCACATCCTCTATTAATTCTAACGCTCAAAGTGCCGAGAGTGCCCTTCTTGAGAGTAATATCAGTTCTTCCAAATTTAACTTCAAACATATTGACCCCATTGACATATTAAAAGCATTTAAAAATCTCAAAATGAAAGAGTCTAAAGATTACTGGGGCATGTCAGTTACTTTAATTACTCATGTAATTAATATCATTGCATCTGATTTAGCACTCATTTTTAATGAATGTATAGATGAAGGCACATTTCCTAATTTAATGAAACATAGTAAAATAATACCACTATTTAAGAAAGGATCTAAGTCAGAACTTGGAAACTACCGCCCTATCTCTATTTTGCCAGCTTTGAGTAAGGTGTTTGAAAGAGTGATGCTCAATCAAATGCAACTACATTTCAAAACCAACAATCTTTTCCACAGCCAACAGTATAGCTTTACTGGCGGGAAATCTACCACCGATGCGGGAGTTAGCCTAGTTAACTTAATTTACGACGCTTGAGAGGGACCGCAGGATGCTATTGGGGTATTCTGTGATCTTTCTAAGGCGTTTAATTGTGTTGACCATCAGACACTTTTGCTCAAGTTACGTCGGTTTTGACAAAACATCCACAGAATTAGTAGAATCTTATTTAACAGATAGACTTCATACTGTTGATGTGAATAACGTTAAGTCAAATGGATCAAACTTAAAAATAGGTGTACCCCAGGGATCAATCCTAGGACCTTTTCTCTTCTTGGTTTACATCAATGACCTGCCTAATATAATTGAAGCACAAGCTGGCATAGTATTGTTTGCGGTTCGCTAATATTCAAAGTGGATCGGCGTAATACAAATGCAAATAATGTTAATAATATTTTGAACGCCATTTCAAATTGTTTTTCTGCAAACAACCTATTGTTTAATGCAGAAAAGACCAAATGCATTAGGTTTACACTGCCTAATGTGAGGCAAACACACGTTGATATCATGCTGGGGGGGCAAAGGTTGGAATTTGTAAAAAGGAATTACAATGGAATCGAAATTGCAATGGGGTGACCATGTCACTATTTTGGCCTCACTCAGCTCTGCTGCTTACGCTGTCAGACGGATTAGGCAGTTGACAGCTGAATCTACTGCTAGGCTGGTATACTTTAGTTACTTCCATAGTCTGATGTCCTATTTAATACTACTTTGGGGGAATGCAGCAGATTTAGAAACTATCTTTATATTACAAAAAAGGGCAATTCGTGCCATTTATTGTTTAGGGAACGATTCAAAAATATTAATATTTTAACTGTAGCTTCCCAATATATATTCGAGAACATACTGTATGTCAGGAAAAATATATCCAATTTTACAAAAGTAAGTGACATTACAGACAGAAATCTGCGCAATAAAAATAAACTGATCCTTCCATGTTATCGGCTCAGCAAAGTTAGTGATTCTTTTAGGGGGGAAGGTATACGCTTTTATAATAAATTACCTGAATCGGTCCTTGGTATGCCTGACAATAAATTTAAAACCTTTGTTAAGACCACCTTATGTAAAAAAGCATACTATAGGACAGATGATTACCTTAAAGACAAAAATGTCTGGCTTGAGCATGGTGCAGGCCCCTCTTAATGCTACAACTACAGCATAATATTGTAGTAGGCAACCTTTTTTTACCATATTTTAACTTTTTTAAATTATTTTAACGTTTAACTTAGGTTAAATTTTTATTTTAACTTTTGTTTTTTTTATATACCTTTATTTATCTTGACACGAGACAAAAATGTACATTCGTCCATATTTAGTCTTAAGAAATCACTATTTATAATATGACGTCTCGAAAATGCCGCAGTGGAGTTTGTTGCGCCGTTTCTTCTCCACTAGGGCCTAGGAAGCGGTGGTAAACTTAGTTTTAAGCAGATTTTGACGTCAAAAAGATGTAATTACGATGCACTATTTTGAAAAATAAAGACTTTGACTTTGACTTTGAGCGAGCTCGTGTAAACAATCCGTCGTTACATCCCTAAAACCTTTCAAAGCACTTGATGATTCGACATTCGCACTACACTGACTAAATAGGCGTTTTAAAATATTATTTGACATAAACTTTTTATTATTATATCTAAGCTCTAACGTTTGCCAACATTTTTGGTAATTGTGTTCTGCGATAGGTACATGTCTTATAGGGGTGTGTGTTGGGTAACCTCCTCGCGTGTCGCTCCGATTCCGATCCCGCTGCAGTCCGGGGGGAACGGAATCGGAGCGGCCGGTACACCCTGGGCGGCAGTCAATGGCTTCCTCTTCACCCCTTCATAGGGTTGGCATTGATCGTCGGCCAATACCCAACGTGGCGGGAACACATCGCTCTCCGTACTCCTCTGCTTTCAGAGGAGACAGGATGAGCGATGCTGTTAGTGGTGAGATGGCCCAGGGTCAGCCGGGGTGCGAGGGATATGTTCTATGGGTAACCTTACACCCCGGCGTCTGAAGACCCGAGACGGCGTGCGGTTTTAGTCGGTGCAAGCCCGACATAACCGCCCCCGCTGGCCGGCGGGGGGGTATCCGAAGGGATTTCCGCACGATAAAAAAAAAAAAAAAAAGGTACATGTCTTATAAGCTGCTCTGCTTCACCGGACAATTGAGTTTTTAAATAATGCAGACGTTGAACGTCGTCTAACCTTGTATTCTTGTGGACTAGCGATACAAACAAATCTCTAAATGCTGAACACTGCGCGTAATCACCGCTAAACGTCGGTAAAACAATTCTGGACAATTTTACTAAATTGTCAGGAGCAACAGAGCTGGCTGCTTTTTCAGAAGGAACAATAACAGACTTCAATTTGGACAAATAGTCCTGTAGCGTAACCTTATAGATAAGATAGATCTCGTAGACCGTTTCATGTATATCTTCTTCTTCAAATTGTTTAGCAAGCTGCTCAGTTCCATTTTCAGCTATGATACTCTCGTGCTTCGATGTAAAACCTTTAAACTGATTTTCTAACGTATTCAGCCGCGCTTCTATTTAATGTTGAGAAATTCTATCTCTTGGAGACTTCTTAAAATTTATTAATCCTTTTTCTATCTGTCTTTTAAATTCCTCTAGGGCTCTAATATGTTTGTCCATTTTCGTATTGCTTTTTCAAGTGGTAGTAAGTTCTAAATGTTAGGACGACAAATTTTTACAAGTGTCGTGCAGTCGGAATTTTTCTAAGTCTCGTGTAGACAGAGTTTTTCTAAGTGTTTGGCTAAAAGTATATCGATCTGAAATCGGGCATAGGTTCCCCGTCTGGTCGTTTTTCTTACGATTATTCTAAGTCCTAATTCTTCGCAATTTATTCTAAGTCCAGATCTTTTCCAAATTTTCTAAGCCTAAGTTCATGCATTTACTTTAACTTTACTTTTTGAAACTTTACTTTAACCAATAACACAAGAGTACTCACAGTTTGTCCGGTTATCACGTCTAGTTATCACAACAGAATACCCATCACTCACATCAGCAATCTTTTTTTTTTCAACAATCTCATACCACTAGCGACGCAGCGGCGAGTGGCGTAGACAAATTCAACCTAAAATGCGTTCGGCTCTGGAGGTCCTCCAGAGCCGAACGCATTTTAGTACGACGTACGACTTCGTACTAGATTTCCAATCACTAGGCGAGCACAGTATAATGAAACACAATCTTGCATTGAGACAATTTAATTATATACAGTTATCTTCACTACACCCCAGCTGGGGTGCGTGGTGTCGTGTTGACAGGCGCTGGGCATGTGCCACGAGGATTTCTTCTCCTCCTCTCAATAGAGGAGGGTCGTTGGGCCGGGTTGTAGTCCCAAATGGTGCGTGGGCCGGAACTCCCTCTTCACGCCGCTTCGGCGGACGCCCCAGCCAGGTAAGATGACCGGCTACCCGGTCAAAGCCTAGCCGAGGGCGTCCTGCGACAGAAGCGGCGGCTGCTCGGGGTCCCGGCGCCTTGATGTGTTTCTGCTTGGATCGTCTGCCTGCTCGCCCGCCCGCGCTGGCCACATAACGCAGGTATCGCAGGGGAGTACCCGCGAATGTCGGCTGCGGAGGACGGACTCACTGAGGACAGACGATCGGGTTATGTATACACAATGGTAATATATATATATAAGTAACAAAAATAGATAAAATAGGACGCATATGGTGAGGTGTGGCCGTCCGCTCTGCAAACCGGCTAGGTATCGATTTGCAGAGCGCGGCGGGCCCGTAGCTGTTGCCGCGGCAGGACGTGCGCGCGCGCAGCGGCCTGTGATGCGGCGCGCTTGGATACAATTTAATTGAAATCCTTCAAACTATTTATAGACTTCGGTGTAACGAAACCATAACGCGATGCATGCGATCGGTACAACGCCATCTATCGAGCACACATTAAAACTTTACAATATAAGTAGTATTCGTATACTGGGAATTAAGGTGTTGAACAATAGTTAATAAAATTATAGTATTAAGATAATATGTAAACAGTACAATAAGTCCCATATAATAAAGAAAAGAGAAATAGAATATAGAAATAATTAGTTAAAATAAGCAAGAGATATAGATACATAAATGTATAAGGATGGACGTACTGCATAACCCAGTCCCCATGTACGTAAAAAATGTGGAAATTAAACGTTGTAACAGTTATAAAAATAAATAAGCCGTAGTGAAAAGTATAATTGTGGATGGATGAAATACATAGTATGAAAGTACGAGAATTAACTAAAGTGTGAACTAATATGAAAGGCAGGCCCCACTGTTTGGTAGGCATTAAGATAGTACTGTAGTGTTCGGACTCCTTCGAACACTATAGTTAGTTGCCTGGCCATCATGCGTCAGCGATATTAAAATAAAAATGTATAAATCAGTTTGAATTAAGAGCATAGGTAAAAAAAAAAGGTTTGCGGACAGATCGAGTCAGGGGGTGACCAGAGGCACCCTCTTTGATCCTGCAGAAGAGAATATCAAGAAGTAGAAAGTGTATTAGGCTCAATCACTGAGCAGAGTTCCCGACCCTCTAGTTCGTTCAGTAAATATAAAGAACCTCGCGTAAATCCCATAAAAACACGTTCAGTAGAGTTATAATTAAGAATAAATATATTAATCATATAAAATCCTTGTCTTATAATTTCAATATCACTAGTTATCGACAAGCAGCTGTGAAGTCAAACCTCAGACTCCACAGTACTTATCAGGAAGTATCATTTGGCTTAATGTAAGCCTACAAATTGATTGTCTGAAGCATACGAGTTACATGCAACAAAATCTCTCAGCTGGCTCTAAAACATTTAGAGTCAATTTCACTTTACTTGTTATAGACGCAGAATATATATCGTCAATCGCCAGTTCCGTCTGTATACACAAAGGATATGACGCGGTATGCTAACAACATGACACCATGACGCAAGCTACATTGGCCGCCAGGCCGTCACAGGTTAGAAAATCTATGTATCTTGCGACAGTTATGCTGATAGCTAGATCTCGGAAACTACTTCGGGCACAACCGTAACATTTGGTATACGTATAAGCATCATTTATGATTCCTTTTGTGCCCTATTTTTTTTTAATAATTATACATAGTTTAGGGGCTTTGCTATGAGTATGAGGCATTCTCTAAAAAAACAAGCTAGCTTCGAAATTTTCCTTGAAGCAATTGTTAGGACTCTCACTACCCGTGACGAATGCCACGAAATGTCACAGATATTCGTACGACAACCGGGACCGATGGCTTAAAGTGTTCTCCAAGTCACGGAGTGCTCTCAATGTGTTAAGCTTATGTAAATAACTCTTAAGCGGTCATACGCACAAATTTAAAAAAATGCGCACATTTATAGGACATATGACACTAATTATTTAAATCCATAAAGGAAACAAAAAAAAACATTTTGCTGGTTACAAGCGCAACATGTTAACGTCACATGAGCTACCCCACCCCAGCCTGCAAAATAATAATATTTGTAATAAAAAAATACTAATCAATAGACTTTCAATAGCTCAATTCAACTACATTGTCCTTTAAAATTGCTCACCTTAAATTATTTAATTAAAAATCAATAAAGTCGTTGAAAAAAAAATCATTTCTCCGTACTTTAAAACTCTAATCGATAGATTTTCAATAGCTCAATTCAACTATGAAGCGTCGGTAGCTTAGTGTTTAAGGAGTCGACCTTACGATCGAGAGGTCCCGGGTTCGAATCCTGGCCATACCGACCGGCGACTACCGACGTGAACCCACTCCTAACACAAGCAATTTAGCTTAGCTGGATAGGTTATGAGGAATATTAGTAATTTCGGTTGCTAATATTCTTTATTTAAAAAAAAAAACTACGTTGCCCTTTGAAATTTATCACCTTAAATTATTTAATTAAAAATCAATACGTCGTTGAAAAAAAATTCATTTAGCCGTACTTTCAAACTTTTTTTTTTAAATAGAGAATATTAGCAACCGAAATTACTAATATTCCTCATAACCCCTCCAGCTAAGCTAAATTGCTTGTGTTAGGAGTGGGTTCACGTCGGTAGTCGCCGGTCGGTATGGCCAGGATTCGAACCCGGGACCTCTCGATCGTAAGGTCGACTCCTTAAACACTAAGCTACCGACGCTTCATAGTTGAATTGAGCTATTGAAAATCTATCGATTAGAGTTTGAAAGTACGGAGAAATGATTTTTTTTCAACGACTTTATTGATTTTTAATTAAATAATTTAAGGTGAGCAATTTCAAAGGACAACGTAGTTGAATTGAGCTATTGAAAATCTATCGATTAGTATTTTTTTTATTACAAATATTATTATTTTGCAGGCTGGGGTGGGGTAGCTCCGTAGATAGATTATCTGTGATGTCTCTTGGAGTCTCGGAGTATATTTATTCTGTGGTGATATCGGACTTAACTGTCAAAAAACAGCAACAATTTCGTTGTGTATTATTCCCGTCTAACGAGTTTTTGATAATTATTATTTTTAATTTTGTTTGTTTTTGTGTACAATTTAATGTAATCGATAGATACTTATTACACTAAATATGACAGAGGAAAATATAACAGTAAGCGACAACTCGGATTTAGAGGATGGCGGAAATCCTGAACTTCGTGGATATTTGAGTAAATGGACAAATTATATTCACGGTTGGCAGGACAGGTTTATAGTTTTAAAAGATTCGACTTTATCATACTACAAGAGTGAGTTGGAGAGTAATCTTGGATGCCGAGGTGCCTTATGCCTGAAAAAAGCCAAAGTCAAGGTGAATAATAATTCGTGTTAGCTGAGACGTCTAACGTAAAATTTATTTGCCCTTGTTGCGTCTAATGTTTTTTTTATCTCAATGCTTTATCGGTTTAGACGAAGTAAAATATTCATGTGATCTATTATTCCCATTTATGTCATTTGACCTTGTTTGTTTATTATTTTGTATACATTGCAGCCTCATGAGTTTGATGACTGCAGGTTTGATGTGTCGGTTAACGATTGTGTCTGGTACTTAAGAGCCACTAGTCCTGAAGAAAAGCAGCAATGGATTGATGTACTGGAGTCCTTTAAAGTGAGTTTACATGGCTTTGTTATATCAATTATTTGGTTTCTAATTGGGGAAGAACATATATATATATACATACCTACATAAGAAACAAGATATTTATATACTTAGAGGCCACAGCATATAATTCATCTGGTCTGCCTTGTCTGTTTTATGTAAATCCATACCATTCTTGTGATTCATATAAAAAATGTAATGTTAACTATAAAAACGTTAATAGAATGAAGAGGCACTGCAAGTACTGCAACCCACATTATCTAGTACATTATATTTATTACTAAATATCATCATTGCTTTCACTTTCAACAACTAGATCTCTACACACTACACCTACCTAATATTAATTTGCAGCTTCATACAATATGACTAATTGCCATCTGTGACTTTAGTTGCAATCTAAATTTGTTATAGTAACCTCAAACCTATAAATTATCTCTCTTACATCATTAAAATTGAAGAAACAGGCCTTTTTGGGGTTCTGTACCCAAGGGGTAAAATGGGACCCTATTACTAAGGCTCTGCTGTCCGTCCGTTGGTCGCCAGGCTGTATCTCATGAAACGTGATAGCTAGACAGTTGAATTTTTCTCTGATGATGTATTTCTGTTGCCACTATAACATTAAATACTAAAAAACAGAATAAAATAAATATTTAAGTGGGCCCCCATGCAAGGAAGGTTAATAACGGTACGGAACCCTTTAGCGCTAGTTCGACTCGCTCTTGGCAGGTTTTATTTCATTTCCATTGCATTTGAATGCACATAAATGCCTTGACAGAGTAGGAACGTTAAAATCTAAATGAAGTGGCCACAGAACATCATCATCCTCCAAGCTTTACCCCTACTAGGTGGGGTCAGCTTTCAGTGTAACTATATATCAGCAGAATTTCAATATTTTCTGTGAAGCAATATCAAAGCAGAGAACATATTGCTATTATTCTATGTGTACTCTTTATGCAATTTGATACAATTCAATAGAAATTTATTTTGTGAACATAGGTGGTTGGTCATTGCAATATTTTTCTAGAGATACAATAATATAATAATTATCATGGGGCATGTATCAATACTTTGATATGGTACAGATACACACACATGCAAAAACATCACTAGATTAGTTAAGCATGTGTCATGATATATGCTCAACCAATTGTGAAAAATGGTGTTTTATAATCTCTAAAAAAGCTAGTTATAATATAATACTCAGAGATTACTGAATGTATGTGTAGATAACATATATGTGTATGAGCAGGTTATTATCTAACATTCATATCCATACTGTAATTATATTGCTTATGTGTATGTATTACTAAAATCTATCATTCTGCAAATATATTGCTCATGTTGATTGAAAGAAATTTAATACATATTATAAATAATAAGAATCATTATTATTTATCTAAAAAGGCTGTAGAATATCCTCATTCGCCCCAGCTGCCTTTTTAACTAAACATCAACTGTAATTAACTTGGGTGACAGGAATTTCCAAGACTGTTACTGAAAAAAAAAAGCAATCAAAAATCTATCAGTTGGTAGTTGGCATAACTATATAAACACAATGGTGGGAATTCATAGTTAATTACATCTGATATTTCCAGACTTTAATGATATTTGAAATACACTTGGTTGTTATTTTTGTCATATTAATTAATATAAAGTTATTTAAATGTAGATAATTAAAACTTTATATTTATTAAGATCAAAATTTGCTTATATATATTTTTAATTCAATGCTATATTTTGACAGAACCATGATATTTGTATTTTTTGGAGAGACTATATAAGCATAATTCACTCGTAATTGGTATTGACCAACAAAGTGCCATAAAAAATATTTTAAAGGGCATATTGATAAATTACATAACATAAACTCACGCCTATATCTCCGAAGGGGTAGGCAGAGGTGCTAGCACCCACATTTCGCTAGTTAATGTTTAGGTCCCAATGTAATAGGTGGCGAGCCTATTGCCATTAACCGGGCACTTATAAACCTGCGATAAATACACACATAACTTCGAAAAGCATCGAAAAGTCGTTGGTGTGTGCCATGGTAAAACCTGGGATCGAACCCGAGACCTCGTCTCAGCAGTCCATTACCCATACCACTAGGCTACCGCATCATCTCATGTAATAGTAGTCTTGTCATGTCTAATCTAATCTAATTGGATGCTGATGTCTCGGCATTGACACAAGCATAATTGCTTCAAACAAATGTATTTAATAATTCAGTAGACAGTCCAGTAGTTGGCAACAAGTGTATGCTGAAAACAAGCCCGGTTGCCAGCAATGAGCTCCCTATTATGTGGGACATGTATGTTTATTAGTTTTTAGAACCCATAATACAAGTTTAATGAGTTTGGATCTAGATGCGAGGGCTGTGTAGAATGTCCCAAAATTTATTTTTATTTGCGAAACTTGAGTCTTCAATTTGGTAATCTTGCTGTGCTTCTCAATTCAGGGACCAGAATCACATATACGACAGATTGCAGTTGGTCAGAAAAAACGAGGCATTGATGTAAGATAATTATTATTTAATTTATTATTGTTTGGTATTGGTAATTACTATCATATTATATAGCCCAGTGCTAGGTTGATTGTATATTTATAGCATTTTCCGTACATTTACGAAACTTAATGAACCCGTGTCGTTCATGTTCATAGTTCACGTTTTTGTAATTGGTTATATACTAATGTGCGTAAATTTGTTAGAGTGCAGATTAACTTGTTAATCTACAGATTACCCGGTGAAGTCCGTTAAGAAAAAAATGTTTTAGTTCTAACATTAACTAGTTAATCTGCAGACTTCCTAGGTAATCTGCAGACCAACGGCCATACATACGGTGAGTTAATAAAACTTAGTTCATTGCTTGAATAAAACATTCGGATTCATTGTAATTATTTATTTAATTGGTTAAACGCATATGCCACGGGAGTGTGCGAAGAGAGCTCTTGGAGACCGCGTGCTCCAACACGGATAGATATAGGGTAGAAGGGTTTAGCGAAGGTCGACGTCTCTGATTCACAAGATAGAAAAGAACTATACGTAACCAAAAATGTTTCGCGATTTAACGATGCAGCATCCGCAGATTAAGGCGAGGCTCTCTGAGGAAGGGTGTTTTTAGATTAAGATTTTTCGAAAATTAGAAGTCCTTGTATTCTAAAAATCATATATGTTAGCGGCGATAGCCCAGTGGCGTACGTAACGGACTGCTGAGACGAGGTCTCGAGTTCGATCCCCAGTCGCCCCGGGCACACACCTCTGACTTTTCGTAGTTATGTGTGCATTAATTAATGTTAATTATCGCTCACTTAATAATGTACCCGGTAGATGGCAATAGGCTCGCCCCCTATTACATTAACATTACTGGCGAATCGTGGGTGTGCAATACACCTTTGCCTACCCCTTCGGGGATACAGGTGTGAAGTTATGTATGTTCATATATGTTATTCTAGGCTATTCAAACTAGTATTTTCGGTTATCCGATACACGATAACTTTTACTTTCCTCGATAGAATTTGCTCTCAAAGATTGGTCTAACCCAAAACGCATTCCTGTTTTATTTGATTTGTGTTCAGGTTAGAAAAATAAAAATGATACCAAAATGAAGTTCATTGATAGGAGAATAAAAAGCGGTTATCTAAATTTACATAAGTTCTGAATTATACCCTAAAAATTCAAAATACCTACGCTTTCTACCTATATGATGCGTTCGGAGAGTCAATCAGTCCCATGCCGTGTTAGAGGCAGTACGTGTGTCGGTTTGCGGCAGATGCACACCGATATTGTAGGATTTTTAAATGTGGGCACTTAGCGTAAATGCCACATCGTAGAGAATGTGCCAGATGTACAAATTCAATGATAAAAAGTTGAGCCTCGAACTTTTGCGAATACGATGCTAGTACGTATATTGAATGGTGGTACTAAATATTAGGAACAGTACCGCCGGCCAGCGGGGGTGGTTATGTCGGACTTGAACCGACTAAAACCGCACGCCGTCTCGGGTCTTCAGACGCCGGGTTGTAAGGTTGCCCATAGAGCATATCCCTCGCACCCCGTCTGAGCCTGGGCCATCTCCGGTTTCGAGATGGCCCCCTCGGGTTTGAGAACCACGGTGTCCCTGTCTTGCCGTGGCTGATCTCCCCGGTCTCCCCCCCCCCCGCTCTGTTGGGGTCACAGTTCGGGGTCAATGGCGCTGTACGGCACACCGGTGTGGGCGGCCGCCTGACTGCCCGCAAGAGGCCCTTTCTCCTAAGAGCCCAACGCATCATGGCGGTCAGGGCCATACGCGGGTACCGCACCGTGTCAACGGAGGCGGCCTGCGCATTGGCCGGAACCCCTCCGTGGGATCTGGAGGCAGAAGTGCTCGCCGAAGTATATCGGCAGACGACGCAGCATCGGTTGAGTAGTGGCAGTCGGCCCTCATCCGAAGAGGTCCGCGGGTGGCGAATTGCCGCCCGCCAAGCCATTATTATTTTTATTAAAAAAAAATATGGCTAAATGGTCGTCCCGGCTGGAGTCCCCGAGTGCAGGTCATCGCACCGTGGCGGCGCTCCAGCCGGTCACTGTCGAGTGGAAATATCTGTACTCGGTCGCTAGGAGGGAATCGAGTCCCGCCTGTCTTCACTGTCCCTGCCGCGGGGACTCGGCGCAGCACACGCTCGAGGCTTGTCCAGCCTGGGCGGTGCAGCGCCAAGATCTCGTGGCAACAGTAGGAGTCGATCTCTCGCTGCCAGCCATCCTGCGCTCCATGGCCCGCAGGGAGAGGAGTTTTACCGCGGTCGCCATCCTTCTGAGAGGCAGTCATCTCGTAGAAGAAGGCGACGGAGAGGAAATGGGAGGCAGGCAGCTTCGCAGATTCGAGATTCGCCGTCCGCGAACTGGGCGGCGTGCACGCGCATTCGTGCGCCTCATGTCGCCCTACTGAGGCCGCGGGTGGATGAGACAAGGCTTGCCCTCCACCCGCAGTTGAGCCCCCCGTGAAGGGGTGATGTCCCGGTGTGCCTGGACATCGCCTAGAAGACGGGCCTGCACCGCACCTTGCGGGCCGGCGGCGCATGGGTGTGCCGTCGATGAGTGCGTAGTATTTCCGGCGGTTAACTCACTAAGTCGCGGCGTATGACACACGGCAGGTTGTTTTAGTGTGGCGAGAATAACCGCGCGGTATGCGGTAGGTACACTTTTTCCTGCCTAAACAAAAAAAAAAAGGATTGAAACTGTGACCCCAACAAGCGCGAGCCGAGCGAGCGAAGCGAGCGAAGCGAAAAGCGGAATTGATTTGTATAATAACAATATAACATTTCCTAACTCGTGTTGGTAAATCCTAAGATTTAACGGAAAATTATAGGATTTACCGTAGTTCGGGCTTTTACAGTAACATATATACATATAACAAAAATGCTTTTAGGCAGCATTAGAACGCAGGTGCAGCTAGTCTAAACTATTATAGTATTCACCTATTGGTCAAAATTGGACGATATTCATACATGAAAACTAGGGCGAAACATTGGTAAGTGGTGGAACTCCACCAATACCATTATGTATCAAACAAAATATACACGAAGACCTGTTTATTAAATTTAATCTTCATATAACACGACTAAATATTAAGGCTCCATGTAATAAAACACACATTAATTTAGACCATCAATTGGTACTGACATCAAATAATTTGCGTCCTTTTTTCATGAATCATGAACAAGTTACTTCGCTGTAGCTATTTATTGTTTGTTATCAATTTTGTGTGAACGATAATGCATAATATCAGCTCGGTGACTAATATTTCAGATAAGGTTTCACTTGAATTATCTTCTATTATACGATTAAAGGTTACCTGCGACTCCGTTTTCATGGTCTTTCCAGTTAAAATCAGATATTGTTGTCTCTGGAGTTTAAGGATTGTTTGATTTGTCTTTGTGCAAAATTGCAGCCAAATCTGTGAGAAAAATTTAGGTGATTGATTTAAAAACAAACAAACACACCTCTCAATTACTTCACATTTATAATATTAATGGGACAAGCGATTGTCTATAATTGAAAAGACAACAATTTATTTACAGCAGTGGCGAAGTGGTCGTATAATACTATTCTTACTGACTTCCTTTTAATGAATTTTGTGTATTCTGGAAAAATCCCTTTTTGCGTGTCCGAAAATACATATAGTTGGCGAAGTGTGGGTGCTAATATAATATCTTTGTTTATCCCTAAGGACAGTAGCGGCGTTAGGGTAGGGCGCGGTTGGACTACCGCCCAGGGCACCCGAAATAAAGGGGCGCCGCAGGCGCCCCTTTATTTCCTCTCGCTCATTGAACGAGGCCTACTTACTCGTAAATTCCCTAAATTTAGCGAAAAAATCGTTATGTTGGCAACACTAGAATGGAACGCAGTGTTCAAATCGGAGCACTGCACTGTGTGCATTTAATTTTACCGGGAATCCCCGACCATCGAGAAAAACATTCTCTATCTCTTTTTTACGTTTAAATTAGAGAGAGTTAATGTTATTTTTGACGAAGCGGAACACACTCAGGTCATTCTTATTTCAAAATTCAACATTTGTGATTGAATTTTTCAACTGTCTTTTGGATACTACGTTAATTTCAGTTAATGATTTTCAACCGTCTTTTGGACACTACATTAATTTCAGTTAATGAAAGATTTGAAGAGTTAAATGAGTACTCGGAATATTGGTCTTTTTTGTTCAATATAAAACAGATTCCGGAAAAACCTGACCTTGTCAAACTCTGCGGTGATCTCCAATTGAAATTAACTGTAAATCAGATATAGATGGGTGTATGTTGTGTAATGAACTTATAAGTCTGAAATCTTTTTGGCCTGATCCGAATGTGGCCCTGTTTTTGTTTTAAATTTTATCAAAGATCGCAACTTAAAAGAACTGTATCCAAATGTATCGATAGCAATGCGCATATTATTAATTATACCTATGTACCTGTAACGGTTGCTAGTGGGGAGAGGAGTTTTTCCGAGCTTAAGCTGATAAAAGCCTATCTGCGATCGACAATATCGCAATCCCGATTGACAAACTTGGCAACTTTGTCAATCGAGAATGAAGTTGCTGAAAACCTCGATTTTGATAAAATAATAAAAGAGTTCGCCGACAGAAAGGCTAGAAAAGTCATATTTTATTAGTTTTTTTCATAAATGGTTATTGCTTTTAATAAATGGGAATCTTTTTCCTTTTTTCATATGGGTTTGAATTGCAGTTAGGGGGCGCCGTTTAAATCTTGCACAGGGTGCTGGTAGTGCTAAAACCGGCACTGCCTAAGGATACACAGGCGTCAGGATAAATATATTATCAGCGACAACATTTTGTCAGCTTCTCTATTTAAAATGTTCGCATTTCGCTACCGATGGTCACCCAGGCGTGAAAGCTTACGAAATTTAAAGTCTAATTAAATATGTAGTTTCCGCGCATTCGTCAGAAAAAGACATACAAAAATTCTCACAGTAAATCTATTCTATTGCGCGTAATAACAATTATTTAATTAAAGAGACGCTTCATACTTGCTTACTATTTTATACCTACGTGTTTAGATAATACTGGTATGAAATAAGCAAATTGAATAATATGAATTAATAGAGAAATAAGAAATAATAGCATTAGTGCACGCATTCCACCACGCTATTATTTTTGTGATAACAGGAAATTAACAGGAAATAAGTACGCAATGTCCCTGATTAGAGGAGTGTCAGACTAGCTAGTTCCTAGTTTCATTGTACTGAGTGTATTCGAGTGTATATTATAGTTTAAGAAACAAAAACCACATTTGTTACGGAATCGCGAATGTGATGCGGGGGTCTCGTTAAAACAAACCAAATTAGCCTAAACTAGAAGGGTTTACTTGTAGCCATCGGAGAGTTCCACTGTTCGACGCATGGGTGCATTATCAGACCTCATCTTTCTGTATTAGCAAACCAGCACGCCATGAACCCATGATCATTGAACGCTCGCGACATTAGCGGTGGCACTCACTCGCTGCCGTCTTTATGTACCCAGTACACAGTGGCCTGTGATGGGCCATGCTCTGCAATGCGCATTGTAGGCCATCAACACGTAGGTGGTCACACAATGTGGCATAATATATAGCTCATTGCTGCGCTACAATTCCTGTGAAGTGTGCCAAAAACCGACAACATCCCTTACGCGCGCAACGATAGCCAATCACGTGCCACTGTATACCATTGCCCCCTGTGTATATTGGCGATGACTCGTCGTGGCAGTGTACTGGACGCTTTAGAGAGGTTCTTGACCTCTCTAGGCAACAGGGCAGTCTAAGACGGAAATGGGGAAAAAGGAAGGTAGGTAACAGTTCCGTCACTCTTACGAACTGTCTGCGAGACAATACCGGTTCGTCACACTCACGGATGGCGATATTTGTCACAAAATAATGATTGTCTGTACAATATTAATGATCAATATTTGATAACGTGAACACTTTGTTAATGGAAATGACATGTTTACTACAAAATGTCTGTCACATGCACGATTTCCTTGTTTGTTTAATTAGTATCTAAACTACCTGAAATACTTTTCCCTAAGTCTTATATTTCTCGTATCTTTTTCTTTTCCCTAAACGTTAAGCGTTTTAAACTTCAACAGGAACATTTTATGAGCATTTTTGTTAACATAACATAACATAACTTCACGCCTGTATCCCCGAAGGGGTAGGCAGAGGTGTAATACACACCCACGATTCGCCAGTTATGTTGAGGTCCCAATGTAATAGGGGGCGAGCCTATTGCCATCTACCGGGCACATTATTAAGCGAGCGATAATTAGCTTTTGAATTAATTATGTAATTCCGTTATTTTTAGTGTTCTTTCTTTCCGTTATTTTTTACTAGATCCTTCTTGGTTTTTTAAGTCGGCCCCTTTTAATTTTAATAAAGAATTATTTATTTTAAAGGTGTTACAATGAATAGGTTTATTGAAAAATGTTCCTTTCTAAATATATTTCTGCGTGAAAGTTTTAAGAAGAAAAGTCACACGAGTTATAGAATTGTATTGTGAAGAAAGGACTTTTCTGGTTAGTTGTGCCTTTTAAATGATATAAAGATATTTTATTATTAATTTTATTGTTCAGATGAAAGGTAAAATTGTATGTTTTTATATGAAAACAATAAATAAAATATGTTTCTTATATGAAGTTGGCTAGGTATTTTGTTAGTGTGTGTTTAATTTATGTTTTTTTCTCTTAATGATACACACACGGTATTCCCAGCCAAAAAACCCTCGAAAGACTTTAAACTTGTATAACTAATATTTTTATTTTTGTTAGTTGTGCCTTTTCTTCATAACACGGCAGCGTAATAGTAGTTTATGATACTGTTGCTTATTAAGGGTTCTTATAACACGAGTGTGTTTTAAAAAAACGAGCCGTAGGTGAGTTTTTTTAAAGTATCACACGAGTGTTATAAGACCCAAGTTATGTACAATGTCATACACTACTTTATCTACTCTCATACTATAAGACATAAAATAATATTGCAAATATAACGCTGAATATAACAACAAATTTATTTTTACTTGTAATAATTATTGATGTTCTGAATATTACAATTATGAAATTGAATTTGAATCGGACAGGAAGCGTTATTGGAGGTACTCGGACTGGGTGCTCATTTCTGTTATTCTCAATACTGTTAAGTATTGAATTGGATACATCGATCTTGTTAGTCATTGAATCATCTATATAGGCTTCTGCAACTGTCGTTGACTTCCAACCACCATGTCGCTTTAGTGCCGTTATATCTCCATCCAGCGTCAACTAGCAAGGTAGCAGATGTTCGGCGAAAGCAGTGTCCTGTGTACAATTCGGCGTTGGTAAGTTGAAGATAGCTGGCAATAACTTTGCCTAAAGGTCCAAATTTGTTAATGCCAACTCTCTGCGTCGTGCATTTTCCGGCAATATAGTTTAGAAAAAAACTGGGATTGCTGCACTCAGTTGGTCGTAGCTCTATGTATTTTTTGCATTGTTCATAATATTTCCCATTAAGTCGTAATAAAACTTTTTTTTTGGCCTGTGCGTAATGTTTGTCATAAGAGTTTTGATTTCATTTTTATAATCTTTGTATTATAGTATCAGAGTAGATAAACAACATTACGGCCTGGCGCCCCCAGTTCATTGCAGTAGGTGTAATTAGTGAGCCCCTCGCACCATAGCCTGCCACTGCTGCGTTGCTTGGTATACAGTTGAAGGAAAATTCAATATCTAAGCAATTAAAAAAAAAATACTTCCGATTCCGAACTAACTACTTTCTTTGTTTTTGAATGAACAGGCACAATTGTAACATTCGTTACCAAATCTTGGATTGACATTGGACTTAACCTCTTTATGGTTTTATTTATAACTGTCGAATCAATTTGCGTGCGCAATACACATAATCAGCAATATTCATAACGGATAAGCCGTTTGAAGTGCACCTACCATATTGGAATTGTATAATATTGTCTTTTATCATATATGCCTATGCTCACGTGATATGTACTAGTAAGGATTGACTTTGCTGGGTTGTGACGTCGCCGCTGGTAAACCGTGACAAGAATGTTGTGGCCCGTTACTGTGAACCTCGCATGTGCCTTCTTAGTTCCTATTTTCTTTATAGTAGCTACTGAGGTAGTTATTCAGAAGGTGTAGAATTGGAAAAAAATAATAAGTTCCAAAAATTGGAATTTTTGTATAGGTTGGCACATACCCAATTTCTTTCTACCATGTTAAAGAAACACCATTCGAATACCGCTTAATCGTGACTAACTAATAAAAAAATGTATTTTCTAAATAATGAAATATGAATGTATTAATTCGCAGGTGGAATCGGGTTACGGTACGAGTTCAGATAGCAGTTCCAATGGTGGTGGCTTGCGAAGACATGGCTCGGCGAATTCCTTGCAGTCAACTGGCTCACATGGTTAATGTTTTTACTAACTTCTCTATCATAAGACTACCAAAAACCATACCCCTTTTAAACCCCGACGCAAAAACGACGGGGTGTTTAAACTTGGACGTGTCTGTGTCTATGGCATGGGAGCTCCAGAACGGATTAACCGATTTTGATTTAGTTTTTTTATTTGAAAGGTGAATTATTTGGAAGCGTTCATAGCTACGTCGGGGGTTTTGTAAATTTTCTTATTTTTTCTACTGTCCGAAAGTCGCCCATATTGAATTATTGATAAATGAAATAAATTTACGTAGATCTGTAGAGCGTGTCGTCAGAACGGATGGTTGTGTCGAGTCGCATTCTGCGAGTCAAAAGCCTTCAATAATATAGTCCTCCGTCATATGCATATAATAGACACTGGGGCCCCATAATCCTACAGTGCCTTAGGGGACTAATACGTTGCAACGGGTCGACAACTAACTCCGTTTTTTAACCGACTTCAAAAAGGAGGAGGTTCTATGTTAGTTTGTATCTATTTTTTTAATGTACCTATGTCCATCGATATTTCCGTCGTTTATGAAACGATTTAAAAAAATATTTTTGCATTTGGTTTGGTTTACATAACTCAAAGTTGGTCCCATATAAATTTTATGAGTATTGGACCTAGAACTCAAGAGATGCAGCAGGAAACTCCTCAAAATCAAATAGAAAATGTAAAATTATCGAGTGTATGATCGAACATGACGTCAATGTCTTATGTATGGAATTTTCGAATACATATTTCGAAAGTAATGGTACGTATATATTGGTGCCAATTCTGCTGTTACGAAATTCTCTAAACTAGACTACCTTTTTTTTGTCTGCGGAAATCCCTACGGATACCCCCCCGCCGCCCAGCGGGGGCGGTTATTTCGGGCTTGCACCGACTAAAACCGCACGCCGTCTCGGGTCTTAAGACGCCGGGGTGTAAGGTTACCCATAGAGCATATCCCTCGCACCCCGACTGACCCTGGGCCATCTCCGGTTTCGAGATGGCCCCCTTACTTGCTCTCCACTGTGCCATCTGCTAATCAGAGGGACACGTGGAAAGCTTCCGAACAGCCCTCAACAGGGCCGTCCCCGCCTCGGTCGGAGTTGGCCGTAGGCGGCAGCGTCTCTGCCACCCTAGGAGAGAGGCGCTGCCGTCTCCGTTGCCCAGGGTGCACCGCGTGGAGTTCCCCAACCAAGCACCCCAAACTAGACTACTTGTTTAATAAAGTCTACATTTAATCCGGCGGCACATAGAGCAAGATTTCGAAATTTAAATGAAATAGTTTTGGATATAGTTTAGTTTATTGAGATGAGTAACAGAATTAACGCCATTTTGTGAATTCAGAAGCATTAGAGAGTAGAGATTGAGTGGGGATTGGAGTGGAGAGTGGATTGGAGAGTGGAGAATGGTGTGGAGAGTGGAGTGGAGAATGGTGTGGAGAGTGGAGAAGATTGGAGTGGATTAGAGTAGATTGGAGTGGATTGGAGTGAATTGAAGTGGATTGGAGTGGAGAGTGGAGTGAAGAAAGGAGTAAAATGCTGTGGAGAGTGGAATGGAAAGTTGAGTGGAGAGAAGAGTGGAGTGGATTTACCGAAACAGCTCATTTCGAAACGGATAGAAGTGTAAACCCTTCGTGTTAAGTTACTTAGTAATTTCGGACAAAGCACGAAGAATTACGAGCACTGCGATGCGGGGCATCGTCTACATCATTCAATAAGCTAAGGTGTCAACCTCACCTACAAGCTGGTACTCCTACTGATTGACGGACGAGGTTCTGGTGCAGGTGTTCATCTCAGGGTTCGATGGTCAGACGGCAGTCACTCCCATAAAAGCTGTACAAGCCAAATTAAAAGGAGAAGGAGTAAGCGAACCCCGGACTCCGAGGTGACAGCCTGGGGTGCAACCAAAAACAAATTAAAAAGATAGAAATGAACTATTTTAATAATAAAAACAAACTAACTTCAATAACCAAAAAAGCACTGAAAAGTGTAAAATAACTGAATTACAGATTTAATAAATGGGGCGTGAAAAAGCATCTGTCGATGCCATAAACCTAATGATAGGAGATAGGCCGCCTGTCACCCCAGCAGAAGCAGTCCGGGACGGTGGGGCGCCTAGCGCCCCTCCCCCAAACCGGGGCAAGACGGGGACACCGTGGTTCCCATACCCGAGGGGGCTATCTCGAAACCGGAGATGGCCCAGGGTCAGTCGGGGTGCGAGGGATATGCTCTATGGGCAACCTTACACCCCGGCGTATTAAGACTAGACGACGTGCGGTTTTAGTCGGTTCAAGCCCGACATAACCGCCCCCGCTGCCTGGTAGGGGGGTATCCGAAAGGATTTCCGCACGAAAAAAAAAAGGTCCACAATATTCTTAGTTACGTGGTCGATGTCGTCAAGGTTACCAATTTTAGGATCGACAGTATCTGGAATGGTGGCCCGTATCTTCTGAACTTCATCCTGGCTTCTTACCATCCAGCGGGGTGCAGTGAAGTGCATAACTCAGAAAAAATGATATTTTTATGTACTTACCTATCATTATTTTATTACCTCTCATGCGCTACGGCATTAGTTTTAATCTCCTTTCGAGGTCGAGGTGATTATATACTTAGTTCGATATGATTTACGTTTTACTATAAAATATGCAGAATCATTTCTAGGTTGTTGTCGTTCTATGGAATTGTATGGTGATGTAAAAAGAAATAGATTATGGAGCCCGGGGAATGCGACGCAGAATTTCTGGGTATAACGTTGTTTTATAAGTTACGTAGGTATAGATTACATACCATATACGATACTTACGATTCAAGTGCACTCATGCATGATACTTTTAACATCGGCGATTGTATCGATACTGCATCGCAATATTGGCAAATTACTACGTTCAGTTGCGCTGCATCTTTAGTTTTTCGGGAGCATCATCAAAACGGCCTCGCACGAACCCTTATGTCCTGAACAAGGTGAGACAGATTTTCATGCCGCAGTACCGGTGTCTTCTGTACCAGACACAAACTGGTTCTTGCGTGGAATACTGCTCTCATCCCTGGATAGGTTCTGCACAGGACTTATCGATCCATGGCCTAGACTTAGTGAGACATACTTCATCATTTTGTCCTTGCTTTTATTAGTCTTGTATACAGAATTTTGATTTTTTTTTAGATGGCATAGGTACTTTCCTTTGAAATTAAAATTATATTTCAGACCGACAAAGGTGTTTCCAATATAACAAGATAAGAGTAATGGAAGTTTGTTATTCGTTTTTATTTAAATAAAATTCTAATCCTCATCGGTTCGGACTTCCAATATTATTCTATTTGTTATGCGTATAAGTGTAATAATAACTCGATATTGATGTTAAAGGATGTTGATATATGCGAAAGTATGAAAACATCATGCTTACGTATGAGTTGTAAACTGTTTGTACTTGGTAGTAGTTATTCGTGTAAGTGTAGTGTCGCGGTTCTGCGGTCTCGGGCCCTGATTAGCCGTCGAAGTTTGATCTTGTAAACATATGTATGATGCTGTAATACATTGTAATGTTTTATAAGTATAGTTGCTCTACTTTGATTGCCAAAATAAACCTGACTGCCAAAAGTAGTTAATCGTCTTTGTAATTATTTTGTGTACCTTTTTTTTTTTTTTTTTTTTTATCGTGCGGAAATCCCTTCGGATACCCCCCCGCCGGCCAGCGGGGGCGGTTATGTCGGGCTTGCACCGACCAAAACCGCACGCCGTCTCGGGTCTTCAGACGCTGGGGTGTAAGGTTACCCATAGAGCATATCCCTCGCACCCCGGCAGACCCTGGGCCATCTCACCACTAACAGCATCGCTCATCCTGTCTCCTCTGAAAGCAGAGGAGTACGGAGAGCGATGTGTTCCCGCCACGTTGGGTATTGGCCGACGATCAATGCCAACCCTATGAAGGGGTGAAGGGGAAGCCATTGACCGCCGCCCAGGGTGTACCGGCCGCTCCGATTCCGTTCCCCCCGGACTGCAGCGGGATCGGAATCGGAGCGACACTCGAGGAGGTTACCCAACACACACCCCTTATTTTGTGTACCTAATCTACATTTTTATACGATATCCGCACTCCATTTTCTTAATCTATTAAATAATACAAGACTGGTAATATTGAATTACTAGTTATAGAGGTTCGTTAATAACGCTGGATTTCATCGATGAATATAAATGCGTTTACATCAATTTTTATTTAAATATGCAGTAGAGGTAGTTCGTAAAGTATGTAACGACAGAAGCAGATGGCGGTCTGTTGTCTCTGCCTACTCCGGAGGGAAAAATGCGTGAGTATATGTATGTTTGATGTATATATTTCGACAACCGCGACAAATTTCCGACAATATCATAATATAATTTTAAAAAATCAGGAGAAAAAGAAATATAGGATCGGTATATTAGTTATGCGAGCACCTGGGCCGCCGCCACCTCCTTCTGCGAGCATGTAATGCTCGCGAAGGAGATGGCGGAGCGCGCCCGGGAGAGATTTAGAACTCTCCCGGCCCGCCGAGCACGCAACATGCTCGCCGCGCGTCGCAGGCGACTCAGGCGCCGGAGGTTGCTTAACGACCTCCGTCCTCCATGAGCGCAGGCCTGGGGGTGGCAGGTGAGGCCGCCTGTCACCCCAGCAGAAGCAGGCCGGGACGGTGGGGCGACTAGCACCCCTCCCCCAAACCGGGGCAAGACGGGGACACCGTGGTTCCCAAACCCGAGGGGGCCATCTCGAAACTGGAGATGGCCCAGGGTCAGTCGGGGTGCGAGGGATATGCTTTATGGGCAACCTTGGGCGTCTTAAGACCCGAGACGGATAACCGCCCCCGCTGGCCGGCGGGGGGTATCCGAAGGGATTTCCGCACGAAAAAGAAAGGTATATTAGTTATATTACACATCGTTATCTAGACCCAAACTAAGCATAGCTTGTAATATAGGTTCAAAAATGAGTATATTGACCATGAGGTCATGCATACACTACTGTATACACATTGCACTAAGCGAAAATTGAACCAGCGATTTCTGACGTTATCAGTCGAATGCTCTACCATACAGGTCTTCGCATAAAGAAAAAAATAAAATAGACTCGATTAAGCAGCATCTTATCTGTGAATTAGCACAAGATAACATGATGTATAAGTAATTAATAGGGTTATGTTATAATATACATCAAATCAAACACGTGTATTTATATTTTCGAAATATTCAACGTTTTAATTATAAATTTCAAAAAAGCTAAATATATTTATCCAAGTAGTCTTACTTATGAGGGTCTGATGCAGTAGCTGCTATTTTACTTGTCACCCTGGTACTATAAATGACAACTTTGTACAAGGTTGACAACTCAATTGGTAGTTAGCGAGATAAGAACCAAACAATTAAAACTCACTGCAACTATTGGCGCCTACTTGCTCAGACTTGATTAAATCACGCTGTATGTAAGGACCGCCATTCATATCATTGTACAAACATGAGGACGTATGTACTGTCGAGACCATGACAGTTCATTCAAACCAAAAGCAATGCTAATGGGTGGACACAAATGAATATTATTTTAATGAAAATCACTACAATTCATTCTTGCATAATACACACAATCTAAGGATCTATATTATATGAAGGCTGAGCCCGCTTGAAATACTGATCTTGTCCCGCGACCGACAGGCATGACGGGAAGTCTATGTTGTGAGATTGTAGACTAATCTATCTCTGTACCGAATTTCATCCAAAATCATTAAGCCGTTTTGCGTGAAAGAGTAACCGATATTCATCCGTCCATCCTCACGAACATTCACGTACTACTTAGTAGGATTATCAGGATCCTTCAATCGTTTATTCATTACAAAATGGTTGAACAACACGCGGACAATAGAACTAGAATATTAACGTGTTAATTGATATCTATTGAATGGTTAATTACAACAGACTGGCTTTAATTGCATTCTAACAATGCGCTAGTTTTACAAGCTGATAATATATTCAAAATGAGTACTATTAATGAAGTTTTAATCTTTATTTATTTACTACTGAGGCAGCAAATAAGCACTCTGCCCTCGTGATGAAGCGGTTACCGTAGCCTCTAGACGCTTTCGACAATCGGATTTTCACGTTGGACGTGGGAGGGGAGAGGGGGTTGTGTAAATAAGAGAAACAGAAAAAAAGGAAGGAATAAAGTAAAAGTGAAACCACTGGGACTCTCACAATCAGTTAGAAATAAAGCATACTGCTACTTAAAGTAATTGTGTAAAAAGTGAAAACCGGATATTCATGCTAGAAAAGCATACCTACCTACTAGCCCTGCTATGTACATACCAGGGGTACCTTTTTTCTTTTTTTTTCCGTGCAAAAATCCTTCATTTCGTCTGTGTATCTGTCTCTGGGGTAGAAAGACACAACAGCCCGCCACGCCATCTGCTTCTACCCTTACCGGACCAGAGAATACTCAGACAACTGAAAAATTTCGAACATCCAGGAAGTGTACAGGTGAACGTCCTGGATATTCGAAATTTGGGGCGACGCTGGAGCCACCTTCCAAAAGTCTTACGAACTAAAACTAACTACAAATAAAATATCAGTAAAATCGAACTCGCAACTCCTTGAATGCAAGTTCAATGCATACCTAACCTTTTTTTTTTTTTTTATCGTGCGGAAATCCCTTCGGATACCCCCCCGCGTGCCAGCGGGGGCGGTTATGTCGGGCTTGAACCGACTAAAACCGCACGCCGTCTCGGGTCTACAGACGCCGGGGTGTAAGGTTGCCCATAGAGCATATCCCTCGCACCCCGACTGACCCTGGGCCATCTCCGGTTTCGAGATGGCCCCCTCGGGTTTGGGAACCACGGTGTCCCCGTCTTGCCCCGGTTTGGGGGAGTAATGCATACCTAACCTACTTTCTCTTTTGAATACTGTTTTTTAACGGTTTTTATCTGGTTTATTCAAAGGACGAACATCAAGGCGCCTGGCAGAGAAAATCGCGGAACTCGACACATACAACGAGCTATTATCGAAGCAGACGGTGCAGTTGCAACAGTACTTTGACATGTGCATCTCTGCCTATCCTCAGATCATCGAAGAGGCTGACCAGGCGATCGATGCCGTTAAACTTGCTGAAGGTTAGTTGATATCTTGATTAAAATAAAACTATTTCTAACGAATTCTATCGCGATTTATTTGATGGTATTTAATATTTTACATTGATCCCGACGTTTCGGTTGCTTTTCAGCAGCCATGGTCACGGGGAGACTCCCTGTGACCATGGCTGCTGCATACCATCAAATAAATTGCGATACAACATAATTTCATAAATATAACTTCACGCCTGTATCCCCGAAAGGGTAGGCAGAGGTATATTAGAATCCGTTAAAAATAGTTTTATTTCAATGTGTGACATTCGCGTAAACTTCCGACAATATCATGATATCCTGATTTATGTAGGATTTCTATGTATACTAGACAAGCTATTAGAATAAAAATTATGTCACGGTTTCTGAGTTAGCCGGGAATGAATTTTGAATTTAAATTTGGAACGGGACGCCTAAACTAGATAATTTTTTTTTTTTGGGTTAATTAATTTTGACGCAACTATCTGTATAGACATAGCGCGCCTATTTGTTATGTCATCTCTATGAAAACTGTAGCAAAAAGTGGCGCATTGTTGCTGGTCAAGTAGTGGTCTATCGCAATACCAAATTTTTTTGTTCCGTACAGCCAATCTAGTATCATACATAATAGTTATTGTAGGAAGAAGGAAACACGAGTGTTGGTAAAGAATTCCAAGTCCTAATGGTGCGATAAACAAAGGAGGTGCTGAATAGTTTGGTCCTCGATAGAATGAGGGTGATACTACGGTCCTACACGTGTTGTACTTGATAGGAAAGGAGAATGTAGGTTTAATTGCAAGAGCTCATCGCAACAATTATTTTCATAACGTCGGTAAAGATTAACTCAATGACTCATTATGGTATTATAATATTTATATTTTATTCCTCTTCATTCCAACGTGGGTCACGGTCTTTCTCCTTGTCCATAATTAATTCGGCTTAACTTGGTTTCTACGCGAGCGACTGCAGGCTAACCTGCCAACCTCGAGAGGAAAGTTTCTGCCAGAACCTCGTCCGTTACTCAGTAGGTATGGTACACCTGCAAGTAAGGTCGACTTGGGCACCGAAGTTCTTGGTCGGAGGAGTCGAAGGATCGATTACATTTATATCATTGAGCTGAGTGAGACGAAGTCGAGCGAAAGCTCCTCATACCAGACTTCAGGATTTTCTTTGTCACAGGTCTCCTCCTAAACTACTAATCCAATCAGAACCAAATTTGGCATGATTAAAGAGGTCAATTAGAGGAAGGTTTATGGATATATTTTGAAAAAATTAATGCTACCACAGAGGAATGATCACCGTTAAAAAAAATCCAGATGGAATTACATAATAACCGCTCGAGACACTGTGACCAAACTTTACACGCTCAGAAAGCATGTCCAGAGCTGTGACTTTCAAAAAGAATTTTCAAAATCGGACTTGCAACGGAGGAATGATCACTGTTCAAAATCTGACTCACGATGTCTCACTCAGCTCAACATTGCAAGCAGCGATTTGCCTTGCAGACCTAGTTACTAGCTGACCCGGCAAACTTCATTCCGCCTTAGAATCAAGTTACGTTGGCTAACTTATCAGCTGAATTTATTTCGTGAACGTCTCATATATGCACAGCATCCCGAGGGGTCCTCCTCAACGCCGTAGGGTGCGAGGGAATTGCCTTACACCCCGGCATTAGAGACCCGAAAAGGCGCGGTGTGAGTCGGCGTGGGGTAACCCTGGAGGATTCCGCAAAAAAACAAAAACATTAATGGCACACTATAGGCGAAGACAAATCTAAAAAATCAAACATGAAAATCGGCCCGTCCGTTCTCGAGTTGTCTGCGGTGATGACCTTGAACCTAACACGAAACATGACTTTCTTTTATGTATATAGATTATATTATCTTTTTATATAACGATTGTACAGACATAACCAAGTAGCCAGGATTGTTCATCAACAGCTAGCTCTAAAGTACAACATTCTCGAATCAGAGGTAGTCCGACGCAGTTCTCGAAAATGGGCATATCACGTTGTACTGGGATCGATCTATTATCACTGACAGGACTATTGTAGCCAATAAACCTGATATTGTGTTGATTGATCGATCAGAGCGCCGCGCAATAATTATCGATATCACAATTCCGCATGACGAGAATCTTGTGAAAGCCGAAAAATAAAAACAAATAAAATATTTGGATTTGGCTCACGAGGTTGTCGTTGAATGTGGATTCGGCAATTATTGTCCCGATAGTTGTATCAGTCCACGGACTGATTGCCAAGAGCCTCGATTAACATCTCAAGAGGCTCGCGTTGGGCAGTTGGGTTAAGGGTTTGATGCAGAAGGCAGTGCTCCCCGACACGGCACGTATTGTGAGGAGATTCCTTTCACTGGAGCCCTAACCACCGGTAGCTTGGTCCTTGTACCCGATGCCGATGGGCAACAATTTTTTTTATATTTTTAAATATATTTGTTTTTTTTTATATATATTATTTTATTTAAAAATATAATTTATATGTATGTAAAGTTTAATAAAGGAAATATTAATAAAATTAAAAAATAATAATTATTAGTAATAAATAATATTATTATTAATAATAAAGTACACTGACATATACTTTATTTAAATTTTATTTACGCGTTGTTTGTATAGTGAGTTTCAAAAATCTTGAACAAACTCGAGAATGTACCTACACTAACTGGCCAATCAAGAAACCAATAATAGGACTGATTAACCAATGGCGCGAGCCCTTTGCACGATTTTGACGTTTAAATAATCTATGACTGGTTGCTGGGCGCGCCTCCACCCGTCGCGCCCCGCACTTACCACTAAAGAGACCTAAAAATATGGACTACGCAATTGTCAAGATTTTAGAATTATACTATAAATTGACATAAACTTTTCGTAGGAGGTTGTCTTTTTCTATTATCCAAAGTGGAAATGACTTCACACGTAATTGCCAGATCGTACTAATTGTCTGGATAGCTTTTAAATGAAATTTATGACTGTATGTAGGTCCTATGTGTCCGCTACCAATTCTTCAAATTGATTGTGTTCTTATCTTACATCAGACATTATTGAATGAAGGAGCGACATCTGCCAACTGTGTCTATAATCTCATCATCATCTTAGCGTTGTTCCCGGTTGTATCCGAGGCTTTCAACTCGGATTCCAGGGCCTACTTACTTCTTCTCGTCCTTTAGATTTGGCTTACGCGGCTTTTATGGGAGCGACTGCCGTGTGACATCCAAACCCCGAGAGAAATGCCGGCGCAAGAGCCCCGTCCATCAATCAGACGGCGTACCGGTGGAGGTTGGCTTGGGTTGATCCATCTGACCCCCGACCACGGGAGGACAGCCGGCCAGTTAGAGCCTCGTTCGCCAATCATAAGTTATACCAGCTTGCTCTTGTCCCGAAGGTCTTGGTAATACTCCTTACACTAGGAAAATTAAATCCTATAACCATATCTTAAAATATGAATAACGATTGTTGACACCTTTCTTCTTTTTTTCAATTTTCCCCTTTTGATCCAGGAAACGACCTGCATCTTCACGCTGGAGAAGTCCGTGCGACGAGTGCATCGTTCCGGGCTACTAGTGGCGCCACCTTGATGACGTTACAACACTGCGCCGACTTACTGCGACGTCGTGAGAAGCAGGCCAGGCAGGCTGAGGAACTTTATATGTTAGTACTATCTCAAATCCGTACAAAATTATAAATGCACTCAGCTATTTCCTGATTCCGTCCAAAGTTTACACTTTGTTACTCCACTTATTTTTGATTGGTTTTTGTTGGCTTTTACCGAAGCGACTGCCGTCTGACTTCCCAACCTCGAAAAGAAAGCCTGCACTAGAGCCTCGTTCGTTGTTTAGCAGGTGCACCGACTCGCAGGTGTGGTTGACTTGGGTCCAGAAGGTGCTGATAGGGTAACCTTTTCACGTCAGAAACGATCTTAATTGAGGTTTCCCAGCATGACCGAGGCTGTTATCTATATAACGGCACGCAGTTATTCTATCCTAACGCACTTTACGAGCCTAAGATAAGTTCCTAAGCGAAGGAAAAAAATAAAATGTATACATTTGAAACGTTAACATTTTTATATGTGTAGTGTTTAATCCTATTGTTGCGTTCCTAAACGAAAAAAAAAAAAAACCATACTTTGCGTTGACAGATCTACGACTGTCACTTGTTGTCAACTTGTTGAAAGAATTGTCTTGAGAAAACGTTTGTTGAAATAAGTTTTGTTCGAATAAATATAATCCGTGAATATCAGATTTGGCCAGTGTTGGATTAGTTATATTTTGGACTAATTAACGTAATCGGTTGGGAGTTGTTCGACCGAATCATATATTTACTTTGAGGAAGGGCTACCACATTGTTGGCCGCGCTGTGTTTTATTTGTCTACACACAACATCATACATCCTACACTCCAGGTACACTTGAATACAGACACAGACAGATAAAAGCGCACTGTTTCGGGCGCCTTCTAAGTTGGTAAGTGAAACCTATTTTATAAACAATTTGCTCTGTGAACCGCAGACTGCTCACTTCCCCATTGTAGCCAGGAGGGCGAACTTCCACTGCGCAATATACCTCCTGGCCCGGAATTGAACATTTTGGTAGCAAGAGCGTGGTTGTGTCGGATTCGAACCGACTAAAGCCGCAGTCTCGGGTCTCATAACCTTAATTGTAATTGGTAAATTGATTTGATTGATTGATTTGTAAATTAATTTGTAATTGGTAAATTGTATTGGTAAATTGACAATATTTCAATAGTTTATTAGTTGTAAACAAGTTAATATCAGTTTGGTGTGCTGATTTGGAGTCATTGCTGGGGAACCATTATGACTAATTAATTGGCAATCTCTTGTTAAGGCATTTGATTTAATCTTTAAGCTATATTGAATTATATTGTATTGGTGTTTTGCATCAGTGTTGGATAAAATAAATTGAACTAACATTGTTTAAATAATTCTTTGTTTGGGTAATCTCTTGAATTTTGTTGGAATGTCTCATTTAAGTGCAGCGAAGGAGGCCATAGCCGGTATAACCACACAATTGAGGTGGTTCACGTCGGCGGCGGCCACTACTACTCGACCAGAGCTGGCAGAGACCACTCTTACCAGGTTCGGCGGTATGGAGAACAGGCTTGGGGCTGTAGATGCCCTGTTCACCCGCTTTAGCCACCTGGCTGAGGACCTCGGGTTGGATCAGCTGAGTCAGGCAGCGCGGGACAAGGTTGTTGGTGACTACGACCAGATCCTGGCGTTGGCAGACACGATTTCCCTACGTGCTAGGGAAATATTGAAGAGCCGGGAGTCTGTCCAGGTCAAGCCGGAGACCTCTGTCGCTGGCCCGGGACTTTTGAGCAAGCTGCCCACGCTTGAACTGCCACATTTTGATGGTCGGATGGACCACTGGCTGGGCTTTCAAAATTTATTTGTGAGTCTGGTCGACTCGCGCTCGGACCTTGGACCCGCCCAAAAGTTGGCCTACTTGATGTCCGTCCTCAAGGGAGAGGCCCGAGCCTTGGTGCAGCACTTACCGGTAACGGATGCGGCTTACCCTACTGCTCTGGAGCTGCTCTCCCGGCGGTACCACAATAAACGGTGTTTGGCTGACGCTCACATTAGCCATATTTTGGGGTTGCCCTTTATTACTAGAGTGTCGACACTGCGTACCGACCTTTTGAACCCATTGGTGGCAGCCACCAATGCCCTCAAGCGACTGGAGCTGCCGGTGGACCATTGGTCCTATTTATTGGTGCACATAGTGCTGCAACGACTGCCTGCAGACTTGAGGTCTCGCTTTGAGCAGAAGTATGGTGGGGATAGTGCCACCCATCTCCCCCGCTTTGATGACCTAGTCAAGTTTTTGGAGGATGAATGTAGGATCCTCGACAACTCTGGCCTTGCCTCGGGGTCACGCCAACCGCCTCCCCGGCCCAGAGACCAGGGACGGACCGGGGCTCGGGGGCCCTTTGAGGGTCGCCCCGCCCCCCGTTTCGCCGGCACCCAGAGTCGTCCCAGTTGTGACTACTGCAGGGTCATGGGACATGGCATCATATCTTGTGCGGCCTTTTTGGACTTGCACGTCAGTGCCCGCCGCCGAATTGCCAAGGCACGCCGACTGTGCTATTCTTGTTTGGGGGCTCATCTTCAACGGGAATGCCCCGACTCCCGCCCTTGTAGAATTTGCAGGGGGTCCCATGTGGACGTTTTGTGCGCTAACGCGAACCGCGCTGGCAGTCCAGCCTCTGATGTGGGTTCGCGCACGGGCGGGTATCGCGGAGACGA
This sequence comes from Cybosia mesomella, assembly GCA_946251805.1. NCBI lineage: Eukaryota > Metazoa > Arthropoda > Insecta > Lepidoptera > Erebidae > Cybosia > Cybosia mesomella. Next base: position 20,815,978 of record OX276405.1, on the reverse strand, counting down.
GCACCAGGTCCGCTCGCCGGTTCCAAACCGGCAAGGGGCCCGCACTTTCGAGCACCGCTCGCCACTCCCCGCGCCGCGGGACCGCCGCCAGGTCTCCCCACATGAAGGCGACTATGCAGCCGCTGCTCGCCGGCAATGGCCGGACCAGCACCGCCAGCACTCCCCTCCGTTGGCGGAGCGCCCCCGGTTGGAGTCGCGCCCTCCGCCATTCAGGCATCCGGTGGGATATGCCCCTCCAGCCATGGCACGCGGCTCGGGACACCGCGCGGATGAGGAGTTTGCGTCCTATCCTCTTCGCGAGAGATTACAGCCTGGGTGCGGCGATCGGTCGCCGCCCAGAAATTAGGAAGTTGGCGCCTGCCCCACCACTGCAACCTCCCAGATCGACACGGTTTTGTTGCCTACGGCATCGGTTAGGGTCTGGGGACCAACGGGGTCCTCTGTTGTGGTCCGTGCCATTCTGGACACGGGATCCCAGGGTTGCATTTTGTCGTCTTGGTTGGTGGGACAGGTAGGCCTAGACATACGTGGCTATTCAGACACGATTAGGGGAGTGGGCAACGCAGCCGTCACCACTGTTGAGGGACAGACTTGGTTTGGGCTCACTCCAGTGAATTGTTTGGCCCCTAAAATTGCTACCTCGGCCATTGTGATGAAGAATATTTTGGGAAGGCATCCCCAAGTTCAGCTGTCTTCCGAAGTTGTCCGGTTGACGTCAGGCCTGGATTTGGCTGACCCTCGGTTTGATTCCCTCTAGCACAGCGCATTTGTTGTTAGGTTCCGACGTACTCGGGAGGATAATTTTGGATGGTAAACAGGTCTTGCAGCCGAACGGTTTGGTGGCTGTCTCGACCATTTTTGGCTTTGCAATGATGGGACCGGTGTTGAAGGTCCCCCCTCCACCTGAGCTTGATGTTGCATTGGTGTCCGGCTCCGCTCTCTCTGACGCCGTTCAGAGGTTTTGGGAGGTTGAGGAGCCCCCTCAGGTGGCCCGTTTGAACCCGGAACACCAGGATTGCGAATTGTTCTATCAGAACAACACGGGTCGACTCCGTTCCGGTCGGATTGTTAGCAGGTTGCCCTTTGTCGCAGTGCGACCACCTCTCGGTGAATCTAGACCTACGGCCGAGAAGAGATTGTTGGCAATGGAGCGCCGCATGGGCAGGGACCCTGTGTTGAGGCAGAAGTACTTGGATTTCATGCAGGAGTACGCGGATTTGGGACACATGTCGGTGTCAAGGTTGGATTGGCGCTCAGTTGAACATTACTTCCTGCCCCATCATGCGGTCCTCAAGCCGTCCACTGGCAAGCTGCGCACGGTGTTTGATGGGTCTGCGCGAACTTCTTCGGGTGTCTCATTGAATGATTGCTTACATTCAGGCCCAAAATTGTTAAAGGACCTTTGTGACGTCATCACGTCTTTCCGTCGACATCAGGTTGTCTTTGTGGCCGACATCAAGATGATGCTCCGACAAACGGTCATTCACCAGGATGACAGACGTTATCAGTTAATCCTGTGGCGCGAGAACCCCCAGGACCCCATGATTGTGTACGAGCTCAATACGAATACATACGGCCTTCGTTCTAGCCCCTTTGTTGCCATTCGTTCGCTTTGGGAGCTCGCGGACCGAGAGCGTTTGAAGTTCCCTCGGGCGTCCGCCATCTTGAAAACGGACCTGTACGTCGATGACGTCTGTACTGGGGCTTCCACGGTTGGGGAAGCCATTTTATTGCGTCACGAGTTGATTGGGATCCTGGCTTCCGCTGGATACGAGTTGCGTAAATGGGTGTCCAACTCTCCAGCTCTATTGGAAGGTTTGCCGGAGGATCATAGACAGGACCCGCATTTGTTTGAAGACGTTGACAACCCCGCCATGATGGCCGTCCTCGGTGTTCAGTACAGACCTGTCCAAGACATCTTTACATACGATGTCGACCTAGAGTCGCCCCACACTTGGACTAAACGACTTGTGTTGTCTACTGTCGCAAGGACTTTTGATCCTAATGGTTGGATTTGTCCGGTACTGTTTTGGGCGAAATGCTTTCTCCAGCGCGTCTGGACCGCGGGACTTGGTTGGGACGAGCCGCTTCGGGAAACCCTGTTGAAGGATTGGATCCACTTTGTGTCCACACTCCCTGCGGTCAATGAGGTCGTGTTGCCCCGCGCCATCCTCCCCCCTGGGAGTTACACTGCTACCCTCCACGGGTTTTGTGACGCGTCGTCGCACGGTTACGCAGCCGTTGTTTATCTGCGCACTGTCAGCGCGACAGGCCAGGGGAAGCTCTCGCTGGTCATAGCCAAGAGCAAGGTAGCCCCTCTTCGAACAGCATTGACCATTCCCAAATTGGAGTTGTCAGGGGCAGCTCTTCTTGTGCGTCTATTGAATCACGTTGTTAATACCTTGAGTGAAACTGTGGACATTCGATCCTCTTACGCCTGGACGGACAGTCAAATTGTCTTGTGTTGGTTGAAGACGTCCGTCCACACTTTGGAGGTCTTTGTGGCGAACCGAGTGTCACAGATACAAAATTCTGCAACACCTTTATCTTGGAGGCATGTCCCTGGGGACCTGAACCCCGGCGATGTGGCCTCACGTGGGTGCACGGCCCCTCACTTGATTGATCACCCCCTCTGGTGGGGGCCAGAATGGCTGACTCGGTCCGAGGATGCTTGGCCTCGAATGCCAGTCTTGATGACGGATCCTTTGCCCGGGCTAAGGGTGCTTGCTGTTGAGACGAAGGACCCGCCGTTTGATCCCGACCTTTTGTTGAATCGGTACAGCTCCCTCGATAAACTGTTGAATGTCACATCTTGGATCAGGCGCTTTCGTCACAATTGTAGGAACCGTGGGGACAAACGCCTGTCGCCGGTCCTTTCTCCTCAAGAGCTCCAGGAGTCTCTCCTCCTTTGGGTCCACTCTGTGCAGGCTGCACATTTTGAGAATGAGATTGAAATCTTGAAGTCCGGTATGGCTAAGTTGTCGGGAGCTATCAGTAAGCTGAGCCCCTTTTTGGATGATGCGGGTTTCTTGCGTGTTGGAGGACGTTTGAGGCACTCTAGCCTCCCCTACGGAGCTCGTCACCCCCTTTTGTTGCCCAAGGAAGGCCATTTGGTCAAGTTGTTGGTGACTGATCGTCACATTAAGAACTCGCATGCCGGTTGTAATGCGCTGTTGGCCATTCTGCAGCGAGACTTTTGGATTTTGTCGGCCCGTCGTACTATCCGCAGCATTGTCTTTCGTTGCATGCCATGCTACCGGACTAAGGCCCCCACTATGCAGCCCATGATGGGAGACTTGCCGGCTGATCGTGTCAATGAGGCAAGGCCTTTTGCAGGCGTCGGAACGGACTTTGCCGGTCCCTTTTTGGTGAAGACGTCTACTCTTCGTAACAGTAAAATCCTTAAGGCTTATTTGTGTGTGTTTGTCTGCCTGTCAACGAAGGCAGTACACTTGGAGCTAGTAACCTCGCTCTCGACGGAGGCCTTTGTGGCAACTTTGGATAGATTCGTGTCTCGCCGTGGGTTGCCTTCTTTAATTAGATCTGATTGCGGTACCAATTACAGAGGTACAAGTAACTATTTGAAGGAAGTTTACGCCTTTCTTGCGGAGAACCAGGTTGACATAGGCAACAAATTAGCCCGCAAGGGGGTCACTTGGCTGTTTGACCCGCCAGCCTGCCCCCATTGGGGGGGTATATTTGAAGCCGCGGTAAAAGCGGCCAAGGGACTCTGGCGGAGATTATTGGGAGACACAGTTCTCACCTTTGAGGACTTAGCTACGGTATTTTGCCGCATTGAGGCCGTACTAAACTCGCGTCCATTGTGCCCGCTCTCTTCGGACCCTAATGATTTGGAGGCCCTAACCCCGGGCCATTTTTTGATTGGACAACCACTTGTCGCCCTGCCGGAGCACCCCCTTGTCGATGTGAGCCGTAATCGGCTATCGCGGTTCCAGTTAGTGCAACAGCTCGCTCAGAGCTTTTGGAAGCGTTGGAGCTTGGAGTACTTGCACATCCTCCAGCAGCGCGTCAAGTGGACGGATAAAACTCATCCTCCCAAGGTCGGAGACCTCGTTCTGATTAAGGATGCCAACCTAATGCCGTTGTATTGGCGCCGGGGGCGCATTCTCAATCTAGTGGCTGGCACCGATGGGGTTCCTCGATTTGCTGAGGTTTTGGTTGACGGATCGGTGATGAGGAGAGCGGTCGCAACCTTATCAAGATTGCCAATTGATTAGCGGACGGGAAGGCCCGTCCGGAGGGGGTAGATGTTGCGTTCCTAAACGAAATAAAAAAAAAAACCATACTTTGCGTTGACAGATCTACGACTGTCACTTGTTGTCAACTTGTTGAAAGAATTGTCTTGAGAAAACGTTTGTTGAAATAAGTTTTGTTCGAATAAATATAATCCGTGAATATCAGATTTGGCCAGTGTTGGATTAGTTATATTTTGGACTAATTAACGTAATCGGTTGGGAGTTGTTCGACCGAATCATATATTTACTTTGAGGAAGGGCTACCACATTGTTGGCCGCGCTGTGTTTTATTTGTCTACACACAACATCATACATCCTACACTCCAGGTACACTTGAATACAGACACAGACAGATAAAAGCGCACTGTTTCGGGCGCCTTCTAAGTTGGTAAGTGAAACCTATTTTATAAACAATTTGCTCTGTGAACCGCAGACTGCTCACTTCCCCATTGTAGCCAGGAGGGCGAACTTCCACTGCGCAATATACCTCCTGGCCCGGAATTGAACACCTATACTTAATTATAAATCCCTTTTTTTTTTCAACAGTATATTCGAAAGTAGCACTCAAAATACTGGATCGCACATTAAATATGCACACAAAAAAAGCTTTAATATTTAGACCACGTTTTTACTAATTAATTCCAAGAAAAATGAAAATACAACAAGACTTCATGACACTGTGAGCTCATTCTGCGTAAATAGTAACACCAACAAATCAGCATATTTCGGGTACTTTGAGATAACTTACACTTCAAACTACGAGACAACAACGAATTGTATCTTTGTGTGCCTTTTTTTTTTCGTGCGGAAATCCCTTCGGATACCCCCCGCCGGCCAGCGGGGGCGGTTATGTCGGGCTTGAACCGACTAAAACCGCACGCCGTCTCGGGTCTTCAGACGCCGGGGTGTAAGGTTGCCCATAGCGCATATCCCTCGCACCCCCACCTGACCCTGGGCCATCTCCGGTTTCGAGATGGCCCCCTCGGGTTTGGAAACCACGGTGTCCCCGTCTTGCCCCGGTTTGGGGGAGGGGTGCTGGTCGCCCCACCGTCCCGGCCTGCTTCTGCTGGGGTGACAGGCGGCCTCACCTGCCACCCCCAGGCCTGCGCTCATGGAGGACGGAGGTCGTTAAGCGACCTCCGGCGCCTGAGTCGCCTGCGACGCGCGGCGAGCATGCTGCGGGCTCGGCGGGCCGGGAGACTTCTGAACCTCTCCCGGGCGCGCTCCGCCATCTCCTTCGCGAGCATTACATGCTGCAGTTTTCCCCTTAGGCTTAGGTAGGGCCGCCCCCGAGGGCCCGCTCCAGCGTCTCCAGCAGTTCGCAGCGGGCCGCCTTTTTGGCCCGCCTTATCTCTGCTCGGAGGGTATCTTTGTGTGCCTAATTCGCTTTGAGCCTAAGTCGCGTTATGTCTAGATCAAACGCTAGTTTGGACAAACGCGAGTAAGACCGAAAACGAGTTAGGTAGAAGGTGAGTTAGACCGAAAACGAGTTCGGCAGAAGGCGAGTTAGACCGAAAACGAGTTAGGCAGAAGGCGAGTTAGACCGTATGCGAGTAGTGGTTAGTATCGTTTCGACTAAAAAGTAGATGGTCTGAAGCCCTTTGTGGATCTTTGTGTGTCTGAAGGAAAGAGACAAGACACATCTTCGAATGACCAAGTTTGACAGATTTTTTTGGTGCAGTATATTCAATATAGCTTCTGGGTTAGGTTAGGTTAGGACTGTGACCCCAACAGAGCGCGAGCCGAGCGTGCCGCGGCAGCGGCCGGCGAAGCGCCGGAACCCCTAGTCCGGAAAGTTGGATTTCGATAGCAAGCTAGTATCTTTTTGGTGGTTGTTAAAATATTCTTTAGTCAACTGTTTTTCTACCAAATTACGTTGATAATGACAATAACTTCATTTTCAAGTGGCCAGTAAAGTGGCTGTTGAAGAGGAATTAACATGACAAAGGAGTTTTAATCTGATTCTTTTAATATTATTATGCAGAAATCGATTGAAACTGAATAAGAACAAGATAGACTTTTAGGCATAACGCGACTTAGGCTCAAAGCGAACTAGGCATACAAGGAATTAGGCAAATAGCTAAATATACTGAACGCTTTTTGGCATAATGCGAATTAGGCTCAAAGCGAATTAGGCACACAAAGATAAAGGGACAACAACCATCTTTAGTCTCCCCGTGACCATGGCTGCTGAAAAGCAATTTTTTTCATCGGTAAAGAGGTTATTTCTTTGCCTTTCACCTGCGTATCGCGACAGAAGGCGCTTTGATCGATCTACTCTCTTTAATCGTAAAGATTGATTTAGGGCATGTCCTGTATATCGACGATAAGCACCGAGCTTCAGGTCTTGTTTTATACTACGCGACAGAGTCCTAGCGGGAATCTTCATTTCTCGCGATAAGATTTTTTGTTTCCTTATGGGGTTTCGACGAATTCTGGCTTTAACAGCATTATTAGCCTTTGTAGTTCTAACAGCACGCGGCCGCCCCGATGTTTTCTGGTCTTCGACAGACGAAGTATTGTTGTATCTGTTTAATTGATAGTACGATATACGAACATACGGCTGATACCAAATTTTTGAAGTGTCTGGAATATGACCGACGGCTCCATACCCATTTTGTGCAAGGCGATCACTGCCATCCTATATTCTTTAACACCCCATTCCATATTGTAATTCGATAATGAACACGAAAAAATATGTGAAATGGCGCGAAATCTTAAGAAGTTTTTAAAATAATAGTGTTCCAAATTCAAAATAATAAAAGTTGAAAAAGAAAGAAAAGTTTTGATGTAACAGTATTTATGGCCTGACTAGTTATATTATTCCAAAGCGTTTTTAGAAATCAATTTTAGAAATTCCATTGTAACTTTTAATAATTTAGTGTGCAACTCAGTATTTCTGGTGAAAACACTTAGTTAGCTTAAATTTTAAATTAACTGCACCGGTTAAACATTTCGGTTTTATATCATTCTCATGATTTTTTTACAAGTAGGTTTTTACCTGTGAAATGTCAAAGGAAGATAGAGTTAATTAATTTGTAAATAGTGTAAAGCTTGCGTTACTACTGCTATTTTCATTGTTATAGGGCTTTAAAAAATCAGCTGACAGAAGTAAGGTTAGCTTCGAAACCAGGACCAGATCACGAGGTAAGTTTATAATTTTTTTTTTCTTACACACAACTGGTATTTCACGTGTGGTATAACTCAACAGGTCACACACCTATTAAGTGGCTATGCCGTGAAAGAAAGCAGTAAAACACGGGACTGTTTAAAAATATACACTGTTTAATATTTTTATGTGTGATTCGTATCGTATCAATAATTTTTTTTTGGTAACTGAATTCTATTAATTAATGTAAATTTATCTATGTATATTTCTATTTAAGAACTGATTTTTTATAAGTATAGTGTGTTGTGCCTAATTGCGATATATTATTATATTACCTTGTTATAGTGTTTTGAACCATGAGGAATGTTACTTAATGCAATTTATAACAGCATTTCGCGTTTTTATATATTTTAAATAATTTCTTTTGTTTTCGTTCAATAATTTAAAAAACGAGTCTCAAGTCATTCCTGATATCAGGATGCAGGATAAACCTGAATCGCAAATGGTAACGTGTAATACTAATGTGAATTGACTGCCTAAACAATTGAATTAATTATTATAGCAGGTAACACCACATCGGAAATTAACGGGATATGTATATGTAATCCTGCTAAGCATATATAGCAAAAACGCACCCTACTGTTAGAGCAGTTTCACATATTGGCGTTTTGATCAATTCATGTGACTGGTTATGAAATCCTGACAGGCGCCAAGTAAAAGTATCCAATTAAGTTCCTAACCATCAGTAGAATATGGTTTAGCCAACACTGTTTACGCAGTAAATTCACATTTCCTCTGTGGCGTAGCAGTAGTGCATTCGACTGCTACGACAGGGGGCGCGGGTTCGATTCCCGCTCAGTGCAAATGTTTGTATGCATGAATATGTCTATTTGCATTGGTCTGGGTGTTTCTATGTATAATATGTATGTATTTACAAAAAAAAAGTATATAAGTATGTTTATCCGCATTCTGGAACCCATAACACAAGCTAGTTAAACTATGCTTACTTTGGGTCTAGAAAGCGCTGTGTAGAATGTCGTAGAATTTATTAATATTATTATTTTTATTATTATAATATTTTATTATTTATTTATTTATCTAAGAACGGGTAAATTTACTAGTGACTAAAACTCGTTTAACCACCCAAATAAGGCTGGATCTCACTGTTGGATATCCGTTCAACTAAATTGGGTTCTCACGTTTACTTTAATATATAACAACTAATAACTAATCTAATCCACAACACGACTTGCAAAATACGCGCCTTTGGCTTCTTTGGAAGCGATGGGAATAATCAGTAGTGAAAATGCTTTTTTTTTTTTTGTAAATACATACATATTATACATAGAAACATAGATGTTTACGCTATTGCCGGTAGCTTGGGTATACGTTGTCAATCTATTTTTCAATTAGAGATTTACCTCTGATAGGTTTCTGATTACATAGGCCTTGACAGTGACAGACGTTAAAAGTTACTTTCCAAGCTTTTTATGGCAGTGAAAAGTAGTCAACTAACCACATCCACGTCTGAATAGTATAAACGGAATGTTTTATTGGCGCATCGTGCATTCGTGCTAGAATTATTTTCTAAAATTCTATCCGAGCGCCATTCGCATTCGAATCGCATCGCATTGCTCGCGCGGGCGCCCACGCGAACGGACGTCCGTTCCACCGGCGCCGCCTTTCATTTTATTTATTTACTTTTATATAATATATCGCTGCTATTTTAGTTAACCCTGTGCTTTATCTCTAGCCTCGCAACATAAATACTTTTGATTGAGTGATGTTTACATTGTGATTTGAAGTGAATCTCAAAGTTGATAATGAAGTTTAAAATTTTCAAGAAGTTTCAGCGACAGGTAAGCGGTGTTTATTCAGCTGTCCAATGTATTACTGTACAATGGTTCCCCAAGAACGGCACCGTCCATCTCAGTATTCTAAATGGTTCTAATTTCTTGTTGTACTATAAGAAACACCTTTTAGAAGTAAAATCGAAAACAACTAAACCAGACAATTTTAAATGAAATTGCATTGTTTTTATAATATAAAAACGAAGAGCAAACTGTTCATATATATATATTTTTTAAACTAATTTGAACAGTTTGCTCTTCGTTTTATGGGCAGAACTAACTACTGCTTGTTCATGCAAAGCAAAATGAAAATACTACTAAATTGGAAACTTGCACGTTATAACGTCAAAGGCACTTTCTTACACAAGCCTACGTTTTATTACTTTAGTACATACCGAGAAATTACTTTTGTTAATGTTTTGTTGTGCATGCTTTGACTTCATTGAAGGGTGACCGTGAATTTCATCGGATAATGATACCCAATGTTTTAAAAAAAGTTATAAAACCCTTTCATGTTGCCCTACTAATGGACCTTACTCTAATACAAGTAATGTCCACTATATTCTTAAAAATGATACCCATTATAATTTTACTTTAACAAATCTCAGTCAGATTCCGTTCAGCCGTTTTAGCGTGAAAGAGTAACAAACATCCATACATCCATCTTAATTTAGCAATTTTTAAATGAAATCAGCATGGAAAAAAATTTTGATTTACTAACTGTTATCCGTGGCTTCACCCGCGTGGAATTCTGATCCGTTCCCTTTACCCATGTCGTATCTAATTAAAACTGTCACTCGTGTTGATTTATGGTATAAGAAGTGTAATTATTACCATAAAAAGTAACACATTTAAATAAATATTTGAAGTAAAGATGACGACTACAGGTGATTATGATTATATATGTATCGAGTACACGTGAAAAGCAAGTATTTTCGACGTAAAATCACTTTACTCAAGTGTCTACTTGTCGAAAACTTTATAAAGTACAATGTCAGTATGGAAATCGGTTGCACACTTTTTTTTTGCTATGTCACATAAGTATAAACTGCATTAAAAAGCCTGCATTAAGTATTATCTGAAATATAAATATAAAAATGAATTGCTGTTCGTTAGTCTCGCTAAAACTCGAGAACGGCTGGACCGATTTGGCTAATTTTGGTCTTGAATTATTTGTGGAGGTCCAGAGAAGGTTTAAAAGGTGCTATCGATTGAGGCAGTACGAAGTCTGCCGGGTCAGCTAGTCTGAAATATAAACGCATATTGTAATAGAAGTTGGGGTTATTGGGAAATTAAATGATTACAACGAGAAAAACAACAACAACAAGAAAATATTGTGACACTGACTGTTGAACTGACGTTTGAGTTTTCGTTTTGAATGTTTTAAGACAGGCATACCATGTATAAATTAAGAGAAAACTACCACTGAAGCACACATTATTTTACTAATAAACTACGACAACATACACGAAATATTAAGATTTCAAAACTGCAATATATTTGAATGTCACATTGCGAATTATTATAACGTATTATTATTTAACCATTTTATTTTTAAAAGATTGGTTATATTTGCATTCTACCACCAATGGTTTACTTAATATAATGGTAACAATTAAATTAAAATGGAAACGATTATTCATTCAAGTTTTATATCTTTATAATTTAAATTCAAACCCCAAGTTCTATAGAAGCGATTAAGTGTTGAAAAGTCATACTATAATCAATATTATTTTTTAACATTTGAAATATTGAAAAAAAATTAAAAATTTAAAAAAAAATTGATTTACTAACTGTTATCCGTGGCTTCACCCGCGTGGAATTCTGATCCGTTCCCTCTACCCATGGGACCCTTTTAAACCACCACGACCTATCTAAGATACACAATTCGACTATACATCATTTTGTTATATCTCAAACGGTTTACGCAGCGTTTTCGTTGAAAGCTCTCAGATGGCTTAGTTTTTCTGACACCTTCAGCAAATACAGCAAAGCGTCGGTAGCTTAGTGGTTAAGGAGTCGCTCCTACGAACGAGAGGTCCCGGGTTCGAACCCTGGACATTACACTACCGAGGTGAACCCACTGCTAACACAAGCAATAAAGCTTATATGTAGGGGTTACCGAAATTATGAATATTCCCCATATTCATAATTTCGGTTACTCTTCGGTCTTTAACATAAACATATAAATTTTATCCATTGATGTAAACAGCATGTAAATCGGTGCAGTAGTTTTTGAGGTTATTGCGAACAGACAGAAGCGGTGGAAGACTTTGGTTTAATATATATAGTGATAGTAAAGTGATTTGTACTAAGAACGTTTTTTTTTTCATAAAATTCCCAATAAATCAAACTTTTTTAAAAATTGTACGGATCGAATTAACTATAAGAAGTTTAATTATCCTGTAAACATATACTCCATTTCCTTAACTGACTTAGCAATCACTCACTACAGCTGAGGTGACACATAGATTGGTAAAAACATTCGATGTGTCAATATTGATCAACACCTTCGTCTAACCATCTTCCCTAGCACGTCTAACTGCAATTTTTTTAGGAATAACCTTCATTATAAGCGGTACTACATACTTGCCTATGCCTTTATTGCCATACATGCCTTTATGTGCAATTATTGTGCTTGCTTGTGTTGGTTACTATCGTTTAAATACCTATACCCTGGCACTGGGAAATGATGGCCATCGTCGTACGAAACTCGTTCCAATTTCCTCTCAAGTTTGACATCTGCCTACCAAGACAAGTGGTACTAAAAAGCCTGTCCGTAATAATTACCAAGGACTGGATAGCCGCAAACTATAATGCGCTGGGCAACGCATATTATAATAATATCACACTACAATTTTGACCTTAATAAATTGATAGACTTGGTATTACTTAAAAGCTTTTGGTTAGAGTTGAAGTATTTAATTCTTTGGATTTATACATTCATGTGACGTCACGAAGCTCATGACTCGTCTTCCTACCTTGTAACACGATTTCATACCACGTTTTCCCCTCTTCCTTCCCCATAACGTGTGACGTAATTTATGACCCCATATTACTGTTCGTTATCACTCTCCTTAGGAACGTGCGAGCGAGTTCATTTCGATTTATTTTATATTATATCGTACAATATATTTTTTGCTAAAGTGAAAGCAGTATAATATTTATTTATTACATTTATACTTTCTTCAAATCTGTTAGAATAATTTTCATTTATTTATTAGGCGTGTCGTGTGTGTCCTCACACTCCTGCCAACTCATCGACGCGGGATAAAACCCAATCCCACCAGGCGAGGCCGCGGTGGCGGCCAAGGTCCGTTCGGTAACCTGGGGTTATCCTCTCGAAAGCCTAACCTGGGAAAATGGACACTTGGGGAAGAGGTGGTTTTAGTCGGTCCGATTCCGACACGCCCACCCCATCGTTGGCACCGATGGGGTGAAGCCCGTGGGGGTTTCCACACGTAAAAAAAAAGGTTACATAGTTAGTTTTTAACGCTTGCAATATCACCAGATACGACTTATTATGAATTACGACTTAGCCTATGTCATAGGTTTAAGTAACTGATAATAACAGATTATGCAATTTGATCGCAACTCCATTCTCATTACTTCACAAAAAATATGAAGCATTCTCTATGATTAGCTGATTACTTATGTTATAATTTTTAACACGTTGCGGATTTCTTTTTCTGATTTCGAAGCAACGACCTATTTTACTTATTTACTTTTTGTTGAAATCATAAAAGTGAAGTTGTTAAATCAGCTGTTTCGTGATCAGAGAAAACTTGTTTGTTAGTTGGTTGGTTGGTTTAAACAAGTTGGTAATGTATGTTATATGGATAGGTACTTACGTAACAATACAGTTTTGTTTTATCTCACATATTGGGACATTAATTATTAAATATATTTTTGTTCAGAAGAGGGGGCCGGCTATTTTTTTTTAATTTATATTTAGGACACGTCAATTTGACTTCACCTCGCCTGATGGTAAGCTGAAGGTAAAGTCTCAGGAAAGAGGGTCACCATTACATACACGTACCAATTTACAAAAACCTTACCCGGTTTGTACAAAATAGAAATTTCTGTGTGAAAACCAGCCCGCAGTGGGCGACACGAGTGATTATGTCGATCATGAACATCTGCATGCCCTTGTCTCAATTATTTGGGGTCGTGTCATCGCTACATCAAACTACATTCCAACAACTCTGCCATACTTTCCTGTCAGACATCATCTCCTACGTTTATATCGACCATTGTGGGAAAATACATCCTTAGTTCTTGAGAATTGTGTGGAAGCTATAACTGGCTAGGTATCCACCTTTTCTGATCCTGTAATCGTGACGCTTACTCAGTAAGACCAGAAAAACCAGATGGCCTGATGGAGTGCAGTAAGCCTTAATCCACTCCAACAGGCTCTCTGACCAGCATAAAAGAATATTGCCGTTATGGCCTTTGCTGACGGTCGTATCTAATTAAAACTGTCACTCGTGTTGATTTATGGTATAAGAAGTGTAATTATTACCATAAAAAGTAACACATTTAAATAAATATTTGAAGTAAAGATGACGGCTACAGGTGATTATGATTAAATATGTATCGAGTACACGTGAAAAGCAAGTATTTTCGACGTAAAATCACTTTACTCAAGTGTCTACTTGTCGAAAACTTTATAAAGCACAATGCCCATGTCAGTATGGAAATCGGTTGCACACTTTTTTTTTTGCTATGTCACATAAGTATAAACTGCATTAAAAAGCCTGCATTAAGTATTATCTGAAATATAAACGCATATTGTAATAGAAGTTGGGGTTATTGGGAAATTAAATGATTACAACGAGAAAAACAACAACAACAAGAAAATATTGTGACACTGACGTTTGAGTTTTCGTTTTGAATGTTTTAAGACAGGCATACCATGTATAAATTAAGAGAAAACTACCACTGAAGCACACATTATTTTACTAATAAACTACGAAAACATACACGAAATATTAAGATTTCAAAACTGCAATATATTTGAATGTCACATTGCGAATTATTATCACGTATTATTATTTAACCATTTTATTTTTAAAAGATTGGTTATATTTGCATTCTACCACCAATGGTTTACTTTATATAATGGTAACAATTAAATTAAAATGGAAACGATTATTCATTCAAGTTTTATATCTTTATAATTTAAATTCAAACCCCAAGTTCTATAGAAGCGATTAAGTATTGAAAAGTCATATTATAATCAATATTATTTTTTAACATTTGAAATATTGACGCGAACGTCTAAAAGCGCAACCAAGAATGGGCATTCTCCTTTAATTGAATATTATATATAATAATTAAATTAAATAAATAAGTAGCGAACATTGTGGTGATCACATGAACCAACTTTATGCAAGACTGCAGTCGAGACCCGAGAGCCAAAGAAGGGTCTGGTGACTTCCTTGTATATATCATCTAGAATCACTATCAGTGCTTACTTGATCTGGAGTCCAGATGTAGTAATGATAGTCATAAATTTGAAATTACATTATGTTTAATTATGCTACATACCTTCTATCAAAATTTTGCATGCCACTTAAAGAAATCAGTCGTTTGTCTAGACATCAATTAGTAGACGAAGCTCGCTCGCCACTTTGTGACCTTTTTTTCGGATACTGTCCTTATTTTATTAAAGTATATATTATTAGCTGCTGCCCGCGACTCTACCCGGGAGGGAAACCGTTTATCACGAAAAATTGCTAGCTTCGAGAATGAAAGGTATCTTGTTCAGGTTATAAACTATATGCAAATATCTCAAAAAAAAAAAATGATTCGGACTATAGGCGTGTAAAAGGTAATAGATAGAATAACTTTTGTATTTTTAATATTGACTATTTGTATTTTTTATATTGATTTACTGGTGGTAGAAATTTGATGACACAAATTTGTAACAAAATTCGGCCGGGTGGGTACTACCGTGCACGATTGCGAAAAACCCTCCATAGTAATCCAATTTCGGTTTGATTGCGTTCAGCAGTGCTATTCTCTAAAGACCACAGCCTTGCGCGCAGCGCTGCGCTCGTCGACGAGCTCGCAAAATGCTGCTTTGGATTTATATTTTATTTTATTTTAATTTTGATTTTAATTTATGATTTAGATTTAGATTTAGATTTCATCATCAATCAAAAATCTAATCTAGATTTAGATTTAGATTAAGATTAAGATTAAGATTTAGATTTAGATTTAGATTTAGATTTAGATTTAGATTTAGATTTAGATTAGATTTTTGATTGATGATGAAATCTAAATCTAAATCTAAATCTAGATTAGATTTTTGATTGATGATGAAATCTAAATCTAAATCTAAATCTAAATCTAAATCTAAATCTAATTCTAATTCTAAATCTAAATCTAATTCTAATTCTAAATCATAAATTAAAATCAAAATTAAAATAAAATAAAATATAAATCCAAAGCAGCATTTTGCGAGCTCGTCGACGAGCGCAGCGCTGCGCGCAAGGCTGTGGTCCTTAGAGAATAGCACTGCAGGGGTCAGCAAGTGCATAGCCGGGCAGGGGGATTGTCGTCGCAGCACTAGTGGGACCGGTGGGTGTCACGCGGTGCTGCGACGACAATCCTCTTCTGATGAGGCCGTCAAGCTGAGTGCCACCATTGTTAACATGGCACGTGTATGTAATGGTGACCCTCTAAAAAAAAAAAAAAGAAGAGATGAATGAGTAGAATGAGCCAGGTTTTGTCTTTTCTGTATAACTAAAACTAGCGATGCGTAAATGATGTGCGAGACTATTGAATCAGAAAATTATCCCACACAATTCATTTATCATTGCCAAAAGCGTCATTAATTTATCTGGAGCTAAGAGAAGTGCACATATACTAATCGTTCATGCGCTGATCGATGAGTTAGACGATTAGGGATTCTCTTGTAGTGCTAATCCGAATCCTTAAAATATTTGTGAAGGTTATAGGGATTGTTTGCTACTTAAAAGACGTTAATTGAATTGACGGGATTAAGTTATGTGGTCATGTTTCACCAATGTTAGGTCAATTACGAGATCCGATTCTCAGCACTCCATGGATTCACCGTGCGGTCGCCGGGTCCATAGCGTGGTACAGAGAGGAACACCATGACGGCGACTGGGACTTGCGACCCAGATGTAGGTTTAGGGTGGCCACCTTGTGATGCATCAGCGCTCACCTCCACCGTCAGTAGTGTTCCCCCCCCTACCTATCCAAATTTGGTAAGATCCTAACAATGCCGCTTTTGATATACGTTTTAATAAAGAGCTTACTGAAGCTCTTGGCAATCCGAGGTCTTTAAGTAAGTTGTACAGGGATTTAGCTGGAATTCCCCTTGCTCCTACTTCTACGGCATAGAGTTTAACCACGTAGCCGTTTTTGGTTAACTCGTTAGTCAAATCAAAGTATTTGTTTGTCTTTATAGCGTGGTCTTTAGGTATATTAGTTTCCCACGGTACTGTGAGTTCTACAAGCACTGCACGCTTATGCGATCGTGAAAAAAGGAATATGTCGGGTCTGGATGATGAGGCACAGACATCCTCCGGTATCCTATAGTGCTTCTCATACGTGTCTACGAGTATTGTCCAGTCAACGGCAGCTATCAAAATTGAATAAGGCTTTTGAAGTGATTTCTTTGAGCAGCCTTCCTTTACAAACGCAATGTCATTTCTTTGGTTTGTGGTTAATCCTTTTTTCGCTCTAGCTACCGCCAAACTTACAGCCTCACGTATGATTTCTAATACCTTATCATGACGGCGCGAGTAATGACCCCGGTCTAATAGCGTTTTACAACCCACTAGTAGGTGCCTAGCCGTACCAGTTGCTTCACCACATGAGTTACATGTTTTATCTGTGGCTTTTCCCCATCTGACCAGATTGCTTTGGTCGGGGAGGGTCAACTGGAATGCATTCAGGTAAAATTTAAGTAAGGCCGGTGACCAGTCGTATATTATGGTACGCCATTTTAAGGCTATGGGAATACAAAATTCACCTAGAGTCAACCATTCGTTTTGCATTTCTAGGTTCATTGCGTGCACCTTATAGGTGTTGTTTTCGTCTGCTTGAAGAAAAGATTTTGTTATTTCTTTATCTGTTTGTCTCTGAATATTACCTAGACCTACTCTACCAGTCTGCGAGCCTATCATGAATCTTTTATGGAACTGGAGGCGTGATTCGAGCTCCGATGCATTTTTATCTTTTGGAAGGACTTTTACTATTTCGTCTTTAGATTCCGATAAGACGTGCATTTTAGTTACTCTTAGGTGTTTATAGAGTTCTGATGGCTTCTTAAGCGTCATTCCAAAATTATTCGCGGATCTATATAGTGCCGACGGGTCGGCCGACTGAGCTAGCCCTAGCCACGACTTCAGTGTCTTCGTGACACTCGCATCTAGTTTTTTGAGGAGGCTCTGGTTTATATCATATATAAGAAACGGCCAGTTAAGACGCGAGGTTAAATAATTGTCATAGATCCAAGCTTTTTTAACATTACTTATTGGTTGTTGGTCTACCTTTTTTAAATCGATAATGAAACTATCAATTAATTCGTCCAAAGCTGGAGTGCAACCTCTGTTGTCAATCTTTCTTCCGAGGAATTTAAAAGGCACGGTTTCAGATATAGTTGAAACGTTTTCCCCGCCTATACTAAGCCCTGGGTCATATGAAGTATACCTGGTACCCCGCCTACCCAGACATAGACAGTAGCATTTGCTAGGTTTTGCTCTCATTCCATCTGTCCATGTACAGAAATCGTCTACTCTACGCAGTAGGTCCTGGCACTGCTTTGGGTTACGAGTCAGTATTGCCAAATCGTCCGCGAATGCGAGGATAGACTCCGTATATTTACCGTTTAGCTTAAACCGATAGCCCCACTTCTTGTCGTGTGTGGAAATGTTGTCTATTAAAATATTTATTACTATATTGAAAACTATAGGTGATAAACAGCAACCTTGGAACAAACCCACATTATAATTTAAAGGTTGCGTGTATCCATCTTTGGTATTGATCACAAACTTTAATTTACCATAATAAGAGGATATTATTTCCCAAATGATGGACGGAAAGTGATACCATTTTAATGCAAACAACATAAGCTCGTGTTGTACTGAGCCAAAAGCGTTTTCTAGGTCTATCCAACAAACTGTTATTTGCTTTTCATTTGATCTGGCATCTTTTAAACTTTCCGCCAGTAAAGAATTGTGTTCCAGACATCCTGAAATTCCGGGTAGGAACCCTTTTTGGTGGTTTGGTCTGAAATAGTTATTATTGATCATGAAATTTGTCATTTTAAATTGAAGCCATGAGAAGAAAATTTTAGAAATTGTATTGGTTAATGCTATTGGTCTAGCGTCTTTTGGACTAGTTACTATTTCTTTCTTTGGAATGAGCACAAAATTAGCCTTGCCGAAGGCCACTGGGACTTCTTTACTCGACCAGATCCTATTGAATATGCTTAGAAGATGTTTACGTACCGATGGGCATTTTTTATAGATAATGTAAGGTATGCCATCAGGCCCTGGGGCGGTTTTTGTTGGTTTCTTTTTGATTTGGTGTTCTATTTCGTCTAAGCTAGGTGGATTACAGTCAAATGTGAAATGAGGGCCTAATGGTTTTTGCGCGTTTGGTTTACTGTATTGTTTTTCGTATTTAGGCACCTCATAATTACTTTTATAGTAGCTATGGATCTGATCGTTACTTAGCAGTAGCCTATCTTGCTTTCTGTCGCTAAAAATATTCCTCGAGTACTTAAAGGGGTCCTTATCGAACTCTACTTCATGTTTTGCTCTATTAAAATTATTGTTTTCATTTATTATTTGAACAGAAATTCCTTGAATTAATTTCAGTATGGACCTTAAAGCTCTGGCCAGTTGATGACTAAGTTGATTATCGCCCATAGCTTTAGCAAACCGTAGTCGTTTGATAAGGTCCCGCTTTTTCTTTCTCATTTTAATTTTGAACGCGTTTTCTCGGTTTTTTCGCGCGTATGGTAATGATGGTGGGTAATGCTCATGTAGGTATGAGTAAATGCTAACCTGGAAAGTTTCTACCTGACTGTTTAAATCCTGCTTTGTTCCGGGATGCTCTAACAGGATGGCTAAGTTTTGGTCGTGGGCTTTCCAGGTGGTCGACTTTAAAGAGGGAATGCTAAGACGGGCCCGGATGTTTATGGGCTCCTGGTTTGTGTCACACTCTGGCTCACCTTGGGATATATGAGGGTCAACTCTATCCGTGGCAATAGTTGAAGAACTTACAGACGACTGTCTTGCTCCAACACCATCGTGTGATTTTAAGTGCTTCAGAAACCAGGCTCTCTTCTTGTATACTTTCCCGCACGTTGCACATGTTAAGTCCGTATTCTCGCCATTGTCGTTTGTTTTATCCACCGGTGGACAATTCTTTCGCCCCCCCTCTCGGATTGTCCTGGAGGTATTTTTCTTTATTGGACTTTTAGCGATAAATTCTAGGGCAGGGCTTGCTAGGCCCTTGCCCGCGGCTGTCTTTCCAGCAGTCCATTGTCTTTCCAATTGTCATCTGTCTTTCCAGCGTCAACTGTCTTTCCAGTAGTCATCCCGTCTCTCCGGGCTGTCTGATTTTAAAGAGATCCGATTCTCAGCACTCCATGGATTCACCGTGCGGTCGCCGGGTCCATAGCGTGGTACAGAGAGGAACACCATGACGGCGACTGGGACTTGCGACCCAGATGTAGGTTTAGGGTGGCCACCTTGTGATGCATCAGCGCTCACCTCCACCGTCAGTAGTGTTCCCCCCCCTACCTATCCAAATTTGGTAAGATCCTAACAATGCCGCTTTTGATATACGTTTTAATAAAGAGCTTACTGAAGCTCTTGGCAATCCGAGGTCTTTAAGTAAGTTGTACAGGGATTTAGCTGGAATTCCCCTTGCTCCTACTTCTACGGCATAGAGTTTAACCACGTAGCCGTTTTTGGTTAACTCGTTAGTCAAATCAAAGTATTTGTTTGTCTTTATAGCGTGGTCTTTAGGTATATTAGTTTCCCACGGTACTGTGAGTTCTACAAGCACTGCACGCTTATGCGATCGTGAAAAAAGGAATATGTCGGGTCTGGATGATGAGGCACAGACATCCTCCGGTATCCTATAGTGCTTCTCATACGTGTCTACGAGTATTGTCCAGTCAACGGCAGCTATCAAAATTGAATAAGGCTTTTGAAGTGATTTCTTTGAGCAGCCTTCCTTTACAAACGCAATGTCATTTCTTTGGTTTGTGGTTAATCCTTTTTTCGCTCTAGCTACCGCCAAACTTACAGCCTCACGTATGATTTCTAATATGTACTTAATAGGTAGGTACGTAATTACTTATTAGAAAAATGCGACAAGAATGATGATAATATGTATTAAAATTAGTTCGTTATGAGTTTGTTTGTTTGTTACTCAATCCTGTAAAAACGGTTGTATGAATTTGAGTAAAATTAACGTACACCTAATAGTAAGATCGAGCATAGCATAGGATATTATAGGCTTAATCTACTTTTATACTAGGGAATGCCTCAGGGTTGACACTTAATAATGTGTTTTTAGGTAGATTTCGATGAAATCGATCTACCTATTGGTTTCTTGACTATTGTCGAATTTAAAAAAAAATCTTCATAGGAGGTCTAGTTATGACCCCCTGAGTCCGAAATGACCACTGGTCAAAAAGTTTAGATATATATATTATTAGGTTAGAATAATAAATTGTCTTAAAAAGATTTATTAACAGCAAGCTAACAAAATCAGGATTTATACAAAACCACCCACAACTTTTTATTTTAACGAGTCACAATTACAACACTTGTATTATCACAATGTTCACACGGTTTTCAATTACAATGATCGTAAAGCTAATCAAAAGTGGCTTACGTGACCTTTATGACGATCGATAGCGATTACGAGATACTTCCGTTCGCTCCGAGAGTTGGAAAGCAAATGGCCGATCTGTCCGCGCTGCTCCGTTTATATAGACGACGGAGGGGGGGTAGGGTCACGTGCACAGCTCTCTCCTAACACGGCCTTTCCTGACCGTGTGTCGTCCTCGACACTAATGGTGTTCGAACAGCCGCTGGGACCAGCAGCAGGTTCTTCTGTAGGGACCACGTCGGCGTCGCCGTCACCTAGCAGCGGCATAGATGGCTCAGTAGACGGAGCCAGCTCGGGAATGGCAGCGTCATCGTCTACGTCTTCATCTGTAATGGGGTCCCGGATTAGGAACTATCCAAGAAGCTTTAAGCTCAACATACATCCGTTCATGCCACATCACCGTTCAATCAATTTAGGCATCACTCTTTCAAATTGTACACTCGTACACAATTATAAATCACTTTAAAATAGGCAGAGACGTCTCTTAAAACTATGCAAACCCAAGGTGGTTTCTTTCTGACGTAGCCTCTTTGGTGGAAGAGACCTCCACGTCGTCGGGCGCGCGCAGTCTCGTGACACGCACCGCTCTTGAGATGGTCCGGCAGCAGGCACCAACCATACGTCATGTTCACTTGCTACGCAGGCACCAACCGTACGTAGAAGCAGGCGGGTAACCCAGACCATAGTGTCTGTGTCCCCTCATTCGACACGTAGGCAACAGCCATACGCGCGAGCGCGGCGGGTAACCCAGACCACAGCGTCTGTGTCCCCTCATTCGACGCGTAGGCAACAGCCACACGCGCGAGCACAGCGGGTAACACAGGCTATAACCATAATGTTCCCTCATTCGACACGCAGGCAACAACCATACGTTTGTACTGTTCCGGACATGGACACTTCAGCCACACGTCCCGTAGCCATGGTAGGGCTGGTCACAGGTCTCACTCGCTCATTCCCGGCGAGAAAGCCTCAGAGTGCCGTAACACTCGTTGGGCAACAGCGGTTCTAGTGTTTAGAACTGAGACTACCAGGACCACTCGCCTCTTTCTGAAACAACCACACACACACAATGTTATGTAGCAGTAGAACTTACTATCGAAGAACGCAGCGCACGTATCGGGGCACCACTCGCCACGCCACGGTACCATGTACTGTGCTGCAGCCTGCGTAGTCTTTCCATAGGCACCACTGACCAGGCGCAACGTATAGCGTCCGCCAGGTAGTATTTCTACCACCTTATAGGGGCCACGCATGCCGGAGTCCAGTTTTCCTGTAGACTGAGACATTTTGTTGACGAACACAAGGTCGTTAACGTTAAACTGGTGAGGCGCACGGCGTCGTTGGTTTACTCGTTCATCCTGACTGGATTGATTGGCTCAACAACTGGCGAGCTCTGCTTCTGCCAAGCTCTCGCATAGCTTCCCTGTTGGGTGTTGAGCTCTCGGAGGCGACGTCACGTACCAGCGCGCGGACGAGGGGCGTCATAGCCTCGGTGCCGATGAGCAGGTTCATAGGGGAAGCTTGAGTAGTCTTCTGCTTTGTAATGTTTAGCACGAGCTGTAACTTCCACAATTTATCAGACCACAATGTTGTTTTGTGGTTTACCTGTAGCCGTAGCATATTTAAGACAGTACGCATGTATCGTTCAGCCTGACCGTTGGCTTGGTGCATCTCAGGTGTAATATAATGGAGATTGCAGCCAAGCTGGGTTATCCTAAAGTCATTGGATTCGAACATACGTCCCTTGTCGGTAACCATAATCTGCGGCACGCCAAACAAAGAGATTGCTTGGGTAACAACGCGCTTTAGTTCCGTAGCCATCTTGTCGGCACATCGGGTATAGGACCGTAAATTTAGTGAAGGCATCTACAATGAGCAGGACAAACTTGTAATCGTTCGACACTGGTAAAGGGCCTAGAGCATCTACGTGTACGGTCTGAAACGGCGTGTCTGGTTTTTCCCAGGAAGTTATGGTTTGTAGTGGAGCTCGGGGAACTCTCTTTTGTGAAATACATATAAGACAATGTGCTACGTACTTG
The DNA here is from genome assembly GCA_946251805.1 of Cybosia mesomella. Lineage (NCBI taxonomy): Eukaryota > Metazoa > Arthropoda > Insecta > Lepidoptera > Erebidae > Cybosia > Cybosia mesomella. Next base: position 20,792,832 of record OX276405.1, on the reverse strand, counting down.
CTAACAAATTGTCTGAGACATGGAAACCAAAAATGTCTGAGGATTAGATCGACGGTTTTTTCGGCACTAATGTGCTCGTGTTCGTCGTGAAACACCCTTAGTAGGCTAAGTCTATGTGCCTTGGGTATATAGCAGAGAAGCCGTGGCTCTCCGGCTACTGGGGTGTATTTATAGTACAGAAGGCCATTCTGTACTGAATAGCGAGTGGTATCAATGTTGCCGTCTTGAAGCTTCTGCATGAGTAACTGGCACTCATCATCAGCAGATTGGGCAATTTGGGCCCAGTTGCAGACCACGCAACTGGGCCCAACTGATCTGGTTGACACTAACTATTGGGTTGCGGCTCAAATAGTCTGCATGTGGCATCAATACCCCTTTACGATATTCGATCGAAAAATCAAAATCTTGGAGATAGATCCACCAACGAGCAACACGAGGTAGAAGGTCTTTCTTACGCTCGGTCGACTTGAGCGCGTTACAATCAGTAACGACTAAGAACTTTAATCCCACCAGATAGTGTCGAAAGTTCTGAAGGGCTTTTACTACGGCAAGGGTTTCGAGTTCATACGAGTGGTATTTAGACTCGGCACCTTGCGTAGACCTGCTAAAATAGGCAACCACACGCTTTTTCGAATCCTCGTGAATTTGTAGTAGGACAGCGCCGTAGCCGGCACTGCTAGCATCTGTATGAACCTCCGTGGGTAGAGTTGGGTTAAAAATAGCAAGCACGGGTTCACTGGTCAACTCTTTTATAAGGTCTTGGCGAATGGCTTCGCATTCGGAGGACCAATTAAATGCCACGTTCTTACGCGTCAAATGAGCTATGGGAGCTGTCCGAGTGGCATAGTTTTTAATGTATCGCCTGAAGTAACCTGCCAAACCAAGTAATTGTCTAACTTGTTTTACGTTTCCTGGTGAGGATGTATTGACCAGAGCTTCTACTTTTCGAGGGCTCGGTCTAACCTGACCCTGGCTAACAAGTTTGCCTAAATATTCTACCTCGGTCACAAGGAAAGAGCACTTGCGTAGGTTGATTAGAAACCCAGCGGAGGTGAGGGTCTCTAACACCTGGCGCAACAGAGTGATCCCTTCCAACACAGTATGGCTGAGGAGAAGTACATCATCGACATACACCAACACGTTCCCCGCTTCAATATGGTGACGTAGGGTGTCATTTATAATGCGTTGGTATACTATCGGTGAGTTGGCGAGACCATACGGCATCTTTATATACTCAAAATGTTCCTCCGGTGTCACGAAGCCAGTGTAGTGTATGCACTCCTCTTTGAGAGGAATCTGATGAAAGCCCGTGGCCATGTCAAGGCTCGAGAAATATTTGAAACTACCAAGCCGGTCAATGTGGTCGTCGATTAACGGAAGTGGGTACCTATCTTTAACTGTGATTTTATTGAGTGCTCTGAAGTCAACGCAAAGTCGATCAGAGCCATCTTGTTTTTTTACAAGTATAATAGGGCTTGCAAACTCAGAGTTAGAACGTCTTATGATACCCTTGTCCAAAAGATCTTGAGTGATCTCCCTAACCTTCAGTTTTTCTTGGTACGAGAGCTTATACGGACGGTAAACCACGGGACCCGGTTGTGATAACTTTATTTCCATCTCGCCTGTACGTACAGTAGTACAGGCGGTACCTGATATTAAAGACCCTGAAAAGTCTTTAACCACTAACATAAGGCTCTCTAACTCCTCACCGTGAAGGGGTGTATTAATCTTGGGGGAATCGCTTAGCTGGACGCTATTGACATCTGTAGACCTACCATACGAACGGGTAAGATACTGCTGGTTTTTTGTTCGAATGTAGGTAATTCCATCTCGATTGAGTACATCAGTACCGATAATGATGGGAAAGTTCATGAATGACGAAGGAACTACTACTAATTCCACTTCAATCGAAATGTTTCTAAATTCAACGGTTAGCGTGACAAATGACGTTGTGACAATTTCCTTGTCACCCAAACCCTTTAACACGTGACGTCTCGGTTTTGGTTGACACGAAATATATTTTAACACGTCTGTAGAAATAAGGGACACATCGAGAGCACCGCTATCAATGAGCACGTCTACGGGTATGCCATCCACTACAGCGCAGGTAACGTCGTTGCCCTGAGTAAGGCCGTGATGGTAAGAGCAGAGATTCACATTACGCTTGTTTCGCGATTCCGACCTTGCCTTGGCAAAGCAAACGTCGTCAGTGTGCCCTCGCTTCTTGCAGAAGGTGCACGAGCTAGCTGAGCCTGACTGTACGTTAGAAGGACTACTCGAGGTACTGGGGGTTGCTCCCTGCTTAGTGTCAGGCGTTGCATTGGGTTTCGACCCCTTACAGTGGCGACTGTAGTGTCCTCGTTTGTTACACTTAAAACACCTTCTATCTAAACCATTGTCGGTTTTAGGGGCGTCACGCGTTTTAGAACCAATTCTCTTATCGTGCTTTATGGACCCGGGTTTTGTGTATATCGAAAGAAACGAGACAATGGTATCAGGGGTTAGGTTTGCATTTGCGGCGGCAGCGCGTACCTGGGCGTTATCTATCCCGCGAATGATTACTAGTGTTCGTAACTCATCGCTAAGACCCTGAATAATTCGTAAGCGTAGTAGGGTACGACGTGCATACTCCGCGTAAGTTAGGTATTTGTCGGACGTAGTGTTCATTACGTCAAACAGTATATTCGCATAGTCTAACTTATTGGGGCAAAGGGCCTTAAACTCAGTTTTAAAATTGGACCACGTCCTGTCGTTGGTGACCCACTCGGTGAGCCAAACTTTAGCATCGCCTTTCAAACAAGATGCCACGCGTGATAGGCATTCGTGATTGGTCCACCCGTTAGCTTCCTGTGCGCGGTCTACCTCTTTGCACCACGTTTCGAAACCGTTTATCGAAGGGTCAAATGGAGACACATAGTAACTCTGTGATTTGACAGGTTGTACAGTTTTAATAGCTTCTAACAAAGCAACAGGCGAGAGTAGACGTTTCGGAACAAGGAACACCCGATCCCACAAAAGACGGCTGGTCTAAAGTAACAGGAAGTATAGACGTTGACGTACCGGGTACGGGCTCACTTAGGACGCGGTTAGGGTGCTTTTCATTGCGCGGCGTCTCTCGTAGTGGTGAACGAGACCTACTACGGTATCGTAACCCGCGTGTGTAACTACGCGATCGCGGCCTATTCCTATCTCGCGATCGGCGTCTATCAGCATCACGAAAATCGCGTCGATCTCGGACACGCAAGCCACTTCGCGAATCGCGGCGTTCGTCATTAGAGCTAAGTCGCGAAACACTACGATCGGAAGATCGACCACTTGTACTTCCAGAATTACGATGCTTATTATGTTTGCGTGACTGACCTGAAGTACGCTTCCTCACACTGCTACGCGATTTGGTACGCACCATAGTAATACACTCACACAAAACTACGGTATTCGGAAAAAAAGAAAAAAAAAATACAACAAGTTTAGTAATTGTTACTCTGATATGAAATAAAGACAAGGACTGCAGACGTAAAGCCTTTATCCCACTTCTGATATTAGGTTAGAATAATAAATTGTCTTAAAAAAAGATTTATTAACAGCAAGCTAACAAAATCAGGATTTATACAAAACCACCCACAACTTTTTATTTTAACGAGTCACAATTACAACACTTGTATTATCACAATGTTCACACGGTTTTCAATTACAATGATCGTAAAGCTAATCAAAAGTGGCTTACGTGACCTTTATGACGACCGATAGCGATTACGAGATACTTCCGTACGCTCCGAGAGTTGGAAAGCAAATGGCCGATCTGTCCGCGCTGCTCCGTTTATATAGACGACGGAGGGGGGGTAGGGTCACGTGCACAGCTCTCTCCTAACAATATATATATGTATGTATGGTTCCACTTCCCAAAATTTGCGGCACTTTTTTTTTTTTTTTTTCGTCCGGAAATCCCCTCGGATACCCCCCCGCCGGCCAGCGGGGGCGGTTATGTCGGGCTTGAACCGACTAAAACCGCACGCCGTCTCGGGTCTGCAGACGCCGGGGTGTAAGGTTGCCCATAGAGCATATCCCTCGCACCCCGACTGACCCTGGGCCATCTCCGGTTTCGAGATGGCCCCCTCGGGTTTGGGAACCACGGTGTCCCCGTCTTGCCCCGGTTTGGGGGAGGGGCGCTAGTCGCCCCACCGTCCCGGCCTGCTTCTGCTGGGATGACAGGCGGCCTCACCTGCCACCCCCAGGCCTGAGCTCATGGAGGACGGAGGTCGTTAAGCGACCTCCGGCGCCTGAGTCGCCTGCGACGCGAGGCGAGCGTGTTGCGGGCTCGGCGGGCCGGGAGGGTTCTGAACCTCTCCCGGGCGCGCTCCGCCATCTCCTTCGCGAGCATCACATGCTCGCAGAAGGAGGTGGCGGCGGCCCACGCGCTCGCGCTCCGCACCATTGCCGCAATCATGCTGCCGAGCGAGAGGACTCCCACCCCGATGGCTGCCACGAGGTCACGCCTCGGCACCTCCCACGCCGGGCAGTCCGCCAGCGTGTGCAGCCCTGAGTCCTCGCTCGCGTCACAGTGATGACACTCAGGCGTTGGCTCCTTCCTGATCCGATGCAGGTGGTCCCCGAAGCACCCCTTCCCGGAGATCACCTGCGTCAGTCGGTAAGAGAGGCTTCCGTGTCGCCTCTCTAGCCAATCCTCCATGATGGGCCTTACCGCCGCTATTGCGGCGTGCCCTGCGCTTGGTCGCCCAAGTCGTTCCTTCCACTCCACCACGATGGCCTGGCGGAGCTGGGACTGTACGGCCTCGATTTCTCGATGCTCGGGGTTCAGTCCCTGCTCCCGCGCCTCCTTCCGCCACTGGTACAGTTGCGAAAGGGCTCTCGCCTCCAGGTCCCATGGCGGAGTTCCGGCAAGGAGACTCGCCGCCTCGAAGGAGATCGTGCGGTACCCGCGGATGACCCTGATGGCCATCACTCGCTGCGGAGCGCGCAGCATCCGCACACTTCCGGCCTTCAGGGCCTCCGCCCATATTGGGCACCCATACAGGGCCATGGACCGCACGATCCCCGCGTAAATTTGCGGCACTCTCACAGTCGCATTTTTGCCCCCATCGCTTTCAAACTGCGGTCAAAAATTGCTTGGGTGTAAACTTAGTTTAAGTTCGTGAACGGGTGGAATCCGGCCTAAGGGGATGGTAGGGCCTCACTTTTTGTGAAATCAGCTTTTCCTCAAAATTTCACGTTCCATGAAAGATATTCGAACCGTTCTAATTTTATGCCATAGTATACATGAATACCAACAACTTTTAATTATAAACCTATAAGATTAAAACTTTAACTAAAAGTGGAGGGGGGAAAAACCAAAATTTTTCGGGAAAAAAAAAATCATAACTTCTAACCGGTGAACATTCTTGATGTTGGAATTTTTTTAATCGATAGGCCATTTTTAAGTCTAAAATAAATGTCTGAAAAGTTTTTCGCTAAAAGTTACCGTTTTCGAGAGAAAAAAAATTAAACATTTTAAAAATGTTACTGTGTTTACTTGTGTGTGTAAGTCCGTAGTTCTCTATATAAAATAATATTAATTTCTTCACGAAATCTACCTGTGCGTTCCCCCTGCGGGAGGATTTTTTGTAAAAAGAAATGTCACTCAAGAAGAGTTTTAGGATCTAGAAACTAATCTCACACTACCTAAATTACGGAACGCATATGTTACCAATATTTATTTTATAATTAGTTAAATCATCTTAAAGGAATCACTCATTTTTAGGGTTCCGTTGCCAAATGGCAAAAAAACGGAACCCTTATAGATTCGTCATGTCTGTCTGTCTGTCCGTCCGTATGTCACAACCACTTTTTATTGCGAAACTATAAGAACTATGCTGTTGAAGCTTGGTAAGTAGATGTATTCTGTGAACCGCATTAAGATTTTCACACAAGAATAGAAAAAAAAACAATTAATTTTAGGGACTCCCTCCCCATACCTATTTAGAACTGAAACTCAAATTTTTTTTTTCTTCATACCCATACGTGTGGATAGGTCTTCAAAATGATATTGAGCTTTCTAATATCATGTTTCTCTAAACTGAATAGTTTGCGCGAGAGACTCTTCCAAAGTGGTAAAATGTGTGTCCCCCCCCTGTAACTTCTAAACTAAGAGATTGATAAAACTAAAAAAAAAATATGATGTACATTACCATGTTAACTTCCACCGAAAATTGGTTTGAACGAGATCTAGTAAGTAGGTTTTTTTAATACCTCATAAATCGTTAACCGCAATTTACGTTTCATTCAATCAACTCAAATATAAAATTTAAAAAGCATTATTATGTTACTTGCTGCTACGGAACCCTTCAAGGGCAAGTCCGACTCGCACTTGGCTGCTTCTTACAACATCTTGTCACTTAAGAGTTAAAACGCGATTCTATTTAAATCACAAGAATAGGATCTCACTATATTATGTTGGGAACAACAATAAGAAGTGAAAAAATATGAATGTTATACTTCTGGTTCCAGGGATATAAGTACAAGTGTGAGAATATTAGTTATAGCTAAATAGAATATCAATACAGTGCGTTAAATTTTCTTTTTCAAGAATCTATATAATGTATCAGTGGAGGCATCCCTCTACGTATACAACCAACTGGCACGGCGCCTATGTCAATGAGTACCGCTCGCCTCTAGTACTTGTTATAGGACAATGGGTTATTGATAATGTGCCAAGCTGCGCTTTAACTTTATCTGTATTGCATACTAGTACTACAGATTTGTAATAAATGAATCACTTATATTCATTGAAAAAAGGAAAAATCTGTTCACAGAATCTAATAGATAAAAATATCAGCTCTGAATCACGTTCTGCAAGAAGGAAAATCAACTACTTACTGTAGAAAGACATTAAAAATAACAATAAATACTTAAGAGTAATCAATTGCTTTTTAACTATGAAGTACCGTTTTAAAATATATTACTAAGCGTAACGTTGTTAAAGCTAAATTAAAATTTGATTTTACATTTAATCTTTTAAGTCAGGTTTATTTTGTGAGTTTATGAAACCCGAAACAAGTAAATAAATATCAATATTCAGAAGGTTTCTGTACATGTCCTGAATTAATTGCTTTTCTTCCTTCTTTTTTCTCCGTACCTATTTCTGTGCGTGCCCTGAGCTAAATGCTTTTCTTTCTTCTTTTTACCTATTATTAAAATTACACTTTATTTTATGACCTGAGTCTCGTATTATACGTTTTTCATACAAGAAGTATTTTCATAAGTTTGATTGATCAGAAATATAGGTAATATATTTCTGATCAATCAAAATAAATATAAATGATAGTTTTTTTTAGCTATTCTTTGCAGCAAAGTAGGTACTATAGCAACATTCATCTTTGTAATACAGATGAGAGTATGAGTTCATTGGTCTATTTTTTACTTATTATCAAATAATTAAAGCAATAAAAATAAGTTAAAGATGTTTTGTTGGTTTTAACGTATACTGATAACACTAGTTTATCTTTTTTATTCTTGATAAATGTAACGCTGAAGATGTCTTAGGATGTTTATTGCGGTTCTTGTCAGGAGTTTGCAGGGTCACCATTCTAAATGAAGAACATTAATTACCACACATATACATTTTAACTACAGAATATCAAAACATCATTTTTATAATCTATGCTATCTATATAATTATACTATCTATATTTTATAGTCATATACTATCTATATTTCTATAACTCTCTGGATCTACTGAACAGTTTTGTAAATATTTTTCACTCCTCCTGCTCAAAAAGACCGAGACAATGAGCCTACAAAAACGAAAAAGTCTCTAGTCACAAGTAGAATAATCATGAATAAAGACTCGACTTATTACTGTTTCATAAAAAAAGAACTTCATTTTAATTTTGAAAATGGAACTAAAATCGGCGATCTCTGGTAGAATGCATGCAATGTGTTGCGGCTACAGAAGAAACAAAAAAAAGGCATTGGCGCAAAATCTTTATAATTTTTCTCTAATTGCAAATTGAATTGTACAATAGTGAAAATGTCATCATCTAGTGAGAATGGAGACCCTAATCTACAAATAGAAGAGAAAGGAAAAGAAATAATTTTCAATCTGTTGCCGTCAAGGTCACAAAGCATTTATTTAAATACTTACGAAAAGTTAATAAAATAAACTACATATTTCATATTGTATTGGATTGTTTTATTTTCTTGCAATCGTAGTGAAAAGTATAGTATAACACACGGCGCTAAAACCCATTAAAACTCGGTTTCTATTTACTCGCTCGCTAAAGCTCGGGAGTAAAACTACCTCGTATATAATGGGTAATTTTAGCTCCTTGTATAACAATCTACTATTACCTACCAATACAAATTCACATAGGCTATATATCATCACGCTAATAACCAAGGAAGCGGAACAGTAATCATAAATGTCAACAAATCCGGCAGATTCCCATACATCATAATGAAAACTAATAAATATGTCTTAAACAACGGGGATTCGAAATTACGCCACGGGTGAAGCTTGGAGGGCCACCGGTCAGTAGACTGCTGAAAAGCAACCGAAATGTCGGGATCAATGTAAAATATAAAATAACATCAAATAAATCGCGATAGAATCCGTTAAAAATAGTTTTATTTCAAATATATTCATGCTTGCGTGGTATTGTATTTAAGGTGTTCGCTAACTGAACAGTCACACATTGTCTACTTTATGCGATTTAGAGGCAAGGTGTAGCGATAGTTTGCAGAATTATATAATTTTATCGCTGTACGCGATAACAACTGTATAATATAATTTCAGAAGTATTTCGCTTATACAAATTGTAACAAAACTGTGTCGTGTTTATAATAAAAATATCAGCAATTTGGCTTATGGAACGTTGTGGTATGGTAGAAGATGAATGATCAAGGTAGAGGATGGAATGCTTAGATCCTAAAATAGCTCTAGCGGTCTTACTCACCAGCAAAAACAACACTATGCAGGTGCTGATTAGCCGTGTTTTTGTAGAGTAAAGGTACTTCCGTAGTCGACCGGCTCTTAATTCGGACCAAGCCTATAGAGATGAGCGTGAGACGATGGGCTTTGTGGAGAAAAACGGAGTGAACCGGCTATTGTTTTTATTTGAAACAACTCGTAACAATTTCAGAAATATGTGGTGTATGTTTCCTTTTTCAAAGTGTTTGCCTTGTTAATGTAGGCCATAATAAATTATGAACAACGTATTCAGTATCCGAAACACCCCTAGTTGAATACGGGGTCAGAATCTTCTCTCACACTGAAAGCGGAACGTAAATTTTTTATTGTAGTATTTTCAGTGAATTGAGGGTGACTGTGCATTAAAAGGTTTCGTGATTGAATTTTACATTGGCGTAGCGTAGTAGAGCTTCAAGTGTTTAGTATTTCATGGAGCTAAACACCTCATTTTTATTAAAGGTACATATTGCGACATGGTCACGCACGCGCGTTTATAAAAAAAGTTAATTTCCATAATTCAGGTTATTTATTAGAAATTAATATATAGATTAATATATAGATATTTTATTAATTAGAAAGGCATTTAAATAAAAAGTGACAATACATACCTACTGAACGTGATAATTTTAAATTTAATATTTGCATAAGTACTGCATGCACAAATTAATCCGCTAATCACTAAAATAAGAAAGACGAAAAAAATAACGAAGAGCAACCCGTGTAAAAGTTCAAATGTATGTAATAATAATAATAAAATAATATAAATGGAAAAGGTAGTTACAGATTGCAGTTTTGTGGTCTATAAAAATGTAATAAATAAAAATACCTCTCAATATGAATGAAATTCGTTTATGTATTTATTGAAATGATAAAAGTAAAGACTCATACTTAGATTCACTCGGCATTGATGAACCGATAAAAAATAACTGAAATGCAGAGCCAACTTTCTATTATGCTGTGCATGAATATACAGATAATGACCGTCCGGACGTCATTTCAACGGATTATTAGATATGTGATTCATACAAATGTGTAGTAATCAATAGTAACTATTAAAAAAAAATTACGTGTTTGTCATGGACATGACTAAGTTGAGAACTGACTTCTGTCTGCGTCACCATCGTATAACAAACAATACAAACAAAAACACAATACAAGGAACATCTTGCTTGTATTATTTTTATGTATAGTAATCATATAATATTGTTACGTGCGCGGGGTACAAATTAAATGCCGTTTACACAACAAAGAGGTTTATTCGCTCACCACAAACTAGACAATTAAATAACTAGCACACACAGTACTCTTCAACAGTTCCAGTCGCTCAGCAGTTCACAGTAGTCCACAATCGTTGCTTAAGTCGCAGGTATAACTCTCTTGGTTCACTTCGGTAAGATGTGTTCACTTTCGCTTTCGAAAATTAACTGATTCGTGTCGATAGCCGGGCGTCCTTTTATAGCTCTTAATAAGCGGGGTAGAATATACTAGAGCGTTCGAGAATAGTAGGTATTTACTGGGGCGTTCGAGAAAATAAGTACCTACACAGTCGTGCCGACGATAGAGGTGAATGCCCTTTTTATCGCGATTTGTAGGTAAAGTTGGTATAGGTAGACAAAAGGGCGTGTGATTTTGTATTGACTTTTCTGGATTTTTCTAAATGGATCGATAGAGTACTTCGACATTAACAATGCGTTTTAATTTCTAGAAGATTCGATCAGTAGTTTCCGAGATATCGACGATCGTTGTAACATTACCCCCCTCTTAATCATGCTCGTCCCGAGCATCATTTGTTCCATGATATCGCGTCAACCTATCCACATGGACTACCTTTGGTTTTCCCCTAAGGCCCTTCTTAATGCGGTAGGTGATGTCATTGATTCTTGTGACAACCGTATAGGGTCCTTCCCAGCGAGCTTGAAGTTTTGGAGATTTCCCTTTTCTGCGTAGCGGGTTGTGAAACCATACCAGTGTTCCTTCTTCAAAACCGTTGGTGTTTGCATTTCTATCGTACCGGGTTTTCATCCTTATACCTGTCTTCAAATTGTTTTCCCGTACCATTCTGTGCACCTCGTCCAGCCGGTTTTGAAGTTCACTCACGTAGTCCGTTACGGGCTTAGGACTTTCGGGTGGCGTGCCGGTTATTGCATCCACTGGTAGCCTTATCTCTCGACCAAAATTTACTTTAGCTGGAGTGTGTCCCGTACTGTCATGCACCGCAGATCGATAGGACATCAGGAACAGTGGGATGTACTGGTCCCAATCTTTTTGGTGTTCGTCGACAACTTTAGCCAAGTGATTTTCCAACGTCTGGTTAAACCTCTCGACCATTCCGTCTGACTGTGGGTGCGCTGGAGTCGTACGGGTCTTGTTTATACCGAGGAGTTTGCACATTTCTTGAAACAGAGCAGACTCGAAGTTCCGTCCTTGGTCGGAGTGGATCTCCATAGGTGCGCCATATCGACTGACCACTTCCTGAACTAGTTTCTTGGCTACAGTGACTGCTTCCTGGTTGGGTGTCGCAAATACTTCCGGCCACTTAGTGAAGTAGTCTTGCACTACTATGATGTATTTGTTACCCTCATCAGTCGTTGGAAAAGGTCCAGCAACATCAATGGCGATACGTTCCCACGGTGCTCCAACGTTGTACAGCTTCAATTTTCCTTTGCTTCTTGTCGGCGGTCCTTTAACCGAAGCACATGCAGTGCATTTACGGCACCAATCCTCGACATCTTCCCGACAACGAAGCCAGTAAAACCGCTGTCGCACTTTAACCAGGGTTTTCTTGACTCCGAGATGCCCGCCAGAAACACCATCGTGGATGTGCCGTAAGAGTGGGGCCACCTTGCTTCGTGGTACCACTACTTGCATGGTTACTTCCTTACCATCGTTAGACTCCCATTTCCTATACAGGACATCTTCTACCAGAACTAAGCTGTCCCACTGGGCCCAATAGCTTTTGGTAGTTGAACTGTAAGCAGATACATCACTCCATCGGGGTTTGCTTCCAAGTTGTTTCCAGTGCAGTATAGGTTGTAGATCATCATCATCTTCTTGCGCCTTCTTCATACTGCTTCCACTCCATTCGTCGTCAAGTCCATTCACCTTTATGACTTTAATCTCTTCTCGGGCTTCGTTCCTCTGACAATGCTTGCAATCTTCGACACACGGCCTTCGTGACAAAGCATCAGCATTGCCGTGCCCTTTTCCACTTCGGTGTTCTATCACAAAGGGAAATTCCTGTAGTTGCTCGATCCATCTTGCTACTTGGCCTTCCGGATTCTTGAATTGCAGCAACCACTGTAGCGCAGCATGATCTGTCCTTAGTGTAAACTCTCGTCCTATAAGGTACTTATTAAAATGCTGTAAAGACTTCACCACAGCGAGAAGTTCACGACGAGTTACACAGTAATTCCTTTCCGGTTTAGATAGCGATTTACTGAAGTACGCTATTACAACATGGCGATCTCCCTGCACTTGTGACAACACTCCACCTATTCCGGTGTTACTGGCGTCCGTGTCCACAATGAATCTACCTTCCCTAGTAGGATAACCCAATATAGGGGATTCGCACAATCGTTGTTTAAGCCTACTAAAAGCTTGCTCGCAATCCAGGTCCCAAACGAAGTCTCGTTTATCTTCCGTCAGTCGGTGTAGTGGTTTAGCAATATCCGAGAAATGCTTAATGAAGCGTCTGTAATACGCGCATAGTCCCAGAAACGCGCGAACCTCCGTTTTGTTCTCTGGAACAGGCCATTCTTGAACGGCTTTTATCTTCTCGGGGTCGGTTTTGACACCTTCCGTTGAGATCACATGTCCAAGATAGCTGACCTCCTTTTTAAATAGAGCACACTTCTTTGGACTCAGTTTAAGGTTAGCCTCACGAATCCGAGTAAAAACTTTTTCCAGGTTCTTCAGGTTTTCTTTGAAGCTACGTCCCATAACTATAACATCGTCCAGGTAAACCAGACAGACGTCTCCAAGTAGACCCACCATTACTCTTTCCATGAGGCGTTCAAACGTGGCCGGTGCATTACATAAACCAAATGGCATGACATTAAAATGCCATAAACCGTTTCCAATTCCAGTACTAAAGGCTGTCTTCTCTTTATCGTCCGGACTGATCTCCACCTGCCAGTAGCCGCTTTTTAAATCGATGGTTGAAAACCATTTCATACCACTTAGCATGTCCAGGGTATCATCGATTCTAGGCAAAGGATAACTGTCTTTCTTTGTGATATTATTCAACATTCGGTAATCCACACAAAACCTTGTACTGCCATCCTTCTTTTTTACTAGTACCACAGGTGATGACCACGGACTCGTAGAAGGTTCAATCACCTTGTTATCGGCCATGTCTTTAATCATAACTGCTACCTCCTCTTCTCTTGCCCATGGTAAACGTCGAGGTCTTTGTTTTATAGGCCTGGAGTCACCTGTGTCAATCCGATGTTTCACGAGCCCAGTCCTTCCACAGTCATTTCCGGTTGCAAAGATGTCTCTGAATTGTAGCAAGAGGTCTCCGGCTTGACGCAATTCTGATGCCGATAAGTTTTCCTTTGAATTCTCGAGAAGTTGCTGGATGTGATCTTCGGAGATTTGTGTACCGCCTTGTTTAGTCGTAGTGTTGTTCAGCCGCCTCAGGTACTTTACTTCTTCACATTTTCCAACCACACTATTCTTCTTCAGGAGAACTATTTCGTCACTGAGGTTGAGGATTCTCACCCTAGCGATTCCGTTCGGCATCAGTAAGGTTCTCGCTGTTATTAAGTTTTCATGACTGCCGGTATCTTCCACAATAAGACATCTTCTTTGTTCAGTCTTCGCAGGAAACCTCACTCTGACTAATGTTTCCGATTTAGGAGCTAACGTCGTATCCGTTAAACAGTAAAGAGTGCACGGGTGCGATCCTTGTAAACAAACTTCCTGATCAGGAAATCTCAGCACTCCTCTAGGTATATCCAAGACACATCGGTGATTCCTCAAGAAATCCAGTCCCAAAATGCAATCATCAGTAATATTAGCAATTATTACTGACTGGTGGTATATTTGGTCGCCAATTCTTACCTCCACATCTGTTTCACCGAGGACGGTCACTGGCTGGCCAGTAGCTGTCTGAAGCTGGCACCTCGGAGATCGTTTTTCCCACCTTATGGTGCGTTTCAGCAATTCCGGCCTTACAACTGTACGTGAAGCTCCAGTATCCACTGTTAAACTGCAAGGTTGATTGTCTAAGATGGCCTCGATGATCAGATTATTTCCATTGACAACTTGAGTTATTGTGATGGTTGGGGCCTCATGTCGACCAGCCAGCGCCCGCCCCGCGGCCCTGGCGACATTTAGTTTAACGGAACATCTTGATCGACTTGGGTCCCGGAGTCCGTGACCCTCCTCCGTTTCCTCGAAGGACACTCTGACTGGATATGGCCCCTTCCTCTACAGGAATAACACGTTGGGACATACCGTGGCTTCCTCTCCTCCTCAACTACCTCCTTGATCTCCCTGACCTTACTTATCCCGGCATTCTGCCGTACGGTTTCCACCTCAAGGGCATAAGCCAGTGCTTCTTTTAAGGTCTGGTGGTGACGCAACTGTACACTAGTTTTCACTTCTGCGTCCCGTATACCGTTTAGGAAGGCCTCCAGTAGAGTGGTCTCGATCATCACGGGTGTCGATGAGTAGGCCCGACGAACGAGCCTTTCAACCTCTACAGCCCATTCCTGGAGGCTTTCACCAGCTTTTTGTTTCCTCTCGCGTAGCTGCGCTCGGTAGACATTCTCCAGGTGCTTGTCGCCGTAGCGTGTGTCTAATGCTTCCATCAGGGACTCCAGTGTCCTTCCTTCAGGTGGCAGGTTTTCCAGTATTACTAAGGCATCTCCTCGTAATGCAAGTGTCAAGGCCATAAAAGACTCCTCGTTGCTCCAGCCTTTAGTTTTTACCAATATCTCAAATTGATACTTGAAGGCTGTCCACGAGGAGGTTCCATCGAAGTGTGGTAGGTCGAACTTCGCTGATGATGGTGAGGTCGCGACAACAGGTCCGCAGGTTTTTAGCCTGACAATCTCTCTTTCGAGCTCTTGTAAGCGGCCGTCCATGGTCCCAGTCTTCAAAGCCACTTCCTTACTGAGCATTTGCAAGCAGTCGTCAATGGTCCCAGTCTTCGAAGCCACTTCCTTACTCAGCATTTGCAAGCCGTCTTCGAGGTTCTTCACTTTATCTCCCAGTGCATGGATGCCTGCATCGATTTTACCCATGACAGCTTCCTGGTTGGCCTGTATCATCTCTTGCATGGAGGCCTGCATCGTCTGTCGACTAGCATCTTGGTTGGCCTGCATTTCTTGCAAGGAGGCTTGCATCGTCTGTCGACTAGCATCTTGGTTGGCCTGCATTTCTTGCAAGGAGGCTTGCATCGTCTGTCGACTAGCCTCTTGGTTGGCCTGCATCATCTGCTGTATAGAAGCCAATAGCGTCATCATGTTGATATCGGATGAGGTTCCATCTGGTGCTGCCGTAGTTACCGCTGAGATAGCACGATCGGCCTGACGCCCTTCCTCTTCAAGGCTCCGTTGACGTGCAGCATCCATTTCCACTTGACGTCTGGTCCGTGGAGTACGCCCTTCGTCTTCACGTGGTAATAACGGCATCGCACTTCTGACACCAGTTGTTACGTGCGCGGGGTACAAATTAAATGCCGTTTACACAACAAAGAGGTTTATTCGCTCACCACAAACTAGACAATTAAATAACTAGCACACACAGTACTCTTCAACAGTTCCAGTCGCTCAGCAGTTCACAGTAGTCCACAATCGTTGCTTAAGTCGCAGGTATAACTCTCTTGGTTCACTTCGGTAAGATGTGTTCACTTTCGCTTTCGAAAATTAACTGATTCGTGTCGATAGCCGGGCGTCCTTTTATAGCTCTTAATAAGCGGGGTAGAATATACTAGAGCGTTAGAATAGTAGGTATTTACTGGGGCGTTCGAGAAAATAAGTACCTACACAGTCGTGCCGACGATAGAGGTGAATGCCCTTTTTATCGCGATTTGTAGGTAAAGTTGGTATAGGTAGACAAAAGGGCGTGTGATTTTGTATTGACTTTTCTGGATTTTTCTAAACGGATCGATAGAGTACTTCGACATTAACAATGCGTTTTAATTTCTAGAAGATTCGATCAGTAGTTTCCGAGATATCGACGATCGTTGTAACAATATTGAATACTTTATTTTTCGAAAATAGTCTTATTAACAAACAACTGGGTATCAAACAAGTCTATTTACTACATGACTTCAAGTTTAGAGAACTGGGATCTGATATCAAATCTTAGTTCTGGTACCCAAGTCCAGTCATTAAGATTAATACTTTCATGTGGTCATGTGGTTAATGTTCAAAATATCACACAGATAATGTACTAAAATAAATCTCTAAGGAATTTCGCATGTAAACTTTATCTCAATTCATGTAGTATAGTACTGTTCAAAATTTATTTAGGGATTCTGAACATATATACAGTCATGCCATCTACCGAGTTTTTTTAATATTAATTTTCATTAGGCGTTTTTATCCTAGGAGGATACCCCAACCCCATATTAGGGTAGAGACAACATCGTTCCACTTCCTGCGATCCTAGCATACACGTCTTTCGTTTCCTCTAATTTCATAATTGTCTTCAAACAAGTGCGCCGGGTTGCGGGTAAACGCGCCCAGGCATACCCTAAAAATATCCTCGATCTGATTGATTGTTTACTTGTTTAGTCAGCATCAAAGTAGACGATCATTTTCAGATTAAAAAAAATGTTTTTTGAGCAAAGTAATTTATGTTTCTTAATGTATATTCTCTTAACTATTCAGTGGGGTCTTTTAATATATTATTAAATGTTAATCAAAATCAAATCAAATCAAAATCATTTATTGCTGACCAAAGGTATTACGATAGTATTTAGTACATTTAGAAGTCCTCTTCGGCCTACCTTGTTGGCATGCAAGAATACATTGTGGGTTTTTTTAAATACATTTACATTACATTACATTATCCAATGCTAATAAAAATCTAAAAAAAAACAATTCAATACAATTACAAACATTATGTCAATTATAAGTGTCAGGAAAGATGTCGATAAATGAAAGAGACAATATTTATTCTCAGAGAAAAGTCAGGAGATACATGTCAATAATAATTAAATTGATGTCAATGAAAATTATTAATTGTTGGTACTGTCCATTAGCACAATAACCAATTCAAAATAACAATAAATAATTATTCAATATAAATGTCAAGTTATTACAAATTCATATAAGTACTGCATAATATTTCTATAGGTATCAAATAATAAGATCCAGGTACATCATGTTAATTGCCTGCGAGAAAGTCACTTACTGTATAGTAGCATTTCTTTGATAGAAACTCATGTAGACGGTTCTTAAATAGATTAAAATTTAATGTTTTAATTTCTGGAGGTATTCTGTTAAAGATTACTGGCGCCATACAGTAGACACTTTTATGCAATAGAGCCGTATTTGCTCTGTTGTCTGTTGATTAAATTATGATTAATAATTGAAATCTGTGATCGTCATCTACTTTTGGCGCTGACTGTTGGCATGCCTCCACCTGTTCCATCTTTACCGGTTTGTCTATTCACCCTCGCCTTATAATATAAATATGTCTCGTTAATCTTATTTCGTTCATCGTCTCCTAAGTGTCCCCGACCTTCTAAGTATATGTTTCTCTGTCTTGGTCGCTACATTTTCTACCATACCAGATTATTTCCTTATCACGCTGTTGAGGAACAGCGTGATACAGAACTGCATGATAAGGGAATATTCTGGTTCCTCGTTAAGTTACAACGTTAAGTTTACTTTCGTGCTCCTTCTGCCAAACCCAACAGTCACTCTCATACATAAGAAGGCAGCGCGCTACTCTATGTAGAGCCCGTCCTGCCTTTATTTGCCTGCATTTATGTTCCGACTGCCTATAAGGTTGAAGTGCCTTCAACATACAATTACGATGTCTATTAAGTCCAACTCCGTTGCTAAAATATTTTACGTCTTTTCAATATATTTCTGAAACTACACTATATCTATAGAAATTATATAAATATGAACTACTTTTACGTATTTAACATTACGAGCTCATCCGATCGGTTTTTTCCATGACCTTGCCTGAGATACGGTGATTTTAGGTTTTCATTTTCGACGAATGTTACACATTGATAAACACTGTTCGTTGTATTCAGTCTAGAAATCGATTGTTTGAGTGTGAACTTTACCGATTATATTGAAGGTTACTGAACAATAATTATCTATCCTAAATAGTCTTTTATCTATAAATCGATGTCTATACTTATCTATTTTTGTTTATATAGTGAGAGGGTGTGAGTCTAAGATCTTCGAAACCCAAGTCAACCTCACCTGCAAGCCGATACACTTGCTGATTGACGGACTAGGCTATGGCGCAGGCTTTCCTGTCGGGGTTGGAAGGTCAGACGGCAGTCGGTGTCATAAAAGCCAAGATAAGCCAAATCAAGAGAACTAGTAAGAGAGCGGACCCTTGGCTCTAAATTGCTAGCTTTAGATCAACCGGGGTAACTTAATGAGGATGATACTTTCGATTTCTTTATAGTACCTACCAGTTTCTACTTTGTATTTTATTTAAAATTAATTAGGTTACTACCAAGCAAATGGACATGTGAAGTACCTCGCACGTTGCTGATCTATCCCCCTCCCCGAGGAGTACAGGCGACCCTTATTACTTTTAGAAACAGTTCACTGGCGGGGAAACACTCCACCAATTTCGAACGGGAGATCTCCTTATGGCTCTAACTTCTGCATGTACACCTTTTTCCTTCCGTGGTAGGCAGAGACAACAGCCTGCCATCTATTCTTACCTCATGGTATGCGCTGCCCGGTACGCACGTTGCTGATTTATTCGCCTCCCCGTGGAGTAAAGGCGACGCTTATCGCTTGTCACTTTAAACACTTCACAGGATCCACCGGGAACCCCGGGGGTTTAAATTCGAACGGGAGATCTCCTTATGGCTCTACCTTCTGTATGTTCATAAAATATACTCACGCCTATTTCCATCCGGGGTAGACAGAGACAACAGCCCGTAATCTGCTTCTTTCATTAGACACTTCACAAGTTTCCTTTAGGGCGTTTACACATTATGCCGCAGTGGTAGCGTTCTTCGCCGTGCCTTCTACCGGGGCGGTACATAGACTCGCCGCCGCCCGCCACGGCGTCATATGTAAGACTTCATTCAATACCCACGTTGACTAGAGTAGCGGCATAATGTGTACACGCTTTCATGCAAACGCTTTTCTGGTTAGGTATTATTCTGACGAAATGACTTCTTTGACATGTTGATGTGAAAGTGAACTCTAATTTATTTGTTTTCTTTGAAGGCTAAATTTGCAGCCGTAAGACGATGTTTATTTCTAAATTCATCTGGGTTTATTGTTTCCAGTTGCTCTGACTTTATAGCCTTCGCGTCGATTACTGTAGTGTTTTACTCCTATTGAGGTGCCATTTATAAATGTTTTACATTTACCAGCGTTGGTTAGCCGACATAACCGCCCCCGCTGGCACGCGGGGGGGTATCCGAAGGGATTTCCGCACGATAAAAAAAAAAAAAAAAAAAGGTATATTAAGTATTAGAATCCTGACGTTCTGACACAATATAGCTAATAATTTTGTTGAAATTGTTGAGACCATAGGTCATAGCTATGGAGTATAGTAGACAAACCTTACCGCGAATAAAACCGTGAAGCACAGGTAGTAATAATATTTAACAGATAAATTAAAGGTTCGATTAACCCATATGATTTTTTATTAATAGGTATATTAAACACTTACATTGTTTTTTACAAACATCATATACTCGTAAAATAATGTTGCACAAAATCATGTAGTTGATACCCTTTCACACACATTTTTGGGATCAGACGGCAATCACTCCCGGAAAGCCGAGATAAACCAATTCATAAGTATAGATATAGAAGGAATAGGAGAGCGAAGTGTAGACCAAAGTGCGAGCTTTGGATTCAACCGCGATGGCACTCGGATGATGATGAAGTACCTTTTTTTTTAAGATCAAAAAGATCGGCGCAGTAACCCTAATTCGCTTGAAACTGCGCAGCAACGAATTTTAAACAATTGTTGTGATTACATTGCCTTAACGATTCAGTACGAGTGTTTGCTCGGTTAACTCATTTACTGTTAACGTCATGACCCTTTTTCCATTATAAGTGCTGAGGTCGACGTGCAAAAGCATTTCAACATGAAATTGTAAACATGTCGGGTAATTTTCTTTTATAAATATTTTCATTACAATTGGGAGCAAGGTCTGAATACTGGGTTTTGTTAGCGTAGCTTGTAATTCTAAACGTTAATCAATAAAGATAATTAAAGCTTGTGATTCTTCATCAAGTAAGCTATATCACTCTTCACTAAGTATGGTGCTATGAATTAAATTAATGAAATGTTAATGGGTGTATTTTGGAGCCCCAACAAGATCTTCAGAGCCCAAGACAAGCTCACCTGCAAGTCGGTAAACCTGTTGATTGGGAGGCTAGACGGCAGTCGCGCTCCCGTAAAAACCAAAATAGGTACACACATATGTCTGGGGGTGGCGGGTGAGGCCACCTGTCACCCCAGCAGAAGCAGGCCGGGACGGTGGGGCGACTAGCGCCCCTCCCCCAAACCGGGGCAAGACGGGGACACCGTGGTTCCCAAACCCGAGGGGGCCATCTCGAAACCGGAGATGGCCCAGGGTCAGTCGGGGTGCGAGGGATATGCTCTATGGGCAACCTTACACCCCGGCGTCTGTAGACCCGAGACGGCGTGCGGTTTTAGTCGGTTCAAGCCCGACATAACCGCCCCCGCTGGCACGCGGGGGGGTATCCGAAGGGATTTCCGCACGAAAAAAAAAAAAAAAAAAAAAAAAGGTACACACATATGTCGCAGGCCTGGGGGTGGCTGGTGAGGCCGCCTGTCAACCCAGCAGAAGCAGGCCGGGACGGTGGGGCGACTAGCGCCCTTCCCTCCCCCAAACTGGGGCAAGACGGGGACACCGTGGTTCCCAAACCCGAGGGGGCCATCTCGAAACCGGAGATGGCCCAGGGTCAGTCGGGGTGCGAGGGATATGCTCTATGGGCAACCTCCTTACACCCCGGCGTCTGTAGACCCGAGACGGCGTGCGGTTTTAGTCGGTTCAAGCCCGACGTAACCGCCCCCGCTGGCTAACGGGGGATCAATCCGAACAATCCGAAGGGATTTCCGCACGAAAAAAAAAGGTACATAATATGTCAAATCAGAAGGATAAAGTGTAGGTGAGCGGACCCCGGGTCCAAGGAGCAAACTTTGGGTGCAAGGGATTATATGAATGTTGATATAACTTTTTTTTAAACAATCATTCCCATTAGAAAGTAGATATCCGATATGTAGATACGAGTCTTTAAATCAGGTGACCTATGAGAATACAGGTTTAAAGTAACAATCAGTATCAGGAGCATATACATAAATATCCATGTATTCGAGTATAATTTATCACGTCTTTGCATGATGGCTTCACTTTGATAGACATCGTATAGGAAACTATTATACTGGATGTTTATCGATAAGACTTTAGTAACATCATTCATTAGTGGAAAATTGACACGAATATATCTATGGGATTTTGTGTACGTTTAGTTAAATAAATTAGGTTCTTCAGTTTTGAGTTAATAGCTATTTGGGAAGGAAATAGATAGTGGGTCCGAATATAGAGATTGGTGGTGATTTGGTAATAAATTGTAAGTGTTGTGTTTCGTGGGTGTGTAATACACCTCTGCCTACCCCTTCGGGGATACAGGCGTAGTTATGTTATGTTATGTTTATTCACCTCGGCCTAAATCTTCTGGGATAACAGGCGTGACCATCTGTAAGTATGTATTTTGTAGGGTAATATTAATCCACTGATTGATGATATTCTCTGATCTAGACGGTGACTAAGAAAGGAATAATTTGAATAAAAAGAAAATTTCTACCTTTAGGTTTCTACCTTTTACCTCATACGATATAATGGGTGTATAGGGCCTGATAGGGCCCACACTAAGATCTTTGGGAAAAAAATCTTTATTATATAGCTTTGGTAGTGTCAGAATAGGGTTCAGGGGCCTTATCAGCTGACGGTGAGAGATGGACACGGTGTACAGCTCCATCTCTCTCCCTGAGCTGAGCGAGCCGAAACTTAATTGTTTTCAGCGTGTCGTGGTAAGGTCCCAGATTACAACCAGTTAAGTATATAATGGCATTGCATTTATGACATCATTTTTTGCTTTGCGGTTTACTAAAACGACGTGGATGACGTTTACACAAATCGAAATAGAGTCCGTCTCCCTTGTGATGACGATGACGTCACCATCGGAGAGACAACAATGCCCCTAATGTTATGTTTAACAACAAATATTCGACAAAATTGACTTAATTTAGTGAGTTATTGGTATGCAAGTTATTTTTAATAATTGTAAGGAGTGACTGTCGGGTATGGAATTTAATTTTTAGAGTAGGTAGGTGTTAGGACGTTGCCATGCTATTTTTCCTATCCCTATAACACTGCATGGGGTATCATACCCATGCACAGCATTTCGCTCTGCCTCCACTCCCATATTAATGTGACTTTCATTAATAGACAGCTGATTTCTCTCTATCCTCCTTTTTCGTTGCTCTCTCCCCGTTAATATAGTATTGTTGCGGTATTCTGTTTAGTTCAGATATTTCTCATAATTGCCAAAATATTACGTTATGAAAATCACGAGTGCTATTAAATACTTGTTTACTCATGAATGTATAGTACTCGTATAATATCAGAAGCACGACTTAAGGTGTGTATCAACCTAAGTGTTGTTTCGTTGTACATAATTGAAATATGAAAAAAATAAACATATTTTTCTCATAGCGCAGACATTGACCGATAACGGCTACCACGCAGGACCTGCATTCTCTCGCCAAATTGTAGCTGATAGATAAACGCAGTAGGCGTGTCATTACTAAAAGCAAATAAAAATGTTTAGACATAGACATCTGTAATACTGGGTACACATTAACTGAATAAGGCCGAACGAACAACACCGATCGGTATTCGTCAATTACTACCTAGGGTGCTACATAGGGTGCTATCGGGTGTGCGTATTATCCGGAATCCATGATTAATTTCCATCTTTAGCAAAACAGGAGACAAAGACCAATATGGAGTTTTATGAAATCAGTCAAAATATATAACAGTAAAGCACTAAACTTCACAAAAAAATTTAAACACTGATTCCTGAAAGTAACCTATACCTATCTAACTAGCTGTTGCCCGCGGCTCCGCCCGCGTAGAATATTGATGCCGTTCCCGCAACCCATGGGAACCTATTCCCGGGATAAAAAGTAGCATATGTGTTATTCCGGGCTTTAATCTATCCCTGTGCCAAATTTCAGTCAGATCCATGCAGCCGTTTTTGCGTGAAAGAGAAACAAACATCCATGCATCCATACTTACAAACTTTCGCGTTTATAATATTAGTAACTTCACGCCTGTATCCCCGAAGGGGTAGGCAGAGGTGTATTACACACCCACGATTCGCCAGTTATGTGGAGGTCCCAATGTAATAGGGGGCGAGCCTATTGCCATCTACCGGGCACATTATTAAGCGAGCTATAATTATCATTTATTAATGCACACTTAACTACGAAAAGTTAGAGGTGTGTGCCCGGGCAACGGGGATCGAACTCGAGACCTCGTCTCAGCGGTCCGTTACGTATGCCACTGGGCTATCGCCGCTTCTAAACTATACTCATTCTAAACTATAAGTAAAAGATTGAGGCTTTCACCCAGAGTCCGCTTTCCATTTTATGTTCGGCTTATTTTAGATATTACGGGAGCGATTTCCGTCTAACCTACCAAAATCGAAGATCTTTGATTACAGTGGCTTTGTGATATTGCTAATATCACAAAGCCACTATAAGCAGTAATCATTTAGAATGACGAAAAGTCGTAGTGTATCATGTGCGTATGACGTCACAATCTCCTATGATGTGCTAATTCTCTTGCTATATCCCAAAACAAAGAAGTATTGTGAGTATTCTACAGCTGCCCCGGCGTTGAGGTAATATTTTGACCTTGGAATTGAATAGACGCGTTATAATTCTGCTGTTTGTATGTAACTCGCACTGATACAATATTGATTTGTCTTGCTGATGCTGATTTGTGATGTTAAAAAACTTTGTGTTACACGGTACCTTAATAAAAAAAAACTGTACCGTACTGTTTGTACCTTTGAGTGGCAGAAAGCGTTGAATTGTGATTTAATAGCAGCCCGACGGCTTCGCACGAGAAATTCGCTACTGAAACTAGCCTCATCGCTCACTACCGCGTCTTCCGACGACTTCAGTCTCTGATAACGTAAATCTCATCTCATTGACAAAACATCCGTTGTTTTGTCAACGAGAGATTTTAGCTTATTTAATATGAAATTGTAAATGGTAACAGGGTGGGCGGAGCCCCGGCAAGACCTTCGGGGCCCAACAAGACATTTGGGGCTGAGCCAACCTCACCTACTGGTTAACGGATGAGGCTCTGGCGCAGGCTTTCCGCTCGGGGTCGGGAGACCAGACGGCAGTCACTGCTATAAAAGCAGTACATTTAAGCCAAATCAAAAGGAGGAGAAGAAGTAAGCAAGATGAGTAAGCTAAGATGATAATGTTAAATGTAAATGGTAACAATCAAAACAAAAACAAATGTGATCTCTTACATTTTCTATTGTGAGTAACAATTAACTGTACTATAAATAGTGGTGGTAGCAATAAAATCTAATGTAGTTTACTTTAGACAATTATTATCATTGACAATTGTAGCTAATGATAATGTTCATACAACTGTGTCATACGAAGACATACCAAAATGAACTAGTTTTATTAGTCGATTGTATTTTTAGTTACCAAAATGTTTTATTAAACTACTAAGAGCGGATTTTACCAATGATGCGAACCCATATCAATAATCAAAATTAAACTGCAGTATACCTTGAAAACTTCCAGGTTAGGTGAACGAATTTTCTGCGGCTAATCCATTGTGGATTAGCTTTTTCACCAGAGAAAATTCGTGACAGGAATTCAAGGAATTCAAAATTAGGTAATTCCAAAATGGTATATTTAGATCATATAATTTGATGTTAATTTGTAAACCAATATACTCAAATATAAACTAAAAAAACTCATAAAATATCAATTTAATCGTAAACAATGTTCATTTTATTGCAATAACTGTATCATAAGTCTTTAAAATGAACTGAAGTCATAACAGACGATTATATAACAATTACAGATAGAGAGCAAAAATCATTACTGCATGAAAAGGTCATAAGCGCCAAAATAATTTTATATAGGTAATGTGCACCAAATCGTAATACATATAATGTCAAAACATGCAAGTCACGGTTAATACGAAGATATGCGAAAGTGATGGAGAGGTTGCGTGCTTGCGCCAGCATAAAATAAACGCTACGCTAAATAAAATAAATGACCTAGAGCACGCATTATGATGAATGGTTCATTTGCTTTTTTTTGTTAAATAAATTGGTATCACCTACTTTATATATTTACATAAGGATTTATAGTAAGATATTTTTGTCTTCAAAAGCAGGTTGATTGACTTCCAGGGAGGAGGATGAGGTTAGGGTTGTGTTTCGTCATCCAATTTTTTTAACCCCCGACGCAAAAACGACTGTGTTATAAGTTGACGTGTCTGTGTGTGGCATCGTAGGTCCTGAACGTATGAAACGATTTTGATGCGGCTTTTTTTTGTACAAAAGCCGATATGATCGAGATGATTCTTAGCTAGGTATAACTAAATTCGTGTCGAAGGTGTTTTAATTTTTAAATTTATTGTATAGAAGTAGCTTTTCATGTCTTGTTTTTAAAAATTGATATCCTTGCAACAACGAGTGCTTAATATTTTCTACCATACTTACTTGGCTACCACTAGCTGTTGCCTGCGTCTTCGCCCGCGTGGAATTCTGATCCCGTTCCCGCTTCCCATGGGAACCTACTCCAGAGATAAAAAGTAGCCTATGTTGTTCCAGACTATAATCTACCCTGTACCAAATTTTAGCCGGATCCGTTCAGCCATTATTGCGTGAAAGAGTAAATAACTACTCAAAAACTTGCGCATTTATAATATTAATAGGATAACGGGTTCCAAGGGTTCTCCGATTCTTTTAACCGGAAGCACATAGTTTACACAGAGTTATTTTCTACATTTTTAGACGATTTCCTTTTTCTTTCCAATTTCTTGGCAGCGTCTGCGTTGTTTGTGGTAAAATTTAAAAACAATGTCTCCAATTTGCGGTAGAATACAATTGAGATGAAATAATGTACAAATAATACCAGAATGGAGTCCGACATTATATGTACATATATTATCGTTTCAAGTCGATTGACATGTCTCATAAATTAATCATACCGCAGCCAGTTACTAAGCTAAACAGTATCAACCATATATATTAGATACGCTATTATAGACAGATACATTTCCAATCAAATTTACTTCTAATATTAAACCCTTTATTCTGGAGAGTAATTTGTTGTCATTTTCCTACAAATCATTTCTTCACCCAACGATAAGTACACTACTTACTAGAGTCCAGAAATAAACATCATTACAGGTAGGATACGATGTCTCTATCTAATGCAGTTGTACATCTATACAGTTGTCTATGGCTTGGGGAGTGCCGCGATGACGTCACTTAGCTAATGGAGCGTCCTCGGGCGGGGCCGCGATACCCTTCAGCAAGAATTTCAGTAATCTCACGTTGTGGCATATAATTGTTGAATAATGCAAAACTTGGTATGAATTATTATAATTGGTAGGAATAGTTTCAGTACAGTTAATTGCGTGGCTTAAAATTCGAGACGTCTTTATACATTTTTTCATAACGTTATGGCAATTGTGAAGAAATAATTGAAAACTTTGAAGCTATTGCTATGCTTACTTTTCTTATAAATTTAATTGGAATAAGTAAGATTTTTTTTTATAATTTGGTCGCAGTTTCGAATGAATTCTGCCCGTTGAAGTTTTGAGTTAATCCCTAGTCTTGTTATTGATATGAAAATGTTTACTAAGTAATTGATATTGACGCTCCATGGTAGTAAAATTGATTCTCAGCGCTCTTTTAGGCATGTGTTTTAATAATTATTTAATTTAATCATTCTAGCGCTGTCTAGACCGAAACTAAGCATAGCTTGTGGTGGCTAGGTTCTAGACCTGATAATCCACTGATTCTTAACTTTTTTGTATAAAAAAAAAGAGATACCGAGACGCGAAAGCAGTGCGAATTATGTGTTTATATTGAGGTGCCACTTTTTGCATCGTAATGAGATTAATATAGCAGTTTATATTACACCCACCTACCTATTTCTATCAAGTTTGGTAATTCTGTAGGATCGATCCGATCATAAATATCACAATTATGATCGGATCGGTCCTACAGAAAGAATTACCAAACTCACTAAAAATAGGTAGGTAGGTCCTTGTATCCAAACCTTTGAATACAGTACAGTACAATCATATAGTTAAGAATTATTAGGGATGGCTTGTCGTTAACAAGTCGGCCTTAGGCGTGAATTGTACGGAAAAGGTAAGAGGTATAAGGCATATTCAAAACAAAATTGTACGCATTCACTTTTTGCCAGGGATAATCTATTTTCTTGGTATTTCCATTAGCTACAGAGTCTATTTACGCTGTATAGGTTATCGTATAACTTATTTGTGCATCATAAACTGACACTTGTCATTTGAATGTGTCATTTGCTTTGTTCCAGAGTAAATATAGACTGTGTAATGTACTAATATAACACATTACAACTACAGCTGATAAATGTAGTCGATTGTTGAGTAAAGCGCTGTTTATAGATAAGTAAAGCTGGAATATATATCTTATTGTTAAAAGACAACTTATACAATTTAGTGTTTTATAGATATCTTACTACTACTAGAAAGGCGAAGTTTGGATGGTTAGTTATTTCATCATTAAATTAAGTGCATGATTACTCAACCAACCATTAAATAATTGTGTTAATTGCATGAAGATTTTGCCACAAGTAGATAGTTTAAAATACATTATCTGCTCACCCCTTCAGGGAAATACAAGCGTGACTATAATAATAATAAAACAAAAGTATGGGTATAGTTTAATGCAATGTTTAACCTAATTTTAAATATATACATTCAGTGGAAAATATTTCTACACTAAATTATTATACCGAAATAGAGCTATGTAATATGAATGTTCCTCCAAAAGACCAATAATAAAGCAGTCTACCCCAATTAACAAGAGGCAATTAGGGTCGCCGAATAAAAGCCTATCACCCTACCCATTGTCTCAAATATGGGTCATAGACAAATTGACACAACCTACATTGCGTCGGTTTATTTTTGCCCAGGCGAGAGGGCGACGATGACCACAAGTTTTGATTTATATTTAGGTACAATTAGAAATTGTTGGGTAACCTCCTCGAGTGGGGTGTATGTTGGGTAACCTCCTCGAGTCTCGCTCCGATTCCGATTCCGCTGCAGTCCGGGGGGAACGGAATCGGAGCGGCCGGTACACCCTGGGCGGCGGTCAATGGCTTCCCCTTCACCCCTTCATGGGGTTGGTATTGATCGTCGGCCAATACCCAACGTGGCGGGAACACATCGCTCTCCGTACTCCTCTGCTTTCAGAGGAGACAGGATGAGCGATGCTGTTAGTGGTGAGATAGCCCAGGGTCAGCCGGGGTGCGAGGGATATGCTCTATGGGTAACCTTACACCCCGGCGTCTGAAGACCCGAGACGGCGTGCGGTTTTAGTCGGTGCAAGCCCGACATAACCGCCCCCGCTGGCCGGCGGGGGGTATCCGAAGGGATTTCCGCACGATAAAAAAAAAAAAAAAAAAGGTACAATTAGAAATGCGGACCTAAAATTATAGCGTTTTGGTCACTGACTTCTCACTCGTTCCAAAAACGTAGAAGTTTTCCCGAAGAATTAAGTAAAACTGGCATCAGGCTTATTGATGTAAATGTTGTAAATGTTACAACCAAACAATGTTAACATAGAGTAACAACCGTTGATAGTAATAGTTTTATGTTGGATTACTTCCGGCAACGATTTTTATCTGGTTTGCTTTTGCATACCAACCATTGTTCAAAAAGGCAAGCATCATTTTATTGCTTCCACTTTCTAGAACCCATAAAACAAGCTAGTTAAGCTATGCTTGCATTGGGTCTAGATAGCGCAGTGTAGAAAGTCGTAGAATATTTATTTATTTATATTTATTTAATGTACAGAAAAATTGACATCTAAGACAGACATAAAATACAGAAATAGCAATAGTTCTAATTAAAAATTTAAAAAAACGAAGCTGCTGCTAGTAGTGTTACATAATGCTACAGGCATAGCTTACAACCGTGTACTTTGATAACGTTTCAATGTGTGAGGCGTGAATTATACAGAAGAAGCTTAAGGCGAGCGAAATCGCGTCGATACGTATAATGTTGCTTGGATTATACCTTACGCCTTATGCCTTATGTCTCTTGCCTCTTCTGTATAAATCACGCCTGCGAGAGACAAAGTACTCTTAAACTTAAAGTAAACTTTCGACAATTATGTCGAGAGTTTACGAAAAAGGAAACTTCTATCAAAGAGTAGGTATTTATTAGGTTTAATACTTCCTTAACTTATTCGTTACTAGGTAAAGATAACGTGAACGTCCCCGTCTTCAATAGCTGGCTAACGATTAGCGTACCAAATAGTTGTACCACTACTTTCGTTTCTTGCTCGAAGACCACCACTATAGAGAATCGAATTGGTGCTATTGTAACGGGTGCACTAAATGCATCGACTGCATCGAGAAACGACTAAATGGAACACCTAGATAAAACTTACTTCTTATATATATATATATATATATGTTATATTAATAACACATCTAAATTACATAGTAGTTAAACAGAGTTCAGAATGCGCGTTACCTAGTTACAATACCGCTAGGAAACGTTTAATTTAAACTGTTTATTTAAGGGTGCTACGAAACACTTGCTCGCCTTCCTTCTTAAAACCAAAATTACAGTTTTTTAACTCACCGAAATTACTGTAAGTGATAACTAGTTAGCTACGTCACAGTTGCATAACTTGTATTTCACCGTTTATTTTATCGTACCGTATGCTTGTATATGGAATACAAGCGAAAGTAGGGGTGCAAAACTTATGAGAATACCTACATTTTAAAATATTTTTAGTTTCCTCTGTTAATATTATCAACATCCTAGCGTTAATTTTGTTTGCATTCGAAGCTTCCTGTATCAAGCTTGCCTACAGCTTTACAGCTGTCAAAGGTGGGCGCACTTATTACACAGTGGCTTATTAGACTATTTAGCTCTACCTCCTAAAATATTGTAAAGAATGCTTATTATTAATATAGTATGAGAAAATTAAAAAAATGGTTTTTTGTTGTAAGTATTAATTAGGAAACTGTTATTTTAACGTTATAAACAGACACTTCAATTTTATTTATTTGTATAGATAAAAGCCAACAAATAAGTAACAAAAATCATTATCCTCATTATTAGTTCCACGCCACGTCAATTGGAGCCCGGGGTCCACTCTTTAACTTTTTCTCCTACATTCCATATTTGGTTTATCCTGGATTTACTCGAGTGACTGACGTCTGACCCTCAAATCACGAGAGGAAAGCCTGGCACAGAGCCATGTCCGCCAATCAGCAGGTTTACTGGCTTGCAGGTGAGGTTGGCTTGGGCCCCTAAGATCTTGATGGATCCCATACACCCATAATAAGTAACGGAAATGTCATATAAAATTTAATTATTGATGGCATGTACAATTTTAAATGATTACGCTAAACTACTGTTTATAGAAACTTACTTCACCGTGCTTCCAAGAAATGTTTCAATTTTTGATATTAAGTATGTATATATCTAGATGGTATTCGAAGACGCTAAGCAGACACTAACGAACACAATAAAACAAACACGCAATGCTTCTATACGCACGAATCTGCTTTCCTGTTTCGTAAACTGCGTGCCCTTGCCGTGACGGACAAGGTTCTCTATCGTAACTAATAGGTATGCACCACATATCACTTTTACTGGATGGCTACCAGTAATACTAATAGTGTGAAGCAAATCATTTCCTAACTTACATTTACTTTGTATATGACAATGTGTGACAATATCATTGCGCGTAGAGCACAGGGCCTGTAGACAAAGTCACATTCTACTAGTGGAATCGCAACGAAGCGAACCTTCAAAAAACCGAAATGTATGGGAGAGACAACATTTGTCGACATGTCACGTGTAACAACTAAAGTCACTCCCATACATATTGAACATTTGAAGGTTCGCTTCGAAGCGATTCCACTAGTAGAATGTGACTTTGTCTACAGGCCCAGGCTTTGCTTTAACGGGCGATATCGCTTAGCACCACTTGCTTTTCAACAGTAAATTGTATTCCATAATGTACCGATACACATACAAACATTATCTATTGACCTAGAGTTGTCAACTTTGTTATTATTATCACATAGGTGACATACAAACATAGGGGGCAGAGTGGACACACGCTTGCTTCGTTCTATTTGGAGCTAGACCGCTGCGGAAGTGACTCCACCGCGGATGAAGAATACTGATTGTTAATTTAGGCTAATATTTCTGTTAGTTAGTACAAAGGAGTAATTGTTAAAGCCGTGTTCTAATGTACTGACAGAATTACAAAAACAAACTTACTAAATGTAACTGAATGCTGGACCAGCATAATCTTAGTAGACGAAACCTGTCAAGTGCGAGTCGAACTGGTGCGCCGAGGGTCTGAACCGGCAGGGTACCCATTATACCGCCTTAGTGCAAATATATATAATAAAATTGGTATTTTTTTTTTGGTGGCTAAGTTTTAAATGAAAAGATATGGGCAAATTAAGATTTTAGTACCTTCACTTTCAACTTTTTTATTTTCTTTAGGATTATTCTCTTTAATTGTGCTGTAGGACCTAGCTTTTTGCCAAATTTCGTGATTCTATGTCAACTGGAACTACTATATAGGTATTCGACCCAAAACCTAATCTATGCAATTCCAGTTGACCTAGATTTCTCAATTTTGAGTAAAGCAAGGTCGTGCAGTACAGGCAAAGGAAACTTAGGGTAAATTTTGCTCCTTACACGTTTTCTCGAAAATTAAAACTTGCCCATATATTTTTATCGTGTTGACTCATGACCTTGATTTTAGGTAGATTTCGATGAAATCGATCTACCTATTGGTTTCTTGACTACTGTCGAATTTTTAAAAAATTTCTTCATAGGATCTAGGTCTAGTTATGACCCCCTATGTCCGAAATGACCACTGGTCAATAAGTTTATATTTAGATATATATGTATGTATGGTTCCACTTCCCAAAATTTGCGGCACTCTCACGGTCACATTTTTGCCCCGATCGCTTTCAAACTGCGGTCAAAAATTGCTTGGGTGTAAACTTAGTTTAAGTTCGTGAACGGGTGGAATCCGGCCTAAGGGGACGGTAGGGCCTCACTTTTCGTGAAATCAGTTTTTCCACAAAATTTCACGTTCCATGAAAGATATTCGAACCGTTCTAATTTTATCCCATAGTATACATGAATACCAACAACTTTTAATTACAAACCTATAAGATTAAAACTTTAACTAAAAGTGGAGGGGGGAAAAACCAAAATCTTTCGGAAAAGAAATCATAACTTCTAACCGGTGAACATTCTTGCTGTCGGAAACATTTTTAATCGATAGGCCATTTTTAAGTCTAAAATAAATGTCTGAAAAGTTTTTCGCTAAAAGTCACCATTTTCGAGAAAAAAAAATTTAACTGTTTAAAGTCCGTAGTTCTCTATATAAAATAATATTAATTGCTTCACGAAATCTACCTGTACGTTCCCCCTGCGGGAACGGATTTTTTTTATAATAGGGACTATAGACCGCAGTATCTGGTATAAATTCAACTTTCTAGGTGTACCTGTTCATGAGAAAATCGGTGGTGACACAGGGTCAGACGAACAAACTTACAAGAGAGTGATCTTATAAGGGTTCCTTTTTTACCTTTTGAGGGTAAAAAAAACGGAACGGACGGACGAACGGAACCCTACAAAGAAGTTTAATGGTTATACAGCATCCCCATGCTATATGCCACTGCAAGGCATGCTTTCAATAATTTAACATCATCGAAAAAGTAGATTACACTCGCTTAGATACCGCATCGCTCTGTTAACTGACGTTAACAAAACGACCTATTTCAGGCAGACTAGGCAGGTACACTATCGTATTACTCTCACGGCATGTCAATGTGAACCACTGACAACGAGTTAAGTATTCTTAATTAAAAACATTGATGTGAAGGCATTTGGAGCATATAATTTCAAACGCCAGTATTGAGTTATAATTCAGAATATCTAGGTACTGCCCGTGTGTAATTTTTCCTAATACAATGATGAAACTATCATATACCTATGTTTTCTATTTAATTTATACATAAAATATAATGAAACTATAACGAGGTGAAAACTGTACATTGAATATTTTTCCAAAAAAATAATTGATATGTGTTCTAGGAGCGATACCGATGCCGAAAATGGAGGTTTTTTTAAAATTTTGAGGTGTTGTATGTCTGCTTTTTATTATCGACTAGCTGACCCGGCAGACTTCGTACTGCCTCAATCGATACCAACTTCCATATTTATTCGCCTTTTAAACCTTCTCTGGACGTCCACTAATAATTCAAGACCAAAATTAGCCAAATCGGTCCAGCCGTTCTCGAGTTTTAGCGAGACTAACGAACAGCAATTCATTTTTATAAATAAAGAAGATTATCGATGTTGGAGCATCACTTGAAAACCGCTGAACAGATTTGGCTGAAATTTTGCATGAACATTCTTCTAAGGCATGGTCATAAACTGCGCTATACAGGTGTATTTTTGAAACAGGGCAGTAAGGGCAAGTACCTTAACCGTTGTAGTTACAGCAAAACGTTCTTAGGTGACCTTCCCTAAGTTTTTGAGATATTTTGAACTGCATGAGCAGTAAAATGTATAATCTCGAAACTCAATAGAGTTACCTACGTATAAAAGATAGTTGATTAGAGACGCATAAACATTTCATAATTAATATCAACACGCTATTATATTAAGTATTTGGGCAGAATTGATTGCTTTGTTCTAAACCTCTATTTCGAACGAATAGTCAATGTATAAAACGAGTGCACACACTCATCCGTTAAATTAAATAACTTAATACGTGTTGGGATCGAGACTGCAGAAATAAATTCCGAACTTAACACGGACGAAGTCGCAGGCCACCGCTAGTTTACAAAATATAGAAATGGTGGACGACCTTTTTATATTTACTTAATATTGATTACATTTCTCTTCATCCGAGTGCCAATCCCGGTTACATCCAAAGCTTGCACTTGAGCACGGGGTGCGCTCACCTACTCGTCCTTTGAATGATTGGTTTTTTTAGCCGAACCCGTAAGGAAGGCCTACTCCAGAGCCTAATCCGTCAATCTGCTTGTGAGGTTGGCTTTGCCCTGTAGGTATTAGTAGGGCCCCATACACCCGTATACAGCTCATAGCTCATTAACTTACCACGACAAAAATGCAAAGATAGTTCTTTGCATTTTTGTCGTGGAAACATCAACTTGGCTTGACGCCTTGAACCGACTAAACCACGTGGTGTTCCGTTGTGGGACTCGGCTTTTGTTTAAGAATGAAGTGCTTGGGAATCCCATCCGACATCGGATTGCAGATGGCCTGGCCTTATTGATTATAAGCTCTTAATAAAGAAAGTTTTATTGTCTACAGGAGGGTCCTCATTCCACACTCCCTGACGACGAGTTTTACGATGCTGTGGAAACTGGTTTCGACAAGATGGAGGAGGAGCGTTGCGCCAGGGTCGTGCCTCCGTCAGTACACACGCGCGACCAGGTGGAACTGCCGCCACCAGCCATTGACAACCGTCTCACATTGCATCCTCTCTGGTCAGAGGTAAGACAGGTTTTATAACAATAAGTACAAATAACAAGGTCTATCCCATCTCATCCCATATCGTCAAGGCCACTAAGATGTTTTCTCCATCCGACAGTAAACATACAGTTTATGAAAAAGTACCGAATCGATGATACGTGGGACCGAAAAACACCATGAAAAATGTGGATACCTATTCAGAATTGTAACAATCTGCCAAGTCGTGAAATACGAAATAATTGCGTACCTTTTTTTTTTTTTTTTTATCGTGCGGAAATCCCTTCGGATACCCCCCCGCCGGCCAGCGGGGGCGGTTATGTCGGGCTTGCACCGACTAAAACCGCACGCCGTCTCGGGTCTTCAGACGCCGGGGTGTAAGGTTACCCATAGAGCATATCCCTCGCACCCCGGCTGACCCTGGGCCATCTCACCACTAACAGCATCGCTCATCCTGTCTCCTCTGAAAGTAGAGGAGTACGGAGAGCGATGTGTTCCCGCCACGTTGGGCATTGGCCGACGATCAATGCCAACCCTATGAAGGGGTGAAGGGGAAGCCATTGACCGCCGCCCAGGGTGTACCGGCCGCTCCGATTCCGTTCCCCCCGGACTGCAGCGGGATCGGAATCGGAGCGACACTCGAGGAGGTTACCCAACACACACCCCAATAATTGCGTACCTTTTTTTTTTTTTATCGTGCGGAAATCCCTTCGAATACCCCCCCGCCGGCCAGCGGGGGCGGTTATGTCGGGCGTAATAATTGCGTACCTACTTGATGGCTTACAAAAGTAGATAAATGTATATAATCAATGTTATATTGTGTTACTAGACTCGCACACTCCTCGATTGATTGAACACAGTTTTGGAATTTGGAGTTGATTTTCAGTACAAAGGTAACATAATATATTACATATAGGTACCTACTTGATAGAGGATGTTGATATTTGATAGGTGACGAGAGTTGAAAATAGTATGTTGAAGTGGTTTGGGCAACAAATCTGAACGAATGACAACTCAAGCACGGGGTACCTATTATGTTTCCCGATACAAAGGAGGACTCTGACCAGCCTATGCTATTTAATACGTGAACAGAAATCTTACTGGTGTAAATTCGTAAGTTTGGATCGATATAAGGATGGCTGTTACTCATTCGCGGCCGAACGGATCTGGATGAAATTTGGCATAGAGATGAATTGTTGTCTGGAATACCACATCCTCTGTCTCTAATAATAATATCACATCATCTGCGTAATAGGTCCCTGTGAATCGCAGGAACTGATTAGTATTTCACGCGGACAACATCTAGTGAAGATTTGTAATGTGAGCCTATCACACCTTTTTTTTTTTTTTTCGTGCGGAAATCCCTTCGGATACCCCCCCGCGTGCCAGCGGGGGCGGTTATGTCGGGCTTGAACCGACTAAAACCGCACGCCGTCTCGGGTCTACAGACGCCGGGGTGTAAGGTTGCCCATAGAGCATATCCCTCGCACCCCGACTGACCCTGGGCCATCTCCGGTTTCGAGATGGCCCCCTCGGGTTTGGGAACCACGGTGTCAACCTGGTAGTATACCTACTATTCATTTCTGCTCCATCCCTAATTTGGTAGAAAATGCCTTAGTCGTATAATTCTATTTATACAAGCTGTTGGACAATAATTAATACTCCTGAGACTAGAACAGGATTCTAGGTTAATAGTGTCATCAAACTTGCTTCATGTCTTACTGATAACAAAGGTGGCGAACTAATAACCCTAATATGAGGCAACATTTAAACAGAGAGTAATCATCCATAATGACATAACCATTTTGCTTAGAATTTTAAGTATACAGGTCTGCACTTTGCATGCGTCGAGGCTACTGTCAGTTCCGGTGCTGTGTCTTAGAATGAGTGGGAATTAATCATCATAATTGATGATAAAACATAAAACAAGTCATCATCATCCTCCGAGCCTTTTCCCAATTCAGTTGGGGTATGACTACGAAACGGCCAAACTTCGATATTTTCTGCGATCTGACCCGAAGAGACTGCCGTCTGACCTCCACAACCCACTGACGATATCGACGGTCTGGAGTTAGGCCGTTGTCGCACTTTTTAGATATTTTTTTGATAGGTGCTTGTATGGCAACCGGAACCGACGGCTCTCCGAGGCACGTAGGGGTCTTAATGTGTTAAGCATGGTCACCTAACCTAAGACTGACCTGGCTACTATTTGATATTGTCGGAAGTTCGCGTAAACATGGCCCCCCATGACCATGGCTGCTGAAAAGCAACCGAAACGTCGTGATCAATGTAAAATATAAAATAACAACAAATAAATCGCGATAGAAGCCGTTAAAAATAGTTTTACTTCAATCTGGCTACTATTGATTAACTTTGCAATGTGTTAACCTACTCGGTTACCTCTTAGTCATGAGCCCCTCTCACCGCATACTGTACCAAGCATTAGTAGAAGTAACTCATGAAAGCCAAATGGGAAAAAAAAATGTTTTGTATCCTGCTTTGATTCTATGATCTATTTGATTTTAAAAAAGGAAATGGATAATTATATACTCGTATATCCCACTAATATTATAAATGTGAAAGTTTGGATGAATAGATGTTTTTTACTCTTGATGCTGAGCTTCGGCTGAGCTGAACGGATCTAACTCAAATTTGGAAGGGATACATTATAGTCTGGAATAGCAAATAGACTTGGGAAGCGGGAACGGGATCAGAATCATCAGAATATATCTATTCAGTTTTGATTAATTTTAAATTGCTCTGGTACAAGTCGTACTCGGTGTTTTCTACTGCTATTACTACTACTAATACTGATGCTTGATATAAAGTGTAGGATGGGCTAGTGCCAATAAAAGTTCAGTTCTAAAAATCTGTTATTAAAAAATATACTGCTTCAGATCGACAGGATCTCAACACAGCAGATCCAAGCAGCATTCGAAGGCGTCGGTGGAGAAATAGGCTGGCAATTATTTGCCGAGGAAGGGGACATGAGGATGTACCGAAGGTGAGAACTTATTAATTGCTACGTGAATTGGGGAGTGACTAGACCGGCTGTATAGTACAAAAAGTTTGGTCGCATCGTTGATGGCGTGAAATCTAGGCCTATTTTATGAAATTAACCCGTACAAATTATGGGTAAATTGCAAAGCTAGTGTAAGAAGTATATTTAAAAATATATAACATTCATAGGTAGCTTGCTTTACGTAAGATATCTATTCTATTTCGCCACAATACCCCTCTCTCCACCTCCGATGTGGGACACAATTTTTGTTCTAAACAGTTTGTCTAGTAGTACCTACCTTTTTTTTGTTTTTATCGTGCGGAAATCCCTTCGGATACCCCCCCCGCCGGCCAGCGGGGGCGGTTATTTCGGGCTTGAGCCGACTAAAACCGCACGCCGTCTCGGGTCTACAGACGCCGGGGTGTAAGGTTGCCCATCCCTCGCACCTCGACTGACCCTGGGCCACCTCCGGTTTCGAGATGGCCCCCTCGGGTTTGGGAACCACGGTTTTCCCGTCTTGCCCCGGTTTGGGAGAGTAGTACCTATAAATAGAAGTCTTTGGGTTTGAGATATAGTTTGTACGGAACACTGTTTGAAATTTTTTAGTTAGAGTTATTTAATAGATACAGTAAGAAAGTTTATTTATATTGATATAAAATTATACGAAATGATATTCTGCCGTGATAATCGAGATATCTGTAAGTCAATAAAGGCGCAGTTTCGAACAAAAGGCTCTTAAGGTATTATTTTTTATGTTTTGTGTCCGTAAAAAAGGTTAAGGTTACGGTAATTATTTTCTTGTGTCTATTGTAAACCATTAAAAAAATCAATGCCTGTTTTATATTTAAACAAATTCACGCGTCGTAAATGTGTTCATGAACGGTATCTTGCCTTATGTTTGTGCCTCTAGAATGGATATCATAATGATGAATAAGTATTGTAATGTTTTTGTATGAACGTATGTTTGTATGGTTTAATTTTTTCGCAGAGAGATGGAGGTGGACGGCATGGTGACAGACCCACTGAAAGCCATGCACAAAGTACGCGGAGTGACTGCGCGTGAGATGTGCCACTACTTCTTCAATCCACGATACCGATACGAGTGGGAAAGTGAGTAGTCTATCAATTTGTATTAAATACTTCTGTACCACAAAAACATTAAATACTTGGTGAGTCCCAGGGTAAGCGCATTCGGAAATATAATTCATTTTGGAAATATAATAAATCCTCCTTAGCTAAGCGGGAGAAAAAAGAGCAAAATCATACCTACAATACATACGGTTCTAAACAATAAATAAAGCAAATCAACATTGAAAGTGTCATGTGTATCTACAACCTTGAAATTATGGGTGTCCCCCATATTACACGTATAAACTGTATATTTACTTCAAACATCAACGAAGTGGCGTACACATTAATATTAATGGAAAATAATAGGTACCTACGTATGATTTACCTCAAATATTCTATCATTTTACTACAGTAATACTTATAGTATATTTTAAAAACATTTAAAATTCGGTATGTAGTCATCGATAAAAGTTGCTGAACACTAAAAAAAAGAAACGATGTTTGCATTAACTTCTCAGCATTGTCACGTGACATCAAATAGCCTTTAACCTTCCCCAAGATATGGACTATCAAATGCAAAAAGAATGTCAGTCGCATAGGTCGTTTCAGAGATTAGCGGGTTCAAACTAACAAACTCTACGGCTTTTATAGATAGTTGATATGCGTTTTTTTTTAAATTATATTATTTTATGAAAGATTATGGACCTTAGGCGATCCTAGTACTGGAACGTGTTAAACTACCTTTGTTGCTGACTACATAATAGAACTTTAATGGAAGCGCTTGTTGTTAGAATAAGCTGTGTGTCAAAGAAGGTCAAAATAGTGTGTACTAGTACTACTAGTTGTTCTATTGAAGGTTTTGAGGACGGTTACCTATTGACTTTTAGATTTACTACAGCTTGAAAGGTCAGCGCAATTGAGAGTTATTATAGTCTAATATATTAGAACTTTAAATTCTATACTTGATTTATGTACACTCTTAGGTTGGATTATCCACTCGAATATATTATATATCCAACTAGGGGAATATGGCGATAAAAAGTAGCCTATGTTACTCAGGGATAATGTAGCATTCTAATGGTGAAAGAATTTTTGAAATCGCTCAAGTACTTTTTGAGCCAATTCATTACAAACATACTTACATACAAATCTTTCCTCTTTATAATATAAGTATAGATTTATTATACCAATGACCCTATATATCTTCTTCTTCTTATATATAAAAATGAATTGCTGTTCGTTAGTCTCGCTAAAACTCGAGAACGGCTGGACCGATTAGGCTAATTTTGGTCTTGAATTATTTGTGGAGGTCCAGAGAAGGTTTAAAAGGTGCTATCGATTGAGGCAGTACGAAGTCTGCCGGGTCAGCTAGTTTGGTATAATTTTTGACGTTTGGTAAAGACTGCATGGGCATAGTCTTGACCAAACGTCAAAGTTAACGCATGTACACCAACTGGCCAACCAAAAAAACCCAATGAAATTATCAACCAATGATGCGAGCCCAGTGACCCCGTGATTAGTTTAAATAATTTATGATTGATTGATTGACGCGCCTCCGCCGCCGCCGTACCCCGCGTTTACCACCAAAGAGATCTAAAAGTGCGTACTGCGCAACTTGAATACATTGTCAAGAGTTTTGCCCATAACTATAGCGCAGTTTAGTTAGCCTCAATCACAGTTCCTATCGTTGCCGTTGGTGAAATCCACGCTTAGTATATTGGAATTACGCCCATCGAAAAATTAAATTAGTCGTTTTAGTAACGTTTTGGTTTTTTGCCATTTCATTGAGTTCTAAAAAGTATAAGAAAATCAAGCAAAGTAAATTTTATATCTTCAACGCACTTTAAAACCCAACAAGTCATTAATTTCAACATTTTTGCGCAGTTTACATCGTAGTCACTGTCTAGGTTAGCTTTGCGTAACCCTATTGTTGTATTCTATCGTGTGTTAGATCTCAGAGTTCAAGTCTATGTGCAATGTGATAGACGAGTCCTAACGCATTGTATATGAACGAAGCAATTAGGAAATTGAGATAATAATAATAATAGTACATATTGTAGGATACTACGCAGCGCCATCTAGACCCTACTAATCGTAACTGGCGAATCGTGGGTGTGTAATACACCTCTGCCTACCCCTTCGGGGATACAGGCGTGAAGTTATGATATGTTAGAATGCTATTCGGGCTATTCCAATTTTTTACCAGTGCAAATAAACATATTCATGATACAGGATTCGGGGCCCAATCCAAACTCACCTGCTAGCCGGTACACTAATTGACGGAAGAGGATTTCCTCTTTTGGTTGAGACGTCAGACCAACGGCCAGATGGCAGTCGCTCCCATAAAAGCCAAAGTCAATATGGAAAGGAGGAGTCGTAGAGCAGACCCCGGCCTCCAAAGTGCAAGCTTTGGGTGCAACTGGGACTGGCGCTCGGATGAAGAAGAATATTCTAGAACACAAACCAAACATAGCTTGTAATATGGGTTCTAGTAATGTAGTCTGCCAATACAAATAGGCAAATTCATGAATACAAATACCCCGCAAATACAAAAACCCGCGACAAATTTGAACGCTCGCTACATAGATCTCTGATGATAGAATGATAACTAATTTGAGTTTTGTATCTTCTAGCGACGTTAGAAACTATGACGATAGTGGAAGAGATCTCAGCGGACACGCTGGTGTTCCACCAGACGTTCAAGCGCATATGGCCGGCGTCGCAGCGAGACGCACTGTTCTGGTCCCATGTGCGACAGAGTAGTGAGAACACGTATGCCACTACTAACCATTCCACTACCAATGTTGAATACCCGGTGAGTACCTTTTTTTTTTTTCGTGCGGATATCCCTTCGGGTACCTCCCCGCCAGCCAGCGGGGGTGGTTATGTCGGGCTTGAACCGACTGAAACCGCACGCCGTCTCGGGTCTACAGACGCCGGGGTGTAAGGTTGCCCATAGAGCATATCCCTCGCACCCCGACTGACCCTGGGCCATCTCCGGTTTCGAGGGAGAGTTCTAAATCTCTACCGGGACCCGGTGAGTACCTATATGTATGTTGTAATAGTAAAATATTATTTGGTGTTGTTAGGGGGGTACCAAGATCTTTGGGGTCTAAGTCAATCTCACCTGCTAGCTCGTATACCAGCTGATCGACTGACGGCAGCTCACTGACGGAGGCTACGACGAAAGTATCCTTTTCGGCGTTGGGAGGTCAGAAAGCAGTTGCTTCCACAAATACTTACAAGGTCTTATTATCATTCACCAAATTAGGCAAATCTTATACAAGTCGATCCTGGGCTTCGAGGTAAAAGCCTCGGATGCAACTGGGAACAATGTTAAGATGCTGATTACTTTTTGATATCATGATCTTGGTGCAACTTATCCAACCAATGTTGCAACCAGGATTTTCGAGGCTTAAGGCAAGCCGATACACCTGCTGATAGACGGATGAGGCTTTGGCGCAGGTTTTTCTCTTGGTACGGAGGTAGCGGGCGCATTGGCTGGCACTCCCCCGTGGGACTTAGAGGCAGAAGTGCTCGACGAAGTGTATCGGCGGACGACGCTGTACCGGGCGGATGGAGGCAGTCGACCTCCGCCCGAGGAGATTCACGGGTGGCGTGAAGCGTATGGAGATTATGGCGAGGTGGGCGAGCCGGGCGGCGGAGGCGCGAGTACTTTTGCCTCATGCCGCCCTGAGCGTGGCTGCGGGTGTGAAGGACGGGGTAATCCCTCCACCCGCTGATCTAGCCACCCGCGAAGGGAAAGTCGTCCATGTGTGCCTGGACGTCGACCAATTGAGAGTATGATAGGTGTGGTGCCCGCGTTAGTGGGCATGCGCTGGGGGGGGGGGGTCGCCGGTCGCCATAGAAGTATTCCTGCATAGTTTCAGGCCCCCCCGACAAGGCGCAGAGTATGGCACACCGTGGGGTTTAGTGGGTTGCCCATCCGGTTAGCGGATGGGAGAGTCCCACACACGATCTCCGGCTACCACCCCGTGGCCGGCGGTGCCGTGCGCAACAACATTCGCCAACTAAAAAAAAAAGGTATTTCTCTTGGGAATGGGGGGTCAGACGGTAGTCGCTCCCATAAAATTGCCGATTCGGTAAAACATATTAAGCATGTATGTTGAAACCATACAGCCAATATAAGCCAACTTAAGAGAAACGAAATATATCTAAGTCTAATATTCTTAAACATTAAAATCACAACAATAGGACTCGGGCACGAAGGGTTCCATACCATTATCTACCTGTTGCCTTCATTAAAATCGAGCAAAAACGAGTAAAAAAATATATATTTGGTTTTTTAAATTTAATTATTCGTTTTTAAAGTAAATATATAACTAAATATTCTGTAAATATTTCAAGTGTCTAGCTTTTGCCATTATCAATATCGAGCAAAAACGACCAAAAACGACCATAAACGTTTGTGGTATGGGCGCCCCCTTAAATATTTATTTTATTCTGTTTTTAGTTATAACGGCAACATCATCTGAGAAAATTTAAACTGTCTTGTTATCACGGTTCATGAGATACAGCCTGGTGACAGACGGACGGATGAACAGCGTAGCCTTAGTAATACCCTTTAAGTATGGAACGCTAAAAATGTCATAATAATGTTAATATTGTTAGTTACCTTTTTTGTGTTTTCGAGTGCCAGGGCTAAAAGAAACACTTAGAATGACGTCACGATTATTTTGTTTTATAATCTGTTGTATTATTACAATAAGTATAAAATATACAATTGTACAGAAATATACAAATGACTT
This sequence comes from Cybosia mesomella, assembly GCA_946251805.1. NCBI lineage: Eukaryota > Metazoa > Arthropoda > Insecta > Lepidoptera > Erebidae > Cybosia > Cybosia mesomella. The sequence continues at coordinate 20,748,991 of OX276405.1, read as the reverse complement.
CTTGGTTAACCAAAAATGAAAATCAGATGACATTGCACTTTATTTCAGTCAATGGTAATGACACTTATTGAATGACAAGTGACACTTCGGAAAATATTAAAATAAAGTTCAAGCGCTGGATATTTGTTATGGCTGCTTTATATACGATTGAAGTAAATACGTTTCGAAATCCATATTGTCACCCATATTGTGTATAGGGCCCCAAAGGCCCCAGCCAATGTGATGTATTTGGTGATTGATGGATGAGGAAATGGTGCAGGCTTTCCTCTCGGGCTTGGGAGGCCAGGCGGTAGTCACTCTTATAAGGATATTGGTATATATATTTATATTGATATATATATTTGCATATATATATATATATATATATAGATATATATATTTGCATATATATATATAGATATATATATATATATCAATATATCAATAAAAGGAGGAGCAGGAGAGTGAATCCCGGGCTCCAAAGTGTGAGCTTTGTATGTGAGTCCATGCTGCCATGACACATAACCAAATATATATGTCAGAAGGTCAATTCTAGCGACTTTGTTAAATGTATGAACTATTTCGCTTTTCCAGGCGAATACGGGCGCATGCATCCGCCTGTTCGTCACAGTGTGCCTCGCGTGCCACACCACCTACCCGGCTGGAGAGCAACCCACAAGAGACAATGTCACTACCAGCATCGCTTACTGCAGTACAGGTTTGTTTCACTATCATAATTTAGTCAACCATCGTTACTTTATAAACCATTATTATTTTTTCATTGCATTCCATTCTATTCCATTCCATTCTATTCCATTTCATTCTATTCCATTCCATTCTATTTCATTCCATTCTATTTCATTCCATTCTATTTCATTTCATTCTATTCCATTCCATTATATTCTATTCTATGCCTCCATAGAGGTTCTAACATCTTCGGGTGTAAAGGCCCTACCTCACCTGCTAGCTGGTACACCTGCCTATCAGCGGACGAAGTTCTTGCACAGGCTTTCGTTTCGGGGTTAGGAGGTCACAAGGCAGTCGCTCACATAGTAACCAAAATTAGCCAAATATAAAATGAATTAGCGGAGCCCAGGCTCCGAGGTGAAAGCTTCGGATGCAACTATGATCGTAGCAAGTGTTTGAATGCGCTAATCTCTGGCACTACCTGGGCAAATAAAAAAAAATCTTTTTGAATTTGATTTAACCTCACGCTACGACCTTTAGGAGTCGAGCAATAGGCAAAAAAGGCGGTAAAAAGACAAAGACGAGGGCGGGCGTGTCGCCCAAATAGAACCGAGTGCGGCGGGTGAAACCACGCAGTACATTTGTATGCATGAATATGTATAATTGCATTGGTCTGGGTGTTTCTATGTATAATATATTATGTATGTATCTACAAAAAAAGTATATAAGTATGTTTATCCGCATTCTGGAACCCATAACACAAGCTAGTTAAACTATGCTTACTTTGGGTCTAGAAAGCGGTGTAGAATGTCGCAGTATATTTATTTATTATTATTATTATTTCATAAATTCTTAAAGATGCTGTTTTTCTGTTACAGTTAACCCAGGCGGTTGGGCACCCGCTGGCGTGCTTAGGGCCGTCTACAAGCGCGAATACCCCAAATTCTTGAAGCGGTTTACAAGCTATGTCGTAGAACAGTGCAAAGGCAAACCTATTGCCATCTAGCGGCGCGGTCACAACCCAGAAGAGTGTATTCGCTTTCACACATGCCTAGATGGCGCCACCTAGGTATAAGTCAGATGATTATTTACTGTTTACGGCCATTGACTTCTATGTTCTACTAATACTGGTTGTACGGAACAAAAAAGTCGGTTTCGCGTAAGACCGTAAACCACGTGCAACTTTTTTCAGCTGTCAAATATTATGTCAAAAAGGTTCGCTATGGCTATATAGATAGGTGTCAAAATTAATTTACTTTTTTATGTAGTGTCTGCGTCCCGTACCTCTCACCCACTTCCGCCTCGCCCCGGAACCAATTTTTGTTCTAAACAGTTTGTCTCTTAGTACATAGAAGTCATTTTTTATACATTTAGACATGTCGGTACGCTATACAGATCTCTGTTGATCTTGAAACCCAGGTAATATATCAGGGAGAAAAGGACAACGCCTTAAGAATTGAGAAATGTGGTGCCGTTTCTAGACCTTTAAATATGTGTTATGTAATTAAAGGTCTTATTCAGGGTGGTGATTCTAAAGATTCCTGTTTCATTGTTACAATAAGTTGTATTTTCTTCGCGACCTCCATAGGCGCGTTCTTTCTTTACATGAAAATGTTTCAATGGAATAATATTTCATATACATTTTATATCAGGGATAATTATTAATGACATGTGGCTTTGTACGATGGAACAGTGACTTGGTATCTTATTTAAATAATTATAATAGTCATTTCTGTTTGACGCGCCTTTAATTCTGGTTTCGCATAAATTCAGTTGATCTAACCAAATTTGAGTTTATACCAATGCATTAACCGAATTTTATGTTTGTATCGATATACTATAAATGAGACAAAAAATAACTACTTTTATAAGGGAAAAAAAACCACATTTGTTATTTTAATAATATGACCGATTAAAAGTTGTTAGATATAAATTATATTTGTCCGTGTCTTGGTGTTCATAATCATGATTCGTTGTTCAATAAAATTAATGTAAAGGACATATATATAATAAAAATATAAAATTAAATGTTGTAGAGTATTGATATATTTAACATTGAATCTATACAATATACTTTTAAACGATTACAATACCAATGTAGCAGGTTTGGCAAGCATTGTCAGATGTTCTAATAATAACAGAAATTATAACATCTTAACGTTGTACAAATATGATATCGTTGCAGTTCTAACATCACTTAAGTCAAAATTTGGCTAAAATACGATATCTACATCGACTGATCGACTGACAGGGAATCGAATGACGCATCGTTTTATTAATCACAAATGAGGACCAAAGGCAACGAGGTATTTAAAAAATTAAAAACGCGAAACACGCCAGTGCGGTACAGAAAGTCACAGAATCACCACTTTACTTTTTTAATTCTATACTGTATCGGGATGAAATGAGTGCTGTATGAGTTTTTACCGAAAACAATAAAACAATATTTTGTTCTTCCGAAAAGTTGTCTAACTTCCGCGGTGTTAGATATTGAGCAACGATATTCTCATTTATTGTACAATACATAACCATATTAGACTACAGGCACATCGCTAAAATGTTAAGATATATTGTGGTAATAGTTCCAAATAAAAATCTTCTACGGGTCGTACAATTTATTTGAATGTTGTACGATTCTCGAGTACTGACTGTACAGCCCTTGGCCTGTCACAGTCAGGAAAATTGCCTTTGTAAATAAAAAAGTAATGGGCATCGAATTATGATTCTATGCATATAGGACTTTATGAACATTATTGTATGTTAGATAAATATTACGAAGTGTAAAGATTGTAACACGGCGCGTTGTTTGTACCTGAAGTGACTATGCACGCCGAATTTAACTTACAATAGCTGAATGTTTTATAAATACATGGAACTTTTTAGAGTCATGTTGGCTATCTAAGTAAGTACTTATCTTTTATAAAAGTAAAGTGGGCAAAGATTTGATGTGTAAAAATTGTAATATTCAATGATAGGCGATAGTGGATGTGATCAGTTGGATAAGTTCGCAAAAGAATACACGTACTCTAATACTTTCCTTACTTGTGGACTTGAGTATAAGGATTTGTTCTGAATTTTTTCTAAATTATAAACAAAAATCGGTTCTCAGATACTCGAGACTACATCCACAAAATTAATTTCATGTACAGGGTGATACTAAATAAATTTTATACATAAATGGCGTCAGCTTTTAACCAAAAAAGTAATGTTCTGACATTTTGAGCAATATATTTTCTTCGTGTAACCACTGAAATCCCCTTTTGTGTTATGTTATATTCCTTCTATTTTTTCATTTCGTACATGTGCGTGTATATATATATAACGATTGTGCAGTGACTCGTTAGACTGGTCCAAACGTAAATTGTTCAGATAAGTGATACGTCAAATTCAAAATTCGGAGATACTTAACTCGACAGTTGTTTGTGACTGAAATTACAGTATATTTAAGTTTGAACGTTATTAAGTTTTCCTTCTCAAGCAGTGTAATGTATAAAAATTGCTTATAATTACTTAAATTCAGGTGCAATATTGAAACATGTTATTGTTTGGCAAAATTTTCAAATTCTCAGAAAGGCATCCGAAGGTTTCTATCTTCACGGATTACTATCTAAATTTACAATGACTGACGACGAATCAAGGCCGTTGGATCAGAATTTGACGAATTACGAAGTAGATTAATCATATTTTTACTAATATAAGTTTTGAGCTGAAACGAATCGCTGCGCAACTCTTTCGCACATGTGCAGGTATCGTACATTTGGTCTCATTCAGACACACACTTATAATGCACATAAATATATTAAGATACTACTATACTGTCGATATTATTTTGATTTTATTGTTACTTGTACGAAACAGACTCCATTCCAGATTTTTTAACAAATAGCTGCTTTTGTATACATTTTAAAATTAGATTTAATAAAACTACGGTTACGATGGAACTTCAAATATATAATAGTGTACAGAACTTCGTTTATGGTCTCAAAATAATATATTATTTACTGTTACTATATTGTAGTTTTTGTAATTTACGAATGCGTGCCAATCTATATTTGTATACGTGTTCCTTACGCCATGCTTAGCAAAGTATGTGTTAAAAATGTGTTTGAATTTCGAATATTTCCATGACTCCGGCTGTTTATTCCAAGAAACTTAATCAGAAGGAAGTGTCATTCATCTATCGCTTATGTGCCGACATTTACTCTTAGGCTAGTTTGTTGTTCATTATAACCAATTTCGTCATTGTATTATTTGACGCTATAAAGCCTTGTACGGAAAAAGCGTTCCAATGTACGCGTACACAGGAGGATACGATAGTCCGTACCTAAAGTACGCGTATACAATTTTGAGCACGTGGGTCGTGCCTTTATGAGTAGTTAACATACCTATTACGCGTACATTGGAACGCTTAGTCTGTACAAGGCTTAATATGATGTGAGAATTTAAACGACACCATATTCGATACCAAAGGGGTTTAAAAATACATTATTCCGTGGTTTATTCATACTAGTAGCTACTAGTGAGCTCAGAAAAGAAGAATATTCTAAATTCGAATTTTATTTTTAAATTTCTTAACAACTGAACTGTTAAGCATGTATACAGATAAAGCTCTCCATGAAAAAGTGCGTAGTCGTGAATGGCAAGAGGTATTCTCCCTTTTTGTTATAAAGAATGAGTGCGGTGGAGAAAACCGTCAAGTAAATGCGAGCAGTGTAAAGATATTGCATTTATAATACCCGCAATGTTGCAATTGTATTAAGTTATATAAAGTGTTTTTTAATTAATTATTGTTTATAATAAAAATGTTTTATGGACAAATTCCTTTTTTTTTAATCTTTGCATGGACTTATTTCGACATGTTGCGTAAATGAACTTCTGTCGTAGACTGAACCCAACGAGTATACTTGTATAGTTTATACTTATTGATAAGGGTTTTGAGATTGCATAAAATGAAACGATGATAGTCCTCAACTTCTTTGCGAAGAGTTTATTCAATTTATTCATTTACATTAACATTAATTAATTGGTACTTATACAAGTTATGCATAGCACACATGTCACCGCATATAAAATTCACAACAATGTAACTCTATTCTCCACATTAATTCATTTAAATATGGGGACCAGCCCCCGTTATCTTAAAAGTTATTTTCTCAAAACACGATCTTATAAGTAAACTCAACATTAACAGAAAACATTGGATTAGGTCTTGTTTTATTAACTACATAACAAAACCGCAGATAAGTAAAATACTCATTGGGAACGGAAAAAATTCTCAATTTAAATAATAAAAATCTAATTAAATTGAGCTAACTATTTAAGAAAAACGTAAGTTGATCGTTAGATTTAGTTAGTACACGAAATATTACGTTTTGGTTTCCGTTATGTATATATAAAATAGAATATGAGATTGAACACCGCGACCTAACCGATACAATAGAAATAGCAAAATGTAACTACATAATAGGTATAAAGTTGACAATATTGAAGTAGGTATGTATACGATTAACATTAGACCGCTATGTATTGACATTGAGCACGAGGAAGCGTATTTATGATCTGAATCGCATGGGCGTAGCTATAGTGGAATCTGGGAGGCAAAATTGGCCATGATGTCGAGAACTCCCCTGTATGCAAACTCTTAGAAAAAAGTACGCTCATAATAAAAAAGGTCGGAAGGGGTGTGAAATCTCATCAGTTCTTTAACTGCTTATTACTTTCACTCTATAATATCTCATGGTGTTTCCGACCCGGGCCGTATTTCGACGAGACTGTCGGGGTTCAACCGTGATCGGTAGACCGGTGAACCGGTCGACATGTTGATACACTTGTGAGCTATTTGCAGAATGAGGGCGATTTGCTAGGCACCATAATAATATGCCAGCTTTGAATGTCAATTTTTTTAGTTTGTACAGCCGCTTGACTTTCTGATTGATGAAGGCAGGGCTAAGGTAACCGCTTAAAGTGTAACCAACTGACTGGAAAACTAAATCCACTTATAGGATTGTAGCTATAATGATAATTATAGTTTTTTGTTTTTCATTCCACTTGGATCTGCAGAAAATATGATATGCCACAAAGCGTTTGCATTTTCTCTAGGGGTCAATGTACCCTCCTATAAAAAATAAATCTTTCCCAGCCTCCCACTGCCTCACAAATAAGTTGTAGCTACGCCTATGTTTCATTGTATTATCAACTAGTACAATACTTAAATACCAGCGTCATATAGACGAATACACAATAATCGCTATTACATATAGTACAATTGTTAGACCTTATTCCAATACAATAAATTACATTTTTAAAAGAAATATTCAAGTGTCCTAATATATTTATTAATAAATAACATTAACATTTATAAGTGTTAAGTATAAAATGTTATAAAATATTCCCCAGGAATGAAACGAAAGTGTCTACGATGTAACCGTTATATGAATAACAGTTGCATAAAAAATCATTCGAAAAATTTGGAATTTTGATATGATTGAGGCCGAAAATGCGCACTACAAAAAGTTTTTTATAAAAATAGAAATTATTTTGAAAGTTCAAGTGTATAAATGGACCAATTTGTGTAGTACGACAATATGGAGTGTTAAGAATACTCTTGTAAGTGTTGGCGAAGTTCGAGAAACACATAAAAGGGCATAAAATGTTCATGGGGTTTATCTACAACTGCAATTGGCTTTATTCTACTAGATTTCACATAAAAATCTATCGTAAGAGCACAGTACAGCATTGATGTAAAAAAAAAACAAGATAAATACAAAATTGTTAAGAAAACTAAAGTAGGTATTATCCTACTATCCCTACCGTATAATTTATTTCAGTTTAAAACAGTAGATACAATTTCAAATTCATCATATTGTGAGAACAGAAATTAGATATAATTCGAATTCAAATTCTGAATTATATAGTACCTACCTTCTGATAATAAATTTAACTGTAAACAATCTTTCTAACTTCAGTTAACGTAACGAACTTTATAAAGACATCAGCGATAGGATGATGTCTGGATTTTACTTTGCACGACATAATGTACCTTTGAACCTTGTTCCGATCAATGGGCAGTGAGTAAAAGAGTTGTAATTAATTCCTTGGACTCCTATTGAAGTCACCTAGACTTAATCTAAAATCGGAGTCAAGATCGGACTTTTCGAATTGTAAAGTTCCTTAATTTTGTTCGTTTCTTTTCCGAATCCTATTTGTTTTTATTGATACATCAATGTTGAAACTAAGATCCTCACGCGCTACGAATCATAAATAATTAAAGTAACTAAATGGTATGGTATGTCATGGGATGCAGTGCGAAATGGTCTTCAACACCGCTCAATGAATGAAACATGGCCAATCGTTAATATGGCACTTGTATCACGGACACTTCGATTATAAAACATTATATATGTATCATAATTATGTAATGAACTAAGATATCTACCCGTGTATATGGCAACTTGAATACAACATTTTAATTTTTAATCATGCCAATTGTCTAATGATTTCCACAAACGGCATGTGAATGAATTATAAATATATGTATATATATATATATATATATATATATATATATATATATATATATATATTTAGATATAAGTTAGCATAAGTTTCAGTTTTTGCAACATCTCTTATTATATTCCATAGGACATACACAAGATTCATTCTTACACAATTTAAAATAGTTTTTTTAGCTTCTGCATTTATTTAGCAGGAACAATAACAATTCCAAAAAAACATGCCATCTGTGGATATTTCAATATTAATAAAAATCCATCGATACATATATATAGTAAATATTTTGTTTCAATATAATCTTATAAATACAACTACTTAAAAAGTAGATATCAACAATTATAATTTTAATGATACCCACACTAACACGGATATAATAAGTATAAAATAAGCGTATTATCGGACACATCCGTCAGGCATCGCGTGCCAATGATCCGTTTCAGACTTATTACGTTGACATCCAAACGCCACGCGCTCACAAAACCTTTCTTCCATTTAAAAGCGAATACAATAATCTCTCGAAACGTGTTCCCAAATGGGATGAACACCGCCTAGCGGGTATCATCACAACTCTGTTACTCCGAAATTTGTTACTTTGAGGGTAATTTAATGAAGGTAGCGTCTCTTTTGTTACCTCAATAGTCATTACCCATTCGGTTCATGTCCTGACACAAAACGTCATCACGTTACAAAAAGTGACGATTTTCTGCAGGAAGTATGTCTGACTCCCTTCGTTGTAACGTTTATTCCATGGCTCAATACTTGGAGATCCTTGAAGGAATACCTTTATTGAGTGATACCCTACTCAGTGGTGGTGCTAGGGTTTGTGGTAGGAGGCTGTGTGATGCGGGGGGCGTGAATGACAGAGTGTCTTTGGGCTCGTTTAACGTCTTCTACGGTAGTGACTCCGGCGTCGTCGAGCTCCTTCCAACGGGCGAGATTATTCTGTGCGTGGTTTACGAGTTCTGGCATGTCGATGAAGGCTGGAAAATATGATGAGAAATAAATTGGAGTTATTTGAAACTTTGGATTAGGCTCTGTTCATATTATAATGCCCCTTTTTACTCGACTACCAAGGAGAGGTTATTTTTCGCGCGAACCTTGTATATATGTTTTTAAATTTCTTTATTACCTCGTATTTTTCAAACTGCTGGATGGATTAAAAACCTTTTAGTAATTAATTTAAAGTAAAAGTAATTAGTTTAGTCGACCAATTTAGATACACATATTAATGCATAAAATATTGACACTAAGCGGGAAACGAACCTGTAACCATTAACTTAGCAGTAACACTATCGATACGACAAAGAGGCGAAAATCAATACTTAAAAAAATGATTATAAATAGTCTCGCTCACCAGCCCAGGCCTCCATCATGTCCATGATGATGAAGTCGATGAAGCCGATCTGCGAGCGCGGGATGGAGCACGTGGCGCGGTCGAACATCGGCATCACCACCGGCAGCTCCTTCGCCTTCTCCTCGTCCGTCTGTAGGAAGTACTCTTCCGCGATTCTGTAATACAATCACATTAATATTATAACAGCGAAAGTTTCTACGGATGTGTATGTACGCATGAACGCTTGTTACTCTTACACGCTAGAACCATTGAACGGATCTGGATGGAACTTGGCACAGAGATAGATTATGGTCTGGAATAGGGTGGATTGCGGGTACGGGACCAGTATTACACGCGAGTGGAGCCACGCGCAACAGCTAGTCATATATTTTTTTATAGAGGGTCTCGTGGCTAATTTGTCGCCGACATAAATAGCACATTGCAAGGTTAAGTAATACGAGCCAGGTAAGTCTTAGGATGGGTTTTGTCAACACATTGAGACCTCCGTGCCTCGGAGCCGTCAATCCCGATTGCCATACGAACAACAGTGGTATTCGTTACGGGTAGTTGGAGCCCTTAAAGTCCGACAACTTGGTCTAACTATAGAACTTCGATTTCGCCAATGGGTTGTGGAGGTCAAATGGCAGTCGCAAAATATCGAAGTTCAGAATTGAAGGACTTGGGAAAAGGTTCGTAGGATGCATAATAATATATGTATTTTTTTACAATGACATGAGGTTTGGATAGGGTTTGTCTCCACCGATCATGGTATTCCGACTGGGATTGACGCTCGGATTAACAGGAAGAGCTAAATAGGTATATAAAGGAGTTCTTACCTCCTGGCCCACTCGAAGGCGAACTTCTGCGGTCGTGATGCATTGGACACGTCGGCACACTTTATCATCATCCTCTTCACCAAGATGACGTTCTCAGGCAGCGAGAGTGCTGTTGTATCCAGTGCATATGGTTCCTGAAACATGCAATATAAATAGGTATATATAACTAGCTGTTGTCCGCTGGTACACACACGTGGAAATATAAAATAGACGTAAAATTTTCTGTAATTTTTAGATTTTCTGCGATATTTTCTTTTTTTTTATTTATAGTGAATTTAAACGGAACATGTCCAGTTACATTAATATGTGTATGTATAATATAACTCAGGATAGATTAATATTAGAGTATGGAAGACATCCTTGCATGCTTACTCTCGCGTCCTTCCATTCATCTGCAAACACATCACAATCGGGGTAAGCTGACAAGGAGTTCGTTAGCACTTTCAGCGTTCGACACACTGGGGATTCTTAATTGTTTTTTCGTAATAACTTTAAAAAAGTATTAGACAACTTAGAGAAAAATTTGGAAATCTTAAAAAAACGGTTAAGTTTATGGCGTGACCAAGGAAAACAGGGATATTTTTTATAGATTTATGCTGAAACGTTCTGCATCATAATAATACATGAAATAAGTAAAGTATTTTTAATATTCCTGCCAAGAAAGCCTTTAGGCACACGTATGAATGTCAATGTATTCAAAAGGTAGGTAAAGCCTGTGAGATATGAATCTGGCGAATATCACTCTTCTAAGAGGTACCTAGGCAGAAACCTTTTACAACCACATATCACCGTAATACTAGCTATCACGAATTACTGGCGAGTCTATTCTATTGTTGTCAACCGGGCACATTTTTTTGACTCACTGCTGCCACTGATCATTTCTGGAAAACACCCGATGACACTAACTGAATTGGGATTCGATCGACATTGGGATGTACAGCAGTCGCATAAGCTAACACATCACCACTGAAACATCAAGTGTGGTATGTGGGCTATTAAACCAGATCTTCAGACAGTACCCTGAAATATATTAAGCTGTTATGAAAACAGAGAGAAAATACTAATATCTTACGTCAGTATGCATGCCGTCATCTTTACTGCCGTTGGACTTGGCGTAGAACACGTTGACGAACTTGGCGAGGTGCTCGAAGTGCTTCGTCATCTCCGTGGCCAAGATCATGTCGATGACGTTGTGGCGCACCTGCTTGTACGTCTCCCGGTCGAGATTCTTGAATATGTTCACCCGGTCATCATCTGCGAATAAGAAATTAAGTTTAAAATACAAAATAAGAAGTGTAGATGAGTGACAGAGTATGGGGAAAGTACTTGGGTGTATGCGTGCACGTGACAAGTGTTGTACTTGATTTTGGTCAATATTTCGACTCGGAGCCAAGCCACCTTTCCATCAGGCTAGGTGAAGCCATATTGACGTGAACATTATAAAAAAAAGCAAAACTCACTTGCAATGGTGCCGAGGCTCAGACTTTCCTCTCAGGGTTGGAAGCCGAACCCACAGAAGGAGAAGGAGTAAGAGAACCCAACGCTTTAATGTGAAAGCCTTGGATACGACTAGGAATCAACGTTGAGATGATGATGATGATGAATTGTAACCACTTACTGAGTGTAAGCTTGAAAGTGAGTGCGGCGTGATGTGACTCAAGTACGCAGATGTCGTTGTACAGTACGGCGAGTGGGTGCCGCGCGTTGCACAGGAAGGCGGAAGATGTTCCCGGGTGATCCACGTCATGAGCCGCAGCCGCTATCAGGGCTGCGGCGGCTTCCAAAGGCTCCAGGAATGTCTTCAAGCGATCCTTTTCCAAGAAGTACCCGACAGCCTGTAAATAACTCCCCTTATAAGTTTATATACAGGATTATTTTTCTTGTGAATTGTGATTTTCTGTATTTATTCCAAAACTCCATAGTAAAGTCTCCACTACTTTAGGACTCCGACTTGACTAAAATAGACCTTACTTGAACTTGACTGTAATTAAATGATTAAAACTTTGCATAATATTGAATTCATATGCAAGTAACTCGGTTTATAAAATAACTTGGCTCTGGCATAATTATATTATGTTAAATCGAGTTATCCAATTATCCATATCTAAGAAGAAAATCGAATTGCAATTCGAAATACGTACAGTTGCCATCGGTATTAGCTAAATACATTCCAAGTTACCAACCACCTTAGCTCTAAAACTTTAGAAAATAATAAACAAAAATTGAAAAATGTTAAACTTGGTCTCTGAAGCAACACATGTTCCAAAAATAGGCAAGGTAATGTCCGTAGTATGGTTATGTGTTTAACAGTCATGTATGTATTTATGTATGCTGCACTGCAGCTCCTAAGATGCCGAATCGATTTTAATGAATAAGGTGTCAATCGATTCAGTATCATGCTCTGGGTGTTAGATCAAAAAATGTGAAACCTTAATATTTATCTTCTGGCATCGTATCGAGTATGATATTAAATAAAAATACAATTTTACAGCATATTTCAGCGATTTAAAATACTACTAGCGACATCTATCAGTGGAGATCTTTCAACTTTAAAAATAAAATTACGTCTATTGTTTTAACCTTACTGTAGTCTGGTAACAGTTTTTTGAACTTTATACTTGTAAGAGTGAACTATTTAAGAGCCTTACATAAGACTACCTACAAAATGTACTGTACCTGAAGCACATCAGCCGCATGCGTTGAATTATGATACGTATTAACGGCATGGTAGTTAGTTTCAATAATGGTGAGCCAGTGTAGTAGTGTCCGTTCATCGCATTCGAGGGTTGCACAGACGTCGAAGCGGCCGCCCATGAGCGCCAGGCCGAGGTGAGCCAGCGGCCGGTTGCGGGTCATCTCTTCTAGACGGAAGATCTCGAAGTCCCAACTGAGAGCTGTGTCGAGGAGCTCTCGCACTTGGCCAGATGTCTGAAAATGCGTCCAATTTATGCAATAACAGGTAAGCGACAATTTATTAATCACTCAGTGAGTACTGAGTTTTACCCATATAGAGAAACCGAGAACCAAATAGCTCGCACTAATTCGATGTCGCTTTATCGTCCAATATTCAATAGTAGGTAGGTAAATGTGACTTTAGTTAAAAATACAACATTATCCTCTTCATTTTGAGAGTATATTTTCCCATACAATTTTGTTTAGTAAAACATCCATAAATTTGAATGATAATATTAATTCGTGAGACGTTTTTTTGGGTATATAGCTATAAGGTAGAAGTTGAAAAATTACAAAAAGGAAGTTAGTTTCAAAAAAATCAATTAGTCAATCGAATGATTCACTAAAATTGAAAATTATTGCCGAATAAACCTCTTACGCTGTGAAGTGTCTAGGGTAGTTCTTTAGGGTCTTATATCATATATTAAGTTTACTAATATAATTTTAGTTATAAGTTTAGTTTAGTTTAATAATATATAATGTGGAGCCCTCGTTAGTGTTGCCTAATAATTTTAATAAGCATTAGCGGTAGCTTAGGTGTTTAAGGAGTCGGCCATGGATCGAGAGTCCTAACACAAATAATTAAGTATACTTGAAGGGGTTAACGGGAATACTATTATTTGCGGTTATTAGTAATCTTTTTATAGAAAAAAATATATCATAAAATATATTATTCAAAATCGTTTGCAACGATACCAAGAAAGATTAAGATATAGATGTTGTTTTATTCACATTTAAAGTAGAATATTATGAAAACACCAACATTAGCAAGAGCTTCAAATCGACAACATACTAATAATATATTAATTTATATTTAAAATGTTAAGGGCCCCTTAGGAAGGGTGTTTTAGATTAAGATTTTTCGAAAATGAGAAGTCCCTGTATTCTGGAAATCATATATGTTATAGGATCGGGTGCTATGGCGTAAAATGGGAGAGGCCTATGTCCAGCAGTGGACTGCAATAGGCTAATTGATTGATTGATATATGTTATTCTACGCTATACAAATTAGTATTTTCGCTTTATCCGATACACGATAACTTTTCTTTCCTCGATACAATTTGCTCTCAAAGATTGGTCTAACCCAAAACAGATTCCAGTTTTATTTGTGTTGTGTTCAGGTTAGAAAATTAAAAATGATACTAAAATGAAGGTCATTGCGAGGAGAATGAAAACCGGTTATCAAAATTTACATAAATTCTGAATTATACCATGAAAATTCAAAATACTTACGTTTTCTACCTACATGACGCAATGTACAATTCAAATGATTAAAAGTTGAGACTCGAACTTTTGCGAATACAAAGCTAGTATTAGTACACTTAAAACTAGTACACAATTTTTTGTAAAGTATCAATTGTGTAAATAAGTAAGTAGTCATTCAAAGCACAAATATTAAAACTAAGTCATGTATCGGCATTTTAATAGCATTAATCTTCATATGTATGTATGACATTAGTCGATTCGATACAAAAATTTGTCACGATTGACAATAGTACTAATAGACGTAGGTATATCGAATGGTGGTACAAAATATTATGTACAGTACCTGTTTTTTTATGTATTTTTTTTTGTGCGGAAATCCCTTCGGATACCCCCCCGCCGGCCAGCGGAGGCGGTTATGTCGGGCTTTAACCGACTAAAACCGCACGCCGTCGCGGGTATGAACAGTAACTACATGAGACATAATATAAACTGGCATGAACCTTCAACACTACCAAAAATTACTACTTTATTTTACCCGATATTTTTTTTTGTTTCAAATACATATTTTGTCGATACCAAGTCATCTTACCAAATTCAGATACCTAATTTTGTGGCACCTTATATAATGTTTTCATTACTGCTGAAGGTTTTGCTTTGGGGCCTAACCTTATGAATCCGAGCTCTAATCTCGGTTGCCTCCGAACCTTACAGTTTGGAGCACAGGGTACGCTCTTCTACTTCTCCTTTCCATAACCTGGTTCATTGTGACTTTTACGGGAGCGACTGCTGTTTCACATTTTGCTTCTGCCCAGATGCTCTACGGATCTTAATGGTGCCCACGGGTATTTGGAACCCATGGATGTATGGAACCCATGGGTATATGGGCTCCATGGGTAACGTAAATGTATGGAGCTCCATAGGAGTATGGGGTTCCATGGGTCTATTTCACCTCATGGGTGTATGGGTCCCATGAGTGATGTATGTGTACGGGGCCTCATAGGTGAATGTGGGTTACGTATATTTATGGGGTCCCATGGGTTACAAATATGTATGGACCCCACAGGTGTACGGGACCCATACGTGTGTGCGGGCCATTAGTGTAAGGCTCCTTTGGGTTTAGGGGGCCCTATGGGGACCTATATGGGGCTCCATCAAGATCTTGCAGCTTGGCACCTGAGGCCCACTCTTCTATTGCTCTTTTTCATAGTTTGGTTCATATAAGCTTTTACGGGAGCGATTGTCTGATAGCTATATCATCATCATCATCATCATATCAGCCGTAGGAAGTCCACTGCTGAACATAGGCCTCCACCATTGACTTTCGTCATTTTGGGGGGGTTAGGACCATAACCCGCCGGGCTGGTCCAGTGCGTGTTGGCGGGTCGCCAGAGCCTTCTCCGTTAATCGGCAGAGTGGGCAAGCGAGGTTTGCTTGGGTCCCGAAAGATGTCGGTAGGGACTCCTTACACTCCATAGCTCTATCACAATATTATAATTATTTATTCCCTTTATAAGGTGCAACTAGAAGATCTGTGTAAATAACAATTGCGTCATTATTTATGTTGATACTACAACACCACCTTAACCTTCGTTGTTTTTCTGTATATTGACGCGAAACACTGGACGCGGACCGTCATCGGCTCGCTGTGGCGTAAAGTAGCAACTTTACTAGTAGCCAAAAATACCTAAAGTCGTTTAATACCCTCGCCGTGACGACGTCGACGAAGTGACATGACATCCATTGTAATATTCCATAAAACGCTCATCTTCTTTCTCATAACATTTGAGGTAGGTGTATAATAAGTATATTATGTAGGCGATAGGTATTCACGTCTGAAGTAAATCATTGAAGTGTGAACTCTTTGCAAGATTAAGGCGTCGCGTCGCCGAGAAATATCCGAAAATACATTAAGGTAGCGACTATACGGGTAGGTGTGCAGCAGAGATATGATAAAAACCGGAAAATATAAGAGAATTTCGATGGGCGAATTTTCAATAATAATGATAGGGTTACCTACTTGTGGCTGAGAGGTAACTAAGTAGGTTAACACTCCCTGGGGTTGTCCTTTCGAGGGCTTACCCGGGGTGCCCGGCAACGGACACTTGGGGAGGACACCGTGCGGTTTTAGTCGAGACACGACATAACCACCCCTGCTGGCCAGCGGGGGCGGCCGAAGGGCTTTCCGCACGTAAAAAAAAAAGTAGGTTAACACATTGCAAAGTTAATGAACGCTAGCCGAGGCAGTCTTAGGATAGGCGGCCATTCTTCGGACATATTGAGACCCCGAGAAGTTATGCCGTCGGTCCCGGTTGACATACGAACATCTGTGGTAGTCGTTACGGGTAGTTGGAGCCCCAAAATGTCCGGAAACTTGTCTAACTACAGAGTTTCGATATCGCCAGTGGGTCGTGGAAGTCAGATGGCAGTCGCTTCACGGAAAATATCCAAGTTCAGCCGCTTCGTAGAGACTGAAAAGCCGACCCCAACCACAGAATAAATAATAGTACAGGACTGAGTTGGGAAAAGGCTCGGAGGGTAATGAATATGATAGGGTGATTTCCTATCTATTTTCTATCATACCCAATTATGAATTTAAGCTAAGCTAATGAAGATCATGTCCCTTACCTTGTGCTTGATGTTAGTTCTATTCGTTTGTCCCCTTACGACGGTCGAGTCGTTGCTGCTTCGGCGAGATGAAAGGACGTTGGTAGGACCTTGCTGCAATCAAATGTAAGTAATAAAATTAATTTAAGTTCAATAAAATGTAATTAATTGCCAACTACTGGAGAAAGTTCAGTTATATAACTCAATTTAAATTCAATGTGTTTAAAAAAAATTATAATAATATAATTAAAGTACTCGTTTCGAAACATGCTCCAAACATATTTAATTATAAATTTATTCACAAGTTTAACATGCCTGAACGGATCCAAATTACATATATAGAATTTCGAAATTAATTTCTAATTTTCATTGTAATTGTAAATTGATTTTAAAATTTTAGTTGTAAGTAGTTGTTGTTGCCTTACCTTAATCAAATTTGGATGATTTTAGTTTCAGTATTGTTAAGTATTTTGTTAGTAAATATTTCAATTAAAAATTATGTAAAAAATGACATTCATTGTTTTAAATAATATTATAATTATGAGATGTATATAACAATGTAAGAGTCCACACATTAGTTGAGCAATTGTTAAGAAATTGGACGAAACACCATAAAGTGAAATGTTCTGAGTAGCACTGAGCCAATGACGGAAATCAAATTACCCAGGGCTCATTTTAAAATCATAGTAATTAGAACATAACTCTACTTATACTCTACCTATTTAACCGTGTATAACTTATCAGTTATACACGGTTAAATAGGTACGTATCTTTCTAGCGTTATGTGTGATATGAATAGTTACACTATTGGATTGTGGTAGGGGACTACACACAATTAGGTAGAGAAAACGAGCCCTCGGTAACAGTAGACGAAAGCATGAATGACAAAGAACTATGTACTTTCTAAGTAGTCTATGTATCGAAAAATATAGTCATAGATAGACGTTTTAATTTCAAACCTCCTACCATAAAAATAAGATTTGCGTTCGCTTGCTCCCTCTTCCCCGGGCCGAACAGGATCGTAAACAAATAAATACCAAGGTTAGTATATATAAACAACATTGCATGCATAAATTGGGCAAAAAATTTGGTCTATCTAATATTTGTTGTAATGTAAATAACATGTTTGAAATCAAAAGTACTGATCTCAAATCGTAGGCATTAAGATATGAAAACATCATTCATATAAATAATTATGTGTGCACAACAACGAATTAGATTATTATATCTGGATATGTGTTGGGCTGGTGTGGCGTGTTCTGGTACAATAACAGTATAAACAATTGAATTAGACACAAAATGTGGCCGACTCTTGGTAAGCTTAATAACAATTATTGTTACAAATTGTAGTTTACTCACCGATAGAAGAGCTCCAATGAGATCTGTAGCGATGGGGTCCTCAACCCTGAGTTTGGGTTCATCCCTCATCTGTGGGGAGTAAAGCTCTGAGGTCCGTAGCATGTCGACTGCTCTCTCTATGCAAGCAACTGTTGATGGAGGGGCACCCTCTGTAGCCGCAGATAGGAGTGATATCACCTATAATTTTTTAAATAAAAAAATATTTGCAATTTAAAAAGAAAGTAAGGGATGTCATTGACTGTTTTGTTTCGGATCTAACTAACAACTATTTCACAAAAATATATTTTATGCCGCTAGTTAAATACGCTTGCTATACCAAAAGTGTTACACTATTCGTTAATCAGAGAACAAAAAAATAATATTTTCTCAGCTCAGTATCGAGCCTGCATTCCTTCATCTCTGTATCAAAGGAGTTCAGATACCCCGAGTCACCAGTAGAAACAACAGGAAGTAAGAAGTTACTTGGGACATACTTTAACGTTTAACTTCCAATTCGAGCAAAAATCCCTTAATTCAATAATTTTCTTTTAAAAACGATAGCGTCCGCGGTATATTCTTTGGGATAAAAAGTACAGGAAAACCTTCTCGAAGATAAGAATTATGTGCCAACTTTTAAAGTGATTGGTCAAATGGTGTTGGAGTTGATAGATAACTAAACTCTAATATTAAAATATAATTATAAATATTAATTTATGAAATGTCTTCCAACCTTCATATTCAGAGAAGATGTTGGTTATGTCAGTCTTTATGAATCTAGCGGGGTTTTAAACAGTTGTGAGGTTACAGTTATTTTGCTATGAGGAAACTTTTATTCTAAAATATGCAAAGTTTTATTATAGTTCATTGGTCACTTACTCAGTAGTGTACCTAAATTATCTAAACGACAAGTTTAATGCCTGATGTCCCTCGGGGAAAATAAACAGAATCAGTTTTGACGAAACCGCAAAATAGCCACGAAAATTGCAAATGAGAATATATTCGTTTATAAACTTTGCTAATGTTACCATATTAAGTAAGGCTAACTAAACAGCTATAGGTACAATTGGTATTGCTACTAACAAATAGAATTTATACATTTGTTGTACAATAAGGGCTACTGAGAAGCGAGCGGCTGTCATGTTATGGACGTGTTATAAGAAGAGATGAAAGTAATCTTAGAAAGGTTCGAAGTATTATGTAAAAGAGGGGTTTAGGAGCAGAAATAGGTCCAAGGAAAGTTGGATGGATTTGCGTGAAAGAGGATTTGACAAGAAAAGGAATGACTGACAGGAATGTATGGAAGAGCGTGACATGTTGCGCCGACTGTAAATAAATGGCACAAGGGCAGGCATGATGACGTAGAGCTACTGAGAGTTACAACTGGTGTACAATTTTACATTTAAATTGGTTTTTGGTCGATAAAAGTCGGCTTGTGCAAGCTAACTAGGCTGTTGTGATTTGTAGTTAAATTCTGATGTAAGGCTGAGCACTCATTAGAGACAACACAGTCTTATAACAGACTATCTATTGCTCTACAGAACATATGAAAATGCTCGTACTTCGAACAAAACTGTTTCATAAACGAAGCTGTCAAATACATACAAGATCTACACGGCGACAAGTCTGTCATTAGACTGGCTTGTCTCTAATCTGCGCTCACCCTAAGTCTACGAGATGTTTTTAGACACGATATTGTCGGAAGTTTACGCGAATTGAAACACAAAACACACACATTCAAATAAAACTATTTTTTTTGACATGTCAGTTCTATGAGATATGGAAATTACCTTAGTGATGGGAGCTTCAAGTGGTAGTCCCTGTAGCTTAGCCAGTGATGTGCGGCGCAGACCGTCCGACGCAATTGAACGAACATCGAGCGACCCTCGCCTAATGGAGTGCAGAGACCCTCGACCACGCTCGGTCTCTATCGCGTTAGTTGGCTCGCATACAAATACTATGTGAGATGTGTTCCTGGAATATAAGAAGTTCTAGAATAGCATATAATAAAACTTTATTATGCATACTAATCAAATTGCCTGTAACTTTTAATTTCAGATTTTTTTAAATTTTATTATTTACACTGATCCCGACGTTACGGTTGCTTTTCAGCAGCCATGGTCACGGGGAGACTGGAAGATGGTGGTTGTCTCATAGTTTGCTGTGTTACTATTTATATAGAACATACGCAGTATGAGCTCACAGTATCGTGAAGTTCTGTTGTATTTCGCATTTTCTTTGGTTTAATTAAGTGAATGACTAAATCTCAAGTGATAGAATTCGTTGAAAATTATTATTATTATTTCAATAAATATACAAACTTAGTTAGTCCTATGGCAGCTCCTCGGCACGGCAGTAATATTGGATCAGGGCCAGCCCTGCGCCGCAGCATAACTGGAGCCTCCCATTCTCTTGCGCCACTCGTTGCCTGTCGTAAGGCTTCGCCGCCAGCTGTCTCTGCTAATTGCTTAGGCCCATCGTCCAGGCGCCAGCCGAGAACGCGACACCAGGATTTATTGGCTAGCTGGTGGTTGAGGACGAATTACAATTAATTATATTCAACTTCTGTTGCGTAGCAGTAGACCGTTCGACTGCCAAGTCAGTCAAGATGGCGGGTTCGATTCCCCTCAGTGCAATTATTTGGATGCATGAATATATATATTTGTATTGGTTTGGGTGTTTCTATGTATATTATGTATGTATTTAAAAAATATATGTATCTAAAGGTCGTCCGCTACCTCATGCATGTACACGCTTGCCTGCCTGTAGGCAACAGGGCACCCCCTCAAATCGTACCTATGTATTGTGCAAATTAGCTGCACGAAAGAGATGCCGGCAGCATAAGGCAGCGGACGACGTTAGTATGTTTATCCGCATTCTAAAATCCATAATACAAACTAGTTAATCTATGCCTACTGGGTCTAGATAGCTCTATGTAGAATGTCAGATATGTCAGGAATAGGTTGTCAGGTTACCACCTTATGAGAGCCTTTGTAATATCAGTTTCTTTTTAAAAGTAATTGAGGAAAATAAGTTGCAGTTTCTCGTAATAAATGTACCTAAAATAACCTGATACCTAAAACGAATGTGACTGCTGGCAAAAGTGTTATTGGGAAACACCTCAGAGTCAGGAAAATCCGGCAGGCTTACCATCTATGACGTAAGAACGGAGAACAGCTAGCGGGAAATGGGTGTTTAGCACACCTTTACCTATCTCATAAGGGGATATACGATATGTTAAAATAAATAAAATGAGGAAAAGTAATGGTTATCGGTGAATAATATTAATATTTCATCTTAAGATACGTCGATATATTTAAAGGAAAAAATATTGTACCGGTAAACTTTACATCAAAATATATCGTAACCCATTTTTTAAAATCTATTAATCTGGGATTACAGTTAAAAGAGCTTGTATTATTGAGATTTTATTCGCAGCAAATTCTGGGAACCAGCTAACTGATGCATGATAAATTTGGACGTAGAAATCAGACTTCCCACAGATAAGATACAGACCCGAAGAATAGGGTGAATTTCACCAGTGAGAATCGGTTTAACTAATCGTAATTTTCAAGTTTTACTCAATGATATTAATTGACCGCTTTCCCGATGGTTGATGAAATGCAGCCTCAAATTTACAGTTAAGAGAACCTATTTCATCAAGAATACAACAATTTATTATTATCCTCATTTATGGTCAATCCTGATGGAAGAAAAGTCTTGTCCTTAGCTGAGTATCTATCTAAATTGGCTATCTAAATTCAAAAGCTACTTACAAGGATCCTCTGCTGATCATCAGTGATGGCGACGAGGTCACGGCAGCGGTCGGCAGCGGCGGCCAGCGCAGCAACCGCAGCTACATGTGCACGCGAAGTGGCTCCAGCTGCGCGGGACTGCAGCACTTCAGCACACCAAGCCGTGGCACTCACAGTTTCCACCATCACCTGATAATACAAGAATAAGGTGTGATAAAATAAATAGGACATAACGTGATGATTTAAGGG
The DNA here is from genome assembly GCA_946251805.1 of Cybosia mesomella. Taxonomy (NCBI): domain Eukaryota; kingdom Metazoa; phylum Arthropoda; class Insecta; order Lepidoptera; family Erebidae; genus Cybosia; species Cybosia mesomella. The sequence continues at coordinate 20,726,543 of OX276405.1, read as the reverse complement.
CAGCAACCTGTTAACATTTCCCTAAACCATCTCGTTGAAACCAATTTTCGGTGGAAGTTTACATGTACATCATATATTTTATTTATATTTTGGCTGTGAAATACGGATGGACAGACTGACAGACATGACGAATGTATAAGGGTTCCGTTTTTTGCCATTTGTCAACGGAACCCTAAAAACGACAAAAAATCATGTCTATTGTATGGGAGCGCCACTTAAATATTTATTTTATTCTGTTACAGTATTTGTTGTTTTAGCGGGAACAAAAATACATACATTATCTGTGATTTTTTTTTCTCACTTTTCGAGCCCCCTGAAATATTATTTTATTTGAATTTATTTATTTATGTTTAAAGTGAATAATATAAGTTAATAGTCTGTGAATATTTCAAGCGTCTTCCTGTTGCCGTTATTAATATTTATCGAGCAAAAAAATCTGCAAAAACACGTTATCGTATTGGAGCCCCCCCTTTTTTTTTTCATTTTTTTTTTTTTAACGTGCGGAAACCTCCACGGGCTTCACCCCACCGGAGCTAACCGCACGGTGTCCCTCTTGCGTCAGCCATGTGGTACGGGGAATCTGGTGTGCCCTAGGAAGGATATCCCTGAGACCCCGAACGGCTCCGGTCGCCAGCGCTGGCGACCCCAACGCGTTATTGTGGATGTAATCCACCCTCCCCCTAAGAGAAGCGTGCGCAGAATCACGACGCGCCGCCGCCCTGGGCCTGCTTCTGCTAGGGTGACGGCTAGCCGGACCGTCACCCCCAGGCCCGCGCTCATGGAGGACGGAGATCGTTCTGCGATCTCCGCCGCCCGGTGCGCCTTCTACGGCACGGGACAGTGCTAGCTCTCTCCCGTACCTTTTCTGCCGCCTCTTTTGCGCGCATCACTGCCTCGCAAAAGAAGGCGACGGCGTTCCACACACTCTCGCTGCCAACCATGGCCAGCACCAGGGTCTGCAGCGTGAGGCTTCCCGCTCCGACGGCTGCTTCAAGGACACGGCGCTGCTCCATCCACTCTGGGCACTCTGCCAGTGTGTGAAGCGGCGTGTCCACAGAGCAGCCCCGGCAATGGTGGCACTCGGGCGTCGGCTCCCGGCGTATACGATGCAGGAACTCACCGAAACAGCCAATATTGGAGCCCCCCTTAAATATTTATTTTATTTTGTTTCTAGTATTTGTTGTTTTAGCGGCAACAGAAATACCTACACTATCTGTGAAATATTATTCTCACTTTTCGAGCACCCCTAAAATATATTTTAATTTATTTATCTATGGATGTAAATAAAATATTTCCTGATTATAAGCTTAAGTAACCGTTAGGTTAATTCTAAGTGAATAAAAATAACATCGTGGTCAGACATAAATTTGAGGTAAGTAATTAAAAAAAACTTTTCTTTTTCTTCGTCAACAATATGTGAAGAACGTGCATCGTGATCGACTTTTGACAGAATTCTATATAAATATATTATATACATAAAATGCAAGAGTTTCTGCTTTTGAACTCATCATGATTATAAATAGAGGCGTAAGAAGAATTTGTTATGTACATGTACGTAAAAACAAAAGAAGCAATGCAGAGAAAACACTACAAATTATGTCGAAGCTAAATGGGTAAAAGTAAAGTAAGTAACGGCTAAAAGTACATAAACCTCAACAAGGAAGTGAAAATACCTCTTCGGCCGTTTATAGAATAAGAGTTTCGAATACTGCTCGTCAATTTTTATGAACCTAATCCTCGCACTTTTAAAATCATGGTGGTCGAGCCGACGGAATATAGTACATACAAAAACTCTGCTCAGAAATAGTTGGAAATTCTTCAGTTATAGTTCATAATATTTTAATACTAAGGTAATGAAAATAAAACTAGAAATTCCTCTGTTTAACTTTTTGGACATTTAGCATCAGTGATTGAACAGAGTTTTAAGCTAAGGGATAAAGCGTCCAAGTTGTACTGGGTACGCCAATATGGTTGTCTTGCAGCGATAGAATACGACCTATACAAGAGCACAGAATAAATAATAGTAGAGTAAGTAAATAATAGTAAGAGTAAAAGTAAATAATAGTAAGAGTGCTTTTCGAATTTACAACCTCCTAATTTAATAGAGCCATCAATTTACGTGAGATGAAATAAGTATCTAATTTTGAACATTTCTGGTTTTTATTAAAATATGTAAGACAGAAGTGAGGACAAAGAAAGTTCTTTCGAACCTCATTACTGAGAGGTTCGGGGTGGAGTGCGCTTCTACTTGAGCTCTTTGTTTCAGCGCAAGTGGTTCAGACAAGTACGAGTAGCCACTCTGGTGTTGTTACTGGTGTGAGGAGGATATGATACATACTTCACCGCTTTGAATAATATTGAGACGATTTTGGTACGAGCCTATGTAGTATTTTATAAAGAATAGTTGTTTGTTTGACAGATAAATATCAATATCAATCAATCCTACTTCCTGCTATATCTATATAAATAAAAGAAATTCGTGTTCCGTGTTAGTGATGATTGTGGACAACTCAGGAACGCGTGGACCGATATTCATGATTTTTTATTTTATAGATTTATCTCCACCTATGGTGTGCCTTTTTTGTGTTTTATTTTTTATTTTTGAGGCACTCCCCACGGTTACGCCACCGCTGGTCAGTGGGGGTAGTTATGTCGGAATCCAAACTACCAAAACCGCATACCGCACCGTCTCGGGTCTTTAAGGCCGGGGTGTATGGCAATTCCCTCGCACCGCGGTTGACCCTGGGCCATCTAAGGCTTTGAGATGGCCCATGAGACATATATGAGACATTCACGAAATAAATTCAGCTGATAAGGTAATTAATTTAACTCGATTCCAAGGCGGAACAAACTGCCGGGTCAGCTAGTAATATTATAAATGTAAAAGTTTGTGAAGATGTTTGTTACTAAATCACACTCTAACGACTGAACGGATTTGGCTGAAATTTGGTACAGAAATAGATTATAGTCTGGAATAACACATGGGCTTTTTATCCCTGAAATTTTTCCCATAGGAAGCGGAAAGGGGAACAGAATTCCACACGGGTGAAACCGCAGGTAACAGCTAGTTCCTATTAAATTAGCTTATAATTGACAAACACTTATAGTAAGCGGTCGTCATAAAATGCATAATCAAAGGCCCAATTAATTCCCCTAACTAATATCGTTTGTGGAATTAGATTAAATTATGTTCATTGATCTATACTAAGGTCAGTCATTTACTACTAAAAATGTTACTGATGTTATGTTGCTTTTTTAATTTGTGTGTGCCGCCGACAAAGTTTTTACTTGAACGAGATGTGAATTGACCGACAAACGTTCAAACGATGTTCTCATATCGGCGCGGCGCGGCGGGTCGGCGGGTTTGGTGTAGACTCCTTAACTAGACATAATTTCATGAAAATACGTCATCATAAGTGGCATGTCACTATAAGCGAAGTTAATATACCTATCCGACTTTGATACAAAGAAACTTCACTCTGTAATCACTTCGTATTGAGCTGTTAGTCACTAAAAATATATTCTAGTGTACAAATTCTATTACCTATTTATTATAGATACGTTAAGTAATAAACCAGTTTCCTTCAAATTAACAACCTTTAATTTCGAGTGGTCTAAGTGGATCGTATTCACATAAGTTGAAGTAATTGCAAGCCTTCCGATAAAGTCTAGCTTATAATTCATTTGTCCGAAGCTGCACTATAATTTTATCCAGTTCTCTTTAATATTGCACGTATTATCATTTACATAATAAGTAATATGCCTATGTAAGTGAAAGAGACAGTAATATTGTATCTAGTAGTGGCAATGAATACGAATCTTGATTTGAAAAGATTGATTTAAAATGAAATGCCAAACAGCTGGAAAATGAGGGTGAGATCTATAGACCATACTTTTTCATTACTCAACCTTAGCTTAGGTAAATTTTAGATGAGTATAAGCTGAGCATATTCTTTATTTTGGAATTTATAGACAATACTTGTAAGATTATGGCAAGCTGTGCCAGCAAGCTAAGACTTTGGACGTCAAAATACAAACTTGGATTCCTTTACATGTAGTTTCTTTTTGATATTTCTACTAAACTAGAACTTAAACTAGACTTAAACTAGAATTAGATATCTATTTACTTATTTCTCAGAAAGTTTTATCAATACATGTAATTATTATTTAAATAAATTGGCGAAATGGGTGAATTCGTGTGATAAAAAACCGGCCAAGTGCGAGTCGGACTCGCCCATGAAGGGTTCCGTAGCAGCAAGTAAAATTTTTATATTTGAGATGATTGAATGAAAGGTAAATTGCGGTTTACGATTTATGACGTATTAAAAAAAAACTACTTACTAGATCTCGTTCAAACCAATTTTCGGTGGCAGTTTACATGGTAATGTACATCATATATTTTTTTAAGTCTCTTATTTTAGAAGTTACAGGGGGGAGGGGGGGACACATTTTACCACTTACGAAGTGTCTCTCGCGTAGACTATTCAGTTTAGACAAAAATGACATTAGAAACCTCAATATCATTTTTGAAGACCTATCTATAAACCCCACACGTATGGGTTTGATGAAAAAATAAATCTTGAGTTTCAGTTCTAAGTACCCTTTTTTTTTTTCGTGCGGAAATCCCGGTTTCGGGCGGTTATGTCGGGCTTGAACTGACTAAAACCGCACGCCGTCTCGGGTCAGCAGACGCCGGGGTGTAAGGTTGCCCATAGAGCATATCCCTCGTTCTAAATACCCCCATTTTTGATTTTTTTCTATTTTTGTGTGAAAATCTCAATGCGGTTCACAGAATACATCTTCTTACTAAGTTTCAACAGCATAGTTCTTATAGTTTCGGAAAAAAGTGGCTGTGACATACGGACGGACAGACAGACAGACATTACGAATCTATAAGGGTTCCGTTTTTTGCCATTTAGCAACGGAACCCTAAAAAGCGGCCAAGTGCGAGTCGGACTCGCCCATGAAGGGTTCCGTAGCAGCAAATAACATAATAATGTTATTTTTAATTTTTATATTTGAGTAGATTGAACGAGAAGTAAATTGCGGTTTACGATTTATGACGATTTTTTTTTTTAAATTTAATTAATAAACATGACGAATCTATAAGGGTTCCGTTATTTGCCATTTGGCTACGGAACCCTAAAAAGGTCATTTATAATAGTTACACAATAGAAACAGATCGCAACACTTTGACATAATTGTTGATGGTTATAAATATAATTCTACCATTATTACGCGACAACTTGAAAGATTTTAACAATAGAGGATTATCAATTTCACTTATATTGCTAATAAATACATACTAATACATAATTTAAAAAGTCCTTTGAAGTTAGTACGATAAAGTAAAGATTGGTTCATTAATTTAGTTGATTTGTATTCTGAGTTTTTGATAAGTGGCCGATTTCGTTAACTAAGACTTTGCTAAGCCTTAAACTTAGAGATATTCAAAGACTGCACTAATAGTTATCGATTTTGTTTCAAGTTGGAGTATACACTCAGCAAAGTCAAAGTATGCTGTATAGATTATTAGATTAGATTAGAAATGTGGTATTCGATGGGAATAGATCGTATTTAATCAAAAAGTTTCATAGTTTAATCACACAATTCGTATATTTTCTTTTTAGCCAATAACTACCACTAGACAAGGTTAGAACAAAATGGGGGAGGGGTACGGGACGGACGGTAAATAAATGAGTCAATCAATTTTGGCACCTATCTGTATAATATAGACACAACGCGCCTTTATGTAATATGTATGTCGTGTATACGAAAGCTACACGAAGTTGCGCGTGTTTGATGGCCTTTCGTGATACCAAGTTTTTTGTTCCGTACAGTCAGTTTTATTACATAGAAGTCATTGTTTATAGCTAACGTAACAGTGACCTAAAGTTCTTCTGCATAAATTCAAAACTCATCTAAGTATTTGTACTAGTTTCAAAATATCTTAGGCAGTTGGCACACTGCCCCGGATTACGCAGCGTAAAGTAGAAACAACCTTCCACTTAATAAACTGGGCGTGAATGCATTTTCTGTGTGTGGTACTACTTACGTGGGGTGCGGCTGGTTGGATCACCTCCATGTTTGGTGCACCCCGGACAACGTGGGCGATGACGCATCATTGATTGCTCCTCTGGAGTAGCTGGCGTCAACGTCAACGGCCAAGAGTCTAACCAACCGGCCCTTTTCAGGGCCAGCTGACCCCATTGCACGAGGGGGTCGGGGTATGGCGGGTCAGCAAGGCCCGCGGGGGGGGGGGTCGCTCCAGGTACCCCTCTGCTCTTATCAGAGGGGACACTGCGAATGGCCCAGGGTCAGTCGGAGTGCGAGGGATATGCTCTATGGGTAACCTTACACCCCGGCGTTTTAAGACCCGAGACGGCGTGCGGTTTTAGTCGGTTCAAGCCCGACATAACCACCCCCGCTGGCTGGCGGGGGGGGGGTCCGAAGAAGGGATTTCCGCACGAAAAAAAAAGGTACTTAGGAGCCTTAACATACCTAGTAAGTATCTATGAACCAAGTATGATATATCATTTAAAACTCGCCGTGCACGCTAGTTACTCGTTAACGATTTTTGTATTTACTTAGGAAAATAATATGAATAATTAAAAAAAAAAAGAACAATAACAGTGATTGCTCAGTATTAAAAGCTCATTTTATAAAATGTTTCTCCGAAGTTATAACTTTCACAATAAATAATAGGGTAACATTTCATTGTCAGATACAAAACGTTATTTTATTTATTAAACCGTAAAGAATATCCAGTATCCAGGAACGATTCATCTTGGGCGGAGCGATGTAGACCGAGTGGTTTTTAAATGTGGTCTTTTATTATTCGAATCTGCTTGAAAAGAAATTATATTTTGTCTTACTTATTTTCTTACGTTTAAAAAAACAAAAGGTTTTTAAAATGTTTCGGTCTAGGATAACGTAGAGATTAGCAGCCTCAGTATGGCGGGCGTAACGGCGATGGATGGAGAGATAAGTCTCTACTCTTATCTCTCCATCCATCGCCCTTGCATCTAAAACTTGCATTTTGGAGCCCGTGGTTCGTCGCTTGGGAAACTACAGCAGGGAAATCATTCCACAGCCTGAAGGTGCCCGGAATAAAGTGCCTTTCATACCTAACGGTACGCACCGTTTCCGGTCGCAACGTGTGTGGATGAATTCCCTGTCTGTGGCGAGCGGTGCGATGATAGAATGGGCCGTGGCCATCATACTCGTATCATACAATTCTTCTTAACACACCCCATTATAAAGGCCCTAAGGTTAAGAGGTTCCACACTGCCTGTAAGTATGTGGAACCTTTTGTCGACGATCCTCAGCACCCGTCTTTGCACTGAGTCGAACGGGTCAAGTTGGTATCTAGGTGCTCCGGCAAAAAGGTGACAGCAGTACTCCATCTGGGGCCGAACTTGCGACTTATAAAGAAGAAGTCTATGCTCCGCAGTGAAGTACTGCTTCGCCCTGTCGTCTTTCGAGTATCTTCAACTAATTATATAGTATAGGTAATGATCTGTGACGTGGCTAAAACAATTCATTTTATTGGTCAAAGAGTCTTGAGAGACACGAATCTACAGTGCTCTGCTATGCGGGTGGGTCATCAGTTAGTCTTGAGCATTCCACTACGCGATGTTCGAAAATATAGGCATTTTAATCATAAAATAGAAGAATAGAATGCGTGATATTGTTTTGGAAGAAATTGTTATGTTAATATTGAAGGTGCCTTAGTTAGGTCTACTATTCTTAGCACTTTACACAATACTAGTATAGCCATGCTGTTTGACCCGCGTAAGTCCTAAAGTCCGTAAGTAGCCTAAGTTACTCAGGAATAATTCAGCATTCTAATGGTGAAGTTGGTTCAGTAGTTTCAAATTTTATCTATTACAAAGAAACTATCATTATGAAAGTGAAAGAAGCGAAAGATCGTAGCAAGTGGAAACATATGGTCTCTGCCTCCGCTAATGAGAAAGAGGCGTGACTATATGTCTTATCAATATTTGTGATAAAAGTAATGAGTTGTGGCGAATATGGGGATTACTACTCACTACAATTCTTTTGACAAAAGTGGCTACTCTTTTAATGTGTCCGCATGCACAAATATCACTATAGGGGTTTGACTATTTTTTATTATCGTAAAAAGTACATTGTATAATAATATAACGAAAAACTAAAGTGAAATATTCTTGTGACAAATAGTTTAAAAGATATTTAATTTAGAAAATTCAATTTCTCGCCCCTCCGAAAATGTTCCTTACAAAATAGGTGCCACGCAGCGACGTCACCACGTGTTAGCGCGTAGGTAATGCTTATGTACGAACGCAAGAGAATATCGCATTTATCTCAGTCAAGTTCGCTAATATGGCACTTTGCCACCGCTATCTCAGGATCTACACGATCCTCAAGTTAATTTTACCTTTTTATATATATATAATGTAATATAATATAATAATATTTTTTTTAATTAGTATTATGTTAGAATTAGGTTATTATGATGGTTGCAGTAGAAAAGATGTACTTAACAAACTTACTCGGTGGAAGCCCGCATCGAGATAGGGAAGAACTGCAAAGTCGTCCTTCAGGTAGGTACTGTAAACAAAGAAACCAATGTTATAAGTTTGTAAGCTAATCACTACATTGAAATAAACCTATTTTTAACGGAGTCTATCGCGATTTATTTGATGTTATTTTACATTGATCCCGACGTTGCGGTTGCTTTTCAGCAGCCATGGTCACGGGGAGACTAAAGATGGTTGATGTCTTGTAGTTTGAAGTGTCACTACATATTATAAAACAAAGTCCTCCACCGCGTCTGTCTGTCTGTTCGCGATAAACTCAAAAACGATTGCACCGATTTTCATGCTGTTTTCACCAATGGATACAGTGGTTCTCGAGGAAGGTTTTATACATAATTTATAAAAAATTTGTATACATTGGCTAAAATATAATGGTATTTGTTGGAGGTGTCAGAAAAAGTAAACCGTCTGGGAGCTTTCAACGAATACGCTGCCTAAACCCTTTGAGATATAACAAAAGGATGTATGGTGAAATTGGGCGGAATAGGTAGCGGGAGCAGGGTCAGAATTCCACGCGGGTGAAGCCGCGGGCAACCACTTTTTTTTTTTTTTTTTACGTGCGGAAATCCCTTCGGAAAACCCCCTGCTGGCCAGCGGGGGTGGTTATGTCGTGTCTTGACTAAAACCGCACGGTGTCCTCCCCAAGTGTCCGTTGCCGGGCACCCCGGGTAAGCCCTCGAAAGGATAATCCCAGGGTTGCCGGCGGACTTTGGCCGCCACCGCGGCCTCGCCTGGTTGGGTCGGTTTTTATCCCGCTTCGGTGAGTTGGCAGGCGTGTGTAGGGCACACACGACACGCCTCCGCCACGGCCTGCTTCTGTAAGGACGGCGAGTCGGCCAACTGCCGTCCTCAGGCCCCGATCATGGAGGTCGGTAGTCCCGGGCGTAGATAAATCTGCGGCGTCCTCGCCGCAGACTGCGAAACTCGGGGGGCAGGGTTCTCTCCCGCTCCCTCTCCGCCGTCTCTTTCGCACGCATTATACCTGCTCGCAGAAAGAGGCGGCGGCGTGTTACTTGCTCCCGTCGGAGACCACGGCCCTCACCATGGTCTCCAACGAGCAACGAGCAACGGGCAACCGCTAGCTTAAATATACCTATTATAGAACGACTTACGGCCTGAGTTTAGACAGTACAATACTTCGATTTGTAGTGAACTTCGAAAACACATAGATCGACAAGGTCATTGCTTCGACAGACAATTATTAGACAACACACACCTTCGAATTACCACTACTTCGACAAACGATTATTCGACAGACAATACTTAGACAAGACACATCTTCGAATGACCACTAGTTTGACAGATTTTTTTAACACTAGCTACTAGCTTGCTATCGAAATTCAACTTTCCGGACTAGTGGTTCTCTGTTGGGGTCACAGTTCTAACCTAACCTAAGTAACCCTGAAGCTATATTGAATATACACTGCACCAACTAGCATTATTATTTTGGGAGAACGTTATAAATGTGGAAATCATAAAAACTATAATTACATTCGTCCCCTAATCTTTATGTTTATGTGTGAACCTTACCCAAAAAATTGCACCTAAATATGTTTTTTTAATAATCACTTCACGTTATTACAGCTGTTATTTCTTATCAGCAGCAGGTAATCCGAAATTCACACAAGTATTTATCGAAAATTCACTTCAGGTCTACACAATAAAGACCTCAAAGGTTCTTCACAATTCCAACTAACTTTGGGTTCAGAACTATGAGTTGAAACGTCAAAGCTCGAAATCTGTTTGAAGAACACTTACACGGGACGCTTCCGATGTTTTGTGTCAAAAATTCGAAGCACCTATTCATTTGTACAAAAATTCGAAATCGTGACCAATTTACAAATATACGTAACTTTTCTTTTTTAAACTTTATGCACATGGGGATGTACAAAGGCGGACTTAATGCCAAAGGCATTATCTACCAGTCTACCTTGGGGTGATGCAGAGATAAATTGAAGTAGGTGCTCGTATGGTTTTGATGTAACCTTATTATTATTATTAGCTGGTACAATAAATAACTATATGCATAATATACAACAACACACACATATACACTTATATATACATTGAATATAATATAATATTGTAAATATAATATTGTAGTTATAATGTTTTATCTACCCTGAGTTACTATGAAGCTGGCGTACTTTATTATTAACGTAGCACGGTTAGTGGACATCTTGACTTCGAGAGGAAGCGCATTCCAGAGAAAAGAAACATTGTTTGGGCTGGTTATACTATTCGAACACTGGGAACAATATGCCATTTTTAAATATAGTTTGCTGGATGTGTTTATTGAATATATAAAATTCAATGTTTCTTCATATTTTATGCTTTGAAGGGTACGCCTTCACCCCAATGCGATATAATTTTGTCACCTTATTGCGTGGCCAGCAGGTTAAGTCGGACTCGAATTGCACACCGACCCGTGACTCCATGCCGGGTGTAGGGCGACCCAATAAGGCAATTTCTTCCCTCCCCGGCTGACCCTGGGCCAAGTCATATATACCCAGATGCTTTATTATAATTACTTATATTCTTAAAAATAATAACGTAATAATCCAGTTATATCTGATCTGATTTTGGTACTGTAGGTTGTAGGTACTAAAGTCTTTTCTGTAGTCATGCACTGAAGTCTGAAAAAGGGATCGCAATGTTACGAGTAAGTGGGATAAAACAACTCTCTAAAATTCAAAATATTATCTATCAATAAGTTAATCAATATATTATTTTTCATATGAATAATAATGTCATTTCATGCACATTTTTGTTGTTATGTATACTTAACGCCAATTCCCTCCTACACTGAAACCTGGCTATGACCATGGTCGAATACGTCTAAAGTTAGTTATACTCATAACTAAATTGGTAATATACTTTAGTACTCACCTACGCTCGCCTTTAACAAGTTAGTGCTTTAGAATTCTCTCCACAGAAGTTCTATTTGTGAATAGCGCCCGCCTAAAGTTCTCAACAATATTATCTTGTTATGTACATTGTCCATGTCCAAATCGGACATTGAAGCCACTAGACCGTAGTCTAAGTTCGGATCATCCTATGAATTGGGTAATCAAATTTCCTTGAATTTGGCCCACATTGTTTTTATTAATGTAGGTATATGACTGTAGTAAAGTGTATAAGTTGAGTATTAAATGTTACTATATCCTTACATCTATGAAATTACAGTTTTTAATACTGGCTTTAAGATTGATATGGAATTCTAAATTTAAAATTTGGTTCTGACATTTCTTTTAAAGTTGAATTCCAATTTCAATATTTTTTTAAATATGGCAATGTCACTTTTTGTTCTATGTACAAAATCCAGTGTTCATTTCCTATTCAGATTTTTTATTTGATACCTTTGATATCGCCATTATTTTGACTATTTATTGAAATTGTGCGTTATTTTCGAATACAAGTTTTATCGTATCATCAATTCAATAGATGGCATGCAATGTATAGACCAGGTATGTGGACGTATAAAATAGTTAAACTACTGTTAAATTAATTGTGAATATTATGTTACAAATGCTTTGTAACGCTCAGGGGTGTCGGGCGTCTCGTGAGCACAATCACGCGGGTCCGAATTGTGTCGCAGCAACAGCACCTAATGGACTTAGATCTGCCGCCTTTTGTCACTGTCGGCTCTGTTTATCAAAACAAATTGCTCGGATTTGTACGTATATATTTCAGTGTAGATGTGATACAACTCTGGTATAATTTGCATATAACACCTAATCTTCATATAAAGAAAAAAATATTTCTACTTTTATAAATTATTTTTCAATTACCAGAGAAACAAAAACTGGCTACGTAAGTAGATATGTAGAAGAGATATTGTAAATTGTATAATAATATCGGGGGCGGTTATGTCGGACTTGAACCGACTAAAACCGCACGCCGTCTCGGGTCTTAAGAGGCCGGGGTGTAAGGTTGCCCATACGTATAGCATATCCCTCGCACCCCGAAGATGTAAGAATACCTTTTTTTTTTTTCGTGCGGAAATCCCTTCGGATACCCCCCCGCCGGGCAGCGGGGGCGGTTATGTCGGGCTTGAACCGACTAAAACCGCACGCCGTCTCGGGTCTACAGACGCCGGGGTGTAAGGTTGCCCATAGAGCATATCCCTCGCACCCCGACTGACCCTGGGCCATCTCCAGTTTCGAGATGGCCCCCTTGCTCTCCACTGTGCCATCTGCTAATCAGAGGGACACGTGGAAAGCTTCCGAACAGCCCTCAACAGGGCCTTCCCCGCCTCGGTCGGAGTTGGCCGTAGGCGGCAGCATCTCTGCCACCCTAGGAGAGAGGCGCTGCCGTCTCCGTTGCCCAGGGTGCACCGCGTGGAGGTCCCCAACCAAGCACCCCAAGATGTAAGAATACCTTTTTTTTTTTTTTTTTTTTTATCGTGCGGAAATCCCTTCGGATACCCCCCCGCCGGCCAGCGGGGGCGGTTATGTCGGGCTTGCACCGACTAAAACCGCACGCCGTCTCGGGTCTTCAGACGCCGGAGTGTAAGGTTACCCATAGAGCATATCCCTCGCACCCCGGCTGACCCTGGGCCATCACACCACTAACAGCATCGCTCATCCTGTCTCCTCTGAAAGCAGAGGAGTACGGAGAGCGATGTGTTCCCGCCACGTTGGGTATTGGCCGACGATCAATGCCAACCCTATGAAGGGGTGAAGGGGAAGCCATTGACCGCCGCCCAGGGTGTACCGGCCGCTCCGATTCCGTTCCCCCCGGACTGCAGCGGGATCGGAATCGGAGCGACACTCGAGGAGGTTACCCAACACACACCCCAAGATGTAAGAATACCTTATTTTTTTTTTTTTTTTTTGTTTTTTTTTTCGTGCGGAAATCCCTTCGGATACCCCCCCGCGTGCCAGCGGGGGCGGTTATGTCGGGCTTGAACCGACTAAAACCGCACGCCGTCTCGGGTCTACAGACGCCGGGGTGTAAGGTTGCCCATAGAGCATATCCCTCGCACCCCGACTGACCCTGGGCCATCTCCGGTTTCGAGATGGCCCCCTCGGGTTTGGGAACCACGGTGTCCCCGTCTTGCCCCGGTTTGGGGGAGGGGCGCTTGTCGCCCCACCGTCCCGGCCTGCTTCTGCTGGGGTGACAGGTGGCCTCACCCGCCACCCCCAGGCCTGCGCTCATGGAGGACGGAGGTCGTTAAGCGACCTCCGGCGCCTGAGTTGCCTGCGACGCGCGGCGAGCAAGTTGCGGGCTCGGCGGACCGGGAGGATGTAAGAATACCTAATAAAATAATAGTTATTTGACATTTACGACACGAGGTTTGTGTAATTAACACATTTCTTTTTGTCAAAAACGTGCTTTTTACGAATGATACCTTTGTAGGTGCCTACTGAGTTTTCACATATTATCTACCTACCCAATAAAATGTTTAAATGAATTTAACGCATTTATATTCTTCAGTGAAATTCAGGCTTAAATCCTGTAACGATACTCCAACTGAAACTATGACTTCTAGTTCGTTACAAACATAGATTTATACAAAAAGTTATAGATTTTTTAGTTTTCATTTCAGTTCGGGAATCAATATTAATAGAGTATAAAAATGTGCATAATCTGCCTGAAAACACTTGTAAAAAGAACCGTTGTATTTTGTCGTGTATTCATTATAATAACGAGGAGACACCCTGCCTGCAGGTTCGTTATGTCGCCATAGTGACGGAAAAATATATTTATTTTGTTTATGACATCTATTATTTGATGATATATCTATGACATATATTATGGCGTAATCTTCGTTTCTATTGTCAGTAGCATTACCACCGTGCACGATTGCGAAAAACCCTCCATAGTAATCCAATTTCGGTTGGATTGCGTTCAGGGGTCAGCAAGTGCATAAGCCCGGGCAGGGGGATTGTGGTCGCAGCACTAGTGGAACCGATGGGTGTCACGCGGTGCTGCGACGACAATCCTCTTTTGATGAGGCCGTCAAGCTGAGTGCCACCATTGCGCTAACATGGTACGTGTATGTAATGGTGACCCTCTTTCCTGAGACTTTACCTTCAGCTTACCATCAGGCGAGGTGAAGTCAAATTGACGTGTCCTAAATATATAAAAAAAAATCTGATGGTACTCACATATTCCGTACAAACAGTTTGAAATGTGTGCTAGTACTTTTTTAAATTTTTTCGTTCGGAAATGTCCTCGGATACCCCCCCGCCGGCCAGCGGGGGTGGTTATGTCTGGCTTGAACCGACTAAAACCGCACGCCGTCTCGGGTCTTCAGACGCCGGCGCCGGGGTGTAAGGTTGCCCATAAAGCATATCCCTCGCACACCGACTGACCCTGGGCCATCTCCGGTTTCGAGATGGCCCCCTCGGGATTGGGAACCACGGTGTCCCCGTCTGACCCGGTTTGGGGGAGGGGCGCTAGTCACCCCGCCGTCCCAGCCTGCTTCTGCTGGGGTGGCAGGCGGCCTCACCTACCACCCCCAAGCCTGCGCTCCTGGAGGATAGAGGTCGTTAAGCGACCTGGATGGGGTTTTCGACCAATTGTATGTCGATGAATTATCATGTCGACCAATTGTTGTTTTCGACCAATTGTATGTCGATGAATTGTCATATCGACCAATTGTCGTTCGATGAAAAGTCTGGTTTTTATGTGTTTTTATTCATTTATTTTATCCCTCTTCTCTATTATAAATATGAAAGTTTAGACGAGCGGAAAAAGGGTGTTTGTTATTCAATCACGCCAACGACGGCTGGATGGAAATGGATGAAATTTGGCACAGAGATAGATCCTAGTCTGAAATAGCTGTTTATAATTTCTATGGGTCGCGGAATTGAGATCAGTATTTCACGTGGAAAGAGCTACGGGCAACAGCTAGTTCTTGATATATATGATCGCATATAATAATAATCGAATAAGTCGCTTTAGACTGGCATCTATTTTATCCAAACGGTTACCGAAATACAAGATTCATATTAATAAATTATAACCTAAAAATATCTTTTTGCTCAAATGTTCCTACAAAAAGCTTTCATCTAGTAATGCAGTCAAGGGTCAGCGTAACATCTAAACCGCTTAGCCACCGCGAACAATCTTTGACAGGGTTTTTGCTCGCTTTCCAGCCATTGAACTGGAAAACCTGCCGGCGTCCACTTTAAGCTACACTACACACTTTCTTGTTCCTCTATTGCCCATGGTTTTACTGGTATGAAGTTATTTATGATTCCAATATATTAACCGATAAAATTGGCGATATTTTGAATAAAAATGGCAAAACAAAAGCACTCAAAATTCGCTTGCATGAAAAAAATTCACTAGGCAATAGCTTGGTCCCTGTACCCGATGCCGGTGGGCCACTATTTTTTATATTTTTAAATATATTTGTTTTTTTATATAATATATATAAATTATATTTAAATATAATTTATATGTATTTAAAATTTAATAAAGGAAATAATAATAATAAACTAGTGGGGCGGAAATCAAACAGTGATTGTCAAACTTCGGGCCAAACTTAGATATTTTTAGGGACAATTTGTATGGTAGGTACCCGAAACCTTGAACGTACAAACCCCAAAATCTCATCAGTTCTTCCCATTAACCAAACAAGATGATTGGCGAAAGAATTTTTTAAATCCGATAAGTGGTTCTTGAGTTATTGCATAAACAGACATCCAGACATCCAGATCAGACCGACACAAAAATTTTTTTTGCTTAATTAGACTTAGAATCATGTGAAACGTCGAGAAAAGTGATAAAAAGTGGGTGTAAGATTTTGTTTTTTTTTTGCGTGATTTTAAGACTTCGGTGTCCACCTGGTTGGTGGCCCGAAGTAAAACATATTTATTTTCTCACGACAATATTTTCAAACATTTGAGTTGTGCCTAAACTAGGTAGGATCCTAACTGAACTTGAACGCAATTATTTTCGCTGTTGAAATCTGGTCTCAATGACAAGAGCTCCCAGCATTTGTGTAGGGCATTTCGAGCATCTCATCGAAACTACTAAACTGATTTGATGGTATTTTTAGTACATGTCATACACGGGCGGGACCGCGGCCAAAATATTAGTAATTCATATTTTTCCATAAGATTCTAGCGATTATTTGAGTGTCTTCAAACCCATTATTTGACATTCATTGTCCTTTTATATATATACTCCACCACGTCACATATATATATATATGTGACGTGGTGGAGTCAAATGATGGAGAAGGAACTCCTAAAGTAAACAAGATCTACTTATTGATGTTGGAGTAGGAAGGTGGCCATAAAAACGCCTAAGCTAAACAAGTTAAACCTCTAGAATTTGAACTTATTTGTTTTGTCCTGACAAACTCTCTGGTGTTACATGGTATTCAGGAACATAGGGACTATTTAACTAAATACGATAAACCTAGCGAATTTGGGCTCATTTGTTTGGTTTTGGTAAACACTCTGATGCTACATGATATCCAAGGCCTGAAGATGGAGACAGTAGGTGGTTTGGAACTGAACAAGATAGACTTGTTGTGTTGATCTCCTTTGGCTGGTCTTGGCTAGCACTCTGTTGTTACATGACATTACTAAAATTAAAACGTAGAAAATAAAATAATTATCAAAACAACTTTTTTTAAACAAAGTTTTATAAAAAAACAGTGGTACTAAAAGGGAAATAATATTTTTATCAAGGCCTGTGCTGATTTCAATCGCTTGTATCGCAATTAGAACGCAGAGAAAAAACTTGTATGTATGATGAAGTTGATGTATTTTAGTATGAAATTATTGTTTCGTTTCATTTACGATTATTTTATTTCATTTATAAAAAAAAAAAAAAATTACCGTTCAAAAATATAATTGTTCAAAATTGTTTTTTTCTTCAGTACTATCGCCTTCTTCGTTTTCGGAAGCGTTTCCCTAACACCCAGGTATAATACAGCGAGTTCGTCATTATGTTGGGCTTTAAACAATGCTTCGAATTTCATCCATAGTTTTAACAAACTTGAATAACGGCTTAACCCCCAAAACATTATCCTGATCCATGATTTGATTTTGATTTGATTGTCTACGAGTTTCATAAAACAGCATGAGCATTATTTTCCAGAGATGAAGTTCATATAAAAAATGGATTTTGATAAATACGTATGATGGATGTTTCTCATATAAACTGACCGGACTCAATTTTTTTTCCGAGGAGGGTAGGCTGTAGCGGGCTTTTCCGTTTAACTTTCGAGCCTGTTCAACTGAGGAAGTCAGCCGACAGTCAACGACAAAAGTAATTTAACATAAAAAAATAAACAAAACATGAATTATATTAACTTTGTCTTCTGGGGAATATAAATCTAACTATACGTCAATTATTGGTACTTGTATTCCAATGGAGAAAATGGTTTGCAAATATTTTAGTGTATATCAACTTTTGTCGTTGACTGTACCTATACTACTTAAGTACTTATACCAATGACTTGCATATTACGTTACTAATGTAAAAGTAAAGTAAATGTAAAAGTCTTACTTATAAAATCTAGTTTACACTTTTTTTTTTTCGTGCGAAAGGCTTTTCGCACGAAAAAACCCCCCGGATTACGGATACCCCCCCGCCGGCCAGCGGGGGCGCTAATGCAAATATATAATCAAATTTTCAATAATTAAAAACAAATGATGCATGCAATAACTGATTGCATGCATCATTTGTTTTTAATTATTGAAAATTTGTCTATATATCTATCTATATAAAACAAAGTCGTGTTAGTGATGATCTCTTGTAGCGATACCACATATACCCAACGCCATCTGGTGATAACAACTTGAACTAATTCGATACTACTAATACGTCACTACCGATCCTGAATCGCGAAATTGAATTTCGCGCGCTGGTATAACATATATACAACATCCCAACGGCAACCATTGGGCCGCGGCCCGCTAGGCGTGACCACCTTGCCTGGTCGGAGGATCCTCCCTTTGTGTTGGAGGAACATGAAACCCCTTTCGTCCACAGTGGTGACCCTGACACGATATGATCACGTAACCTTCGCTGAACATATCAGCAGCATTCCTATCGCCACCATCCCATTCACTTCTTCCGCATGAGCGGTAATTAAGTCTTCGCCATCCAGCAGCTTCGGCCTCGACCGGGATACCAAAGCATGCAGCGACCGCTGCAGCCTGGTTACCCTTTGGCCACACCAGCGCCTAAGGCACAGCAAACTGCACTTACGGTTCACGTAGGAAGAGCATATCTCCTCTCCCGTCTACGCAGCAGCCAGCCACTACGCAGCAACTCACCTCGACTTAATGGGGACTCACCTCGACCTACTGAGAAATTGCCCCGACTCACTGAGGATTTCACCGATTCAGGATAGCACCGCAGCTCCGCACTCAGCCCCGCATCTTCGGGACCAGCGGTAGTCCTGACTCACTGGGACTAGCAAAGAAGACTGTTCCATCAATGGAACCCGCGGCATCCAGTTCCGGCTCAATGGAGGTACCCATCACTGGCACTGGCACGCTCCACAAGAGAGCTAAGACAGCCGACTCAGCGCGATAAACCTGCACTGACGATGGGTATATGTGGTATCGCCACACGCTTACTAACGCTAGCTAACTCGAGACCGGGTGGACCAATTTTCATGATATTTGATTTTTTAATTTGTCTCCGTCTATACTGTGCCATTCTGTGGTTTTTTTTGCGGGAATCTCCACGGCTGCCCCAGCACCGGCCAGGGGGGGGGGGCTGGTATGTCGGACTCGAATTGACTGAAACCGCACGCCATTCGGGTCTCTAATGCCGTGGTTTAAGGTGATTAAATAAGGCAATCCCCTCACACCTCGACTAACCTTGACCATCTACGGCTTTGAGATGGCCCCCTCAGGATACTGTGCAAATATGAGACATTCACGAAATGAATTCGGCTGATAAGGTCACCAACATAACTTGATTCTAAGGTGGAACAAAGTTTACCGAGTCAGTTGTTAACAAATTAGAGCAAAGGCTTGTACGGACACTAGATATTATTATTTGCACTGTTATACGGACAATAACAGAGTATATTTCGTTGCACAGGTGCCACGTATTGCACTTCTTTTTTATAAACACGCCAATTATTTTTTTTATTTCAATAACGTGTTATAATTTATTGAACTTTCGTTATTGTTTTGTGAAGGCAATTAACGTGAAAAATATTGTAACAGTGTTTTTGTAACGACATGTTCATGTTTGATGTTTATCTATTTTACTTTCTTCCTTGTGGTTCTTGTGTGGTCTTTCGGACTTCACCTCACTGACTGACTATGTTGCCGGAGAACTAGCTACCTACGTTCTAGGGCATAATATCTGAGACTCCGATTGTCATTGACCGTAAACGTTGGCGACCTCGACGTGATCAAAGCCTCCCCTATAGATAGGCGGGCGCAGTATGGGTGAAACTATCGTCGGGTTTTTTGGGTCCTTAGCAGGTATGATTGACAGAAGATTTAGAAAGCCAGTTCGGAAAAGCAAACAGAAAGCACGACTGCTTAGACTAAGTAACATTCTATCTAGGAATTTGAATTTAGTCCTGACAATTATTGCTCTTCTACTGGTCCTCGAGGCAGTGTTTTTATATATAATTTACGTTCCATTTTAGAGTTATTTGGATCCCTGTTGTTAATATTATCTTACCGTGTTCCAAGCCCTGTAAGTACATAAATTGTTAAACGAATTAATTTTTGAAGCATTTGCTATGCTAGCCTGTAAATTTCAATTTGAAACAGTCAACATCCCGCCCTAGATAAATATAAATTAAAATTACGCAGTAATTAACATTAAGAAGAGTTTTGAATAACTAAGATGTTATTCCATTCCTATACCTAAATTATAAATAGAACAAGTAGATATAATTAATTATTAAACTATAACAAAACCGTTTAAAAATCACGACTGACCTGCCAAAAACCCCTTTGTCTTTGTGTGCCTAATTCGCTAACTAAAACATCGGGTTTGATACATTGAGAAATTGATTGACTCTGTATATATTATTTCACATTTGAAAATGGAACAACTATTCCGATTCCGCTGTAATATAATATCATTTTTACCATGAAATATACATCCGGAATTCCGGGCCCGCACGAAACAATAACGACAGAATGAAGTTACTTCGGATTGCGTTCTTTCAATCGGGACCATAAAGTATGTTCGCGGCTGAATCAAACATATCAAGGAGGTTTTCGTTTACAATAGACTTCTATTTAAGAATGAACTATTATAAACCAACATATAAAAAAATCCGTTCCCGCAGGGGCAACGCACAGGTAGATTTCGTGAAACAATTAATATGCTAACTCAACTGACATATTTACAAAGAACGTGTTTGATCACTATGAACAAAGACCACATGAGCTGGATGATACTTGTCTTGCAGATTTTGTAGCAATGTACAACTACTCGACTCGACGTAAGAAAAACGAAAAATAAATGCCCCAGCGAGTATTCTACCCAAAAAGTACTTGCGCAATGATAAATCTGGTTTCGGGAATGATGTTGCCAAATTGAGAAGTCGGAAATTTCCGTACCGCACTATTTTTTTTCTTTTACTCGAAAACGGTAAATTTGAGCAAAAAACGTTTCGGACATTTCTTTTAGAGCAAAAAATGAAATGGCTTCTTCTATGACCCACGCCGAGCGCATTTTTAACATGTTTAATTATTTTTTCTCGAAAACGGTAACTTTTAGCGAAAAACTTTTCGGACATTTATTTTAGACTTAAAAATGGCCTATCGATTAAAAATATTTCCGATGGCAAGAATGTTCACCGGTTAGAAGTTATGATTTTTTTCCCGAAAAATTTTGGTTTTTCCCCCCTCCACTTTTAGTTAAAGTTTTAATCTTATTGGTTTATAATTAAAAGTTGTTGCTATTCATGTATACTATGGGATAAAATTAGAACGGTTCGAATATCTTTCATGGAACGTGAAATTTTGAGGAAAAACTGATTTCACAAAAAGTGAGGCCGTACCGTCCCCTTAGGCCGGATTCCACCCGTTCACGAACTTAAACTAAGTTTACACCCAAGCAATTTTTGACCGCAGTTTGAAAGCGATCGAGACAAAAAAGCGACCGTGAGAGTGCCGCAAATTTTGGGAAGTGGAACCATACATACATATATATATATATATATAAACTTTTTGACCAGTGGTCATTTCGGACTCAGGGGGTCATAACTAGACCTCCTATGAAGAATTTTTTTTTAAATTCGACAGTAGTCAAGAAACCATTAGGTAGACCGTAGGCCACCTGTCACCCCAGCAGAAGCAGGCCGGGACGGTGGGGCGACTAGCGCCCCTCCCCCAAACCGGGGCAAGACGGGGACACCGTGGTTCCCAAACCCGAGGGGGCCATCTCGAAACCAGAGATGGCCCAGGGTCAGTCGGGGTGCGAGGGATATGCTCTATGGGCAACCTTACACCCTGGCGTCTGTAGACCCGAGACGGCGTGCGGTTTTAGTCGGTTCAAGCCCGACATAACCGCCCCCGCTGGCACGCGGGGGGGTATCCGAAGGGATTTCCGCACGATAAAAAAAAAAAAAAAAAAAAAGGTAGACCGTACTCCTCTGCTTTCAGAGGAGACAGGATGAGCGATGCTGTTAGTGGTGAGATGGCCCAGGGTCAGCCGGGGTGCGAGGGATATGCTCTATGGGTAACCTTACACCCCGGCGTCTGAAGACCCGAGACGGCGTGCGGTTTTAGTCGGTGCAAGCCCGACATAACCGCCCCCGCTGGCCGGCGGGGGGGTATCCGAAGGGATTTCCGCACGATAAAAAAAAAAAAAAAAAAAAAAGGTAGATCGATTTCATCGAAATCTACCTAAAATACATTCTGTATTGGGTTTAGATAACCTTTCAACCTTTCGAAATAAGTCGTATAGTATTGTTTTATTTTTTTTTGGCTTGTGTTCTGATTTTTGCGGTTTTAGGTCGTTTCATGTCCCGTGTTTGGGCCCGATTGCGTGATAAGTGCGTTTCATGATGCCGATTGCCCGAAATTTCAGTCCGCAATTGCGGAGGTACGTTTCATGGTAAGATTGCAGATTGTTTTCAGTTAGAATTATAACCAGTATGACTCGGAATAATGTAAGGATTCTAACGAACATCTAAACAGAACTCACATACTTACCCTAAAAGCATTAAGCTCCTTTTTGGGCAATTGTGTAAAATTTATAAAAATAGAGGAAAGCCTTTGAAACATTGTTGTATATGTCTATCATAAATAGCGGTGGTCATTGTCGAAAGCAGATAGTTAATGAAACGAGCTTAAGGTACAAAAGTAGAGATTTCTAGCTGGTTATTACAGCACGAAGACATTATGTAATGTTCATCATTTTTTAAATTAATCTGGCTGTATGATTGTCTGCAGCCAGGAGCCAGTAGTAAGTCTGGATATTAATAACGGAAAGCTCCTGAATGTTTAAAGTTAAAAATAACTACTAAACATTTTCAATGCATGACCATAAATAATAACTTTGGTATTATGCAAACAAAATTATGTATATTATACAAATTACCGGTGATGTTCTTTAAGCTGTTTCCTATGCCATACGCTTGTCTGCTTGAAAAACAAAATTTTGAATATTTAATGCTATTTATTATATATATTGCCGCCAATGGGTCCGATAAATATTTTTACGACGTATTTATTGTTGCTATTAGCACAGATGAAAAAACTAATATAATGGTTAATAATTTTCAAATATCTATTATATCTTTCAAATTTCCGATGAGGGTAGGTTTAGTTAATAGCAAATACACACATTGGACAAACTTTACCCAATGAACCTTGCCCAAATAATTTCCTTTACAAATACTTCGACAACATTATGTGATTGGACAATGTGAAGACGGTCATATCATAATAAGGATATTAAAAACTTGATGTACTTATAACATAATTTGTTTCTAATATTTTGATACGAATACCAATAACTCAGATCACATTGGACTACTAACTTTTAAACTTTCGCGTTCCATGATATACAATAATTCCCCATAAATTATTACACATTGGACTAGTTCTAAGTATTTATATCAAGTTCATATTTTGGTTTTTTATACGTCCTAGAATATTATTATTGACATAGTTGTAGGTAGTCTTTCACTCCAATGGATCAAAGGACACAGCGGTTCCCTAGGCAACGACGCGGCCGATGAACTGGCCAGAAGGGGAGCCGAAATAGAGACCTACAGGGTGGAACCCGTAATACCAATATCGGCAAACCAGCAAAGATGCTGGTTGAGACACAGAACAAGGAAACTACACGCCGAAATGTGGGCGAAGACGAAGGAATGTCGCCAATCGAGAGAGGCAATGCCATCTCTAGACAGACGACTCTCTAAAAAACTGCTGCGCTTAAATAGGGCGGACCTACGGTTTGTAGTAGGGACCATAACAGGGCACAGTAATCTTAACAAACATTTGTATGTTATAGGTCTAACGGACAGTCCATTGTGCCGGGCGTGCATGAGGACTGACGAAACACCGGCCCATGTTGTTATGAACTGCAGCGAGGTCGCGGAACAACGGGCACAACACCTGGGAACACCAAGCGCACTGCGAGAGGCCTGCAGCAGACCCGGCAGCCTGGCCGCTTTTTGGAAGGAGCTTGGATGGTTGGAGTAGGGCAGTGGATACACTAACCACATCACGCAAAAAGGCCCAACTATAAGGGACCACATGCGGAAAATGAGCCCGCGTAAAGAAGAAGAAGAAGAAGAAGGCAGTCTTTCGTTCTCCAAAGCGCACTATTTTAATATCTAATAAGCCGGCTGAAATCGTGAAAGGCTTTCGTGCCGGTGTATAATTATCAATCCTTTGACGAATATTATCAAAGGCTTCAGGGAATGTTACGCATTAAAATCATTTTACCGAAAATCGCAGTTTATTATGTGTTATTTTAATACTTTTATTTTATTTTTATATTTGGGACACGTCAATTTGACTTCACCTCGCCTGATGGTAAGCTGAAGGTAAAGTCTCAGGTAAGAGGGTCACCATTACATACACGTATCATGTTAACAATGGTGGCACTCAGCTTGACGGCCTCATCAGAAGAGGATTGTCGTCGCAGCACCGCGTGACACCCACCGGTCCCACTATAGTGCTGCGACCACAATCCCCCTGCGCGGCTATGCATTTGCTGACCCCTGAACGCAATCAAACCGAAATTGGATTACTATGGAGGGTTTTTCGCAATCGTGCACGGTGGTACCTACCCGGCCGAATTTTGTGACAAATTGGTGTCATCAAATTTCTACCACCAGTAATTACCGAAACTTCATGCTTTCAATAAGCATGAAGTTTCGGTGTGTTTTATAGTTTTTGAAGTACCTTCAAGCCCTAGGATACCATCTTGGTTACCATCTTGAGCAATCCTTTGATGCTTATATTTCTATCGGTTCTGTCACCTGTCTGCCCGTGGACCTAACAGAAGTAGGCCCGAGATAGTGGCGCAACGTGTTCCGCATGCGTCTTTCTTAACGTCTGCCCCCCGAGTTCCGCAGCCAGCGGCGAGGGGGCCGCAGACTTGTTTACTACGCCCAGGACTACCGACCTTCATGATCGGGGCCTGAGGACAGCAGTCGGCCGATTCGCCGCCGTGTCGTGTAACACGCCTGCCATCTGGCCGAAACGGAATCAAACCCGACTCCAAAGGCGAGGCCGCGATGGCGGCCGAAGTCCGCCGGCAACCCAGGGGTTATCCTTCCGAGGGCGTACCCGGGGTACCCGGCAATGGGCGCTTGGGAAGGACACCGTGTGGTTTAAGTCGGTTCGATTCTGTCATACCCATCTCATCGCTTTTTCACGGTGAAACCACATGTGGTATGACTATTAGTCAAAGCTTGTATATAGGTGCAGACGTCCTTCATTGTTCGCTGTGGTGCCCTCTATGCTGCATCGTCACGAAAACATTATTAACAAAACCCGGTTTAGTGCCTCTGGTTTCACTTCATTTTTCCGGGCTGCTGAATTGGATAGCGAGACGGGGCATGGATGGGCTACAGAGGAAGCCGGTACCTGAGTACATGATGGTACATGGTACCAGGCGCGCAGGGAGCGCAATTCATCAGCTCAGAAATTGATGAAGGCGTAGCCAGAAGTCAGGCCCAATACATCAAGTTACAGGTTACATCAATATGCGTCATGGGTCTAACCTCATAATAACTTCGTACAACCTGGCAACGTTCATCGCATTAGATGGTAACGTAGATAAAGTGTTGCGTAAGTTTATGTTCTTTTGGCAAAAGTCCACGTCGATGCTGTGGATTAATTAGATCCTCTGCATTGGATTCGCAAGGTTCACCTTCAATTAGACTATATCCTTGAAAAGGCCCGTTCATAGGGGACCTTATTGGGGTCAAGACTGGTATTATTTTTAGTACTTATGACATGTCTTGTAAGTTTTTCACCATCACGTCAACGAATCTCCATCTAGTCGATGTTGTGCAGAAAGTAGATAAATTACTGCTTAAATGAAACTATCAATCTGTTCAGGTATTTAAATGTTATGATGTAATGAAAAGAGTCGTATAACAGGAAATAGAGAAGGTATAGCTTCCGTCCACCTACATAAACAGAGCACGTTGCTGCTTAAATGTCGATTGTGAGTCATTGGAGATATTTTAGAATGTAGCAACATTGACAAGAGTGAAACATTTTAGGACGGTCGGGTCGACGAAATCTTTATAGCCAGTAAAAGGGATTGCTTCATTAAAGGGATGGATCGAGTACAGAACATTGCATCGGATTTATCGCTTTTTTATGTATCACGCTTAATTTGTTGGTTTTAAAGCTTGTCAGTGGTTGAAGTATAATGCAGCCTTTAGCGGTTACTTTTAATCGAAAAATACAAGCAACTATATTAAGAAGTTATATTAATAAAAACAAACACAATTATAAAGGAATTATGTTGTTTTAATCTCTCACTCTCTCTCTTTAATCTTATCTCAATATTTACTCCATTCCTGGCTTTATCATATTATCATCTAAATATTCTAGCTTAAAAATGGGCAGCGTATAATAACTATTAGAACCGGATATTTCTTGAACAATATTTATAGTACGCGCAATACTTTTAATTAATCCACGCTACTCCGAAGTGCTGCAAAAACGTAAAACATTTATAAAACCCACATTAATCTATAGCCTTACGATATTATAGATTTCACAAAGGATGGATAATGAAATAGTATTTTTTCATTGGCAGCATATTGCACAAGGACGCGACGGAAGCAACTACCAACGTGCCCCTCGGAAGCAATTTGCTGATATTAAAACGTAATTTTACCTAAATTGTCATAGCGAGTTATTTTACGAGCCGTGTTCAACATTGTGGGGTTGTTATATTGTGAGCTTTTATTTGGCACGACGTTATCATGAAAGTGTTTTCGTTGTCTAATTTGTTTATAACAGTTTTAACCCGTTTTATTTAAGATTTCATAAGTTAAATCTTAAGTGTATTTATTGTACCTGAGTTACGGATATCATTGTTTTTGAAGCCATCCCGGACAGTTTTGAGGTACCAGTATGCTCCCGGGGTGCTTGGTTGGGTGCACCCTGGGCAACGGAGACGGCAGCGCCTCTCTCCTAGGGTGGGAGAGACGCTGCCGCCTACGGCCAACTCGACCGAGGCGAGGACGGCCTTGTTGAGGGCTGTTCGGAAGCTTTCCACGTGTCCCTCTGATTAGCAGATGGCACAGTGGAGAGCAAGTAAGGGGGCCATCTCGAAACTGGAGATGGCCCAGGGTCAGTCGGGGTGCGAGGGATATGCTCTATGGGTAACCTTACACCCCGGCGTCTTAAGACCCGAGACGGCGTGCGGTTTTAGTCGGTGCAAGCCCGACATAACCGCCCCCGCTGACCGGCGGGGGGGTCTCCGAAGGGATTTCCGCACGAAAAAAAAAAAAAAGGTACCAGTATGCTCCCGGGAGAGATTTAGAACTCTCTCGGCCCGCCGAGCCCGCAACATGCTCGTCGCGCGTCGCAGGCGACTCAGGCGCCGGAGGTCGCTTAACGACATCCGGCAACTGAGTCGACTTGAAACCGGAAATGGCCCAGGGTCAGTCGGGGTGCGAGGGATATGCTCTATGGGCAACCTTACAACCTTAAGACCCGAGGCGGCGTGCGGTTTTAGTCGGTTCTAGCCCGACATAACCACCCCCGCTGGCCAGCGGGGGGGAATCCGAAGGGATTTCGGCACGATAAAAAAAAATGGTACTAGTATGCTAGGCCACGCCGCAATAGCGGTGGTAAGGCCCATCATGGAAGATTGGCTGGAGAGGCGACACGGAAGCCTCTGGTACCGACTGACGTAGGTGATCTCCGGTAAGGAGAACTTCGGGGACCACCTGCATCGGATCAGGAAGGAGCCAACGCCTGAGTGCCATCACTGCGACGCTAGCGAGGACTCGGGGCTGCACATGCTGGCGGACTGCCCGGCGTATAAGGCGCCGAGGCGTGACCTCGTGGCAGTCATCGGGGTGGGAGTCCTCTCGCTCGGCAGCATGATTGCGGCAATGGTGCTAGGCGCGAGCGTATAGTGGTTCACAGTATTTTTAATAGGTCAACTTTCAAATTTATCAACATGCGTGCTAATTGAGTGTCAGTCCGCAGTATTCCCTGACACGCAATATGTTTTGTATAAATTAAAAGGACTGTTTATGTTTGTCCTGATTTCATTCTATTAATAGTACTGTTATATTTTTTATACATTCAGTACGTCAATTGTCTGCACCCCGCTGGGTGGTGAGAAGTAAGAGTGTTGTTTGTGTATACGGGCCATCCTTCCAGATAATGTCGATCCGAAAAAGGGGGTATCACTCTGGAAGCCTCGACAGATGCTTTTTCACGCCCCGCTAAAAGAAACCAGATTATAAGAAGAAAAAACGTGTATTCACATTTTACACACGTGGCACGACGTACCTTTTTTTTTTTTTCGTGCGGAAATCCCCTCGGATACCCCCCAGCCGGCCAGCGGGGGCGGTTATGTCGGGCTTGAACCGACTAAAACCGCACGCCGTCTCGGGTCTGCAGACGCCGGGGTGTAAGGTTGCCCATAGAGCATATCCCTCGCACCCCGACTGACCCTGGGCCATCTCCGGTTTCGAGATGACCCCCTCGGGTTTGGGAACCACGGTGTCCCCGTCTGGCCCCGGTTTGGGGGAGGGGCGCTAGGCGCCCCACCTTCCCGGCCTGCTTCTGCTGGGGTGACAGGCGGCCTCACCTGCCACCCCCAGGCCTGCGCTCATGGAGGACGGAGGTCGTTAAGCGACCTCCGGCGCCTGAGTCACCTGCGACGCGCGGCGAGCATGTTGCGGGCTCAGCGGGCCGGGAGAGTTCTGAACCTCTCCCGGGCGCGCTCCGCCATCTCCTTCGCGAGCATCACATGCTCGCAGAAGGAGGTGGAGGCAGCCCACGCGCTCGCGCTCCGCACCATTGCCGCAATCATGCTGCCGAGCGAGAGGACTCCCACCCCGATGGCTGCCACGAGGTCACGCCTCGGCACCTCCCACGCCGGGCAGTCCGCCAGCGTGTGCAGCCCCGAGTCCTCGCTCGCGTCACGGTGATGACACTCAGGCGTTGGCTCTCTTCTGTTATGTTATGTTATGTAGCTACCTACTTAAAAAGCCTTTTCAAAAACAGGCGTTTAAAATTCGTACACAAAATTTTGTGAACGTGCCGTAGACCGTTGCATAATTGCTTTAACGGTTGTCGATTTAGGTCATGTTTACCATAAAGCTGCATTGTCATCGGAACTGAACTAACACGGATAAATTCTACTCCGTAAGATAAGAGGAACTGGTTCTAATTTGGCTTGTAGGGCTTGACTTTCACAAACAAACATACATTATGTAGTCAAAGTCCGCGCCAGGGCCTCCGTTATTTAGCAGGTGCACCAATTAGCAGGTGTGGTTGGCCTGGGCCCCAAAGGTGTTAGTAGGACCTGTACCTGTACACCCGAGAAGTAGCAAAATCAAAAGAAAACTTTTTGGGGTGCTGACGATGCTGTAGAACGCGTTAAAAATGGGTGAAGCTAGGACCGGATAAGATAGGACTTTCCCCGCTTATAATATATAATATATATACGCCAATGTGATGTTGACTACTTATTTACTTTTTTATTTATTAATTCTAAGTACCGCCCTGAGTTTTTAAAATTTAAAACTTTTTACAATTTAAAATTAATAAAATAAAAATTGCTTGGTAAATATTTCCCCATCAAACTCTGGTTAGCTGAGTACTGAAAAGTTTTCATTGTAAACGAAATAAAATTTTGTACCGCCTACAAAAATTTCAAATTCTGTTGGCTTAACTAAGAAGACGAAACTCATTATTGAGTATAAAGTATTATTTTGTTTATTTTAGTATTACCAGTTACGTAAACAGAAAAAAAAAACGATTAGAGATTGTATGAAACGAAAAAAATAAAATCGATGACCTGAAATGGCTCTCTCTCTGTGATATTTATGGGAAATCACGTTAACAAGATCGTAAACATGCTGCCAGCAGGTGAGAATTTCTAATATAACGAAATAACCAAACACCAAAATCCTTATTTATCTTTTATTTATACACCAATAAAAATATCCAATATAGTTAGTTATTATTATTAAACGCTTACTGCATCCCAATCTATTATCGGAATCACTGTAATTCGGCGCACTGCTTTACGATCCAGATTTTTAATGCGACATAAAGCCAATGGCCTACTGCCCACATCAAAAAGTTATTATTTATCACATAAAACTCCTGACGCACAACAAGTAACACGTTATGGCTTTTCACGACGCATAAAAACGTATTTTTGTGCAATAAACTGTACAGGGGATGATTTATTTTTGATTGGATATAACCAATGAAAATCATTGCGTGATATGTATCTATTAGTTGTAAATCGTTTATCCTTTTTAATCACGGTCTATATTTGTATAAAGCTACAAATCTGAATATTTGATTCAGTACTCAACGTTGTAAATAAAGATTCTTACTTACTTGCGAATTCAATACACGCTATATTTGGGATGAAATATAATTTCGAAACGCTTGGCGAGTCGTGGGGGAAATGTTGTCACCTTGACAAAGGCAAAGAATTCATCATTGAAGATTTGTTTCTGCACAAGAAGTTACTTATACTTATTGTGTATTACTTATAATAAAATTTAATATCTCCATTGGATTCTCCAACACTCATCCATTAGTGCTTTTATTACCTTATGCATTAGTGTACACTTATGTCGGAGAGTCTAGTATCTGAAAGTTGCGATTATGGTATTGCCGAGTAACAATTGTTTTAATTTAGTTCATTTTGTATGTATGTATGTTTATTTTGATTGTGTGTAGCTGTGATGCAATGACAGATGTCACATGAGATTGGTGCTGAAAGGGGCATTCCTAAAACGGACAATGGAACTGTCGGTCAGCTAACGTCACTTTAGTTAATCCTATTTATTCCTAATTTAATTTTAAAATATGGTGAATATCCTTGAAGATTTTGTGGAACAAAGTTATTGTAATAACAATGACTAGAGTACTGTACCATAACTGACTGTGATGTTTGAAATATACTTATATTCGATCATAGTTCTGACGAACGTGGAAATCGGGCTCTCTCAGCGGGTCTCCCTGAGCCGAGATGAGCTTTCAGCTCGGATGCCGGCGTCCGCTTACTCCTTCTCGTTTTGGTTCGGCTTATACGGCTTTTATGGTTAGTGCCTTCTAACCCAACCCCGAGAGGAAACCCTGCGCCAGAGCCTCGTCCGTCAATGAGCAGGTCAGCCTTGCAGGTGAGGTTGACTTGGCCACGAACGTCTTGGTGGGTCTGTTTTTGCTTGAAACCATCAGTGTCGCAACAGACTAGACGTTCAAATCACGTTATATTCGTGGCTCTCAATATTTTTTGTATTATTACTCGTTTAGTAGTAATAACGGAACCCTCTTAAATGTTATGGTCCATTGGTTTTATATCTAAGAAGATATGAAATATGAATGTAAAGGAAGGCCTTAACATCGATATTTTCATACCTTAAGTAACTTAACCTGAAGGAATGGCTTCACTCTCGAATATTATAATATGTTTATATAGCACTGAAGGAACTTCCGCTAACATACCCCTGAAGGTAGGCAGGAAATCTGTCGACTGCTCACTTTAATTATGAAATACATAAAATATATAATAATAATAATAATAATAATCGCATGCTACACCCGCGCTCGTCTGTTATGAGACTGTACATCCCACGGAGGTGGGGGGGGCCGAGGCTTTTTAAAAGAACCTCCACAACCGTGAGGTGTGCAGACTTAGGGATTATTTCCAGAGCAACGAATGCGGGATGCATCGTGATGTGGTGGCAGTAGATAAGGGTCTCACTCCGCTCTCCTTGGCGAACGAGAACTGGCGCAGACCGACGGTATTGAGCGTCACGGACCGCAAGACCGTATGGGAGGGCAAGGAGCTGCACGGGAGGTTCTATCGAGCCTTAACAGGGCCCGATGTGGACCTTCTGGCCTCGGTGAACTGGCTACGCTTCGGGGACCTCTTTGGGGAAACTGAAGGGTTTGCCTGTGCAATTGCTGACGAGGTCATGATGACGAACAACTATCGGAAATATATCCTGAAGGACGGTACGGTCGACATCTGTCGGGCATGCCGTCGTCCCGGAGAGTCACTCAGGCATATTATTTCGGGTTGTTCTCATCTGGCCAACGGCGAGTACTTGCACAGGCATAACCTAGTGGCCAGGATCATCCACCAGCAACTTGCTCTTCGATATGGCCATGTTGAGTCTGAGGTGCCGTACTATCGGTACACACCGGTGTCGGTTCTTGAAAATAGTCATGCATTGCTCTACTGGGACCGCTCTATTATCACGGACAGGACTATTGCTTGCAATAAGCCTGATATCGTGGTAGTCGACCGGCCCCAGCGCCGGGCAATGATCGTTGACATCACCATCCCGCATGACGAGAACCTCGTGAAGGCTGAGAAGGACAAAATCAGCAAGTATCTTGACTTGGCTCATGAGGTTACCGCCATGTGGGATGTCGATTCAACGATCATTGTCCCGATAGTCATTTCGGCGAACGGGCTGATAGCGAAGAGCCTCGACCAACACCTCAAGAGACTCTCGCTAGATGGTTGGGTCAAGGGTCAGATGCAGAAGGCGGTCATCCTCGACACGGCACGCATTGTCCGGAGGTTTCTCTCTATGTGACCCCGACCGCCGGTAGCTTGGGCCCTGCCACGCTACCGGTGGAGCACTATTTTTTATATTTTTAAATAGATGTTTTTTTGTTTTAATATGTATTTAAAAATGTAATTTATAAGTAATTTTAAAGTGAATAAAGAGATAGAAGAGAGAGAGAAGAGATAATAATAATAATATGCATGCGCATAAATTTTAAAATAAATAAACTTAAATATCTGATGTAATAAAATACAAATTCTAAATACCGTGCTTTTGCGTTTTCAAGGTTTCCAAGGTTCCCAATAACAAAAAAATTGTCTATCACAAAATTATTATCAACAAGATTAGCGGCAAAACAAATGAATCCAAAGCTTCTTCATAATTAAATTCATATAGCAGACGGTGGCACAGACTCAGTATAACCAGCTCACGATTAAATTGTGTCTCATCCTTCCATCCTCTCATTCGATCACATGTTGTTCACTAACTTCAATTCATTGTATACCCTGTTTAATACCGGTTCGCTGTCCCAGGGGACACTATTTATATGGCCATTACCCTGGAAGAGTGTAGATCGACAAAGTGTTAGTTTTAAATGCTTTTAGCTTGAGTCTCTTGTGGTTTCTGTTTGATTAAGTGTTGTTTAATACAGTTTGCTTTTGTTGTTAGTGTAAAGTGTTGATCCTGGTTCTACTT
Source organism: Cybosia mesomella (assembly GCA_946251805.1). NCBI lineage: Eukaryota > Metazoa > Arthropoda > Insecta > Lepidoptera > Erebidae > Cybosia > Cybosia mesomella. The sequence continues at coordinate 20,693,090 of OX276405.1, read as the reverse complement.
ACCTTGGGTCGTGTAATCATTAAACAGTCTAATCTTACCGTCTAAAGGTTTTAGTTAAGTTGTTTAACAAAGAAAAATAATACGTTTTTAGGCGGTTGAAATACGGTTTTTCTAATACTAGGTCCACACTAACCAAGGCCCATCATGGAGGATTGGCTAGAGAGGTGACACGGAAGCCTCTCGTACCGACTGACGCAGGTGATCTCCTGGAAGGGGTGCTTCGGGGACCACCTGCATCGGATCAGGAAGGAGCCAACGCCTGAGTGTCACCACTGTGACGCGAGCGAGGACTCAGGGCTGCACACGCTGGCGGACTGCCCGGCGTGACCTCGTGGCAGCCATCGGGGTGGGAGTCCTCTCGCTCGGCAGCATGATTGCGGCAATGGTGCGGAGCGCGAGCGCGTGGGCCGCCACCACCTCCTTCTGCGAGCATGTGATGCTCGCGAAGGAGATGGCGGAGCGCGCCCGGGAAAAGTTCAGAACTCTCCCGGCCCGCCGAGCCCGCAACATGCTCGCCGCGCGTCGCAGGCGATTCAGGCGCCGGAGGTCACTCAACGACCTCCGTCCTCCATGAGTGCAGGCCTGGGGGTGGCAGGTGAGGCCGAGGACGGTGGGGCGACTAGCGCCCCTTCCCCAAACCGGGGCAAGACGGGGACACCGTGGTTCCCAAACCCGAGGGGGCCATCTCGAAACCGGAGATGGCCCAGGATCAGTCGGGGTGCGAGGGATATGCTCTATGGGCAACCTTACATCCCAGCGTCTGTAGACCCGAGACGGCGTGCGGTTTTAGTCGGTTCAAGCCCGACATAACCGCCCCCGCTGGCCGGCGGGGGGGAATCCGAAAGGATTTCCGCACGAACAAAAAAAAAAGGTACACACTAACCGAACGAATGCAGATAAGTGAGATTCGTCCTCATAATGGCACGCTCGACAGTATGGGGTGATCGACGAATCCAATTCGCTTGCTTTTGCCATTATTTTGCTTTGACCCTTGTTCGTTTGGTGTGCGTGAACGGTATAATAATGCGGGCTTAGCCGTGGAAGTAACACCTACTAATTGAACGACCTCAAATAACTATAGGTCGTACGGTCTATGAGAGTACCAAAGGATCTCCTTCCTCTTGCCGGCGGCGCGTTCTGCACTAGAAGTGGCAACACAGTCACTGTAGGTAACTATTTACCATCATGTAGGCTGTGTGCTCGCTACTTTTATATTTTAAAAAAAGAATTCGATCTTAGCAGATATCAAGTTTTGATTTAAATTCCGAATGTCATCAAATCATAGGACAACTTTATAAAGCAACGCATGTCAAATGTCACAGCTGACATTTCTAGATGTCAGATTAGGTTTTTTATCAATTATTGCTTCATACGTATTCCTTTCCAATAATTTGATGTCATTCAGAATATACCTAAATCAAAACCTAGTTGTCTATAACAAATATGACTTCATAAATCTAAAAAAAATGTTTTTTTAATAAATAAGAGCGGTCAATCGAACGTATAAATATTTATATTAAAATCCTTATTATTTTTTATTATAAATAAATGAGAAAATTTAAGGCCACCATTGGGGACGCACATTCTCTACATATGAGGGATTAGTATCTAATCCTAATCAATTTTTTTTTTAAAATTATATTAGTAACCGAAATTACTAATATTCCCCCTAACCCCTCCAGCTAAGCTAAATTGCTTGTGTTAGGAGTGGGTTCACGTCGGTAGTGTAATGGCCAGGATTCGAACCCGGGACCTCTCGACTCCTAAACCACTAAGCTAAGCATTAGGCAATGACTTTAATGTTAACTACTACACTTGCTATACCGAACAAAAATTTGGTATCGCGTAAGACCACAAATAGATTACCAAATTACCAATGTGCAACTTTTGTAGCTGTTACACAGATGATATTACAAAAAGCGCGCTATATCTATATAGATAGTTATCAAAATTCACTCATTTATCTAGTCTTCGTCCCTTACCAAATTCGAAATTCAAAATTCAATCGCACCTCACCCAGGAACTGCGACACTATTTTTATTCTAAATAGTTTGTCTAGTCATATACATAGAAGTCAATGGCTCGAGGGCAAATTTAGCTCCGCTTTAAGCAGGCATCCGAGCCGAGACATTAACGATGTCGGCATTGGGTTTCGAAAAGTCTCAAAAACTGACGAAATAACGATTCCACTTCAACTTTCTAACAATATTTTTTCCTTTGTAGATTTCTTAACAGTTTTATGAACAAATTTCATTAGACTTAAAAGAATATCAAAGGATTCAAACACAAAGTTTGAAATATTTCGGATGTACCTAATCTTGTTTGGTAAACTGGTAATTAATATTGCGATAGATTGAGTGTACAGTGTACAAAGAAGAAAGAAGGCTTTGTGCTACTGGTGTTACAGGTTGTAGGGGTATAATGGCTTGAAACTTTATTGGCTATGTCGCTTCAGTATAACTATTATTGCAACGCATTGATCTTCAGTTTATGATTTCCCTTTACATTCACTGTATACATTAACTAATAGGTTTTATAATCGTGTATTGTAAGTTAATTCACATAATTTAATAATGCTGACGAACAATAGTATTCACGTATTTTTAAAATTCGGTTTTAAACATTTTAGTTCTTTGCAAACGTTTTTAAGCGATTTTTCACACTAGTTTTGTTAAGTAAGTCCAAAAAAGGTATTTTACTCTTAATTTAAACATTAATTAATTAATTGGGTGTTTGCTAGCCCACCAAGATCTTCGGAGTCTAAGACAACGTCACTTGCTAGCCGGTTCACCTGCTGATTGACCTGATACCCATCTCCCAGGCTCTCCTCTCGGGGTTGGTAGGTCAAACGGCATTACATTGAATCTGTACCGCGGTTTAACCTACGTTAAATTTGCATGTTCTGTTTCTGTCATGGAACATAGCATAGGAGCATAGTCGCCTTCCTCTATAAATGAGCTACCTACGGTAAAAAAACAATTTTCAAATCTCTAAAATCGGGCGTATACTTATTAAGATCAGTACGTCTAAATAAACACTCTGTTTAACTTTATAATATTAGTGTTGAATCATACCATTACATACAATGAATGTGTAATAGATTTTTCCAATTGAATAGATGAGGAACGAGTATAAAATAAACAGTTGCTTGGGGAAATCGAATGATTTTATCATTTCCGCTTCTATTTCCTTTCGAGAACATTTTCCACATAACTTACCCTATTTTGTATGCAGACGTTAACATTACATATACCAATAAAAATAACAGAATACCAATTTTTGTATAAATTACTGTCATATGACAATATCACAATCCAATGTAAAGGCCCATTTACACGATGACATTTTCACAAGACTAGGTACATATCAATCAATCAATCAATTAGCCTTTTGCAGTCCACTGCTGGACATAGGCCTCTTCCATTGTACATCATAGCACCCGGTCCTCCGCCTTGCGCATCCAGTCTATCCCAGCTACCTTTTTTAGGTAGTAAGTCTATCTTGCTGGAGGACGTCTTACCTTCCGTTTACCGATTCGTGGTCTCCACTCTAGGACCCGTTTGCTCCATCGGCCATCGGTCCTTCGGCAGACTATTGCCACTTCAGCTTGCTTATTTTGCGTGCTATGTTGGTGACTTTACTTCTTTGACGGATGACCTCATTTCGAATTTTATCCTTCAACTTCAAAGAAACCCCAAGCATAGCTCGCTCCATAGCCCACTACGCGACTTTTAAGTCATGGACTAGCCTCACTGTCAATGTCCACTTTTCGGCACCGTAAGTCATGACAGGTAGGACGGACTGGTCGGACACCTTTGTTTTTAGGTATTGCGTCAAATGGGAGGAGAAAACCCGACGTTATTTGCCAAATGCTGCCCATCCTAATTGAATCCTTTTGGTGACTTCTTTGGTTGTTTCTACCGAGCTGGATAACCTGCCCAAGGTAGACATACTGTTGAACAACTGCGAGTGTCGACCCTTCGACAACCAATCCCCTCGGATACCCCCCCCCCCCCCGCCGGCCAGCGTGGCGGTTATATCGGATTTGAACCGACTAAAATCGCACGGCGTCGCGGGTCTTCAGACGCCGGGGTTTAAGGTTGCCCATAGGGTTGGGTTGCCTAAACCGACACCTCCCTGGGAAAGCTGATCGCCTGACTCAAGGGTTATCGTGTCCTCCCCCTGTTTTCGGATCTCGGACAATCTAAATATTTGCCAGTTTATGCGACTCAGTTCTATCTCCAGTTCGGCGAGGTGATGGTCCAGCCGGAGGGTACTGCAGTTGTACGCTGCCAGCTGTAGTTGTTGTTGGTAGCCTCTCGTAACCCCGCCGTTACTGCGACCGCTACCGTAGTCGGGAATAGTGGGACCACCGGGAACTGAGAGCCTTTTATCGTGGCTTCTGTGCATGGGAGGATTATAGCCTACTGGTACCACGCTGGCCAGACGGGTTGGTAAGGGGTTTTGTTTCGAGTTTTCCTTCTCTTACAACACCTACTCTAGGGTAGGTGAGAAGTTGCCGCTTCCGTTGCCCAGGGTGAACCACAAGGAGGTTTTCTAGCACACACTCTCTAGCACAAACCCAGTTACATACGAAAGCAATAAAATTATATGCAATATAATAACAATAAAATAATTGAACTTCGAGAATTGTAAGCAACTATTTACACGCGGATAATTAGTTCAAAAATTGAATGGAATTATTGAATGCAAACCTCGACGAGAGATAATCGCAAGTTTCTTATGTTTACATACACACCATACGATTATGTTAAGGCAAAATTTGGTTTCAAGTTTTGACTGGTCCCAACAGAGACTAGTGCGTGAGTTTGCAATTTATAGGTGTGTTGCTTTAAGTATTGCACGTATTTGCGTTGGCGAATTTTTATTCAAGTATGAAGGTTTTAGAAAAGAATTGTTTATTAAAAAAAGAGTCAAAAAGTGTTAAAATTCGGTTCTGCTGATTTAATAAAGGTTGTTGACATTTATTGCAGTGCACTTTTGCACACAATGCACACCCAAGGGCTTGTCGGAATCGGACCGACTAAAACCACACGGTGTCCTCCCCAAGTGTCCATTACCGGGCACCCCGGGTAAGCCCTAGAAAGGATAACCCCAGGGTATTGCAGTGCATTCAAATTGTGAATTACAAGAATTGTGATGCACATAATACATACAAAGAATTTGGAGTTGAAGATTTCGAACCTAAGGAAATCATTAACAAAATTAAACCTACCTACCTACCTACTTATAAATAAATTATTTATCTGACCTTACAAACTTTGAGTATTGAATCAAATATTCAGCATTTGTAGCTGTATAGAAATATAAACTAAACGATTGACAACTTATAGAAACATATCACGCAATGATTTTCATGTTCAGTTACTTGTATCCAATCAAAAATAAATCATCCCCTGTACAGTTTATCGCACAAAATACGTTTTTAGGCGTCGTGAAAAGCCATAACGTGTTACTTGTTGTGCGTCAGGAGTTTTATGTGATAAATAATAACTTTTTGATGTGGGAAGTAGCCCATTCGCTTTATATGGCATTAAAAATCTGGATCGTAAAGCAGTGCGCCATATTACAGTGATTCCGATAATAGATTGGGATGCAGTGAGCGTTTAATAAAAATAACTATATTGGATATTTTTATAGGTGTATAAATGAAAGATAAATGGGGATTTTGTGGGTGGTTATTATATTATTAGAAATTCTTACCTTACAGCATGTTTACGATATTAACTTCATGGTTTACTATGAGAGAGAGATAGAAATGGAGTGTATATGGGGCTCCACCAAGATTTTTGAGGCCCATGCCAACATCACCTGCTGATTGACGGAGGAGGCTTTCGTGCAGGCTTTTCTCTCGGTGTTGGGAGCGTTGGTGCTCGAATGAAGAAGAGATAGAGATTCTCCAGATCTGGTCAAAAGCAAAGCTTGCCATATTATGTGAATAACCGTGAACAATAAATTACTAAAAGCGTAATTGTTTTTATTTAGTATGTGAGGCTTATGAAATATAAACTAAACGATTGACAACTAATAGATACATAAATTATTATTAATTATTACATTTATCTCTATGGGCAACCTTACACCCCGGCGGCGTCTGTAGACCCGAGACGGCGTGCGGTTTTAGTCGGTTCAAGCCCGACATAACCACCCCCGCTGCCACGCGGGGGGGTATCCGAAGGGATTTCCGCACGATAAAAAAAAAAAAGGTATGTGAGGCTTGGGGTGCTTGGCTGGGGACCTCCACGCGGTGCACCCTGGGCAACGGAGACAGCAGCGCCTCTCTCCTAGGGCGGGAGAGACGCTGCCGCCTACGGCCAACTCCGACCGAGACGAGGACGGCCCTGTTAAGGGCTGTTCGGAAGCTTTCCACGTGTCCCTCTGATTAGCAGATGGCACAGCGGAGAGCAAGTGAGGGGGCCATCTCGAAACCGGAGATGGCCCAGGGTCAGTCAGGGTGCGAGGGATATGCTCTATGGGTAACCTTACACCCCGGCGTCTTAAGACCCGAGACGGCGTGCGGTTTTAGTCGGTGCAAGCCCGACATAACCGCCCCCACTGGCCGGCGGGGGGGTATCCGAAGGGATTTCCGCACGAAAAAAAAAAAAGAGGTATGTGAGGCTTTTATTTGGTTTACAAAGGTTACCTATTGCTTATATTAATTGCAGGCATTCAAAGCTCATAAAAGTATGCTGTTTAAATTTACGAGTAAGAATAATTGGTAGCTTCTGTTATTATACAAAGATTTGCATTGTTAGTTACATAAGATTTTATTAATACAATAGAATTTAATCATATACATATTATATCTACACTATTCGTGTAACTATGAAAGTAATCGTCTGTGTACCGGTCTGTCTAATACCTTTTTACATCTATACTGCTGGACCAATTTATCAAAATTTGACAAAGAGATAGCTTATAACCTCAAGAAGAGCATAATTTATTTGGTTGAATTGCAATCTCCCACGCTGAAGAGCTAGTTTATATGTATACTATACTGCCTGTGGCTTCACTACCTAATCACGTAAAATTGTTGGCGTCTAAAAATTGTCGCGTAAAAGTGTTTTCCGTATTAAAAGTATCCTGTGTTATTTTTCAGATTTTACGCTATCTCTATACCAAATTTTAACAAAATTGGTTTTGCGGTCTAGACTCTAATAGGTTACAGACAGAGTTAGACTACCTTCGTAGTTACAATAATAGTATGGATTTGCATTCCTTGAATATACAAAATCAGATTTTTGAGAATATCTAAAGCCTTACTCTTCTATATTTTGTTACAAAATAAAGAAAAGCAAGGCCTTAGACTTCCAAGAACCGGTTAAACGTAGCAACCTTCTATTTAAATGGTACTTCTCAGGTCAGCCAGCCCACTAGGAGAAGCATAGCTCTACTCAATCGTGCATGAGTGTACATATTATGTTCGCAAAATCTTCAGTTCTAAATGAAACGGCTACTACAATAAGCCGCAGAACACTGCACTCGAGGTACATCTCTAGAGGTCCTCTACCAATTTGAATACATTCCACTCTGAGGAGTGGCAAAAAGGGTAAAGAAAGTATACCTAGTATTGCATTATTTACGTTTGTTCAGTTTTGCCCAGGTGGGTGGGCCTTTCCGTTGTTGATGTCGATAGGAGTTAATTTGCTATTTTAGTAAGATAAGATAGAAAAGTTCATGTTTGTTTGTTTGTTCGTCTGGTCTACACTGCCGTATATGCCGTTCTTCCGATTAAGATAGAGTAAAAGTCAATCATAATTTATTTTGTTTAGACCATTCAAACAAAATTTTAAAAACGTTCAATTATTACTTATACTTGCGAGAAACCAACAATTAGTGATATAGGCTTTGTCTTTAGGAAAATTTCCTCGTACGAAGCTGGGTCGTTAAAGCTAAGCTAAGGCTCAAAATTGTATGTCAATTTCTTGGATTGTCATAAAAATAGCAATGCAACTATTTATTTGACCCACAAATTTGTAAGAAAGCACTCAGCATGAATTGAATGGAAGCTACCTTTTTGTAGCATGACGGCATGACGATCTTACTGCTTACCGTCACGGTAGTCGGCTTAACTGCCAAGGGGATCCAATAGATATCACATCAAAATAATTCATTAAAACCTTTTGCGATCTGTTAAAAATCGATTACATTTTTTGAAACTGGAAACCCGAGCAAAAAATCCTGCCGTTAATAATTGTATCCTACTTTTTAAACTGTAAGCCGAAGCAAAAATAGTCTTTTTGCAATCCGTTGAAAAATTTATTCCATTTTTCAATCGTAGAACCCAAAAAAAGCTAAAAATATCGAATCTATCCCGAATTTTATCGAGCACCGTACGTGCTCTAATGCGTGTTTTATGCCTGCTCACGATAATGTAATCTCCACTTAAACCTTGTGGTAAGCCCTACTTCAACCGCTCTTTAGTTTCACCCGTTTGAAATGGGTAGCCGGGTAGCCCAAGAATGGGTTAGACACATCATGATGCTCGTATACAAATACAAACGAATACCAAACGTTTTAATTAGAGCATTTCTCTAATTTAGTTTCGCAACGTTAAATACTTTAATTTGAATGCAATGTTCAGTACTCAGGAGAATTCTGTATTATTTTATCTGTTTCAACCTCTCATCATCGTCATCATTATAATCTCAGTGTTAGTTCCGGTTGCATTCGAAGCTTGCACTTTGGACCAGGGATCTTTGGGTCCGGTCTGCCACTCCTTCTCTTGATGGGCACGTTTATTGAAACCCTTCCAGTATTCAGAACTCCAGTACCTACTTCTGAACTGTGGGAGGGTTAAAACGTTTTGAACACGCATTTTGGTGAATTCAGTGCTGCCTTGCTTTTAGTTCATTATTACAAACGTAATATTAGTGTCATGGATATGAATTCCTACCACAACTCAGAATAAATTATTTCTTTTAGGTGTAACAGATACACTTGAAAATACAGAAATAATATTATCATTTATGTGGTCGGTACGGACTTCAATGAGACTGTGTGTGATGAGCAAATACTAGAGAAAGGTTAAAATTATAATATCTACTATTAGGAAATCGCTGCGGGAGAGAAACGAGCTCGTGGACTCCGCGCGTCTAAACACGGATAGATATAGGTTAGAAGTGATAGGTTTCGTGTTAGGTTTCATTAATAATGCATTTTTATAAACTTATATAAAACCTTTAAATTATAAAATCTTGAATTCTACACCGGAAACAATACCCGAATCCAGATCGTTCGCAACTCTGAATATGGTTTAAATATGATTTAAAGTTACTTTTTGTTAATTAATGCTTGTAAACCCTCCCGTCTCCCGTCAATCAGTAGTACTGGAGTTCTGAATACTGGAAGGGTTTCTATATATGCTGATTTGGCTTATTATATCTATATTAATAACGTGTGTTAGGTACATAAATAATGATCATAGATTCTTTAATATTTATTTTGTGTTTATACCTATTTATATTATTTTTTGCCGATACAAACCTTCAAAAATTTATGAAAGAAATGTCTGAATAGATATTAAACTATTACGTCTTTCGTATCCACAATTTACAAATAAATTAACATCTCGGCAAGTTTGCATTACCTTTTAATCGGGTGCACAGTAGGAATTGTTTAGAACGATTTGTTTGAAATCGAGTGTGTGACATTGGGACTCGAACAACACTCCTTCAAACATCTTAGCGATGTTCCCGCTTCCATCTGAGACTTATACCCCGGAGCTCTGGATCCACTTACTCCCTGTCCTCCTATTGATTTGACTTATACGGCTTTTACGGGAGCGACTGCCGTCTGACGCTCCAATTTCGAAAGGAAAGCTTGCGCCAGAGCTTCATACGTCAAAGTGAGGTCCGTGAGCTTGGGTTGGACTCTAAAGGTCTTGGTGGGGCAGATACAACCCAAATTCGATCATATCCCTCTTTTGGTGCTGCGTATATTTTGTGCGACGTACCTACATTTATAGTGGTTCATTTTTATATATTACTAGCTGACCCGGCAGACTTCGTACTGCCTCAATCGATAACAACTTCCATATTTATTCACCTTTTAAACCTTCTCTGGACCTCCACAAATAATTCAAGACCAAAATTAGCCAAAGCGGTCCAGCCGTTCTCGAGTTTTAGCCAGACTAACGAACAGCAATTCATTTTTATATATAAAGAAGATTTTATGTTGTGCCAGAATAAATTTCCTTTCTTCTTTCATATTGGCGCTAATAACATAACTACATAACATTTAAAATGTGAAAGGTATAAAGAGTTAGATTAGAATATAAACTGAAACATTTAAGTGACTGTGTTCAGCAGAAAGTGGTGCCCGGTTATTTTAAGGCTCGCTAATTGGTTGGTCTCGGTTAGACTCGGTTACCCTTGCGGCCCACCCACTTATCTCTCGTTTCAGGCCCCTTTGAGAATAAGATATATAAAACCTGTAGGGTTTGCCGAAAGAAATGCTTAATAAGCCTTACCGAGTAATTCCATTTTTAAACGTATTTGTATTGCTAGAAAAGATATTTTTCCACTTGCCTTATCTAGGTAGGTACTTAGGTTTAAATAGATGCGAATTAAAGGATTGTTTTAATCATAATGGGGTATATGGGGGTAAGATCTTCGAGGCCCAAGTCAACCTCTAGTACAGCTAGTCGGTAAATCTGCTGAGTGACAGACGAGGCTCTGGCGCAGGTTTTTCTTTTGAGGTTGAGTAGTAAGACGGCAGTCGCGCCCGTAATTTGGTTTGAAGGAGTAGGAAAGCTGTCCTCGGGCTCCAAAGTTGCAGATTTAGGGGCAACCGGGATTAACGCTAGGAAGATGAAAAATAGTGTAATGTAGATGAAAAAATAAATAAATTGCAACTCTAATATCAGAAGGAAAATAATATAAAATCTCTTTATTTTCAAGTAACTGGGACTCATAGGGTGAGTAACAATTTGTTAGTATTGGAATTTTAATCAATTTTTATTTATAATATTAATAATTAAATGAATAATTTTAATAAATTAGAAGTAGTAACAACAATTAAACCACGAATAAAGTATTGACAATATAAAATTAAATTAAAATCAAAGTTTTATTTTTATTGAGTATACATTTAGTTGAATTAAAATCAAAGTAAAATTATTACAATAAATTAAATTAAAATCATTATTGAAAACTGAATTGAATTAAAAACAAAGTAAAATTATTGAAATAAATGAAATTAAATTGAAATCGAAGTATATAGGGTAACATGACCCAATGTTGGCACCCCTCCAATTTATTGGCACTCCAATGTTATCAGTAAAAAATATGGATCTAGTTCAACAAACGGTGTTTCTACAAAAATAAAACGAATCTGTAATTAACTAATTTTATAAATTGTCAATACTCAACTGTCAGTAAAATTATTCAGCGGTCAAACTTTCAAATTTCTTTCACGTCGTAACAGGTTTTGTGTTTTGTTACCAGTTACTTAAGATTTTATTAAGGTGAGTGCCACTTTGTTTTAGCTGTTCTCGTGTTAATTTATGAAGGCTACACATGATTATTAATGTTTTTTGGGTTTTGAATAGTTTACACACGTATTTTTGTCCTACTATTCGCAAGGAATAAAAAATGTTTTGAATTTACCGCCATGACAATAACCGGTATACGATTCAAACATAATTCTAATTTATTGGCACTCTGACAATAAATGGGGTTGTATGACAAATATTTTTTTCCATTGGAACCTCATTTTAATCAAGCTTTTATAAGTTTTTAACATCCATACAAAGAAATCATCGTATTTTGTACAAGATTTCCAAATGTTGGCCCCATGCCAATAGTTGAAATCTAATTACTGGCAGTAATGCCAATAATTGGTAAAAGCATGTCAATAATTGGTCGTAGGTGTCGAAAATGAAGGAAAAAAACCTAATAAGAAGCCAGATAAAAAAAGAAGTGAAGTAGGAGTACAAAAACGGAAAAAATATACAGAAGAAAGTATGCAAAAAGCTCTTCAAGCTATTCGAAATACTAAAAAAGGACTGAGAAGGAAGAAAAACAGGAAGGGATAAGAAAAAGAAAAGAAGAGAGAGAGCGAAAGAAATTGGAAAAATCTAAACCAAAAAAAGGAAAGTAGTAATAGTAAACCAAAAAGAGGGACAAAGAAACACATCAGTAATTCAAATACGAAAATATTACAACGAAGCTCGAGTGAAATTACTCAGAGTAAGGATACTTTCTTAAGTGACAAAAACAATGATTTAGATGAACCACAAAATCAAAACCTTGGTGATAAGAGTGATACGGACAATGAACACAGTTTGAACAGGAAATTATAATAACTAATAGGAGGAGGAGTCTTTACTCACACCACAGAAGAGTTGGAAAAACTTTTATTTGAAATGGTAGAATGAAATATGAGGGAGAATGAAGACTTTAAGTTACCTGATTGATGCGCCCTGGGGTTATCCTTTCGAGGGCTTACCCGGGGTGCCCGGCAACGGACACTTGGGGAGGACACCGTGCGGTTTTAGGTGAGACACGACATAACCACCACCGCTGGCCAGCGGGAGGGTATCCGAAGGGATTTCCGCAAAAAAAAAAAAAAAAACCTGATTGATGCTTCATCATCATCATCAACCTATTCTAATCCACTGCTGGACATAGGTCTCCCCTAATGAGCGCCATAGCACCCGGTTTTCAGCTTGCCACATCCAGCATCTGCCCGCAGTCTTTCGCAGATCGTCATCCCACCTTGCCGGAGGGCGTCCTACACTACGTTGGCCGAGTCGCGGTCTCCACTCAAGAACACGTTTACCCCAGCGGTTGTCGGTTCTTCGCGAGATATGGCCGGCCCACTGCCACTTCTGCTTGCTAATTCTTTGAGCTATGTCGTTTGTTTGATGTATTCGTTACGAATCCTATCCTTCAGAGAAACTCCGAGCATAGCTCTTTCCATAGCTCGCTGAGCGACTTTGAACTGGTGGACCAACCCTACCATGAGTGTCCACGTCTCAGTTCCGTAGGTCATTACGGTACATTCATAGTTCACAAAAGCGAGACACAGGGGCTGATTATACTCTTCGGACTTCTGTATAATCTGCCTCACTGTGTGAATGTGGTCTATGGTGCCATATCCTCCGCGGAACCCAGCCTGTTCCGGTGGCTGGAACTCGTCGAGTCTCCTGGCGAGACGATTCGTGACCACTCGTGAAAATAGCTTATAGACGTGGTTCAGGAGTGTAATGGGTCTGTATTTTTTAAGGAGGGTCTTATCACCCTTCTTAAAAAAGAGAACAACCAAACCGCCCCACGCCTTAGGAGTTCTCCCACTGTGAAGGACGGCATTGAAGAGTTTCTGTAGCTCCTGTATGACAGGAGCTCCTCCTGCCTTCAGAAACTCTGAAGTAATTCCGTCCTCACCAGGGGCTTTTCCATTTTTAAGCTTCTTCAGAGCTAACACGATCTCGTCTTGACTGACATCAGGCAGTTCGTCGGTATGGTGGCGTGTCAGGGTGGCTCTGGAGTCATGGTCGTCTCGCTGAGGACGGGGAGCATGTGCAGTGCTCCCCGTATAGCTAATTGATGGTTAAAGTTCATTAATTTAAGACTGAAATAATATTATGTTACCAAAATGTTCCTAGATTACATACCCCTTGTACCTAAGAAATGTACCAAAATGCAATGTAGGCAAGTACCTTTTTTTTTCCTGCGGAAATCCCTTCGGATACCCCCCCGCCGGCCAGCGGGGGTGGTTATGTCGGGCTTGAACCGACTAAAACCGCACGCCGTCTCGGGTCTTAATACGCCGGGGTGTAAGGTAAATAAAATATAATTTAGAGAGCACTAGTTTTATTTCGCTCACACAATATGTAGATATCCAGGGTTTCACAACATCTAGATGTCCTAGAAGATTTTAACACTAAATGCCAATAATAGAGTAATTAGTGCATATTATTGGCACCCCATGCCAGTAGTTGGTCCAACACATGCCAATAATATGTCAAAAGATGCCAGTAAATGGCATTAGGGTGTATTTGAAGAAAACATGTGTAATGCTTTATTTCTCATTTAAGTATTGAAAAAAGGTAGTTAAATATGATCGCCACATTATAGTGAATTTTTACAACGGATGGTATAAACCTCTCTACCCAGATATTAAAAATTTGAGTCAGGTTAAGGTACAGTATTGCTTAAAGTGCCAATAATTGGGTAGTTTACCCTACTTATAATGTATATGTAAATAGTTTAGTGGTTATTAAAGGAGTCGGCCCCACGATCGAGAGGTCCCGGGCTCAAACCCCGGTCACCATACTAACGATGTGAACCTACTCCCAACACAAGCAATTCGTAGCCATTTTTTTTTTTTTTACGTGCGGAAATCCCTTCGGATACCCCCCCGCTGGCCAGCGGGGGTGGTTATGTCGTGTCTCGGCTAAAACCGCACGGTGTCCTCCCCAAGTGTTCGTTGCCGGGCACCCCGGGTAAGCCCTCGAAAGGATAACCCCAGGGTTACCGGCGGACTTTGGCCGCGTTCGCGGCCTCGCCTGGTGGGGTCGGGTTTTATACCGCTTCGGTGAGTTCACACACGACACGCCTCCGCCACGGCCTGCTTCTGTAAGGACGGCGAGTCGGCCAACTGCCGTCCTCAGGCCCCGATCATGGAGGTCGGTAGTCCCGGGCGTAGATGAGTCTGCGGCGTCCTCGCCGCAGACTGCGAAACTCGGGGGGCAGGGTTCTTTCCCGCTCCCTCTCCGCCGTCTCTTTCGCGCGCATTACCTGCTCGCAGAAAGAGGCGGCGGCGTGCCACTTGCTCCCGTCGGAGACCACGGCCCTCACCATGGTCTCCAACGAGAGAACGTCCACGCCCAGGACCGCAACGAGATCCCGGCGTTGACTCGCCCACGCAGGGCACTCCACCAACGTGTGGAGCGCCGTGTCTAAGCCAGGATCCTCGCAGTGCTGGCACTGCGGCGTTGTCTCCCGGTGGATGCGCCACAGATACTTACCGAAACACCCGTGTCCGGTAACCATCTGGCACATCCGGTAGGAGAGGTCCCCATGGTCCCTCTCCAACCACTCCTTCATGATCGGTCTCACCACCGCAATGGTGGATTCCCCTCACCTTGGGTCCTCAAGTCGCACCCTCCATGTCTCCATGAGTTCCTGGCGGAGCAGGGACCGCTGAGCCCTGATTTCTCGGGGTTCCGGCCTATGGCCCCGCTCCAGCGCCTCCTTGCGCCACTGGTACAGCAGCGCAAGGGCTCTCGCTTCCAGGTCCCATGGAGGGGTCCCAGCTAGGAGACATGCCGCCTCGACGGAGATCGTGCGATACCCCCTGATGACTCTGACGGCCATCGCCTTTAACGGGCTGTTAAGAACAGCCACGTTGCGGGCCGCCAGAGTCTCCGCCCATACGGGGGCCCCGTATAGGGCCATACTTCGCACGATCCCCAGGTACAGTCTCCTAGTGGGGGCGTTGGGTCCCTTAACGTTGGGCATCAGCCGCGATAGCGCGGCCGCAGCCCCCCTCAGTTTCGGGACCAGACTTCGGAGATGAGGTCCGAAGTCCCATCGGCTATCGAGTACGAGCCCAAGGTACTTCATCGTGGGCTCGATGCCGATGCTTACGCCCCCTACGGTTATGCTGGTTCCCGCAGGTGGCCCCCTCCGAGGCCCGTGAAAACACATAGCCTCGGATTTGTGGAGAGCCACCTCGAGTCCCAGCCGCCGTATTCGACCCACGACTTGAGCAACCCCTGCCGTGGCCTTCAGTGCCGCGCTTCGGTACGTTGCTCCCCGCGCCATAACGAGGGTGTCGTCAGCATAGCACACTATGCTGACACCCTCGAGCAACGTACCGCGAAGCACCCAGTCGTATCCTATGTTCCACAGGAGTGGCCCTAGGACCGACCCCTGCGGAACACCGCACGACACTTCTCGCCGCCCTGGCCCTAGCCAGCTCGAGTAAACTATGGCCCTCTCGGATAGGTATGCCTCGACAATGCGGCGGAGGTAAGGAGGCACTCCGTGATACGCGAGCGCCTCCCTAACGCAGCTCCAGGGTAGGGTGTTGAAGGCGTTGGCGATGTTGAGAGACACCGCGCCCCACCCCGCGAGACTACTTCCTCCGCCAGGCGCCTAACGCGCATGATCGCTTCCACGGTGGAGCGCCCCCGGCGGAAACCGAACTGGTTGTCCGCCAGATCTGGCCCCACGTTCGTGAGATGCTCGACGAGGCGCTCTGCAATAATCCGCTCAAAGAGCTTGCACACCTCGTCGAGCAACACGATCGGCCGGTAACCGGATGGCTGGTCCGCCGGCCGCCCCGCCTTCCGGATAAGGACCAGTTTCCCCGTCTTCCAAGCCTTTGGAAACTGGCCCCTTTCGAGGCATGCGCTAAAGAGCGCCACCAGTCGAGGCCCTACTTCCTCCAGGGCCAGGACCCATGCTCGGCCTGGAATGCCGTCGGGTCCGGGGGCAGTGCATTTCCGGGCTTTAAGCCGGAGCACTGCTACCCCCAGTTCACTCTCCCTGACTTCGGGCACATCGCTCTCGCTATTATGGGCGTCAGGCGCCTGAGGCGGAGGGACATGCTCCTCCGCTCTCGCTGGGAACAAGGAGCCCAGTATCCCCTCCAGCCACTCCGGCTGGAGGCTCTGGGTCAGTAGGGGCGCCCTTGGGCGGATTTTGCCCCTGACCGCAAGGTAAGGACGCCCCCATGGGTTCTGCTCCAGAGACTCCAGCAGCTCTTCGCGGGCCCGCCGTTTGGCCTGCTTTATGGCTTCCTGGAGGGTCCTCTTGGCCCCCTTGTACGCCTCATACAGCTCCGCCTCTCGGGCTGCCGCATCATCTGGTCGGCGACGCCTCCGGCGAAACCTGGTGTACTGGCGGCGAGCGGTCACGCACGCTGCTCGCAGCTGTGCGATCTCCGCTGACCACCAGTACACCTGTTTCTTGGCCGGGCCGGGCTTAACCCTAGGCATCGCCGCATCGCAGATATGCGACATGGCTCTCCTGAACCATTCCGCCTCTGCGTCGACATCGGCAGGCCTGGCCGGTGACGGAATCCAGGCCTGCACTATGGATGCCTCCAGGAGAGCCTCCCGATCCAGGCGTCTGAGCGCCCAACGTGGATCCGGGGGATTCGCGATTGTCGGCGGCAGGTTAGTTGGAGGGGAGACGTTGAACCGAATGTACTTATGGTCGGAATCCGTCTCCTCCTCCTCCACCACGCGCCAACCCTGGACGCGGCGGGCGAGAGCAGGGGTCGCGAACGCGACATCCACGACCGAACTGAGCCCCCGCCGCTCCCAGGTGGCGACATTCCCCCGGTTGAGGACCTCTAGACCACGGGTGTTGGCCCAGTCCTCCAGTACTCACCCCTTGTCATTGGTTTCCCGGGAGCCCCAGGCCTGAGACCAGGAGTTGAAGTCTCCCAGGACCAAGACAGGACGAGGATGGCACGCAGCGAGAACAATGTCCAGTTCAGCGAGCCTTAGCTCAAGCTCGTACTGGTCAAGGCTTGGCGAGAAGTAGACGGCCACGACAGCCAAGCCCTCATAGTCCGCCGCGACACAGCCTCTGCACCTTGCAATGAATGCAAGGCGCGAGGTGTCCGCGGCGGACCCCCCGAAGACGGTCGCTACGCCGTCCAGGTCCACCGGGCTTCCGCGGTGGACCCAGTACGGCTCAGCGACCACGACCACATTAATAGACCACTCCACGATGCTCTGGTACAGAAGATCCTGAGCACCGGTGCAGTGGTTTATGTTCGCCTGCAGGATACGGATTGGTGTGTCCATTAATGGACGTCCATCTCCGCATCCCGCCGCGAATGTGGCCGCTCTTGAGCGGCACCCCCGCTACCCGTTGCGGACGAACGGGGCTTTGGCCTCGAGGCGGCGCAGGTTCTGCTGTCCGCCCGGTGCTCTGCCGCTTTGCCCTCCGCTACGCATTTGTAGCAGCGCGGCGGAGCATCACAAGCACTGGCCTTGTGCCCGGGCTGACTGCAGCGGAAGCACCGATCCCCCACGGTGTCTCCCGCTGTGCATTGCACTCCCACATGCCCCACGGCCAGGCACCTGAAGCACCTGGTCTCGCGGGGCTGCAGGAGTTGCACCCGCGCCTTTAGGAAGCCCCCAACGAGGAGGCTCCGTTCGTCCGCAATTTTCTGCGCCGCTGCGACGGGGCAGTTGACGACTGCTGTGCCGTGACCGGTGGAGCTGAAGCGGATTTCTCCAGCTCTCACCTGATCACGGGGGCAGCCGCCCACCTCCACGACGGCGGAGATGACTTCCTCCGTCGTGGCCGCGTCATCCAGACCCGAAATGCGCAAACCTGCGCATTTGTTGGGTCTGGTGACGCGGACGGCTTCGGTATCCAGCGACTCCCTCAGCTTGGCCGCTAGGGCGTCGGCTTTGGGGCCGCTGGTGGCACCGGAGACCTCGAGAAGGCGAGCTCCGGTGCGAGTTGTTTTGCACCGGAGCCCCCCCTCAATCTCGAGGGCCTTGAGGTCCACTGAGGCTTTAACCTGCCTCAGGACCTGGGCGTACCCCACGCCCTTCTCCACACCCTCCGTCGTCACCGTCAGGACGACGGCAGTGGAGCGTGGGGCGCGGAGCCTCTTCGGCGCCTTCGCCGCAGCGGCTTTTGCCGCCTTCTTAGCCGCCTTTTTGGCGGCTTTTTTCGCCTTTTTGGCGGCTCCCGCTACCACCCATTCCTCCCCTCTGGAGGAACGCTCGGGTGCAGCGGGAGCGGCGGTTATGGCGGGGGCGGGGGTGCCGCGTTTCTTCCCCTTCCCTTGTGGCGTTGGGGCCACTGGGGCGGCGGGGCCGGGCTTACCACTGACAGCAGCCACGAAAGACGCAGTCCGTGTCAGTGGGGGACGGTAAGCCCGGTCCTCTAACACGCCAAGCCGCCTCTCGATGGCCGCCAGGAGCTGCACCACACTAGGCGCAGGCTCAGGTGGCGGAATGGGCGCCGGCCTAGGCGCTGTTTTCAGCGCCGGCTTAGTTGCCGATTTTGTGGCCGGCTTTGGCGCCGGTTTTGGCACCGACGTAGGCGCCCCCTCTGGGGGCGCAAGAGCCCTCGGGTGGTCCGCCACCTCCTGGGCTCTTGGGGCCTTCTGGGCCTCCGGGGGTCCCCTGACCATCTGGGTCAGTTGCCTGACCTCCTCCCGGAGGACCCGCTGTTGCTCCAAGGAGTTGGCCAGCTCAGTTTCCAGGCTTGTGACCCGGGCCCTGAGCTTAACCTCCTCTTCGGAGACGCTCCTACCAAGGAGCTCCTCCAGCGCTGTCCTGGCGACGGCGACGTTTTCCGCCACCGTCTTCTTCTTGCCCGACACATTTTTGGACCCTTTTATGGTGTCCGTTATGCGGGCAAGTGCTGCGAGGAGTTCCCTCGCCGCGGGGACGCCTTGGTCCCTGCCACTGGGTAGTGGAGGGACGTGAATCGGCGGCTTCGTCGTTCTGGCCGCCGCGGTGGCCAATATTTTGGCCGGCCGATCGTCCTCGCTCGAGGAGATCGTCCGTTGCCCGGAGCTTCTGCTCCGGTCAAGGGACGGTCCACCCGAGCGTGGCCGCTTCCGACGGAGACCCTCCTCCGTCTCCATGCGGCCGGATACTGACTCATTGTCAGTACCCGCCGTTGACGCCGCTGACGCAATTTCCGCGTCCGTCTCCCCGCCTATCGGTAGCGGAGTAGCGGGTCTAGTGAAGACGGCTTTAACAGACCGCGAGTGAGGCCGCCGCCTCACCTCCTCTTCACCCCCAACTACCTGCACTCCTTCATCTCGGATACCATTGTCCGCGCCAAGGTTTTCGTTTGTATCGTCCGGTTTGTTTTTGTTTAAATTGATAGTATTCATTACATATCCCACGAGTATGGGGGAAAGATGGTCCATCCAGGCGGAGCCCCCTGCACCTGGATAAGCCTATATAATATGGAGGTCGGCTGGTATCCATAGGTTTTGACGACTTCGCTGTCGGGTCTTATAGACTTTTCCTTGTCATGGACCGGCCAATAAAGGCAAGCCCTCCGGTCAGCAAGTTCACAGCGTACCCTTCTGGAGCCACCAGTCAGGTCGTTGCTGATCACCTGCCGATTACGGAACGCGAGAGGATGGCTAGTCCTCTCTCACCGGCGGCGGCACAAGTGCCCATCGGCCCCTGCGTCAGCAGTGGGCCAACCCGCCCCTGGATCCCCCAGGACCCTACGGTGGCCTCCACCACTAACAGCATCGCTCATCCTGTCTCCTCTGAAAGCAGACGCTGGGTATTGGCCGACGATCAATGCCAACCCCATGAAGGGGAAGCCATTGACCGCCGCCCAGGGTGTACCGGCCGCTCCGATTCCGTTCCCCCCGGACTGCAGCGGGATCGGAATCGGAGCGACACTCGAGGAGGTTACCCAACACACACCCCCAATTCGTAGCCATAAACAAACATTTTATTTTATGTAACTAGAGCCTCCTTTTCGAGTCGGGTCGGTCGGCACACGGCGCGTCCTCTAGACCCAAACTAAGCATATGAGTATTAGAATATGGAGAAATATACTTATTTACATTTCTTTGGAAATACATATTCTAGAACCCATAACACCAGCTAGTTGAGCTATGCTTACTTTGAGTCTAGATCGTGCTTTGTAGAGTATCCTAGAATATTTATTTATAGGAATTTATAGGAATATAATAGGAACACTCAGAGCAATACAAATCGACTCATGCGTAGAATAAAGTCCGATCTGTCTGGTTGATGTTTTTCAGTAGAGGTTAGAGAAGTTGTTGACTTGTGTAACTATTAAACGGTAAGACTTGACATATAGATTTTTTTTGTATGTTATTATAATGCCCTAACGTAGTTAAATGCTTTATAGTACATGTTTTTTGTCCTTTTATTTCACGAGATAGTGAGTTCCATATCAACATAGGACGTTTTATGGCAGAACAGCTTGGGTCCGTAATGAACATTAGACGTTGTTTTATGAAGACGTCTAAATTAAGAGACGGTTCATATCGACATGGGTCTTTTTTTGTGGGAATAACCAATAAATTAAAATGTGAAATCATTATTTAAAATCGTTTATTAACTGAAAAAAAACTTCAAAATTGGTAACAAAACTCTGAAAGCAATCACTGCACAGTTAGGACTTAAAATTAGCACAGTCAAAGACTTACAGAACTATGTTTATTATTTATTAATGCTATGTAGAGGACGATTATGATTTTTTTTAACTTAGTTATGATATCAACAATAACATTATAATTATTAGAACATTCAGTAAGACGAGGTTCTAAACTAGTTTAGGTATACATACAACATACTTAATACTTAAAGTAGTACTTAATGAAATATGGCAAATCGTATCACAGCATGGTAACTAGGTAACCTACTCGACTACGGCTCGAACTTAAATTAGCAGTCTTTATAAAATTTATAATAACCAGTCTTAACAAATCAGCCTTATATCGTGTCAATCGCGAATCCACTTAATTATTAGCAATTAAATTGTACTTTTAGTAGTAGGTATTGTACTTATTTTAATTAACATCAATAAAATCAATAGAAATAAATCAGCTCAAAAAAATATAAAAATAAAAATTTCTTATTCTGATAGGTCAAGGTCCGATTCTTCAGAAACATCAACAGTGATGTGATGTGGCAAAGAGATAAAAAATGAATGATACTCTAAGGGAATAACTTCTGAGCGGCACATATCCATTAAATCTTTATATTTAGCAGCAGGAATATAAATAGGTTCAGAATATGCAGGTTTTAGTTCAGTTTGTACTGAATTCCTTGTGTTACCGCGTATCACTAAAATATTATACTCAGGTTGAGTTAGGTCATATTTAAAAAACAATTTGTTGGGATCACTGCCGTCTGCATGAACTTCTCGAATATTACTCCAGTTAATTTTCTTGCCCTTAATATCTTTCATCCAAACCTTATTATGAACAAGACATTTAAAGTCAAACACGTCATTCTGAGTCACTTTGCGAACTACATAGGATTCTCCTTCATTCTTGGCCCATCTTACTAATAAACGCCATTCATCAGACGTATAGATAGTTTTAGTTTGAGACGCTCTCTCGATGACAGAGTGAACACTGTCCCCCTCATTTTGAGTGTGTCCTTTTTGTAAAAATCTATGTGTTATGCCTATATTGAATTTTTTTGCCGCGTAAACATACATAGAAAATACAAAGCGATTACGATTTTGGCCAGCACAATTGTCTGACCAAAATCGAAACTCTTTAGCCCCTTGCTCAACATTAGCCTGAATAAAATCTAAGAGACAACTGCTAACCTCATTTGCACCACGTTTTGCCACAGATTCATCCCACATATAACAAACGGCTTTTCTTTTACCCATGTCAAAAACTGTAAAATTAAAAGTAGATAGTTTTCTCTTATAATAAAATACATTTATATTACCATGAGGGCATTGTAATACTTTTTCAAAATCAAACACAGCTGTAACCATGATTCCATTTGACTCTTCAGCGTCTTTTTTGTCTTGAATTTTTAAATGCCTCGCGACCTTCTTATTATTCTGGTGTTGTTGAAAAGCTTCTTTTTCTTGGTCCGTTGGATTTTTCTTCAATCGAAAAACATGGCATTCGTCGCACTGGTCCTTTTTGGGAATATGGAAGCCTAAATTGAAATTTGCATTGACAATATCCCGATATTGACGTTCTTTTGTAGCCTTAGAAGCATATTTTTCTGAGTCAAACCATTCAAGATATAATTTAAACATTTTAGCAATACTTAAATCTCCTTGCAAGTAGAGCTTTTGACTATTCTTTCTTATATAATGCGATTCAACAGGGACAAATGCCCGAACATGGTCACAAACACTTTGTTTCATTGCATCATCTATAACAATCTTATGATTATCGTGGCGACCTCTTCTGTCCTCCTCTAAAATAGCACTTCCATCGTATTTCTTCCACGCAGTCTTCAAAATACGAGTTGTAACGGCAAGAGTATTAATAAACATAGTTTGACATACTTGCATTTTCTCGCAGTGAGATTCACTGGAACCTGTAATCAATGGCAGGTAATACTTAAAAGTATATTTCCTATTATTAGGAGTATCTTGATTGAGGCATCTTTTCTTCTTCATTTTATCTGAATATTTGATAATGAAATCCCACTGCTTAGCTCGATCTCCTAGTTGCCAAAATTTTGTGAAACAGTCCAACCGCTGTTGGTACGATATTTTCTCTATACACTTGTAACGGCATTTACAGGCTAACCCCATCGTTTTTTCATCTACGGCGTTTCCCTTCTTCGTAACATATTTCTTACCTAAGTTCTTAAGGCATTTCCGTTTAACATCTATCCATTCTTTGGGATTCCTCTTTCGTTTTCTAGTCGTTTTAGGGGTCACGGTGAGATCCTTTGAGTGTGAAGGAGCAGGTGAATTTGTGGTTGAAGACGCAGAAATCACAGCGAGACTATCTACATGATTAGGGCAGAATATGTTATTGCAGCTCGAATGACCATTAGTTGGAGACGGCATAGGAGTTGGCACTGATAGTTCCGAATTAGCTGGGGTAGATCTGTGGTGAGAAACTTCTAACTCTTCAAGTTGTATTAATGGCGAATTTTCGAAACTAGAAGGCACTTCTAACGAAAATGTGCTAAGTTGATTACTGTAAACAACCTCGGCTGGCGGATCAGACACGATATTCGATATTGTTGAGTTGTCGCAGGTAATATCCATAGTCCCACCATCTTCATGAAGAATTTCATCCCATACATCAGCTAATTCCCGACAGATTTCTTCGGCACCAGGAGGCACAGGTGATGGTTGTTGAGTCATAACGTTGTCGTAAACATTCACAACTGAAATAAAAATAAAATCTGTAAAATACTATATAAAATATTATGCAAAATGTGAAATTATGTCCCTAACAAGTCATTTAACAAATTTTAAATAAAAAATCTTTATATTTAACGATATTTTTAAATGAACAACGTCCTAACTAATTTCATTATCCCAGTAATAACGTTTCATCTTAATATCGAACCCCCAAATCGTATCACATATTCCATAGAAAAACGTCCTAATTTTATATAAAACGCTAAGAAGTTCAATAATATTGGTATAAAATCGTCTTAATGTTTCATAAGATTTTTAATTTTGCTATTTATTCTTACATAAAAAAACGATTATTCTATGAATACGCAATACAAAAATAATATTTTCGCATTAAAATGCGTGTCACTACGTCTTCGTCAAAAAACGTCTTATGTAAACATCAATCGCTAACCACTATTCTCTAAGATGAAAAAGCTATGAAGACATAAAGTTTAATAATTTAGTAACTTAATAATCTGTATTACGTAATAATATAACTCAGAAATCGTCTACTTACCAGCATTTACATTTTTATCCATATTTACAGCAGGAACTTCTGAAATTAATGAACTAAGTCCAGATTCTTTTGCGTTTTCTTTAAGCATATTCAACATTTTTCGTGATCGTGACATAGCTAAAAATATGTTTCTTTCATGCAAACACTACATAATTAATAATTTATAATATATTTTTTATCAAACCGAAAAAAAGTTAAGCGCATGCCACAAATACGCCCTCCCTCCAGCAAACAGCGGCCGAACTGACGAACAGACGGGGCGCCCGCGCCACTTTGGCTCCCCGCGCGTCGCCGCTAGATCACTTCGCGCGTTTTTATGCGGAACTCATCTCAGATAGAACGTTATTCGATTCTATATTTTCGAAACTAATGAAGATACGAAAATTCTAAAAACGTGGGTCAGTAAAGTTCGTAATCCTTGTTTTTTATAGCTATTTAACTCATTTTCGCTCCATGATCACATCTGACTCTGTTCTACGGATAAGTCGAAATAGACGTTTATACTGTAAAAAAAATCAGGCAGTTCTCTACCATCACACCACACACACACACTTGGACAATTGAATGTAAAAAACGAAGGAACTGATTATGACATAGTTAGTAGAAGCATCATAAAAACTCTTTGAAATATTCAAAAACTCTAATAATTCTACAACATCACGTACTGAGTTAAGCCAAGGTACCTACTTCCCGTCCAAAAATATATCTTGACACAACTTTACTCTATTCTCATTTCATGGCACGTAGTGAAATATTAAGTTAGCCGCAGTAAAACAACCAAAACTTATTAGTCCCCTAAATTGTCCGCCATTTATTTGTCAACTGAACTCCTCCCGACCCTGGGTTGGGGAGTTTCTGAGCACACTTGTGGCACATTTCTAACAACATCAGTGAAATTGCTATGTATTATATCGTATAAGTTGTGTCTGCTTTGTTGACTCGTGAACAAAAGCTTAGGTGAAGTCTTGAATTCTAAGCACTTTGTTTACGAGAACAGCTTCACTAGAAATTAATTGTTTTGTGGTTGTAATCTTTTATGTAGATTATTTACTATGCGAAAGAATATTTGTTTGTTATTCAATCACGTCAGAACTGCTGAACGTGTCTACCTAGTCCAGCCATAAGTTTTGTTACAAATGAAAATGCATTTTTTTTTAAATGAAGTAATGTAATATTATTAAAATTTATACCTACATATTTATTAAAGTCTTAGTAAAAAATTAAAATATATTGTATTCGACATGGCCACCTTTGGCTTAGGTCTGGGCTAGATGAGGGCCAGTCTTCAGCTCTTATAAAATCCGGAACGTTGGTTTCTAGCCAGGCTTGGGTAGTTCGTGCCTTGTGACCAGGAGCAGAGTCTTGCTGGAAAGTCCACGGTATATTTTTAAAAGATGTATTGCTGAGAGGTTTCACAACATGATCCAAGACAGTACCTTGATACACTTTGGCTGAAGTTTTCACTCCTTTTTCACAAAAATGTAGCTTTGTGACTCCCTGATAAGACACGCCCCACCAAACCATCACTGACGCAGGATGATGACCACCTTGTACCTTTCCGACCACTTGAGCAGCTTCCTTAGAACTGTGAGCGTACACTTTATCATTTTGCTTATTGTAGTGTTCTTCAATCGTGAAATTTTTTTCATCAGTAAAGAGGATATTTCTGTGCCTTTCACCTGCGTATCGCGACAGAAGGCGCTTTGATCGATCCACTCTCTTTAATCGTAAAGATTGATTTAAGGCATGTCCTGTATATCGACGATAAGCACCGAGCTTCAGGTCTTGTGTTATAATACGTGACAGATTCCTAGCGGGAATCTTCATTTCTCGCGATAAGATTTTTTGTTTCCTTATGGGGTTTCGACGAATTCTGGCTTTAACAAAATTATTAGCCTTTGTAGTTCTAACAGCACGCGGCCGTCCTGATCTTTCTGGTCTTCGACAGACGCAGTGTTGTTGGACCTATTGATACCATGGCTGATACCAAGTTTTTGAAGTTTCTGGAATATAAACCGACGGCTCCATACCCACTTTGTGCAAGGCGATCACTGCGATCCTATTTTCTTTAACACCCCATTCCATATTGTAATTCGATAATGAACACGAAAAAATATGTGAAATGGGGCGAAATCGAAAGAAGTTTTTAAAATAATATACGAGTACGTGTTCCAAATTCAAAATAATTAAAAAGTTGAAAACTAAAGAAAAGTTTTGATGTAACAGTATTTATGGCCAGACTAGTTACATGAAGTGTTTTTTTTTTACGTACGGAAATCCCTTCGGATACCCCCCCGCCGGCCAGCGGGGGTGGTTATGTCGTGTATCGACTAAAACCGCATGGTGTCCTGCTCAAGTGTCCGTTGGCAAGTAAGTATAGAATATTATAGCAGCCTTGAATTTGTATGTTTTTATCCCAGGAACGGCTTCGTATGGGGCGCATACACGAATTAGTATTCAACGCGGGCTTCACTTGAAAGCCGCTGAACAGATTCAGCTGAAATTTTGTACGAACATTCATCATAGACTGCACTATATATTGTGGTGTGCGACATCGTTCGACACACCACGGTGCGTTTACCTGGCCATCATGTGTCAGAGTTTAAAAATAAATACATAATACTTTTGAATATAGCTTAGGGAAGAAAAAACAATTGCTTGGAGCTGCATTCGGCTGTGCGGCTGACAGCGGGCGACTTGACGCGCCGCCCGGGTCCGCCGGCCGAAGAGAAGAAATAAGTGTATTAAATTTAGGCTCAGTCCTTGAGCGGAGTTCGCGATTCCCTAGTTCGTTTAAATATAAATATATACGCGTAAAAACCCCCCCTAAACCCGATATAGGAAGCTTTGTTGAATTAATAAATAAATGAGATATATCTATCTTTTCTTGTGTTTGTCTTTTATCAACACGAGATATTGTGGCGTCCAACCCCCGGACGCTACAATATCATCACGTGTGTAAGTGTTATAAGTGTGATCGAGGGGGCCATCTCGAAACCGGAGATGGCCCAGGGTCAGTCGGGGTGCGAGGGATATGCTCTATGGGTAACCTTACACCCCGGCGTCTGTAGACCCGAGACGGCGTGCGGTTTTAGTCGGTTCAAGCCCGACATAACCACCCCCTATGGCCGGCGGGGGGGTTTCCGAAGGGATTTCCGGACGAAAAAAAAAGAGCAGCAGCGTAAAATCGACCAAATCTATGATCATAAATTATTATTACAATGCAGATCATCACGAAATTGTGCAATTCGATAGAACTCGGACATAGTCAACAAATGCTATAGCTAAATGGTGATGAGCAGTAAACATGAAATCTCGAAACTACAGAGTTACCTACGTGTAAAAGATAGTTGATTAGAAACTTAACCTTTGATAATAAATATCATCACGCTATTATATTAGGGAACCGGGTAGAATTTATTTCAATGTTACAATGATTGAACATAACGATAGGTAACCTAATACATGTTGGGTTCGAAACTACAGAAGTAAACACACCTTGATCTATTCCAAATATTCCGAGCGGACGAAGTTGCGGGCAACAACTATTGATATTATAAAGGTGAAAATGTAATTTTGTAATTTTTTATGTGCCACGGGGGCGAAGCATACCCCGGGTAAACCCGCGAACGGCAGCTAGTCTGTTAAATAAAAGGCGCCTCATTGAAGCTCTAAATTAATGTGATGTGGCTCATTAGTCACGTTTATAAAGCAATAATCGCTGCTTGACCTTCATAAATCAATTAACAGTAACTCGGGTGCGCTACGGTTTAATGACTTGTCTAAAGTTTTTGATTTTCCATGGACCGGCATGCTAATGACTATATTGAGAGCTGCTTTATTTATAAATCAATATTCTACGACATTCTACACAGCGCTTTCTAGACCCAAAGTAACCATAGTTTAACTAGCTTGTGTTATGGGTTCCAGAATGCGGATAAACATACCTTTATACTTTTTTTTTGTAAATACATACATATTATACATAGAAACACCCAGACCAATGCAAATAGATATATTCATGAATACAAATATTTGCACTGAGCGGGAATCGAACCCGCGCCCCTTGTCGTAGCAGTCGAATGCACTACCGCTCCGCCACAGAGGCCGTTATAATCAATATTAATAGCTTAGACGCCGCAGACTCATCTACGCCCGGGACTACCGACCTCCATGATCGGGGCCTGAAGACGGCAGTTGGCCGAATCGCCGTCCTTACAGAAGCAGGCCGTGGCGGAGGCGTGTCGTGTGGCCCTACACACGCCTGCCAACTCACCGAAGCGGGATAAAACCCGACCCCACCAGGCGAGGCCGCGGTGGCGGCCAAAGTCCGCCGGCAACCCTGGGGTTATCCTTTCGAGGGCTTACCCGGGGTGCCCGGCAACGGACACTTGGGGAGGACACCGTGCGGTTTTAGTCGAGACACGACATAACCACCCCCGGGGGGGGTATCCGAAGGGATTTCCGCACGTAAAAAAAAAAAAAAGGTTATAACACTGTCATTAGGTCTCTTGCGGGTGCTGGAGCAACACAAGCAAGAGCTGCTTGTCACAGAGATGACGGATGTACAGAGTCACGTGTCAGAATCGCGAGGAATGCGAGAGTTCTTCCGCAGCAACCTTCATGTCCGTATCATCGTAGAGAAGCTACAGGAGAGTCGCCTTCTCCGGCGCGGCCAAGTTTTGCGGCTACGTGGAGTGCACTCGCCCAAGGACATCGGTTCTTGTTAATGCCTTCAGTTCACAATAGTAATGATGCAATTTATGATCAATACGCTATGTTCCTTTGGGCTCTGGCCATATTTTTGTATCCACTCTGAATATTTCATTTACCAAACAAAAGAGAAAATGAACATCGTTTTTGGAAATACTAATTAAATTATGTGAAGAGGATTTTTAATATAATTATGTTGGTTCTTAAGTTTTTTTTATTCATTAGCGTGTGTATTTGGGATAGTAATGAAATATATTGTTGGGTATAACCAAACTTTTTTTTAAATTTATTTTTTATTTTTTTAATTATTCTATGACATTCTACACAGCGCTTTCTAGACCCAAAGTAAGCATAGTTTAACAAGCTTGTGTTATGGGTTAAAGAATGCGGATAAACATACTTATATACTTTTTTTTTTGTAAATACATACATATTATACATAGAAACACCCAGACCAATGCAAATAGATATATTCATGAATACAAATATTTGCACTGAGCGGGAATCGGAACCCGCGCCCCTTGTCGTAGCAGTCGAATGCACTACCGCTACGCCACAGAGGCCGTCAAATTAAAATTAAATTTATAATTTTTTTTTAGGAAGTTTATAGTCGAAATTGTATGACAAACTTTATTATTATGACCGTAGAAGTAGCAAGTTCGACTACTGCGTATGGAGTCTTGGGTTCATGTCCCAGGTGGGACAAAGTGTTATATTAAGTTTTTTCTGTAAAGAAATTCTTAGAAGCAGCAAGGCCCCTGGAAACATGCCCATTAGATGGCCATAGGCTCACTTTATATTAGATAGGTGTAGTAAAATAGGTTAGGTGTTTACCCATTTAATATACAGTTACTTGCTACTTATGAGTATATGTATTAAAAATCTTTATGATGGATCCAAAACGGATAAAATTTTGATATTTCACCAACAACTGCACGGAGGGTGTTCCAACTTTCAACAAATATCGTGTCATGACTTGAAGCTTAGGTCAGCGCAAGAGAATGTGAAAAACAATATACCTAAACCATTATCAGACCACTGAACTACAGTCATTCGCGTAAAGTTATAGTTGTAATATACATTCTGTGTACTGTACAATAGTGGCGCATGTCAGGCTGACTGGCTACTATAGAAGCGGTCGGCAACCTGCGGTCCGTTACCGCATTCAGCTTGATAGAACACTCCTTATTGAACCGAGATACTGTTAATTATAAACTTTTTTCATTCTCAATTATTTTTAATTAGCGTCTAAATTGAAACCTGTATCATCGCACGTGCTCACCGAAGAACTTTTATTTAAAAAACAGTGAATTTTAATGAAGACCTCCTCGCAGTTTAGTGAATAATTATTACAGAGTGTTCATTTAATTCATCGTTTTTTTTTGTCTTATTTTTATATATATAGGAAACAATTCCTTTTAAATATTCATTTTGTTTGCTGAAATTTAACCATCAACCCCAGTCGATTTAGTTCGGAAAAAGTGAACATACAGGACGAGACTTGAAACCGCGACCAGTCCCTTACAGGGGGAATACTCTGACCAACTAGGTACTAGCTAACGTAGGTATATACTATATACCTACCTATAGTAGATGAATAAAGTTTAGCAATACGTTAAGCTCAGGGAGTTGCAGACATACTATATTTTTGTTCACCTATTTAGGTAATTTAGCAATGACCTACCTAAATAGGTAAATAAAATTTGTTAAGGCTTACGTTAAGCTCCGGTTATTGCAGACATACTATGTTCCTATCCCACAAATATATTCATTGTGATAGGTAAATAAATAAATATTCTAGGATGTAAAACACAGCGCCATCTAGACCCAAACTAAGCAGAGATTGTCTAATCGGTTCTACAATACGAATAAATATACTTAAATACTTTTTGTTGTAAATAAATATGAATGAATGTGATGAATGCAAATATACATATTTGCAATGAGCGGGAATCGAACCCACGACCTCTGACCTAGCGATCGAATGCTCTACCGCTACGCCACCGAGTAATTATTGTCTGTCAATTAAAATTTAAATGTCCAAACTGTCTTTATCATTTTAACTCAGCATTTTGACACTGTGTGATTAACCCCCGCTAAAAGGTTGTCAACCGCTGCAATAGCAAATAAGGGCACTAATAAAGCTAACCCCATCATCATCATCATCACAACGTTAGCTTCAGTTGAATCCAAAGCTTGCACTTTGAAGCCCGCGGTCTGCTCTCCAAGATGTTGGAGTTCGCTCAACGACCTCCATCCTCCACGAGCGGAGGCCTGGGGGTGACAGGTATAGCCGCCTATCAACCTGTTGCGCGCCCCCTTGTTTTCCGGAGGCAAGACGGGGACACCGTGGTTCCCAAATCCGAGGGGGCCATCTCGAAACAGGAGATGGCCCTGGGTCAGTCGGGGTGCAAGGGATATCCTTACACCGTACTACTGAAGACCCGAGAGGACGTGCAGTTTTATTCGGTTCAAGTCCGACATAACCTTCCCCGCTGACCAGCGGGGGTATTCAAGGGATTTTCGCACTGAAAGAAAAGGGGGTCTGGTCTCCTGCGCTTTGCTTTTACGGGAGTAACTGTCGTCTGACCCAAACTTCGGGAAGAAAGCCTGCACAAAGCCTCGTCCTTCCTCAGAAGTAAGCAGTAAGAAAGTTGACTTGGACCCCGAAATCTTAGTGCTCACCAAGAATTACAAATACACCCATTGATCTCCACTGATAGAGTTACTCTCCGCGCAATATCTTCACGATTGCAAGCACAATATAATTATATAGGCTAGTAGGTAGGTACCTATATTCAATTTCCTATTTAAAAATATCATCCCTCGTAGTTAGACACATTTACACATGTGTAAACCCCAAACACCCTAACCAAATATACAACCGGAAACTAAATATTTATGGGAATATATCCTACTAGGTGTGTACATAATTCCCTAAAAGTATACAAAATGAAACAAAGGACCCGATAACTGTAATTCCATTAAACATCGGTCCACCACCCACTTCCGATTTCTTTATTTACCCGTATGACATTTTTGGGAAATGGACAAGGCTCTCACCCTGTCAACCTCTTTACCCTACGACCTTTAATAAACAATATCATTTTATTTTTTAAATTTCCTCGAAATTCAAACGAATCAAGATGAATAATTCATAAGCAGTTTTTTCCTGGAAACCTGGAAGATGATTGAGTGTGATTATTTTGGTATCTGTGCTAAAATGAATATATCAATATGGAATGGAAATAGAATCTGATGTAGTGTATAAGATGTGTCAGCATAATTCATTGTACACTCCAGATATACTAATGATTATTCAATAAATGTTCAGTTGTTACTCAGCACTCAGAGCGTTTTCATTCCATATCGTGTCCCAACCTTACACTGATCTAAATCTAATTTTGACGGATTGTAAAGTAATTTCTTATGTGTTATTATAAAATCTAGACTAACCTTATCTGCAATCCGGGTGCACCTGTTGATTGACGGACGAGACTTTGACATAGGTTTTCCTGTCGGGTTCGGGGAGTCAGACAGCATTTGCTCCCTTAAATGTCAACCAAACCAAATAATAGAAAGGAGGATTGGTACTGGTATTGGTGCTCGGATAAAGAAGAAGAATTTGTTCACTTACAGTAGTAACCGATCAGGTAGGTAATTGTACTTATCTTGTTTCAGTCATGTTTGAACAGAAATAAAAGCTTGAGAATTTTGGTCGCAAAGGATACCGAAAATTACAATACCGCTTCAAGTTCGCTTGCAGGACAAATTTAAATCTGTTATAACCGTATATCTTGATTAAACTTGAATTAACAAAGGGTTCCGTAGTTCGCAAGAATTACGGTAGATGGCTCCAGCGTCGCCTTAAGACGTATATAACATATCGGAGAATTTCGAATATCTGGGACGTGTCTAGGTGGCTCAGCTGGTCAGAGCACTCCACCTGTAACGGGTTCAAGTCCCGTCCTAGATGTTCTCTTTTTCCGATCTAAATCTATAAGAAAAAGTAAGCATACAAAATGCTTAAAAATTTAATTTGAAATAATTATACGTGGCTAAGCCGTTTGGTCGAGACTGTACTCCTCCGGAACCACAATACCGATTTTGACCAAATTTGCCATGGTGATAGTGTAGACACCGCTGAGTGTCAACTGTTCAAATACAATGTACCATTGAGGAATAATCATCGAAAAACAGTTTCACGAGCGCGCGGCCTTAGCTATGCGCGCGGCAGTAGTAAGATGCCTTATTTTTCAAGTAAGAGTCTTGCTCGCTCAGCTCAAATTATTTCAGTCGCACCTTGCACTGAATTTCTAGTTAGGCGGATTAATATAAAAAGCATTAAAGTAAAATAAAAAAATTAAAATAAAATAAAAACAAAAAATAGACCACTCTATATGCGAGATTCTTTTGCAAAAATACAGAAAGTAGAGCAAAAATCGTCCCTTAAGAGCCAAACGAGCGTATCACCAAAATATCGTTTTTTTTTATTTCATAAATATGTGGTCTAAGTGGTCCTACACCATCTGCCAAAAGGACGTATTCGTATAATCAATAGTTCCAGAGTTCCATTGTAACGTATCAGGAAAAAAGTATATTTTCTTTACGAC
Source organism: Cybosia mesomella (assembly GCA_946251805.1). Classification (NCBI taxonomy): domain Eukaryota; kingdom Metazoa; phylum Arthropoda; class Insecta; order Lepidoptera; family Erebidae; genus Cybosia; species Cybosia mesomella. The sequence continues at coordinate 20,659,392 of OX276405.1, read as the reverse complement.
GATAACAACTTAACTTTCGATTGGTGTATGTCAATGTTATCCGTTTCATTTTTAGTTAGTTCCAAATGAACGAATTTGTTTACAAGTTTATTTGATACTGAAATTTTACATAATTGACCATTTCTAACCAACCATAAAAACGTAACAACTTATACGTTCCTATAGTATAAAAAAATAAGCGAGTTTGAAGTTATAATTAAGAGCCATTTGAACGTATAAAAGTTTACGTCAATTTGAACTTATTTCGAATTGAATATCTCTTATTTAACTGATTGCCAATACCACGTTAAATCAATTACGTTACTTTGGCAGTAACATTAACGTATTATACTCAGGTCTTAGGTAGATTTTGATTGCAATTACGTTCAAATGGTTCTTAAAAGTTAAGGTACCCCCGATAATTACTTGAAATCGACAGCGCGGGGAGCCTCGAAATTTAGTGATAAACGACAATTATTGTTGTATTTTTAAATTCAATTGAAAGTTAGTGATAAAGGACAATTATTGTTCATTCAACATGAAAAGAAACAGCCGAACATGGAAGATTCTGGAATCTTTAAACCAGCAGGTGAGTTTATTTTATATATAAGTATCTACCTAATTATTGAGCTTAGCGAAGCGAAGCTTTTATACGTGGCTAAGCCGTTTGGTCGAGACTGTACTCCTCCGGAACCACAATACCGATCTTGACCAAATTTGCCATGGTGATAGTGTAGACACCGCTGAGTGTATAGAGGGGTCAACTGTTCAAATACAATGTACCATTGAGGAAACCATTGAGTTTCACGAGCATGCGGCCTTACCTATGCGCTTGACCGTAGTAAGATGCCTTATTTGTCAAGTAAGAGTCCTGCTCGCTCAGCTCAATTTATTTTAGTCGCACCTTGCATTGAATTCCTAGTTATTATAATACGTTAACTAATGAAATTAAGTCTAATCACAGTTCTTTTGCTTAAATAAAGTCAAATTTCCAACAATTGCGTTAATGATTTCATACTTTAAACTGTTCGATTACCTATATTATACATTTCGTTGACACGTAATAAGTAGGTATTTGAACAGAAATAACTGTGATTTGACCACAGATTAATAAATAGTTACTACGTAAATCTGACGTGGTCTGTTTCAGCTAAAACATTTATTTAAATCCTCTATAAATTATGTTATATCTATTATATTAACTATTTTAACAAAGGTTCCTTTGATGACTCTGATTTAAAAAAAAAAGTATTGAGAGAGGTAAGAGGATGGCTGTGGATGAAATCTTACAAAAAAATGCATTTAGTGGGTCATTGCCAATTTCGGCTGAAAAGTATGCAGATTTGCAAGACTTATGCAGACAGGGAATCATTCACACAGAATACCACGATTTTTATCGTAGTTTTAAAGTTGGTTCTACGGATGATGAAGAACTTGATAATATGTAGACGCCACTTAAAAACTACTTCCTAAACTAACATTATTAATACTGTGCCATTCTTGATATAATAAAGATTTATAAAATGTACCTTTTTTTCTCTTCCCAAAAATGCTTGAAAGTTAGCTAAATTACGCTTAGCTATATAGTTAGACCAGGCTTACGTTTTTTGTCTCTTATTATTTTTAAATATATTTGCAAATAATAAGAGCCAAAAAAACGTAAGCCTGGCACTTTTTGAAAAACCATAAATATTTAATATATTTCAAAACATTATTAATTAGTTTTTTACTATGTTAACTATCTAATAACTAGTCCATATTTAGGCTTTTTTTTCTCGATTACCTGTTATATAATGTATAATAAAGTACTTCATAGTTCAGAATACTGGTATTTGCACAGTTTTTTAGCTCTCCTGTAAAGTTGTCAAAATGGCGATACGCTCGTTTGGCTCTTATGGGACGAAATACTTAATTATTTTCTGTTTATTTTGATTACCTAATCCTTTTTTATTTTATTTTAGATTATAATAAAGTATTGTTTAATAGTAAAGTTATATCATTAAATATAACATAAATAGGAATAAATCTCTCTTAAAGTTATTTCTCGTTTGACGCTCATGCTCGAATCGAGCGTGGAAGCGTCGAGTTCGAAGCTCCGAATGAGCTTTTTTACTAAAACGCTCAAGCCATTGCTCGAGCGTTTTAGACCCGACTAGAGTTCCGACTCAAGCGTTTAGAAACTGTTCGAGCGCCGACTCGAGCGTTTTTACAACACACTGTCTAGCTATAAAACAAATTGACTTGAAATCGTTAGCAAGCCAGAAGTTTATATGCAGAATGGTATATGCCGCAATATTGTAACCAACTGTTTGTTCTGTATGTGTCAGATGTATAGTGTTATTATTTCTTTTATTTCATTAATATACATATAAGTTTTTAAGTATATCTAAAAAAACGTCTAAATATATTTAAACTAGCGGCGATAGCCCAGTGGTGTACGTAACGGACTGCCGAGACGAGGTCTCGACTTCGATCCCCAGTCGCCCCGGGTACACACCTCTGACTTTTCGTAGTTATGTGTGTATTAAAAATGTTGATTATCGCTCGCTTAGTAATGTGCCCGGTAGATGGCAATAGGCTCGCCCCCTATTACATTTTGACCTAAACATAACTGGCGAATCGTGGGTGTGCAATACACGTCTGCCTACTCTTTCGGGGATATAGGTGTGAAGTTATGTTTATGTATATTTAAAAATATAAAAAAATAGTACTCCTTACAGGGATCAAGCTACCGGTGGTTGATGCCCCAGGGAGAGGATTCTCATAGCAATATGTGGCGTGTCGAGGAGCACAGTACTGCCTTATGCATCAAGCTCTTGATCAAGATGTGGATCGAGGCTCTTGAAAATCACTCCGAGTATCAATACAACTAGCGCAACAATAGTCGTCGAATTCACATTAATTTTATTATCTTTTTAATTCATATATCGGCACAGAAAAGGTTTTCAAACCAACAACTATTATTGTTGATAATGGTAACTTTCGAAAAGTTATCGTATATATAACAGCGTCTTTCAAATACTTTTCAAGCCAAACTGTTAAACAAGACTGCAATAAACTGCAAGAACTATGAGAAAAGAAACTATAGCGTCTCAAGCACACATACAGCTATTATTTAGAAGTATGAGCTCTAAAGTTTAACGTCATGAGGTTATACGTGCCGCAGATAAAGATAAGGCATAGCCTGCACATACCCATGTCACTGCAGCGTGCTTAAAGTTGAGATCTGTGTTAAGTATCTATTAACCTGAAATATATTCCGGCATGAATCTGACTTACAGACTTTATTAAAGTTATAATGGCACCATCTGTGATGTTCGAAACATGATAATCATGAGGCAAGTTTATGAGCGCGACTTAAACAATTTGCTGGATTAGCTTCGTACAAAAAACTATTAGCTTTTACCCGAGAATTTGTTTGCATGGATTATATTTGTAATTTAATAAAATAACATGGATTGTATTGTCAATGGAAATTTAAAGTACGGACAGTTTATATTTATCAGAAGTTTCTGTGATATATTTCTGTATGTATATTATAACCTAATAGTTTAAAGAAAGTGATTACCCGGCCGCGGCACCGCCCGCACGGTTTTACTTAACCAATTGCAGTCAAACACCAGATTTGAAGTCTGACCAAAACCTATTTAATAGAAGAAACAGCTTCAAAATCCGTTCAGTAGCCTTTGCGTCCATCGCGAACAAACAAAAAGACAAGAACTTCAAAAAAAAAAAGTTGTATTCGGAATAGTTCATTTAACATTACCCAAGTCTTTTTAAATATCTCCACTGTACAGACACAACTAATTTAAAATTTTATAATAGAATAGATAATAAAACTTTAGGTTCTTGTGTGTGTGTGTGAGTAACCATCCAACTATGCGTGTGTATCTACACATAACTAAATTGGTAAATAAATAAAGAAATAAAAAAAACACACTTTCTCTCATATTAAAAAACATTGATTTAGTAATTTTACGAGTTTTAAAAGAAATTTAATTACAGTCAACCTATTGTATGAACTTAGATAAGTTCACATGATGGATGGAACGCTCGATCGATGCTCTCTGTCAAGTTTTCAAATTTCCAACAAGAGTTTGGCAAACTTTGAGAATTTGCAACTTATCTGTGCTGAGAGAAAGTTTTTTAAGTAACCTACAAACTCAATATATAAGGTATGAAGAGTGTGTTTGCTTCTCCAAGAGAATAAGAAATATATCTTAGCATATTAAGGGCATTATATTTTTCTTCTTACTTGGCAGTAATGCAGTACATATTAATTTTATTATCACCCTACCTATTACGCCTCAACAATGAATGTTTGGAAAATTAATGTTAGATCAGTAGTAATATTAGCGTTATGTGGAAAGGTTTTGAATAGAAATACTTCCATCTCATGATGTAATACAGTTACGAATTTAAGTTCGGGATAGAAAAATAAACTCCTTCACTAAGTACTAATAACTAAGAACATAGTTTAGAACTACAATAGACCGAAAACTGGATCACAATAATTGTGAGCCGGTCGGTCGTCCCTTCATCCTACTTTATATTATAAATATGAAAGGTTGTGAAGATGTTTGAATGTTTGTTAGTCAATTACGCTTAAACGGCTGATCGGATCTGGCTGAGATTCGGTAAAAGGATACATAATACTCTGTAATAACACATAAGCTACTTTTAACTACTTTAGTATCTCATGAGTTGTGGGAACGGGATCATAATACAAAGCGGGCGGAGTCGCGGGTAACAACTAGTTTTAAATAACTCTGGCTAGATGTCAAGTAATGTAATGTTCCTATTTAGAAATTCTATATATATAGTATGCTTAAGCAACTTTCGCATTGAAAAGAAAGTATTATTACCACGCCACTCTTCCGCTGCAGGGTGTGTTGCGAGGGATATTCTCTACGAGCAACCTTACACCCCGGCGTTTTAAGACCCGAGACGGCGTGCGGATTTAGTCGGTTCAAGCCCGTCATAGGGGGGTATCCGAAGGGATTTCCGCACGAAAAAAAAAGCTAAAACTCAATAGTAATAAACCCTACCAACCTCACCTGCTACTTAGTGCACCTGCTAAACAACGAAAGAGGCTCTAGTGCAGGCTTTTCTTTTTGGGTTGGAAGGTCAGACGGCAGTTGCACCCGGCAAAGCCAACATACCAATCAAATTGTTTTTGATTAAGCGGAACCCGGGCTCCAAAGAGCAAACTTTGGACACAACTGGGAAATCGCTAAAAAGGACGATGAACCACAATGTTTTCAAAATTCTCGAACACTCGACTCATGAACCTCTCTACGACTGGATCAATTCCCGATACATGAATTAATATATTGGAATATGTTCTCGCGACGACACTAAAAGTCATACCATACTTTTTACAGACTACTCAATACGATCGTTCCATAGCTCTTTCCCTAGGACATAAACATATTTTATTACAACCCCTATATCCTCATACACATTACCGTTACCCTCGAAATAAGGGTTAGAATTCATTTCTATTTGATGGTGTGAGGTTTATTTGGCAAAAAATGTTCGTTAATTTAGATTGAGTGGTTTCTTAGAACATGTAGAGTTTTAGGACTTTAATGTCACGTTGTGTGTTGACACGACTAGAGCCTGTTTGACGGGGATGCTATTTTGGTAATGGTAACTCTGATTAAAGTGCACTTGGACTGTATCCATTCAAAGTGACGTTGGCGTTGAACTTTTCATAAAGTCTGCTCAGACTAAATGGATTTGATGGATTCTTGGCAACTGTTTTGATCGTAGTATCACTGATCAAAGTGCGTTTATACGAAAACTTCCAGTTAAAGTAACCTTTTTATAAGCTTTTATTTCGCTTCACTTGTCCCGATGTTTGTCATCAAATCTTGCAAATTAAAATTGATCCACTCCCCAGGTACCGATTGACTTGAAATTTTGCATACATGTGTAAATCGCGTGACAATGCAAAATTATGATGACATGATGCTGATCTGATGATGGCGCTGGGAGGCGGCCATAGGAACTTCGCAATGAAACGACACAACTTCATCGATTTTCGTTTCAATTGAATCGTCTTGACGAGTAGTTTGTCTTTCAATGGTAACCAGGGTCTGATGATGAAGCTGAAAGGTGGTCATATTAACTCTGTAATGAACCGACGCAATCCTATCGAATTTCGACTCTTCTGATTTATATTTTGTAGATCTTTTAAAAAAAAAAGAAAAAAGAAGATTATTTTACAAAGATTTTTTTTATTCCACTCGTTATTATTGTACTATTAATGTACAGCCCTTATATGCTGTTGTTTATTTTCATATTCTTTGTTTCAAGAAAGAGAAAAGAGAAATTTTAAGTGCAATTACTAAGTTAGAGAAGTTTTAAAGCACCATAAAACTCAAAGGATGCGGATGAACACAGTTATTTTTCTTATTTTCGTAATGGAAGTAGCTAAGTTGTTAAGTAGGTACACCACGTTGGCACTCATGTCTTGTAAATATCTCATAACTCTGTTTTATATTAACTTTAGCCGTAATAAACGGCTTGTGATGTACAGCTAACGACAAAAGTAGCTTAAGGTCAGAGAGAAGCCATTTTTAAATCTCAAAAACGCTGCATAAGGTCTATGTTCAATTTGAAAACTACAGACAGTTGTGAGCCAATGTTTAGGGCTAATAGGCTGTTGACTTTTCCATGCCTGTATATTCTGGAAATTTCCCTGTTCGTAAAAAACATCCCTGATCTGTTTAGAACAGTCAGCGAAACTAGAATAAGAACTGTACACATGAGATCTCAACACCAGAATCGACTATGCACTGGGGGTTTTAATACTGCGTTATTACAAAAGGGTGTTATTGGCCCATGCCAATAACACCCAAACTTGTTGTAAACCACAGGAGCCATCTCCTGTGATTTACAACAAGTTACCAAGCAGTATGAGAGAACATCTGTTAAAAATATTCAAAAAGAATTTAACCGCTATGTTACTAAACAAATGTTATTACTCGGTATCGGACTTTTTGGATGACAAGCTGATACCAACCTAGAATAATGTACCTTATTTTTGTGACACAAACTTAAATGCAAATAACCAAATAATTTATCTGTAATTCTGAACTGACATTTAACTATATTTTGACTGTACTTTGAACTTATAATCGGACTTTATTTGACTATGTATTGACTAAATTCTTTGTTTAAGTGCATGATTAACATGTTTTTAATATTTGTATGCCTAAATGGTAGAATGTATCAGGAACCTTTTTTTTTTTTTTTTTTTTTTTTCGTGCGGAAATCCCTTCGGATACCCCCCCGCGTGCCAGCGGGGGCGGTTATGTCGGGCTTGAACCGACGAAAACCGCACGCCGTCTCGGGTCTACAGACGAGAATGTATCAGGAACCTCATTGTTAAAATGTAACACCTCATGTAATACCTACATTCCATGCAAGTAAATAAATATTATTATTATTATTATATTATTAACAAATTCTAATTTATTAGTCACCACAAAAACTTTCATAAATTAATAAACATATATAAAATATGTTAACTTTGTCATCTAGGGATTATAAAATCACTTATACAGCTATTATTGATACGTGTATTCCAATATAATAAAGGGTTTGTTAATATTTTACTGTTAATCAACTTTTGTCGTTGACTGTACATAGTATTTATTATATTTTAAATACATAAAATACAGTTAAAGTATATAATACTATGGTTAATTTTCGCGTCACGTTGCGTATTAGTAATACGCAACCTGTGGTGGTATTCCGTGAGAGTGTTTATAAATCTCGACAGCTGAATCCGAGGTGAAATATCATATTTGCCATAAGAAATTTAATACTTATACCTGCCTGTGATGATGTAATTGACGATGGGCGACGTAAAGTAGAGTCTTAATAAACACTCGAAGAAGTTAAATCTATTAGAAAAGTTTATCAACCGTAGTATAATTAAATAGGCTGTAACTTACACGCAACCTTCACGCTACGAAAATTGGCAGGGAGGAGTAAAAATTCAGAGTAAAATATAATAACCTAAATTGAATAATTTCAATAACATACCTTTTCTTTACGACTGCTATGAGAATTATGTGTTGAGTGTTCTTCGTTCCTCTTATTGCTCTGAAACAAACATAAAATGTATATTATTAGGCGTTAGAGACGTTTTTCACATTTTGAGATAAAAATTATAGGCCGAGATCCGACGACATTATGTTTACGTTCATATTGTGTTTTTGTTTTATCTTTTTAATAAAATTGCAAAATTAGTTGCTGAGCAGTTGTTAAATTTGAGAACGGCTTTTTAGTATTCTATAATCATAATAATAAGTTTTAATGAAAGAAATTTTTAAAAGTCTAAGGATAAAGTCGACACTAGGGTGATGACTGGGAATATTTATGTAGTAACTGATGCCCGCGGCTCTGCCCGCGCGGTGGTCGCTTATCGTTTTTGGTCATATCTCCGGTTCTACTCAACCAATTGCAATCAAACATATGGCAGTCAAAGTCTGACCAAGACCTTTTTAATAGAACAAACCGCATCAAAATCAGTTCAGTAGTTTTTGAGTAATTTACTCAAAAACTACTGAATTAACGAGCGAACCAACAGACAAGAATTAAAAAAAAAAATTGTGTTCAGAATCGTTCATATAACAAAACCCAAATATTATAATTTTATAATAGTATAGATGAATGAGTATTATTGCGTAATATAACAAAAGTTAAACAACTTAATTCGGAGAATGAAATAAATATTGATTATAGTAGTGTTCACGCTAAATTACATGTATACGTAAATATATCTACATAAAACCTAATATCTCTTACAATAAGTAATAAAACGGGATCATCGCTCGGGGATTTCAATCTACTTGTAGTAAATATTAAAGTTGATATATCCCTACATCTTCTATAAACAGCCCTCGTGGGAAGTACTTACACATTATTCAGAGTAATGTTCAATACAATATACGAATATTGTATCTAGCGTATTCAATACCTGGAAGAGAAATATAATTTTTTTTAATATAAAGTCTCCTTACCAATAATAAGAATAATACACCTAAATTATAAGACTTGAAACTTGTAACATCTATCTTTAACTTACTATTATAAAATGGTAAATTAGTTGTGTCTATACATTGGAAATATTTAAAAAAAATTGGGTTATGTTAAACGGACGATTCTGAACACAATTTTTTAGGCGTTCTTGTCTGTTTATCTGTTTGTTCACGATGAACGCAAAACCTACTGAACGGATTTTGACGCGGGTTTTTCTTTTAAAAAGGTCAGACTTAAAATCTGCCGTATGTTTAATTGCAATTGGTTAAGAAGAACCGGAGATGATCAAAAAACCATAACCGACCTCCGCGCGAGCTGCTAGTACCTAGTAGATATATACATTTGAGACGTATCCGCCTTTAGCGTGTGGAAACCCCTACGGGTTTCACCCCATCGGTGCTGACGATGCGGTGGACGTGTCGGAAACGGACCGACTAAAACCACACGGTGTCCTCCCCAAGTGTCCATTGCCGGGCACCCCGGGTAATCCCTCGAAAGGATAACCCCAGGGAGACGTATCCGCCTGCAAAATGTGCACCATGAAGTAGTGGTACACCGATAGTACGTTGTGGGAAAACTACCTATGTCAGTACATACGCACACAGACACACATAGGTATCTTCTAGGTACGCAACCGTCATTGTATTATCACATAAATCAATGATATAGTAATTGAATCTAAACCTATCAAAAAAGTTGCGTTCAAGTACGTCCGTCGGGAACTGAAACTTCAGGTTTAATTTACATTAGCGCGGCAAGGACGCAAAGTGGTTTTTGAAGTGAACTGTGAAACATTTCGAACTTTATCTGTATTAACTTATGTGAGAATTAGACATGACAACAAATAAGTAAATTTTTATTACAAAAAACATAAAACGACTACAAAAACTACTAAAAACACGCACTCATACGAGACGTCTAATTTCTATTTGGGTTGTGTTGCTGGAAACGTGAAGACTCCACTTACGCTTAGAACATCATCGCATGCGCGGGAGACAAGCTTCCTAATCACCCCGGCGTCTGTAGACCCGAGACGGCGTGCGCATTTAGTCGGTTCAAGCCCGACATACAAAATAACCGCTCCCGCTGGCACGCGGGGGGTATCCGAAGGGATTTCCGCACGATAAAAAAAAAAAAAAAAAAAAGGTAGCAATTTGGCTTGGCGCCGACTTCAACAGAAAAGTCTGACGCGTATTTTTTTTTCAAAAGCTATTTTTCTTTTTTCAGTGCCTGTTTTTGTGGTTTTTGAAGTCTGTTTTTTTTAATTTTAAATTTTACTTATTTCTCCCTTTTAAGTGATGGTGACTTAATTCATATGGCACCACCCACACCCAAAAGCAAAACCAGACCCAATGCTGAAGGGTTTTTTTAAAGCCGGTTATAAACGACGGATATTATGCGGAACTTGTAGTAAGGAATATAGACGTGATGTAATGTTATGTAAAAGTATAAAAAATGCCTAGATATGCGATGACAGCAATCAAGGATTATTTGCTGGCATTTATTGAAGAGTTGGTTGTCTGTCTCCGGAACTTATCATCAGATATTCATGAAATTTAATTGAGGCCACCTGGAAAGTATACCCTTCAAATCAAATGAAATCATTTATCGGCTGTGAGCAAAGAATATGGTTACATATTGGTGGTAGATTTAGGTTTAATGTCAAATCGCATCCTCATATTCGCCATTGCTGGCATGTGAGACTACATGCAGACATATTACACTTTTAAAATGAATAAACAAATTAACACAGTTCTTCATACAAAATAAATAGAAAAATAAAAAATGTCACGCAATGTCAATAATACTAAATAGATAATGTAGATTGACCTCTTTGTTAAACTTATCCACAGGATCCTTATTATTTTGCGCTACAATTAATGAACAAAAAAATAAATTTCCAAATTGGTTCAGGTATCTTTTATCTCTATCTAAAAATAAATAAATAAATAAATGTTAAAAAAATTAAAACTACTGGGCCAAAATACAAACCGCATCAAACTAAAGAATAAAGAAGAAGAATCACGTAAATCGAATTATAAATCTCAGCGTAATCGATGTACGTACATAAAAAAATACCAATCGAATTGAGAACCTCCTCCTTTTTGAAGTCGGTTAAAAAAAGTAACACCTTGTCCTGAGAATGCATCACATTCCTTCGGCGACATCGAAAGTCGGAAAAGCTCGTCTACGATTCAGATAAGGCTAGAATCCACGAAAATGTTTGCAACTGCTAGCACCTTCTTTTACATCAAGGTGAAATGAACTCTGGTCCGAAGCAATTTAAAATGAGTGCATATCATACAAGTATAGCTAAGTAGGAGGTAGCAGGGTGCTTTTTCCCTCTGAAAACTTCCGGGTAGTAGTAGTAGTGCACGCGAGCGCGTGGGCCGCCGCCGCCTCCTTCTGCGAGCATGTAATGCTCGCGAAGGAGGTGGCGGAGCGCGCCCGGGAGAGACTTAGAACTCTCCCGGTCCGCCGAGCCCGCAACTTGCTCGCCGCGCGTCGCAGGCAACTCAGGCGCCGGAGGTCGCTTAACGACCTCCGTCCTCCATGAGCGCAGGCCTGGGGGTGGCGGGTGAGGCCACCTGTCACCCCAGCAGAAGCAGGCCGGGACGGTGGGGCGACTAGCGCCCCTCCCCCAAACCGGGGCAAGACGGGGACACCGTGGTTCCCAAACCCGAGGGGGCCATCTCGAAACCGGAGATGGCCCAGGGTCAGTCGGGGTGCGAGGGATATGCTCTATGGGCAACCTTACACCCCGGCGTCTGTAGACCCGAGACGGCGTGCGGTTTTAGTCGGTTCAAGCCCGACATAACCGCCCCCGCTGGCACGCGGGGGGGTATCCGAAGGGATTTCCGCACGATAAAAAAAAAAAAAAAGGGTAGTAGTAGTAGTAGTAGTTGTTAAACCCCGGATCGATCGTTGCTCGCAAAGAGCACGACATGGTTATTTTGGTGTTGAACCGATTAAAACCACATGGTCTCTCATACATCACATTTTTTAACCAGGAGGGGTTGTATGGCTGCGAAATGTGTGCTTATCACTCTCAAATCTTAGCTACAAATGATGATGGACATCGACTTTTAGGAGGAAAGAAAAACCCTCTTTTCTTTTTAGAAGCTCATGTTAACATAACAAATAATAATATATAGATAAAAATACTTTAGTCTCACAAACAAGTAAAAACAAATATAAAATGTTATGCTAAATATTATGATAAATTAGGCACTTTATTTTAGGGGATTTATTGTTTGTTATTTTTATTTGTATTGGCAATATTTGGAGGCCATTTTGATATTCTAGAAACAATTTAAGATAATAAATATTAGTGGTTGGTAACAACGACCAAAGTAGTCTATAAAGGCAGCTTACATTCGGAGCTTGGCCTCTTTTTGCTCAGCAGCTGCGATACTGAACAACAGTGTGTAAGTTCAGTCCCTACCTATATTTATTTGCTACTGTTCTTTAACTTGAACTTTATTGCGCCAGTATATAACCAGCGTATCTATCCATTTTTGTCTTGTCAAGGTGTTGAAGGTGTTTGATTAAACATGATATCTGTAACCATCGTTTCTATGTCTTTATTTAAATACATTCCTTATTACCTACCATAGGAATAACTTTTCATTCTTATACATTCAGTTACAGTTAGTTAGTAGTTTAGTGTCAATAACTATCTTCTAGTGCATACTTAAAGCTCATAAAGTGTAGTTACTTCAATGTTTAGATAACTTTAGGTACATTCCTGACCTTATTTTAAGCTTGAAAGTTCTAAAAATCTAACACGCGCGAGGCATCATTTCATTGTTTCTTTTAGCAGTTTTGTTGAAAATATAGAAAATTTTGTTACGAGAATACCTCTTTTGACAATTGGGGTATCGACATGAGATCGAGACTAGATTGAGACTGAATTTTGCACATCTTTTTATACGAGAATTTGGCCATCTGTTAAGTATAGGAGACTGCAAGTTAAACTTCTGAAACATTTCACTGTCATTCGGTAACTGTACAACATACCACAAAATCCTTATATAATACTTCTTCGATACAAATGCTAAATCATGGAAATCAAGTTCACCTAAGGCCCTTCTCGAGGATGGAAGACCTCCTTGAAATCTACTGTAGCGGACATAATGCACTTTGGACGTTGGAGTATTGAATGGAGCTTCGGATTGTCTACGAATATGTGTTTTTTTTATATACCACTGAAATGTCAAATAAGATCGCCAGGGTTGTCATTTATTCCACTGACGTGGTTATAGCCCACGTTGGATACGGCAAAGCCTGCACCCGCAGTGCAGCCTATACGGCGAAGGTGTGTCTGGATATATCTCAAAGTTAGAATACGGAGATCGCGTGCCATCTTGCGAGAGTGTTAGTCAGCCCTCCGTATTTATATTTAATCCATCGACTCCTCACGTTACGACTGTCATTAAAACTAGGTTATAAATTGAAAAATACTTCAAAAAGTAATGCACCAAGTATACTTCAAAATCAGAATTGTAGTTTTACTAAAAGCTTTAAACACATCGTATTAGACATAAATATTTATTTGAAGCGAATTTGTAACTGCGGAGTATATTGAAGATTTAATTTAAGTAGAATGTAGCTTTTTAGCAATTTCACGAATAAATATTGAGTATTATCGGTTTGCGCTAATAAAATTCTATAAATACTCAGTAGTTTGTTGAAAAATTTATAGTAATGACTACTGAGATATTTAAATGAATATAGATCGTCTAAAAACTCTTAAGTAGCAGATTTTGAATACTTTGTACAAACATGGCTATCTTTTTTAAAGTATACTCAGGCATAAAACCAAACGGAAAGACGGATATCTTATCGACATCGAAAATTAAGGTTATTAAGTCGCGTAAGGGACGGAAAAGGTACCATTTCGTGACTGACCGCAGATCACAACCGCAAGCGGCATTGCTGTCGGCCCCTGGGGTGCTGCGTTTTTTTTTTTTTTTTAATTGGGAGCCCCGTCTAGAGTTTTAATTCTAGCGTGACCCCCCCGGTTTACCCTCGCCTTTAGCTTGCGAGGCCCTTTTCAACTGTTATTTAATTGTTCACTAATAATTTGGAAGATAATATTGAAGAAAGTTTAAGGATACGTATTTTCATTTTACTAGTAATTTATCAAAATGGGAAAAATACTTGTGTATGTGCTTGTTTTATGTGTGCGACGGTTTATTCTACAGTTTATTCGCTTAACAAGCTACAGAATGCCCGAAGTAAAGACCGGTGTGGTTGATGTTTTATGTGTGTGGTGCTATGTTGAATGTGGTGCGTGTTGTGTACGTGATGTTACGATGTGTATCAAAGTTGTTTCAATCATTTTTCAGCATTAGGCTGTTTAAGCATTGGCGGCCCGGCGGCCGACGAGCTTAACGACGTCACTCGACGGTCGCCCAGCCGTCTACGCTTATTGTTAAAAATTGAGTACATAACTATGTGCGTATAAACTGATACATATATAACAACAGCACATGATAATAATGATACATAATCATATAGTGATAGAGTATATTGGTAGGGAACACAATTATGTACTTCTCAAGTAGCAATAGATATGTAGAGTTAATAACGATATTATATATGATTTTGTGACAAGTGATAGGTAAAGTAAATAATATAATAATGCCATAGATTACACAGGGGTAGATTCCATCATTTTGTTCTAATTTTCTCAGAAAATTATAGCAAGTGGTTTTGTCTTCCGAAGTGTATATATACGTTGTACAGATAGAAATAAATAAGTTACTACTATCAATAATTGTGGGAAGTAGTAGTTTTATAAGTGACTGAACCATATTATAGTTAAGTGCAAGAGAAAATAAGATGTTTTAGTATATAACATATTTAGTATACAATATAAACAGATATTATAATTATTGGGATAAATATTGAGTAGATATAGTATGGGTTATAATTTTTGTACATATAATAATGGTATATAATAGATAAGGTAATAATTACATTAAGTAGCGAGGCGTTTCAGCGTTTTTAAGAGAGGTTAGGATTTTATTTGTAGGTATATCGACGGATTTTAGATGGGTAGGCAGGTATATATTATTTCTTGGATTTATAACTATCATATTTTATATTATTATATTTTGTGATGTCTCGTCTTATATTTTTATAAAATATAACCAATAGCAATTTTAGAATTAATATATGTTTGCGGTACCCAGAGGATCCCTAGTGGTACGCTATGGTTGCTCTGGCCATCGCTTCCCACTTCTGTAGGACTGGGCATGTCTTATCGAAGGCATGATGGTTCTTTGTTTCCCCATTGTCTCTGGTGCAGTTTATGCATTGGGGCTCCATGTCTTTTCTCCCACATTTATCGGGCTCATCTCGGCCGTGAGGCAGGCCACATTTCGCGCAGAGGTCTCGTGTGGTCGGGTCCACACAAAATTTCTTTCTGTGGCCGAACCCTAGGCACCTGGTGCACTGGACGAGTGGCGTCTGGTCCGCCACCGCGATTCTTTGAAGGTCGATATAGAGACGCTTCGCTTCCGTCGCCCTCCTCCAGATACCAGGTGACGAACTTATCACCACATGATGGCAGTGTGGGTTGCGCGATTTCCTTTTGAATTTTATAATCATTCGCATGTCTCCGTCCCTGAGGCCCTCAAACAGGTCGCCATTCTGATTCCGAAGGGCGCGAAGAATTTCATGATCATCATGTACCTTCAATTACGTCCCTCAGAATCAGAAGGGGATCCCTGTTTTTGATTTCCTCGACGACGAATCGTCCCCTGACTCCTTCGAGTCTTTCTTTGACTTTTTTCCTGTCTTCTAAAGTCTTGCACCCCATTATAATTTTCCAATCTTTAGCCTTTCTTACCCTTTCTACCTTCACCCATCCTTCTTTGGCGTCGATAGTCTCCCTGATGTGCTTTAGGAGTTGTTCCGCAGATTCCTCCTCGTCCGTGGAAGAGACACACACGGAGTGCAGCGTTTGCGGTAAGAGCGCTGCTTCCCTGGTGTTGTCGGAAGCCGCCGCCGCCACCCGGGCGTATGTCATTCTCTCCGCGGTCTTTCCGGCTTTCTCTGCGGTCTCTGCCTGATTCTGTAACGCCAATCTAAGCTCATCTATCCTTTTACCATTCTCACTTATGAGCCTAACAGTCTCCTCTATTTTGGCCAGTACGCGGTTCTCTGACCCACCTTCCTCTCAATCTTCAACCTCTTGAGCACTACATGTTGGCTCTTTGTCACCAGTCCCTACCTTGAACTCGCTACCGGTTCGCATCCGTTGTATTTCAGCTTCGGCCTGCTGCTTCGGGGTGCTGTGTGGCGACCGTAGCGACACTACTGGTTTCTATGTATTTGTACTGAACCTATACCAAGAGCGGCCACACTGACGCTTGCAGTCGCGGCATGCCGCGACCGCGATGCATTAGTTGTGTCGCTAACGCTGACCGTAAAGCATAAACACGTCACGTCACGTTGCGTTGCGTTGAGTATAGATACATTTATAAGATGAAGTAAAGGTAATTAATATTGTTTCTGGATATCCAGTAATTTACGACATATTCCATCTCAGCTATCGGAATAATCTAGTTATAGATATAATATTTGAATTATATTTTAAAATTCAATTTGATATATATTTGTTAAACTAATATTAGCATTAAACACGTCCAAAATTCTGTCTCGCGTAAAGGTACGAGATGTACTGAGTTATTATGCCACAAGAGCGACTACTACAGCGGCAATGCCGTTGTGCTCGGAATGCAAAGTGTCACTACCTCAGGCGGCACTGTGGTCGACCGCAACCGCAGGCGCCAGCGGTTGCGTTCGACCACAGTGCCGCCGACGACGGTGAGTTTCGGAATGGCACCGTAAATGACGTACGTACGGTTTTGAGTATATTGTGACTCTGACTTACTTCTATGGTTTAAAGATTTGAATGATGTGTAAATGAAAACTATCGCGGTATTAACACGCAATTTAGACATAATGTCGGTGTCCTGTTGAGCGGTGTTGAGGAAAAAAATTAGGATGAATTAAGAAATTTCGAAATGCTTTGAGTTTGTTGGGATGAAAACGGAGTAACCCATTTTACCACAATTATGTCTCTATTAATGTTGAAATAAAAAATTACGGGATGAATTTAAATTCGCTTCTTTAGCCGGTTCTAGGAAGGTTAAAAAGGTAAAGGTTCTAGTAAAAACAGGGTCGTGGAATTAAAATGCACCTCAATTACCTACCTTAAAGGCGAGGGTCCCTGAGGAAGGGTGTTTTTAGGTAAGAATTTTTCGAAAATGACAAGTCCCTGTATTCTGAAAATCATATATGTTATTCTTGGCTATACAAACTAGTATTTATCGATAGAATTTGCTCTAAAACATTGGTCTATCCCAATACGGATTCCAGTTATACTTGAGTTGTGTTTAGGTTAGAAAAATAAAAATGATACCAAAATGAAGATCATTGAAAGTAGAGTAAAAATATTTATCAAAATTAACATAAACTTAAAATTATATCATGAAAATTCAAAATACCTATGTTTTCTATCTACATGACGAGTTCGGAGAGTCAATCAGTCCCGAGCGGAACGGGTTAGAGGCAGGATGTGTGTCAGATTGCGTGAGATGCATAAGCGAAATCATATGATTTTACTTTACTACTACTTAGCGTAAATGCTAATACATCGTAGAGAAAGTCCTAGATGTACAAATCCAATGATAAAAACTTGAGATTCAAACTTTTGCGAATGCAATGCTAGTATTAGTACACTGTTTTCTGCAAAGTATAAGTTGTGTAAGTAAGTAGTTGTTACTCATTGCACAAATATTAAAACTAAGCCATGTATTGGCATTATAGTAGCATTAAATGTCTTATGACATTAGTCGATTCAATACAAGAATTAGTAATGATTGACATCGGTACTAATAGACGAATATCGAATGGTGATACTAAATATTAGGTATAGTACCTTTTTTTTTTTTCGTGCGGAAATCCCTTCCGATACCCCCCTCCGGCCTAGTACCTACCAGCGACATAATTTAAACTGAGATGAACCTTCAACACTACCAAATACTACTACTACCTGCCTCCCCTATATGGGCCCCTTGGTTAACGCATATGTAAGGGGCCCCATAGGCGTATGGGGTGCCATGGGTCTATCTATGTCACCACATAAGTGCATTTTCCCCATGAGTGTTCTGTGTATGGAGCCTCACGGGCTTACGGGCCCCATGGGTTACATATATGTATGAGGGGTGTACGGGCCCCATACGTGTGTGGGGGTCCATTAATGTATGTGTTTAGGGAGCCCTATGGGTATGCCCCATTAAGATCATGCAGCTTGGCGCCCGGGGTCCACTTTTTGCTCTTTTTAGGGTTCCGTTGCCAAATGGCAAAACCCGGAACCCTTATAGATTCGTCATGTCTGTCTGCCTGTCCGTCCGTATAACACAGCCACTTTTTTCCGAAACTATAAGAACTATGCTGTTGAAACTTGGTAAGTAGATGTATTCTGTGAACCGCATTAAGATTTTCACGCAAAAATGAAAAAAATAACAATAAATTTTGGGGGCTCCCCATACTTAGAACTGGAACTCAAAAAATATTTTTTCATCAAATCCATACGTGTAGGGTATCTATGGATAGGTCTTCAAAAATGATATTGAGGTTTCTAATATAATTTTTCTCTAAACTGAATAGTTTGCGCGAGAGACACTTCCAAAGTGGTAAAATGTGTGTCCCTGTAACTTCTAAACTAAGAGAATGATAAAACTAAAAAAAATATATGATGTACATTATCATGTAAACTTCCACCGAAAATTGGTTTGAACGAGATCTAGTGAGTAGTTTTTTTTTAATACGTCATAAATAGTAAATTTACCTTTCACTCAATCAACTCAAATATAAAATTTAAAAAAAGCATTATTATGTTACTTGCTGCTACAGAACCCTTCATGGGCGAGTCCGATTCGCACTTGGCTGCTTTTTTTCATAGTTTGGTTCATATAAGATTTTACGGGAGTGACTTTCTAATATAGCTTTCAGAAAGTCACTCCCTTACACTCATTACAATGTTATAGTTATTATAAACTTTATACCTGTTATCTAAAGTGCAACTAGAAGATCTTCTATGTAAATAACAGTTGCGTCATTATTTGTGTTGATACTACAACGCCACCTTAAGTTAACCTTCGTTGTTTTTCTATATACTGACGCGAAACACTGGACGCGGACTGCCAGCGCCTAGCTGTGGCGTAAAGTAGCTACTTTACTATGCCAAAAATACCTAAAGTCCTCGTATTCCCTCGCCACAACACAAAAAGAGGAAATATATGCAAAACTAATAACCGCTAACAATTTCTAATTAGGCGGCAAAAATATTATGAAATCCACCCATGTCGTGAAATTTGAATTTCAGCTACTTATTATAATCCGAGTAAACAAGGTTATCTGAGTAAAATTTTATATTATAATTTTATTTTAGCACAAGATAAATTGTTGTAAGCTCGCTTGTAAATGAAAACCACTAAATAAAAAGGTACAGCTGAAGGTTGGCCTCCTTCATCAGAGTGCCAATACCAGGTGCATTCAAAGCTTGCACTTTGGAGCCTTGGGTCCGCTTTTGTTCTCCTTTACCTTTTTTTTGGTGGCTTTTGGACAGTCACCCCGAGAGAAAAGCCTGTCTCGACCGACCGTCCATCAGCATGGTATACTTACAGGTGACTGTTGGCTTTGATCCCTAAGATCTTGAAAGTGCCACATACATACTCAAGAATAAACCTGGGTAATACATACATATAATCACACCTTTTTCCCTCCGGGGTAGGCAGAGACAACAACCCGCCATCTGCCTATGTCCTTACACACTTCGGGCGCGTCCTCTACTGTCATTAAACCTTTCATACAATCTCGTCGGTTTCAAGTGCTATTTAATAAACCTGTGTCTTATAACAAATATATTGTGAAATTAATACAGTTTAACCATATTGCCACGTGTTCAACCATTCGCAAACACATAACAATGTTAACCGCGAAATTTCATAATTACTTTGAGAGGGTCTCACTTACTCACTCGCGCCACACTTGAGCTTGCACATAATTATACAAGTTTTTAACTGTCTTAGAACATATTCGTTCATTCATATTTGTATAGGATTTAAAACTTAAAATTAGCTTTCGAGACATTTTAAGATGAATAGTTTGCAGTTGGCTTTGTTTAAAGATTTCAGTTTTAAAACAAAAAGCTGTGCGGTTTTGACCATTACTTTAATTTTGTTTTATTAAATTTGTGGAGTTATTTGAAGTTAAATAAAATGTGAGTGAATCAAATCGTCTCGGAGTCGAGACTGGTGATGATGAAATTGTGTATAATGTTTCCTTCGCCCTTTTTGCCAGTAAATTTTTTATGACCAGTAAAAACCAATAAGTAGTGGGCAGTTGAAGGGAAGTAAAAAGTAGTCTGGTAACCATAGGGTTATTTAGTTAGTTATGTCTTAAGAATGTACTTAGTTATAAAACTAAGAACATTCTCAAGACATTCTATTGAATTTCTCTACGTTGTAAACAGTCGAGACACCTATTTCATTAGCTAGCAGTCAAAGGGTTCGTTCAAAAGGTTGTAGCGATGGTACACAGCGGTAGATGAGTACTTGAACTGTCAAGGGGGCCTTTATTGCGTTCGCTTGGTTTGTATCGTGTTCAAGTGAGAGCTTCGTTTTAAAGTGTTGCGTATTACAAAAATAAAGTCAGGGACACCAGTCGCTCATAATATTAGTCAATAAGCCAAAGAAAAATGTGTTAGAAGGAGTAAGAAAGCGGACCTCGGGCTCAAAGTGACAGCTTTGAAGGCAATCGATCACGTATCCAAAAGTGAAGCCGCAATGATGTCACATGAACTCTTCACCTTGGCTTGACTTCTACATCCTGTACAAAGCCGGTACACCTGCTGATTGACGGAAGAGGCTCTGTGACAGGCTTGCATCTCGGGGTTGGCAGTGGCCCCGTAATAGCCAAGATAAGTTAAATTAAGAGAAAGAGTAGGAGAGTGGACTCCGGGCTCCAAAGTCCGGGCTGCAGGCTTTAGATGCAACCGAGATTAATACTTGGATGCTGGTGAGGCTATGATATACCTTTAATTTCATCAGTACAAATTTTGGCCTCACGTACAAGGGATTTGCACAGCCCGTTGAAAAGGCTGGCCGTCTGAGTCACAAGGGGGTATAGCATGATCTCCATCGCGGCGGCATGTCTCTTAGCAGGCACGCCTCTATGGGACCTGGAGGCGCTGGAGCAGGGACACAGGCCAGGACTCCGAGAAATCGGGGCCCAGCGGTCCCAGCTCCGCCAATAAACTCATGGAGACATGGAAGGTGTGACTTGAGCAAAGGGAGAAGTCACAATCGCGGTGGTGAGGCCGGTCATGGAGGAGTGGTTAGAGAGGTACCATGGCGACCTCTCCTACCGGACGTCACAGATAGATACCAGACACGGGTGCTTTGGTAAGTATCTGTCGCACATTCACCTGGAGACAACGTCGTAGTGCCAACACTGTGAGGATCCCGGCGAAGACACGACGTTTCACACATTGGTAGATAGCCCAGCGTGGGCGAGTCAACGCCGCGATCTCGTTGCGGTCCCGGTCGTTAACGTTCTCTCGCTGGAGACCATGGTGAGAGCCGTGGTCACCGATGGGAGTATGTGGAACGCCACTTTCTGCGAGCAGGTAATGCGCGCGAAAGAGGCGGCGGAGAGGGAGCAGGAGATAACTCTGCCCCACGAGTTCTGCAGTCTGCGATGAGGACGCCGCAGACTTGTCTACACCCAGGTCTACCGTACCGACCTCCATGATCGGGGCCTGTGGACGGCAGTCGTTCGACTCTCCGTCCGTACAGAAGCAGGCCAAGACGGAGGCGTGTAACGCGCCTACCAACTCACCGACGCGGGATCAAACCCAACCCCAAAGGCGAGACCGCGATGGCCGAAGTCCGCCAGAAACCCGGGGGTTATCCTTTCGAGGGTGATCCCGGGATGCCCGGCAATGGATGCTTTGGACGGACACCGTGTGGTTTCAGTCGGTTCGATTCCGACAAATCCACCTCATCGCTGGCACCGGTGGGGTGAAGCCCGTGGGTTTCCAAACGAAAAAAATGTGATGGGTACTAACCCAGGGGCGAACAATCGTAAATACACAGATAGAAACCTAAATTTATACCATGAGACCATCGAGGTTCTTTTTGTGTAATAGCACAGAATAAATAATAGTAGTAATAGTGTCGGTTAATAAGTGTTTATTGTAGGCTAAGTACAAAATTTATTGTATTTTATAAGGTTTCTGTCGGATTAATTCGGTCGGTTAATTTACGGATATACCTTATCCAATATATTATTGTTGTCTGGGGACAATATGGAACTCCTGAATCTCTCTATTATTTAATCCCTTGAATTGGGGCCAACTAAACCCAATAAATTATTTGTTTTAACGAGTTCCATTCCTTATATCAGGTACCAAGCGTATTTATTTACTATGATCACTATTCTTAAGATATGATAGTTTTTTTTTCGTTATGGAGAAAAGATCACAGTAAACAGTAAAATTTATTTACATATTATTGTTTGAAAGAATGTCCATCGCAGTAGATTACAGCCCCTTTTTGCTTTGTACTGCGAGGAAGATCAATCGTTACCAATATTGTAACTGAGTTGAGTGCTGTTTTAAAAGAATGAAAAAAATAAACAATTGAGGAACTGCGAGGACTTCACAGGATAGATACTATGCATCTGTGGGAGATAAATAATTATGTAATTGTAAGAACTATTTTCTTTGTGCTATTTTGAGGTAGTGATATTGCCTGCGCGCAGATATATGGCCGAAATGCGTGTTCTGACCACTTTGTTCAATTCAAGTGTGTCAATTCAGCACAGCACTACTCATGTTGAAGCAAACAATGTATACTTTTTTATTTTCAATCAAAATTAGCAGGCTCTAGCGCAGGCTTTTCTCTCGGGAGGTCAGGCGGCAGTCGCTCCCATAAAAGTCGTATAAGCCAATTCGGAAGGTGAATAAAGAGTAGGCGGACTCTGTCTCTGGAGTGAAATTCCGTGGATGCAACCTGGAACGTTGTATTCATGTCTGAAGTTCCCATAGCAACGTAAACTTCGTAATATTAACTAATAACTAGTTTAACGTTCATTGCCAACAGTTTTCAAAGCGATTTCATAAATCGAATCAATGTAAAAGCAATAATTCACAAAAGTTGGTCCGCAGAGAGAACTTCCAAAGTCCGCTCCGTCGCGTCGGTCACTCATTGAAACTTGGTGAGTGCTTATGCAATTTCAATTATTAATTATTAATCAAGTTGGGGATTACGTTTTGAGAGGTTTGATGTGTAAAGTAACATTTTGATGAAATTTATGTACTTACATTTTGGATATGTAATTCCAATTTTAATCTTACTTACCTAACTTTTTTTTTCGGTGAACCTACTAAGTGGAAGTTTGAATGGATAGATAGATGTTTGTTAGATATTCAATTGCTACTCAATCTAGATGAAATATGACATAGATTGTATTTTGGAATAGCACATAGGCATCTTTTATCCTGCCAATAGATTCCTGTAGGTCGTCGGAAGAGGATCAGTATTCCACGCGAGCGCTAATAGTATGTAACATTCGAATGAATCCTAACTTTAATAAAAATAAACGCGGAACGTGTAAATAGGTAGATATATTTAGCTGAAATTTTGCACACATGAAGATTATGACCGGGTATAGTACATATGTTATATGTTCCCGGCATAGGTTCCTGTGGGCCGCAGTAACGAGTTTGATGCTCCACGCGGTCGAAGCCGTGGCCATAGCCTAGTTTCCAATATTGCTAACGCCTCCAATTTACTTCTGATTAAATCACCTCGTAGTAGTAGTAGTTTAACTATTCCTGAAGTTCACTTGAAACCATGCTCACTCTTTTCATGAACCACAATAGTAATTACATTTTACGGCAACGGCCTGCCTACGTAGTTAGCAAATATCTGGTCATGCAACTTCCGCCGGGCCCGGTTAGAGGGATAGATCCGAAGTGCTGGTTTGACTTCGTAAAGTATGACAATAGTTTCACTGCCATAAATGCCCAAGATCATACGAAGTGGAGGAGGAAAAGCTGGAAAGTGGACCCCGATTTCCGAGGTGAAGGCCGGATATAATCGGGACACAACGCTAAGATGATGACGATGACAGTAGTACAAGTTACGGATGACAATAGTAATTTAATAAGTTCTATCAAAGATACACGTAAATAAAGTGCACTTAATAGCGCAGCTTTGGTTCTAGTTGGCATGTTAACTTGACACGGCACTCCTCGGGTTACTCATCATAAGGTTGTCATTGTATATTGGCGCGTAAGTATTTACACCTGTCGCTACAAGATAAACTAACCAGTAAGCTTGCTGGACTCGGAGTGCACAATTTACGGTTGTCGGTTTGTCTTTTGCGGGTACGAATGACGCCTGACCTCCCAACCCTGAGAGGAAAGGCTGCGCCAGTACCTTGCCCGTTAAGCAGCAGGTGTACGGCCCAGCTGGTCAGGTTGGCTTGGGGCCCAAAGATCTTGGTGGGCTCCCATATACCTGATTCAGGTCGAGATATAGTCTATGGGCTACTTGGACCTATCCTGTATAGTCGAAAGTCCAGATTCGTTTCAAGAAATCATAACTTTTTTAATGATTCTTCTCTGATTCTCTTCTTATATGAATTAACTATTTAATTATAAATGGGACTGAGCCAGCTATTATCTACTGAATACCTGTTAAATACTAAATCTCTGAACTAACACTATACCATGAAGTTTATACAGAAACTCCTAAAACAACACTGTGCTACGTACCCCATTGGTGTTGCGTGTAGCACAGTTTAGCATAAGGAGGACGGGGGAGGGGTACACTAATTTATTTCCTCAATAATACTAATAAAAAAACATAGAACTACGTTTCGTGTACCTTTTTTTTTTTTTTATCGTGCGGAAATCCCTTCGGATACCCCCCCGCCGGCATGTATGGGTATGAGACAGGCCAAGTCTTATTCACGGTAACCACATAGGTATTGCCAGGCCCACGCCACAATAGCGGCGGTAAGGCCCATCATGGAGGATTGGCTAGAGAGGCGACACGGAAGCCTCTCGTACCGACTGACGCAGGTGATCTCCGGGAAGGGGTGGTTCGGGGACCACCTGCATCGGATCAGGAAGGAGCCAACGAATGAGTGTCATCACTGTGACGCGAGCGAGGACTCAGGGCTGCACACGCTGGCGAAATGCCCGGCGTGGTAGGCGCCGAGGCGTGACCTCGTGGCAGCCATCGGGGTGGGAGCCCTCTCGCTCGGCAGCATGATTGCGGCAATGGTGCAGAGCGCGAATGCGTGGGCCGCCGCCACCTCCTTCAGCGAGCATTTAATGCTCGCGATGGAGGTGGCGGAGCGCGCCCGGGAGAGATTTAGAACTCTCCCGGCCCGCCGAGCCCGCAACTTGCTCGCCGCGCGTCGCAGGCGAATCAGGCGCTGGAGGTCGCTTAACGACCTCCGTCCTCCATGAGCGCAGGCCTGGGGGTGGCAGGTGAGGCCGCCTGTCACCCCAGCAGAAGCAGGCCGGGACGGTGGGGCGACTAGCGCCCCTCCCCCAAACCGGGGCTAGACGGGGACACCGTGGTTCCCAAACCCGAGGGGGCCATCTCGAAACCGGAGATGGCCCAGGGTCAGTCGGGGTGCGAGGGATATGCTCTATGGGCAACCTTACACCCCGGCGTCTGAAGACCCGAGACGGCGTGCGGTTTTAGT
Organism: Cybosia mesomella; assembly: GCA_946251805.1. NCBI lineage: Eukaryota > Metazoa > Arthropoda > Insecta > Lepidoptera > Erebidae > Cybosia > Cybosia mesomella. The sequence goes on along the minus strand of OX276405.1, from coordinate 20,633,547 downwards.
CGGTTCAAGCCCGACATAACCACCCCCGCTGGCTGACGGGGGGGTATCCGAAGGGATTTCCGCACGAAAAAAAAAAAAGGTATTGCCAGGCCAGTTTACTGTTTCATTATAGCTTAATTACTTCAACCAATTGCCTTATCTGTCTCCCAGTTTCGTTTGCTGAAAATTCACACCATTAATCCCTTAAATGAAGTAGAAACCTCTAATAGGTATAGCGCAAACAGCTATTTGAATGGACCCATCTAAGCCCGACCCTTACAGAATTCTAAACGCATTCCTTACTTAGAGAACATTCTGTTAAACCATAAAAATGTATAGTGTGTTACGTTTATGCCTCTAGGGTTACAAAGACAAACAATTTTAAGCAATACTTTTTATGTACCTTATCTTGTAATAGCAAACAAATGAAAGAAACTAACGTGACGTAGTTGAAATCGGCCATTTTATTGTTTTTGATGTGTATGTCTTTAATTTAAAAAAAATATTTTTCCTGTGTCACCCGTTGGTAAGCGGTTACCGGTGCTTGTAAACGATAACCGTACGTTTATTTTTATTTTTTTCGTGCGGGAATCCCTTCGGCTACCTCCCCGCCGGCGCCGACAAAAACCACACGCCGTCTCAGGTCTTCCATCTTCGGCGTATAAGGTGGCCTATAAGGCATTTCCCTCGCACCCCAGCTGACCCAGGGCCATCTCCGGTTTCGAGATGGGCCCTCGGGTTGGGAACCACGGTGTCCCCATCTTTCCCCTAAAAGGGAGGGCACGTTTCACCCCACCGCCCCGGCCTGCTTCTGCTACCTTACACCCCGGCGTCTGTAGACCCGAGACGGCGTGCGGTTTTAGTCGGTTCAAGCCCGACATAACCGCCCCCGCTGGCACGCGGGGGGTATCCGAAGGGATTTCCGCACTATAAAAAAAAAAAAAGGTACATGAAAGCATAATTGAATGTATATATTATTTTATTGTCTTAGATAATCTCACCTACCTCCGCTTCTAGCTAAAGTGAAATAGGTCCACGTTCGTTTAATTCCGACAGATTGGTCAAAAAATTGGTTTTGCTCTTTGTTACCGGATTGTGGTGGCAGCATTATAGGATTTTGGTCGCAGTTACGTAATGGATTATACCTACAATCAAAATAATCAAAACACAAAACCATGTGTTGTGAAAGTGTAATTTGAAATATGATTATTTAGTTCTGACGACTTGCAATCTTTGCAGTTATAAGAAAGAATATGTATGCCAGGCCTTCTTTATGATTTACGTTGATGTAAGGTATGTGAGGGGACGTAAATATCGCAATATTCGGGCCAAGTGGCATGGCCATATCACCTGTACATTATAGCACACAGTAAAAGCCAATGGGGTGTCATACATTTTTACAACACTGCTCAATGAGAGTTTGGAGGTTTATTCTTTGTCTTTAACGTTTGGGGACTCAGTCTTAAAAGTAGTAAATTGTAAATGTACATTAATAAAGTAGTAAATGTACATTGTTGAGATTTTCTTTAGGATAATATAATAATTATGATAATTATGTACTTTTGATATTTATTAGTTTGTATGGATATTTGTATGCCATAAATCAAAGATGGCAAATATGCTGGACTTATAAGTATCATGTTTCACCAATGTACAATCACATTTAAACATATTTGAATATGATTATGACTATGACGAATTTCCCCAGCCTGGCGACTTCAAATTTCTCTTCGAAATACAGGTCTTCTTATAATATTAGTAAAGGTAAATTATAATACGGACTACTAAGCCGCGGGATGCCCAATGCCTTACTGCCTCCAAGCTTCCCAATACAATCCAATCCTAAAGTTACACTACCCGTGTAAACCTTTTCTCTAATTTCACCTAAACGACTGACAATAAAAGCTAGAATGGGTAAAGTGTTTAAGCACTTGGGATCTTTTTCCACTATTAGCGTAATTCTCTGTGGAACATCCGCGTAAATTGCGGTGAACAGGACCTCTAGAGACTATACGTGGACATTAGTGCGGTTCCCCTTTTAATGATCTTGAAGTCGTAATATAATGAGAGTGACTTGCCAGTTACTTCACTTAACATACTTTTGTTGAGTGTGGTAGTATATAACCCTTAACTATAAGTCAAGTTGCCCATAAAAAAATATTTGTCTTTCTTTGTTTCTTTGTGATAGACTGCCTTCTGACCACCCAATCCCAAGAGGAAATCCTGCACCAGAGCCTCGTCCTTTGCTAAGCAGGTGCACCGTCTAGCGGTCACCGTCAAGCAGGTCATTACAAAGACGCCATCACAATACCAGCGCGGCACACACCATATCTTTAGCATGTGATGGGCAGCAACTATGCTGAGATGGCTAATTAGGCTCGTACACCTACTTGTATATGTATATACCTATTTATGTATATATTTTTTTGTTTTTTTTTTCGTACTTATGTGTGCGTGCTCTGAGTAAGTGTATTTCTTTCTTTATTTCAGATGAGGTTGACTTCGGCTCCATGCCGGAGTTGGTAGGCTTGGAGTTCAAATTCTAAATATCTTTTATAATATCTAAACATTTGAACTTTAAGTACCTATGTGACTTCCGAGTGAAATCTGTTGTTGGATTCAATGATTGGATAATGGTATCTACTATTCAAAAGCAGAAGCACAGTAATAATAAAAAGAGATCCATATCTCAACAAGCTTCGTAAATAATAAAATATTTCTTAAGATGATAAAAAAATCACATAAGTGACACTCAAAGCATTAGCAATTTACGTTAATGTTTAAAAGGGATTCCGTCAGTGCCACTAACTGTTTGAATTAATTTTTCATATCAACAGCTGCGCTAAAAGGTTTTTACTTATCCTTAGCAATAGATAAAAGTGAGATTATCACTCTGAAAATAAAGTACTAAGACGTTAATGAGATCTTTAAAAAGTGTAAAACAAAGTCGCTTCCCGGGTGTACTGGTCATCAAGACATTTGGGGCCAAGCCCATCTCACCTGCAAGCCGGTAGGCGAAGGCTTTCGTCTCAGAGTTGGGAAGTCAGATGTCAATAGCTCTCATAAAAGCCGCATAAGGCAAATAAGACAAACCGGCAAGTCAGAAGACTCATAAATATGCGAATCGCCTTAATTACACAAGAGAAAGGGTTGTTATCTTTGCCTACCCGGATGGAAGAGCTGCACGAGTGAGCGTTTTTTTTAAATGTTTAGGACACGTCAATTTGACTTCACGTCGCCTGATGGTAAGCTGAAGGTAAAGTCTCAGGAAAGAGGGTCACCATTACATACACGTACCATGTTAACAATGGTGGCACTCAGCTTGACGGCCTCATCAGAAGAGGATTGTCGTCGCAGCACCGCGTGATACCCACCGGTCCCACTAGTGCTGCGACCACAATCCCCCTGCCCGGCTATGCACTTGCTGATCCCTGAACGCAATCAAACCGAAATTGGATTACTATGGAGGGTTTTTCGCAATCGTGCACGGTGGAATTTTGTGACAAATTTGTGTCATCAAATTTCTACCACCAGTAAACTTATAGTCTATTTTAAAACTGAGCAAATCTGGGAAGCATTTCATGAATAGACATAGTTCCTATAAGTAAATACTATTGTATATTTTCACCCCACGTTCATCTTTACATTGGAATATTTGAAAAAGGTTTGGTTGAGTGTTTGATGTTCAGCCCGTATCCGGGTAACGGGCCTAATATGTTTGAGTAGCTTCTATTTGTATAAGACATGAAGTAGTGGATAAAAATGGTTGCGGAATGGACGTAAAGTATACGCTTTTCAATTTATACTAGCACTATGATAACCTAATAAATGGATACTCTAATTGAGTATATTCTCAACATATTTCACCCCTTGTAACCACTCGTTTTATTTATTTTTTATTGCTTTTCCGTTGCCAAATGGCAAAAAACGGAACCCTTATAGATTCGTCATGTCTGTCTGTCTGTCCGTCCGTATGTCACAGCAACTTTTTTCCGAAACTATAATAACTATGCTGTTGAAACTTGGTAAGCAGATGTATTCTGTGAACTGCATTAAGGTTTTCACACAGAAATAGAAAAAACAATAAATTTTGGGGGTCCCCATACTTAGAACTGAAACTCAAAAATTTTTTTTTCATCGAAGCCATATGTGTGAGGTATCTATGGATAGCTCTTCAAAAATGATATTGAGGTTTCTAATATAATTTTTTTCTAAACAGAAAAGTTTGCGCGGGAGACACTCCCAAAGTGGTAAAATGTGTCCCCCCCCCCTGTAACTTCTAAAATAAGAGAATGATAAAACTAAAAAAATATATGATGTACATTACCATGTAAACTTCCAACGATAATTGGTTTGAACGAGATCAAGTAAGTAGTTTTTTTAATACGTCATAAATCGTAAACCGCAATTTACCTTTCATTCAATCAACTCAAATATAAAAATTAAAAAAAAAACATTATTATGTTACTTGCTGCTACGGAACCCTTAATGGGCGAGTCCGACTCGCACTTGGCCTCTTTTTTACTTAACGACTTGTGTGGCGTAGCGGTAGAGCGTTCGACTGCTAAGTCAGAGGTCGCGAGTTCAAATCCTGCTCAGTGCAAATTTTTATATATTTGCATTGGTCTGGTTTTTTTTTTTTTAACGTGCGGAAATCCCTTCGGATACCCCCCCGCCGGCGAGCGGGGGTGGTTATGTCGTGTCTCGACTAAAACCGCACGGTGTCCTCCCCAAGTGTCCGTTGCCAGGCACCCCGGGTAAGCCCTCAAAAGGATAACACCAGGGTTGCCGGCGGACTTTGGCTGCCACCGCGGCCTCGCCTGGTGGGGTCGGGTTTTATCCCGCTTCGGTGAGTTGGCAGGCGTATGTAGGGCACACACGACAAGCCTCCGCCACGGCCTGCTTCTGTAAGGACGGCGAGTCGGCCTTGGTCTGGATATTAGTATAAAAAGTAAGTATTCAAAAAAAAACCTTTCATATATCTAAGTATGTTCATCCGCATTCTAGAACTCAAAATACTAGATAGTTAACTTATGCTTACTTTGGGTCAGGATAGCGTTGTATAGAATATCCTAGAGTATTTATTTATTATTCTGAAATAAAAAAATCGTTACAAGTGTACTCAAAACTAATTCCCCTAGTACGGAACATTACAAAGTTTTCTCCAATTGGATTCGAGTGTCTCCCCACTCTAGTTCTGAAAGGAATAAATATTACACTGGCGACGTTAATGGGAATGTTATGTGACGAAGTGTGTGTATACAATATCGAGAATACACATAAAAAGACTATTATTTCCAATATTGAATGATACTGGGTTACGAAGTGTGAAATAGGTTGATATTAAAACTGAGTGCCACTCGCATAAACATTACTATCCTGAACATTATTAGGATTGTATTCAATGGTGCGCGGAAATCCGTACTTCACAGGTCAATGGCTAATAGCAGAATCTACAGGAATCTATTAGAACGGTGGCTGGTTATTCTTCTCAAAGTTTACTATAAAAATAGGTATCCGGCTCTTGATTCGGCTTGTCGGATGATATACTACGACCATGCGACTTGTCAAATCTAACATAAATGTGCGTCTCTTTTTCTTCTGATGATCTCCTAAAGTTTATCGCGTATTGACGTTAGAAATTTTAAATTTCAAAATACGATGAACTCGTACATTCCGGATCGACCAGAGACAATAAGCTAATTATTCCATCAACGGTAATCGTTGCGAATAGAGCCAGTATAAGTAGCAGCAATAAGCAATTATCGGTCAACAGTTAGGTACCAGAGTTCTACTTACAAACCTGGCGATGGAGAATAATGTAGTCTGATAGATGAAGATTTTTGAAAAATTTAAGTTCTATCTTGTAAGAGAAATATATTTATAACATGGGAGGCCGCCTAGTTGATCAGTTTAACGATGTGGAGACCGAGTCAAAATATTTCTAATCTATTATTTTAATATTGATTGATTAATTTTATAAACAATTTAGATTGTGTTACACGTATACTTATATGATGAAAAACGAAAAGGTAAACTCAATACAAGATGTGAAAACAAATAGAAGCATGCTCATACTTTACCAATTAACTCAATTACATCAACAATTGTTGCAATTGTTACTCAGGTAATCGTCGAGAACAGTTCCAAGAAAGTTACTGAACATTTTTCAACGGGAAAAATCGGAACTCCGTAGCTGCGATCGCAGTTTTTGAATTTTACATATAAAATAGATAGCTAAGTAGAATATATCGAAAGCCGTGAAAACCCAAGTGATGGATATTGACGAAAAAGGTACAAGGTGCAATAAGTTGACTAAAATCACATTTTGTACCGTCACGTCACCGCCGTAGCCTGAAGCGAGGCTCCGCTTATCGGAATACTTTTTCCACCCTTGACAGACCTACGCAGCCGATTAAAAATAGATTTCTTTGTCTATATGAAATTGTAGGGAGGAAGTACGTCCCCCAGCCAGATGGATTGAGGACCTGAAAAGGGTGGCTGGGATAGACTGAATGTGGTAGGCGAAGGATCAGTTGCTATGACGCTCATTAAGAGGGGCCTATATCCAGCAGTGGAATGCAATGGTCTAATTCATCATCATCTTGGCGTTGTGCCCGGTTGCATTCGTGGTCTTCGCCTTGGAACGCCGGGGTCCTTCTCCTTCTTTTGGTTGGACTATTAAGGGTTTTATTGAAGCGACCTCTCAGCTGACCTCCCAATCCAAAAAGGAAAGCCTAAGAGCCTGTCAGCTGGTGTACCGGCTTGCAGGTCAGATTGGCCCTATACACCCTGGTAGGGGCCTATACATCCGTGACTTACCTGACTTCTAAATGTAGAATGTAATTTAAAATCCCAACTTATTATAAAATAAAATGTGATTTTTTCTGGTTTATATGAATAAGACGATCCTGTTAGAACTATTTTGTTCTAAGAACCTTTCCTTCTGTCATGGCTTCTTTTTTCATGTTACTTCTTGCATGTTTTGCCTACCTTTTTTTTTTTTTTTTTTCGTGCGGAAATCCCGTAAATTTTACGTCGCGACACGACATAACCACCCCCGCTGGCCGGCGGGGGGGGGGGGGATCCGAAGGGATTTCCGCACATTAAAAAAAAAAAAAGCCCTGTTACCTATTTATATCACTTTTATACTTGTATGAATGTAAACAGGTTGTTGTTGGACCTACATAAATAGAAAAAAAAAGCGACGGGTTGCACTCCGGGAGTGCCGGCAGTAGTGAAAACTTGAATATTAACGTTTTCAATTTTTTATATTTTGAAATGGTTAAGGAATAATTTTGCACGAATTGCTTTAATTATCAGTATAAAAGTACTATCATTTATGTGGTTACATACAATATTCATTTAATGCGCTATCGTACACAAACATGTCAATTTATATTACATTAAAAATCAGAAAAATCAACTTCCATACATAATTTCAACGACTTTTTGACCATCATTATTACCAGAACCATCATCGCCAATATATTTATAAAGTACTCACTCATTTCCTTCGCTATTTCATCGTCACTTTTTTCATTAATGGATGCACTTTGTTTAATTTTTATTTTATATCAATGGATTTATGGCACAAAATATAATGAATATTACAAAAAGTGTTTCTTGTCGGTCGGAATCGATCTCAGTCTTGACGAAGTCAACGACCACTCATTAGACGAACGCGCCACCAAGGTTGTTAAGTACAGTGTGAAATTAGCGCTTCTATATTTGTTGTCTTACGACTAGGTCACGTGTTTACCGACGCGAGTTTAACCTTTTTTACCCATTACAAAAAAGTGCACAACGCCGCTAAAGAAGTTTTCACTTCAAAAATAATACGAAATTCTCGCGTATAAAGTCAACAAAAACCCACAACAATCTAGCATTATTATAATCGCTTTTACTAATTTACGCGCAAATCAGATCAGAGTAAAGAGAACACTTAACGACTAAAAAGCGTTTATTTTAGCGATTATTTTTTTATTTTGTACGTAAGTTGGGTTGCTATTGGCGTCTTCACTTCTGTCAAGGAATATGTTGGAAAAATAACATAATTTGCGAGTACTAGTCGAGAATCGAAATCTCACGATGATAACCAATTCCGTTCATATGGGTCAAATTCAATTTGTTCGTTTTTATTCTTGATTTTTATACACGCCTTAGATAAATACAATCAAAATGACATTTCATTTGCAAAAATCAAGCCATTTTATTATAATTGTATGAAAGTTATGATTGTAATTTTTTGTTAACATTGTTATTTGTGAAGATGTATTTTATACTAGTAGTAGTAGTATGAAAACACATCTTCACAAATAACAAATCTTCACACACAACAAATAACCTGAAATTTTTAGTAAAGTGACCGGTAAACTTCGTGAACATGTACTCTAGCTGGACAGAACACCTTTTTAGTTCTGTTTGGTGGTATCGCGACGATGGAGGTGCGCCAACCAACCAATGATAGATTATATTTAGCTATTAAGCTAATCACGGGCACAAAGGGCTCGCGTCATTGGTTGATCAGCCCTTTTATTGGTTTTTTAGTTAGCCAGTTGTGCCAGTGCCAGCCAGTGCACATGTGCGAACTTTTTGATGTTTGTTCACAAAGTTTGCCGGGCACGATAAGAAGTTACCGTGGCCGATGAAGTATGAACGGTTGCAGAAAAAACGAAGACAGATCTTTGTACTAATAAATGTTTCTTTCTTTTTTCTGCAGGTCTTTGTTTAATATTTGACTTTGATTGTTACTTTGGATTTAAATTACAGTATGCTTTGCTTTCGAATACCTTATTTCGAAAGCAAAGTAAAGAAATAAGATACTTTTATAAATAATTACTTGTTCCACGCTATAATTATAATTATTTCCGTAGAACATGATTATTGTTATGTTTATTTTAATACTTGTGTATACAGGAAAATCAACAATCATATTTCGTATCGGATATAAATTGAACGTATCACTAAAGTATCTTATATTTTGTCAATCCTCTGTTTCAATAAGTATCATTGGCTGGATATAGCGATAATATATTGCGTTTCGGTTATTTATTTGTAGTATGATATATGTTTTCCTGTTTATAATTATGATTTATAATTTGGCATGTGATGATAAGCTTTGACTTAAATTTCAAATAGGTAGGTACTTACAAGTCAATATTTTGTTATTGGATCAATCGTAGCGTATAAAATATCATGATGATCATATTATTGATGGGGTTGGCCGTTCGTATTAGACTACTTTTGTCAATGTGAACCGTGAAAGGATGAGGTGTCATAAAGTTTTTTACTACGTTAAGTACTTTGATGTTTATCAAAGGAACTGTTTAAGTGTAAACTTGGGGTAACTGCCTAAGTATAGTTAAAATAAATGGTTTAACTGAGCTTATTAGATAAAGTAGACCTTCATCTCGTGCGTTTCAAAGTTTTACTTCCACATATCGCTATGATACATAAATCGTATCGTATCGTATCGTATTCATATTATAATGCAGATTTGTGAAATGTATGTTTCATCACGATGATGATTTTCGCTTGATTTGGCTTATTTTTTTTTGGATTTTGCGGGAGTGACTGCTCTCTGACCTCCGAACCCCGAAAGGAAAGCCTGCACCAGAGACTCGTCCCTTAATCAACAGGTGTACCGACTGGCTAGTGAGTCTGGGGCCTGGGCCCCAAAGACCTTAGTGTGACCCTGTACAGAATATCTCTCAGAATATTTTAATTCATTTTAGATACTAACCTTGCAAGCAAAGATGCGTCAAGCAACATCGGTTGCCTTGCATCCACAACAATGACATGAGGCTGTCGCACATCTGCATCGCGTCGAAGAGCATCGAGAGCGTCGCGTGCGCATCGCACTGAGCGTGCTTCACCGCCCGCGCGCGCCACCGCTGAGCACGCTGCTGCGCAAACGCGGGATGCGCGCTCCGGAAATACGCATAGCAACTGGTAACAATAAATAAAATGTTAGTACTAATAATAGGTACTCTTTGTTACCGGTACACCCTGGGCGGCGGTCAATGGCTTCCCCTTCACCCCTTCATAGGGTTGGCATTGATCGTCGGCCAATACCCAACGTGGCGGGAACACATCGCTCTCCGTACTCCTCTGCTTTCAGAGGAGACAGGATGAGCGATGCTGTTAGTGGTGAAATGGCCCAGGGTCAGCCGGGGTGCGAGGGATATGCTCTATGGGTAACCTTACACCCCGGCGTCTGAAGACCCGAGACGGCGTGCGGTTTTAGTCGGTATAAAGCCCGACATAACCGCCCCCGCTGGCTGGCGGGGGGGTATCCGAAGGGATTTCCGCACGATAAAAAAAAAAAAAAAAAAAAAAAAAAAAAAAAAAAAAGGTACTCTTTGTTAATAGTTTCATTAATAACTAGAGGAATGCCCGGCGTGGGAGGTGCTGAGGCGGACCCTCGTGGCAACCCTCAAAGTGGGAGTCCTCTCGCTCGGCGTCTTGTTCACAGCGATGGTGCGGAGTGCGAGCGCGTGGGCCACCGCCGCCTTCTTCTGCGAGCCAATAATGCTCAAGAAGGAGGCGGCGGAGGGAGGTCCGCAGAGCCCGCGAGGCGCAGTGGAGACTCAGGCGTCGGAGGTTGCTGAAAGTCCTCCATGAGCGCTAGCAGAAACAGGCCGGGGCAGCGGCGCGGTGCGCGTCTCCCTCTTTCCGGGGGCAAGACGGGGACACCGTGGTTCCCAAATCCGAAGGGGCCATCTTCAAACCGGATATGGCCCTAGGTCAGCCGAGGTGCGAGGTAAATGTCTTATGGGCCACCTTACACCCCGGCGTCTGAAGTCCCAAACGGCGTACGGTTTAAGTTAGTTTGAATCCGACATAACCACCCCCGCTATACGGCGGCGACGGAGGGGAGTAACCGGGGGATTACTGCACAAAAAAAGGGGCTCGTTTGCTAAAATTTCTAGTTTTTAGCTCCAACGATTTACGCTCTTTGTTGGCAAATCTGTCAGTCCATCGGGATTATATCGTATTTGGTGATTCCGGAGTATTTTTTTTTACAAACTTTAAAATCAATTCTATCGAAAACTCTTCCTTTCTTCTAATAGGAAGAAGTTTTCAATTCGATGGATTTTATTTCGACGACATTTCACCCAGTTGTGACGTAATTTTAATGATTCTTATGAAATCAGCTAAACCTTGATGGACTACATCGATGGGAGACTCGTTTTTTGGGTCGCGTTGTAAATAAAATACGTTTCAATTCGTGTCTGGTTTGGGTGTTTCTGTAAAAATGTTTCAATTCACGGCCTCATCTCATTAGCCACTGGCTACACCAATGGCTAATGAGATGAGGCAACACCATTTCTTTGCTGTAATGAATGATGAATGAAAAAGTTGATGTGAAACAAACGAGACTGCAGTGAATAAAGTAAAGTATATTTAATTTTCAGTGTGGTGTTTATGTATATGTTCAGCTGTTTATGTGTATGAGTATAGGCCTCAAGATCTTCGAAGTCCAAGCCAACCTCAGTTGCAAGCCGGTACGCCTGTTGATTGACGGACGAGGCTCTGGCGCAGGCTTCCCTGTCGGGGTTGGTCAGACGGCAGTAACTCCCATCAAAGCCCTATAAGTCGAACCAAATGAGGAGAAGGAGAAACTGTGAACTACGTTAAGATGATGATGAATGTATGTATAAAACAAAGTCAAGTTCAGGTGGACAGCTTTTCATGATATTTGATATATTAGATGTTTTTTTGCTTATACTGTGCCATTTTGTCTATTTTTTTCCGGAAATCGCCATGACGGTTACCCAAGTTGACCAACTGGGGTGGTTATATCAGATTCGAACCGACCAACACCATGATATTCACGAAATAAATTCAGGTGATAAGGGAACCAACATAACTTGATTCTAAGGCGGAACAAAGTTTGCAGGGTGAAATAGTTTATTATAAAATAATAATAAAATGCTTACCTCTAGCGGCTCCGGAGGCGCATAGAACATGGCAGAAGGGATTTGCGCGGGCGGCGGCGACCTGTTCTGCAAAGAGAGACACTTCAATGTAACATACATTAACAATACATTACTTATTTAAAACTCATATCTGTTAAGCTGTTACCCCACCAAGATCTTCAGGGCCCAAGCAAAACTCATTTGCTAGCAATTATATGTGCTGATTGACGGATGAGGCTATATAGCTGGTTTACCTTTTGGGGGATAAAGGGTTAGATGACAGTCGCTCCAGTAAGGTAAACCAAGTCAGAAGGAAGAATTAGAGAGAGGGTTTCGGGCTCCAAAGTGCAAGCTTTGTATATCACCGGGTCTACCACTATAAAATTATATGTGCTGATTGACGGATGAGGCTATATAGCTGGTTTACCTTTTGGGGGATAAAGGGTTAGATGACAGTCGCTCCAGTAAGGTAAACCAAGTCAGAAGGAAGAATTAGAGAGAGGGTTTCGTGCTCCAAAGTGCAAGCTTTGTATATCACCGGGTCTACCACTATAAGGTTGGCCTGAAGTCCGAAGATCTTAGATGAGGAACTCTTGGCCCCGAAGATCAGATGGCACGTTTCACGGAAAATATTTCGTAGAGACTGAAAGCCGAGAAAAGTCTCGGAGGGAGTACGGCTCACGGTACCGACTGCCTGAAACTCCAGTTCGCAAGTTCGGAGATATTTACCTACAGATATATACATAAAGTAGGACTTTTGAATCTCCTACCTCCACGCCAAACTGTTCGTCAAATGTTATTACAGAGCTTTTTAAATTAATAAGCCTGAATTTTTGCCGGAAATGTATTGGCACGAGCCATTTCATTAACGTCAGGCTCTTCATTTAAATGTTGAATAAAGAACAAAGGGGTTTAACTTTTTATAGCTAAACTTCCATTTTCACTATGGCAAGGGTTTTTCGAAGTGAAAACTTCTTAAGCGGAGTTGTGCACTTTTTTTGTAATGAGTAAAAATGGTTAAACTCGTGTCAGTAAACACGTGATCTGATCGTAAGACAACAAATATAGAAGCGCTAATTTCACACTGTACTTAACAACCTTAGTGGCGCGTTCGTCTAATGAGTGGTCGTTGAAGACTGATATCGATTCCGACCTAGGCCCAAGAAACACTTTTTGTCAACATACAACTTTTTGTAATATTTATTCTATTTTGTGCCATAAATCTATTGATATAAAATGGAAATAAAACAAAGTGCATCTGTTAATGAAAAAAGTGACGAAGAAATAGCGAAAGAAAATGAGTGAGTACTTTATAAATATATTGGCGATGATGGTTCTGGTAATAATGATTGTGAAAAAGTCGTTGAAATTATGGATGGAAGTAGATGTTTCTGAGAGATAAACTTTTTAATTTGATTTGGCAGGGGGATTGTGGTCGCAGCACTAGTGGGACCGGTGGGTGTCACGCGGTGCTGCGACGACAATCCTCTTCTGATGAGGCCGTCAAGCTGAGTGCCACCATTGTTAACATGATACGTGTATGTAATGGTGACCCTCTTTCCTGAGACATTACCTTCAGCTTACCATCAGGCGAGGTGAAGTCAAATTGACGTGTCCTAAATATAAAAATAAATAAATAAAAATAATTGTAATAGTTCTGAAGTGCTAAATTTTTAATATAATATAAATTGTCATGTTTGTGTCATGTAACATAAATTATCAATATACAATATTATCATTATATATTATTACCAAATAAATGATAGTACTTTTATACTCCCTATTATATTATATTCCCTAACCATTCCAAAATATCAAAAATGCACAACGTTAATATTCAAGTTTTCACTTCTGCGCCGGCACTCCCGGAGTGCAACCCGTCGTTTGTAGGGATTTTCTTTAGAAAAGCCCTATTGCTATCGAGTTGTCGTCGACGTCGTCGTTGCCAATTTTCTGTCACGGTTTTGGGTATGAAGGAGATGAGCTATCGAGTTGCTGTTTTCGGTAATAGATTCGTGCTGGGGTGAACCATTGCAAGATAAAAAAATAAATAAAAATAAATCAAAAAAATAAAATAAAAGATAAAATAAAAGAAAATCCCTTGTATTCGGCTGAGCTCGTCTCAGGAATTCAACTTGTTTTTTTCATTTGATAGGGCTGTTATCTTGTTTGCCTTTAGCAATATATGCAAACAAAGATAGATTACTTTCTCTCCCATTCTAAAGGAAAGAGGCATAATTCCAGGATCACCCCAAGGAACAATGGCTAACAAACGAATCGTGAAAAGAAGTCTTCGAGTCCACTTCGCACGGTCTTGGGCATCCATGGTATTGAGACCAGATAAGACCATACTTTTTGTATTTACTTAGAATCGTAGGATCACTACCTTAGTAAGTGGAAACTTGGAAAGATATGGTCTCTAGTTACCTCAATGGTAACTAGAGACCATATCTTTTACCTTACCAGGCTGACTTATAAACAGTTCAGTTTCTGAGTAATTCAATATAAACTGAATTGCTATGATCCGTACTATGACATGCTTAAACTAAAGCGCGTTCGCATTTGGTTTGTTTGTTGACATTTGAAACGTGAAACTGAACGGCTAAATGCGACGTCATATGTGGTATGAGTTATGAGTACGAAACTATTCAGTTAAGGTCTACAATTAAATTGCTATTAAGCGGTCATGGTTAGCTCCCTGGTTCTATGTGTGTACTAAAAACTGTTATATACAAGCAGTAACTGAGTATTTCAAGTAGACATATTATTATAGACGTGCTAATGAACGAAGTAATTATTCATTTTCACACGTACAAAATTATGAACGCCAAATTTCCCAACACCCGCATATAAGCGGTTAGGGACGCGACCCAACAAACCGCAAATTCAAGTATATTAGTGGACGTGTTTATAATGCTAAGCTAATAAATATCTAGCGTAGGCGTCTTCAGGCGCTTTACCTCAATGCCTGGAGATACTTTGATCTAATCAATCAAATCGCTTGAACATATTTTGGATAGAATTCAATGACATAAATGTAGAAATCTGAACGTTTTATTTCTATTTGTAAGAAATACGAAAAGGAGTACAAGTGTATTCTGTAGAAAATGATTGATAATGATGTAACGTTAAGTTTTTTTAGAGGTGAGCTTGATATTATTCATTGTTCAAATTTGGAAGTAGGTAATGTAAACATGCCCGAAGGGGCCATCTTAAAGCCGTAGATGGTCCAAGGTCTGCCGGAGTGCGAGGGAATTGCCTAATTGGGCCACCTTACACCCGAGATCAGAGACCCGAGACGTCGACCGGCGTCGGTTCAAGTCCGACATATACATCTCCGCTGGCGGGCGGGGAGGTATCTTTGGGGATTTTCGCACGAAGAAGAAGGTACTGTAAACATAGCGTAGTTTTTTTGCTATATAGTTTTTTTATCAACTAGCTAACCAGTACTGGCCATTTGGTAAAAATAATTCTATAACCCGATTGCAGTGCCACCTACCGAGATCAATAATTGATCAATGCTTCATAACCCTCGCGCAAGTTTTAAAAATAATAAGTAGACAAAGGTTGGTCATCTGCACGCATTTGTGGGATAAATCCGTGCAAATAAATAGTTTCAACTGTTTTTATACTCTGGTAACTTCTTTTTTTGCAGTTCCCAACTACGAGCTGCTTTAGTGCATTTCAATTACAAATTGTATTAAAAAAGCGCATTCCAATTTTAATTCATCTTTCCCTCTGGGCCTGCAGACTGTTAACAAGGTGCAACCTCTCTGTATTACCTACCTTATCAAAGTCTATAAAATGATTGAAGATATAATAAAGTTAGCCTTCCATCTCTCCTAAGATATCCCTCTGGTAATCTTCACGCGCCGGAGTTGCGGGAATGAAGGCGTGTTACAACGTTTAGTTCCATTACTACGAGTACTTGTAGTTTATAATATTAACTTCAAACTAGTATTCATATATACAAAAACAACTTTACTCTCGTAAATGTTCAAAACTATTGTTATATAATTGCAGATTTATAGAAAATACTAGCATAGGATTCAAAATATACCCTAATTTTTCAGCTCTAGCTCGAAATTTGCATAACATAACATACCTACGTAATTCGTTAAACATTGTCACGTTAACCTGCCTATTAGGAAACTGGGTAAATGAAAAGCTTCTATACTATCCTATTTCCTATTATCCTACTTCCTACTTCCCACTTCCCACTTCCCACTTCATACTTACTACTTCCTACTATCCTACTAATATTATAAATGTGAAAGTTTGAGAAGATGATTGGATGTTTGTTACTCAATCACGCTCTAACTCTGAAATTTGGTACAGATATAGACTATAGTCTGAAATACCACATAGGCTAACATAATAATAGGCTATATATGTATATAAAATAGATCCCCACGGGTTGCAGCAACGGAATTAGAACTCTACACGGGCACAGTAAATATATATATTTACTACTGGCAGCAGGTTACGTGATAAAAAATATAGGTCCTACCAGATCTCAGTTAACGTGCCATATTGTAGTAAACTTATGGTAGCATTTAGGTTTGTTGTTATCCCGGGAGATTCCGTGATTTCTTATGAGACAGCCAGGCGGGAGCATGCAAGAGTCAATGTTATCCGAGTATACCCGGTCCATGTAGTTTATTTGTTTAGCTGTATTGTATGCGATTTACTGAGAATATGTGGCCGGATAAAGTTTACTAGAAACTATGCAGTATGTTTGAGAGGGGAGAAGTTCATAATTCGGCAGTACCGTAAAATAGGGTGAATACAAACAAATTAAAAACAAAAAAAAAAGATGAATCTTGCGAGTTTATGCGTATGTAACGTATGTAACGTTTATTTACTGGGGGTAATCCTCGAAACTGCACATCCATACATCCACTGCACTCATTGGAAAAATTCTTTCACTATTGGAAAGCACTCCCACAAACTCGAAAGGTGGCGTTGGAGTTTGAGGTGGAGTCCACTAACATCTGTGGGCTCCATGCAAACCTCAATGCCTCAATGTCCTCCAATATCTTGAAACGGCGTAGCCAGCCATGCTCTTTCTAACGGAGACACAAATACGGCGTCCAGACGACACGTTTAGTAGATGACACGGTAGAGTAAATAACGTACCCGGGTACGTTTTTTAGGAAAGTTTCCGTGCCAAAGCCAAGATGTGTGTGTTTGTTAGGGTGGATGTTTGTAGTCGCCGTTTGCGCTGCCTTGAGGACCTATCCTTCGCCATTCTCTGCGTATACGTTGGCTCTTCAAGTCAGATTTATGTGTGCCTCTACCCTTCCCATACCTGAGTCAGGCGGCAGATGATGCGCTATAGCGGTCTGCGAACGCTGAAATTGTACTTTTGGGGGATTTTAACGCCCACCATGAGACCTGGCTGGGCTCCGCCAAAACTGATATGCGGGAAGAGCCCCCCATGCATTCGCTCTCACGCATGAACTGACCCAATTGGTACGCCAGACTACCAGGATATCAAAAGTATCTGGTCAAGCGCCCTCTCTGTTAGATCTCCATGTGACGAGTCTCCCAGACCGGTACAGTGTTTCGGTGCTTGCCGCTTTAGGTAACTCCGACCATTGTTTGGTCTGTTCCAAGGTGCCCATTGTAACTCCCCCATGATCCGTGCAGGGGAAGCGGCTTCGGCACTACTCGAAAGCAGACTGGGATGGACTTCGTGACTACTTTGAGTCCATCCCGTGTTTTGAGCACTACTTTAAGGATAGGGCCCCGTTGAGTGCGTCGAGGCTGTTCACCAAAAGCAGTTGGCGTACCGCGATTAGGCAAGGGGACGCACCACGCACGATCCTAACGTGGGCTACTTTAAAGCAGCGTACAACAAAGCCACAAAGGTATGTAAGAGGGCTTATATCAGAGCACATGCCCAGCGCATAGCATGGTTTGGTCAAGAGCTTGTGGCACTCCTCGCAGGCAGCCGTGGCTACTGGGAACTGGCTTATGCCGTGCAAAATTTCTACCAGTCTTCGTTGCGCCCGCTGCATAACCCTGATGGATCCCTGGCCTACAAGCCGCAGGAGAAAGTAGATTTGCTGGCTAGTCTATTTGTGGTCAACTCTTGAATCGGTGATGCGGTATGCAGCCATCGATACTACCCAGCTGTGACCATGCAATGACTGATATGAAAGCCAGTAGTCCCGATAGTATTATAGCGGTGGTTATACCAAAATGCGCAGGGAATTGTTTTCATTGCTTACGCGTCAGTACCACATCTGTTGTACTTCGGGTACAGTGCCACCGGCTTGGAAAGAGGCGAATGTACAGCCGATCCCGAAGGAAAGGGATCGTTCAGATCCAGGCAACTTTCGATCCATAGCCGTCACCTCAGTACTGTGCAAGGTTTTTTAAGCATATCCTGAACACAGCTCATGCGTTAACTGGAGATCACTCCTAATTAATGATCGGCAATATGGCTTCAGGCCGAAACGGTCAATGGGTGCTCTTCTAGCGTTACCCATCTTTGGGGTGAGGCTATGGACAAGCATGGTGATTCACTGGATATTAGTCTTGACATCGCCAAAGCAGTCCTTAGAGTCTGTCACAGGTCGCTTCTTTCCAAGCTGCCTGTCTTTGGTCTGCCTCCTCGATTGTGCAGCTGGGTTGGTAGCTTTCTGCAGGAGCGCCGTACTCGAATACTCTGTGATGGACGACAGTTTTTGCAGGTAAATGCGGGTATAAAACACTCTCTTTTTTCTGCATATTCATAACATGCTGTAACATAACATGACAGTACCTTGTACGGGCAATCTCATGCAGACACCCTGCGGCCAAACAGGCTGACAACAGCTTCTTGACACTGAGCTTGACCAGGTACTGAATCACATTTCTTAATGGGGCTCCGAAAACCTGAACCCGAGTTCAATGCCAAGAAAACGTAGACATGTGCGTTTACAGCAAAGGTATTTCCTTTCCTTCTCCTCCATACTCTTCGGGACATACCACTGCACCTTTTTTATTTTTTATACCACTAAGGTGGCAGACAAGCACACGGCCCACCTGATGGGAAGCGGTTACCGCGGTCTATGGACATGTGCAACACCAGTGGCGTCACACTCGCGCTGCCGACCCTGTAAAGGAAAGGGGATGGGAAAGGAGTTTGGGAGGGGATGGGAAAGGAGTTTGGGAGGGGATGGGAAAGGAGTTTGGGAGGGGATGGGAAAGGAGTTTGGGAGGGGATGGGAAAGGAGTTTGGGAGGGGATGGGAAAGGAGTTTGGGTTCCGGCACTCTCACTCACCAAACGGAACGCAACAGTTCAAATACTGTTACTTGGCGTCGATATTCTGTGTGAGGGTGGTGCTTCCCCGGTCGAGTCGGCCCATTCATGCAACGGCAAAATGACTGTTGCTTGACTCTACCACCTACGGAAGGAACGAAACAACCTGCAGGACAATCTAAATATACTCGGGATGGATGTTCGCTGCAAACTGAACACTAAAAACTACATCGAGAGCATCATCAAAACAGCCTTGTGTAAACTCGGAGTCCTGAACAAATTGACACGGTTTTTGACGCCGGAGCAGCGATGTCTTCTATACAAGATACACATCCATTCTGGCGTTGAATACTGCTCTCATCTCTGGGATGGCTCTGTAAAGTACTTATTAAGTGCTCTTGTAGGTTTTCTTCAGGGAGTCCTGAGGTCACCGACACCCTCGAGCCAAGGAATGCTAACTAGTATACAATAGATTAAGCAAATAAGTTCAACATACTCGTATTTACTCATTTTTTATTTAAATGAACTATGAGTTGTTAATGAAAGGCCGTCGAGCGCTTTGGTGGCATCCGTTTTCATTATAACGCAGTCATTAGCTACCAGTCATCATTAACTTGGAGGCTCTTGATTAAAAGCAAGGAAGGAATTGACATTTGAGTGATTAATTATAGATTTCGTAATAACCGTAAACAACACGAAACAACGGATAAAAGACTTTTAGTATCTGATACATTAGAAAAGGGAAGCCATTAGGAATTGTATTATACCTTTTGTGGTTATTGCCTAATTAAACTGTACATTTATAATTCAAAAACGGGTGGACCGATTTTCATGGTCTTTGATCTTTTATAAGATTTCTCTTCCCCTATACTTTGCCATTATGTGGCTTTTTTGCGGACTGACGGACTGACTGACGGAGGAGATCGTGGCTAAGTGGTAGCCGAGGAAGTTAACAGGCAGTCTCAGGATGGGTGACCATTCTTCACACATTGAGTGTGCCCCCTCCGTGCTTCGGAGAGCCGTTAAGCCGTCGGCCCCGGTTGCTATGGGAATATCTATGGCAGTCGTTACGGCTAGTTGGAGTCCTAAAAAGTCCGACAACTGGTCTATCTACAGAACTTTTCGCCAATGGGTTGTGAAGGTCAGACGGCAGTCGCTTCACGGAAAATATCGAAGTTAAGCCGCTTCGTAGTTAGATCGAAGAGCCGAACCCAACTGGGTTGGGAAAAGGCTCGGAGGATCATGACGTTTTGTAGCTATCGCTTACATACCGTTCATAACTCAAGAATGGGTGGACTGATTTTCATGATCTTTGATTTTTGAGATTTGTCGCTGCTTATACTGGGCATAATGGCGCATAATGGCATGCGGTTTTTTTGCGGAAATCGCCACGGTTACCTCCTCGCCGGCCAGCGGGGTGGTTTTGTCGAACTCGAACCGATCAAATCTCACGCCGTCTCGGGTCTTTCATGCCGGGGTGCAAGGAGATATTCACGAAATGAATTCAGCTGATAAGTCACCAAAATACTTGTTTCGAATGCGGAACGAAGTTTGCCGGGTCAGCTAGTTCATGGTATTAATAGGATAGGATAGGGGATATATCTATCCCCGTACAAAATTGCATCCAGGTCTGTTTAGCTATTTAAGCGTGATTGAGTAACAAGCTTCCAAACATCTTCACAAACTATCACATAATATTAGTAGGAGTAGGATACCCGATTATAATGTAGATGTAAAAGTAACAAAATGACACTAGAACCAAAACAGAAACTTCACTTGATAACTGTTATTGTTTGCGAGAGAAGCGAAATAATTTGCTAAATTTGAAGTGTCAATAAAACGTCGAATGTTTCGGAAGTCTTCCTTTCCATTAAAGATGCGGTCATCAGCTGTCAATTACTATTATGGCATAGCTACGAATTTGTGTCTATAGTGGTGCACTGTTTGATGAGCGGAGCGGATTTAGCGGGAAGAGCAGCTCTGACGGATCGAGCGATATCCTTATCACTGTCGTGGCAGTAACTGACTGATATTTATTCGGTATGGGTAAAGGATCATTCATATATAGCATGATTCTACCACTATAGAGACATGCTACGTATGCATGTATATATCATACTTAAATATTTTTATGATACATAAATAAAAGGATATTTAGGTACCAAGGCGAGCTTTACTCAATGTTGAGTTTTCTTCCAATAAACCTTGGTGATAGAGGAAAATAAATAAAGATAGAGAGCTGAGCCAAGTGTACAACATAGCGGATTTGACAGATTAAGAAATATAAAATGTTAGACAAGTTAAGTATACAGAAAATAAATAAATACGTAACTTATTTCTAGAATGAGGGTGAGATTTGACTGGGGTCACTTAGCCACTTGACACTTCGTGGCATTTAATATCGAGATAAAGTAACAGTACCTATGCTGCATATCATACGACTGGTGAGAGTAGTGCAGGCTTTTTGTTTTGCTATCTGCCGCTATCTACTTCGCTTGAGCGTTTATTTACCCGCTCCGCTCATTGCGTGTTACTTTTCGCACATTTAATTTTCATACTTGTACATTTCTGTATAATTATTTTCACCACTCCACACCGGGCTGCTGTTAGTTAGAGGCGCTGAATTTCAAAGGATGGAGTGAATTGACATTTGGATGATTAATAGATGAATTTTAAGTAAGGATTAAGTTATAAATAAGTTATAGCGAATACGAGTAATAAATTTGCTAACAGATAATAGATTCTCCAAGTGATCGATGGCTTTAATAAATTTAAAGTAAGTATCTGTAATAATTCATTTTCTCATATTTTATGCGTTGCGGTACCGTTCAACCAGTTGCAATGGAACGTCAATTTACGGCTTACACTTCATCATCATATTGTTAGCGTTGTTCTTGGTTGCGTTCGAGGCTGTCTCCTTTAGATTTGATTAATACAGGAATTTTATGGAAACGACAGCCGTCTGACCTCGCAACCCCGAAGAAGTTCTGCGCCATAGCCTCGTCCGTTCCGCCGGTAACCCTGGGGTTATCCTTTCCAGGGCTTACCCGGGGTGCCCGGCAATGGACACTTGGGCAGGCCACCGTGCGGTTTTAGTCGGTACATGCACGACATAACCGCATATCCGAAGGGAAAACGTTTAAAAAATAAATAAAAATATATATATAAATATAATCTATAATATCTCTATATATGTGTATAATGATTAATACTATACTTGAAATTCAATTACTTACTGGTTTCATAATCGCCTGTAGCCATAAAAGTTATCATCATAATATCTCTCGCCATTTTCAAGAGCCTTTCAATTTAGTCTCTTGATGTTCCTCCAAAGTAATTCAATACATTGAATTAAAGTATAAGAGTGAATCCCTATAGACGGCGAACAATTCAATATGAAAGTAGTTATTTTAAAAACATTTTGTTACAACAAAGACCGTTTACAAGCTGTAGAATCAAATATAATAATTTAAAATGATGATAAGACGTGAAGTATACAGAAAAGACGTGAGCATTAATTTAAAATTACGTCGATACGTACGATTTGAAATCGCGTCGATACGTACGATTTTGCTTTGATTATGCCTTACGCCTTAAGGTTTTTCTGTAAGCCTTCACGCCTAAGGATCCAAACGATACTCGTTACGCAAAATCTGCTCAGGCATTCAAAAATCATGCTGCAATAAAGACTCCATATACTCATACTCATGCCTTCCTTTGCTACATCTTCTTTCATACTATCCATCTATCATTTCTTGTGCCTACCTCTGTTCATTAAGCTGTCTATAGTCATATTTTGAACCATTCTAACAATACTACTCTGATCTACCATCCTAGTATATACCATCCTCCATACAATGACAGTCAATCGCTTTCTAAGTTGTCATTCACGTACGCAGTACTCCAAAATTTTACCAATTAAAAAAACTGGATAGCCATTTTTACTGACGAGAGAATAAATATCTCCGTTAGCCAGCTGAGGTATTGACTATTTCTTCGAACACGAAATTGATGACAGGCATAAAAAAGCCAATCGTTCAAGATTTTACTTCAGACTTGATTTAGAACCACATTAAATAGATACTTTCCTTGTAAGAAATACGGAAGAAATTAATTAAGTTAATTAAAACTTTCTAAACTTGTTATATTAAGTTTAAGAATATCTAATTGTGGTGGATGCTCGTATCAAAACATTTTTATATTACCTTTTTACACTCAAAACCTTGCTCAAAACGGACGCAAGATAATTATAAATATTTATCAAAGTAAAATACTTTTCGCTTGACTCAGAAAAGATAATTGATTGTTGAGAATTTAATCAGAAATATAAGTCATTTAATCTAATACCTAATTGGTTGACTCAGGTCAGGATATAAGTTCAACATTTAAAAGCGGTTTCACCATAATCAATTAAAATTAAACTGCGTTAAGACATTTCTCTCAATGAATTCCATTGAGTGAAATGAGGGAAACCAGTTTAATTCAACGGATTTTCAGGGGTGAAATCCAGCCTAAATCAATGCAGTAGTTACAAATTTCAAAATGCCTATTAGACGAGGACACCGTGGTTCCCAAACCCCAGGGGGCCATCTCAAAATATGCTTTATGAGCAACATAAAACCCCGGTGTCTGAAGACCCGAGATGGCGTGCGGGTTTAGTCGGTTCAAGCCCGACATAACCGCCCCCGCTGTCCGGCTGTATCCGAGGAGATTTCCGCAAGAAAAATAAAAAAAAGGTACTCTGACACACTCCAACCACGATGTTAGTGCTAATGGTGTTTAGTAACTGGTGTTTTGTAAACTGCTTAATCACCAGGTATATACCGGCTATTGGTGAGGTCGACTTGGACCACGAAGAACTTGCTGAGGCCCATGCTCAAACACAGCAACAGCACCTAAGGATAATGAAACCTAATACCTACTTTAAGAACTTGCGAGTAAATTTGAGCATCTGGTTAAGGAGTCGGGCTTACGATTGAGAAGTCCCAGGTTCGAATCCTGGCCATTACACTATCGACGTCAACCTACGCCTAACACAAGCAATTTAGTTTAGCTGGAGGGGTTAGCCGGAATATTAATAATTTGGTTACTAGTAGGTAGGTCCTATAACCTGTCGTGTGCTGCACTACACCTTTTGTGAAGAGACACTCAAGTCTGCTTTAATATAATAACAATAATAAATATTCTACGACATTCTACACAGCGCTTTCTAGACCCAAAGTAAGCATAGTGTTTAACCTGCTTGTGTTATGGGCTCCAGAATGCGGATAAACATACTTTTATACTTGTTGTTAATACATACAAGTTATACATTTACACCCTTACCAATGCAAAGAGACATATTCATGCATACCAATATGTGCATTGAGCGGGAATCGAACCCGCACCAAATGTCGTAGCAGTCGAATGCACTACCTCTACGCCACCGAGGTCCATATGACATCCAGGGCCCAGCCAGAGACTGAATTAATACTTGTACAGTGTCTACCCATAGTAACTTTTTACGGCTCGAGGTAGGTACTGATCGTTATCCAAACTATCGTAAACATCCCTTTGGCTCATTTAGTTTATATTCGACTAGTGTCGTATACTTAATTAAAGATCCTTTCCCTTCCCTTAGCTTGGATGTTGTCACAAGGCTTGTGTGCCGACGCCTAAATAATTATACCATCGAATAGTAATTACACTGGCTGTTTATAAACTAGATCTATTGAATTGTGATTAATGATTGTCGCCTTCAAGTATTGATAGATATACTTATAAACATTCATCACATCAAATGATTGAATTTCAAATAATATAATTCCTAAATAATTACTATACGTTTTCATCTTTATTTTGATAATTCGAATCCGATGTCAAAATATTGAAGTTTGAAGTACAAAAATAAACTATTCACATAAATAGCAGATTTAATAACATATAAAATTTGTTTTGCTATTAATGTAGTAGGTATTAAAATGTACTGTGTTGGGTAACCTCCTCGAGTGTCGCTCCGATTCCGATCCCGCTGCAGTCTGGGGGGAACGGAATCGGAGCGGCCGGTACACCCTGGGCGGCGGTCAATGGCTTCCCCTTCACCCCTTCATAGGGTTGGCATTGATCGTCGGCCAATACCCAATGTGGCGGGAACACATCGCTCTCCGTACTCCTCTGCTTTCAGAGGAGACAGGATGAGCGATGCTGTTAGTGGTGAGATGGCCCAGGGTCAGCCGGGGTGCGAGGGATATGCTCTATGGGTAACCTTACACCCCGGCGTCTGAAGACCCGAGACGGCGTGCGGTTTTAGTCGGTGCAAGCCCGACATAACCGCCCCCGCTGGCCGGCGGGGGGTATCCGAAGGGATTTCCGCACGATAAAAAAGAAAAAAAAAAAAAAAAAAAGGTATTAAAATGTACTACACACTAATAATTTCACTAATATGAACTAATACACAAGTTAGTCAAATAATTTTAAAAACTACAGCTCACTCTAAGTGCGCGGTTCCTCTCCGCTACTTCGTCGGTAAAAATTATAAAAAAATATAATTTTGAACAAAGAAAACGCCATAGTACTCCTATCGACCATGAGTATTAGAGTGTCTATTGTGAGGTCAGCATTCTGTCAAGTAAAATATATAAAAAAGCGGCCAAGTGCGAGTCGGACTCGCCCATGAAGGGTTCCGGAGCAGCAAGTAACATAATAATGCTTTTTTTTTATTTTTATATTTGAGTTGATTGAATGAAAGGTAAATAGCGGTTTACGATTTATGACGTATTAAAAAAAACCACTTACTAGATCTCGTTCAAACCAATTTTCGGTGGTAGTTTACATAGTAATGTACATCATATATTTTTTTAGTTTTATCATTCTCTTATTTTAGAAGCTTCCGGGTGGGGGGACACACATTTTACCATTTTGGAAGTGTCTCTCTTGCAAACCATTCTCTTCTATTAGAAACCTCAATATTATTATGGAAGACCTATCCATAGATACCACACACGGGTTTGAAGAAAAAAAAATTTTTTGAGTTTGAGTTCTAAGTATGGGGAGCCCCCAAAATAAAATGTATTATTCTATTTTTGTGTGAAAATCTTAATGCGGTTCACAGAATACATCTACTTACCAAGTTTCAACAGCATAGTTCTTATAGTTTTGGCTAAAAGTGGCTGTGACATACGGACGGACGGACAGACAGACATGACGAATCTATAAGGGTTCCGTTTTTTGCCATTTTTATTTTATTTTATTTTATTTATTAGGGACAAAAAACAGTTATGCTTTACAGTAAATTCTTAAAAACTAGGCATAACACTAAAAACGCACAACCCACACATTGTCCACGGAATTATAATTTAGTTTAAATGTTTGACAACGGAACCCTAAAAAGAGGGAGAATTTATAGTTTTTATAGCCACGCTGTACACTGCGGTTCGCCATAGAAGTAGTCGAAAATAATTTTAGGCTCCTCGACAAGCTGCAAAATATGATACACGGCAAGGGTTTTAGTGTGTGAGAGCCACACGTAACCGCGCGGCGTCCCCTGACGAAACAAATAGAAAGGCACTCTGGTGGAGTTGGGACTGTTGCACTTCGATTTCTTAAGGCTCCAGTTGCAGATCTCGACTGCCTTTTTCGCCACCAACTTTACGACGTGCCAATAACCACACCTCCTCCCTCCACGCTGATATGTTTTCTTTAACTTATAGCAATATTTCCATTGCAAACAAATATAAATACATACTGCACACACAGTATGTTGGCACTAGGAAGTACTTATTATGAAAACAGTTGTTGATAATTGTATTTATTGATAAATTTGATAAACAGGTGGGTATTGGCATATTTTAGAATAGTACGTATTAGTTATTTTGGTATTCATTAAGAAATAAGGGCACCGTGTGGTTTTAGTCGGTACGATTCCGACACGCCCACCCCATCGTCGGCACCGAGAGGGTGAAGCCCGTGGGGGTTTCCACACGTAAAAAAACCACCTAGCGATTGTCCGGTTGCTTCGATAGTTGACACCTTGAAGCCCGGGGACTTATTTTTTATTGCTTTGTTGAGTCTTACGAGAGTGACTGCCATCTGAATTCACAATCTCGAGAAGAAAGTCTCTTCCGTTGTTTAGCAGTTGCACCATTGATGCCTATATTACTAAAGTAACTATCTCAATGAGGTCTATTATATAGGTTGCGGTCGTGGAATATGATCTCATGGGCAGCGGGAATGGAGTCAGAATTCCACGAGGGAGAATCCGCGGGCAACAGCTAGTTTTGAATGAAAATATAGCTGCTAAGAACGCTCTACCAATCCCTTCAACAATACAAACTAATATTATAACATCTAATGCTGAAACCTTAGCAGAAATAATCCCCAGTATATTTTGAATATAATAAACCCTAAAATGATCTTGTACCTCGTGTTGGAATCATTATATCATTATATTATTCAAATTTATCAGTAACGACTATTTTCCTTGTTAACATCTCATTTTCAGTACACCTGCGACTGTCAGACGGAAATGTAGGAAATAATACTAGGTCTGCAAGGCGAATCGCTGCTTGCAATGTTGAGCTGAGTGAGACATCGTGAATCAGATTTTGAAAATTTTGAACAGTGATCATTCCTCCTTGGCAAGTCCGATTTTGAAGATTCTTTTTGAAAGTCACAACTCCGGACATGCTTTCTGATTAAAAATAATATTTTTTTTGTTTTTTTTTACTTGCGGAAATCCCTTCGGGTCTCGACTAAAACCGCACGGTGTCCTCCCCAAGTGTCCGTTAATATATTAATGAATAAGAAAAAATAATATATTAATGAAAATAAATGTATTATGCATTTTTTACTCCATTTCCATTCCTAGATCATAATTCCCAATATCTAAGAATGTAACAATACCACTTAGTAGAAATAATATTTAGCGGCGGTATACAACACCGTTCCCGATGGGTGCACCGCTGCACAAAAGAAGTCACATGCTTAGTTTGCTTTTCACTAGGGTTTTAGAAAATGTCTCGGTATATTATTTTATAATATGAAATTCAAATTTCGAAGTTAGCTTTTGTCAACCGTGTAAAATATAAGCACGGGTTTGTTTTTCTAAGTTAATTATTCAAAATGGTAACGTGTGGTATTCAAAATATCAGACACGGCTTAGCTCCATCAAATATTGTTACGTACACCGTAACCATCGCCCGACGACATAAACGAGCGAATAATATTTTTATATATTTTTAACATTTTTGCTCTCATCTCAATCTCAATTCTCCTCTCCTGCTTTGGTTCTGCTTAATCTAATGAAGGTCTTCATTAGATTAAGCAGAACCAAAGCAGGACGAAACAAATTGATTTTTTACATGACTGCCGAAAAAAGGAGCGTATATAAGTAGAATTTCAAAAATTTTAAATTTCGTATTCGTCATATTCAGACTCAAATCCTGTCATTCAGACCACGTGAATCGATTTGGTATTATGTTCTATCTCGAACTCTACCCTTTAACGACACAAATTTCTCTGGTACGATTTTTCACATAGACTACATTTCTGTTAGCTTTAAAGAAAACCCTTTTTATTATATTATATTGTACGAACACGACACAAATACCAAAACTGTCGTTACCTGAAGCTCGTTAGAAAAAGTCGGTATTTTCATTTGGTAAGCGTACCTTACAGAGCCATTATGTGGCCGATGACAATGTCCCATAAATGTCGGCTAATTGCTTGTTGTTGTATTGTTTTTTTTTCTTTAAATCCTTGGACTGTTGCTTTTATATTTTGTACAGTGGTTTTATTAAATTTCATGTCTTAGTTTTTTTTTATTTTTTATTTAGGACACGTCAATTTGACTTCACCTCACCTGATGGTAAGCTGAAGGTAAAGTCTCAGGAAAGAGGGTCACCATTACATACACGTACCATGTTAACAATGGTGGCACTCAGCTTGACGGCCTCATCAGAAGAGGATTGTCGTCGCAGCACCGCGTGACACCCACCGGTCCCACTAGTGCTGCGACCACAATCCCCCTGCCCGGCTATGCACTTGCTGACCCCTGAACGCAATCAAACCGAAATTGGATTACTATGGAGGGTTTTTCGCAATCGTGCACGGTGGTACCTACCCGGCCGAATTTTGTGACAAATTTGTGTCATCAAATTTCTACCACCAGTGTATTAGAATAATGTTGTATGTAACAAGTATATTTGAAGTGCTAGAGACATTTTTTTTGGAAATTATGAATAGTAGGTACGCGCTTGTGTTAGAACGGAGTATTTGTAGAGTGCTGTTTTTTTCATATTATTTTTAAATAATTTGATAATATATAATATATTATATATAATATAACATAACATTTTTTTTAAAGATATTTATACTATAACAACAGAAGATCATAAAGTAACGCAACTGAATATCAGTCTTGAAGGCATTTAAGCATGAAATTCAGTACCGTTACTGTAGTTTGCCACGTACCTTTATAACCAAATCAGCAAGGTAGTACGGGGACACCGTGGTTCCCAAACCCGAGGGGGCCATCTCGAAACCGGAGATGGCCCAGGGTCAGTCGGGGTGCGAGGGATATGCTCTATGGGCAACCTTACACCCCGGCGTCTGTAGACCCGAGACGGCGTGCGGTTTTAGTCGGTTCAAGCCCGACATAACCACCCCCGCTGGCACGCGGGGGGGTATCCGAAGGGATTTCCGCACGATAAAAAAAAAAAAAAAAAAAAAAAAAAAAGGTATGATTAAGACGGGATTAACATTGATTGAAAATTTCCTTCAATTGTTATAGATTACTGATAATTATGTCTAATTCAGATATTTTATTACTCTATAATCCGTATTCTTTTTTACGACAAATATTAGCAATTATCTTTTTTCATTTAGCATATTGTCAGGACTAAAGTGATCAGGACTAAAAATAAAAAAAACGCAATGACGTGCGTCCCGCGCGTCCTAACTTAACGAAGTTGAAGACTTGGCAAGATGGGTATGACGAGAGTGAACTAACCAAAACCAGTGTTCCGATGATCGATTTTGTAATGTAAGTCATCATCATCACATCGTTAATCCCGTTTGCATCGAAAGTTGGCACTTTGGAGCCCGTGGTCCATTCACCTACTATTTCTCTCTTTTGGTAATGTACTATTGGCAGGCACAGACGGACGTCGCCTCTTCGCGGGTGGCTAGAACGGCAGGTGGAGGGCTAACCCCGTTCCTTCCACCCGCAGCCACACTCAGGGCGGCATGAGGCGCAAGTACTCGCGCCTCCGCCGCCCGGTCCATGGTCCATTCTACTACTATTACTACTATATCTCTCTTTTGGTAATGTAGTATTGGCACAGGAACGATTACCGTCTTACCCCCCTACCACGAGAGCACAACCTGCAGTAACCAGGACTAAACCGTGACTACAGTAAATACAAGTTCAGGTTAAGTCTATTGCCTCTTACTTGACACTAAGAAGTCTAAGTAGTATAAAAACCTTACATACAGATTATAGTATCATTTCCACAGTGCGATATCTACAATTTCAAACTCAAATCTGATATTAAATAGTGTTGCAGTTTTGGAACGTTGCAATATACGAGTATTTATATAGACGTAGATATTTTCCTTGCAATTCAACATGCGGATTGCCTGATAATACTGATATATTGATATTTGGTTTTCCGAATACGTGACACTATCGTAGAATAATTGGACGTTATGTATGGATTGAAGTCAAGGCAACTCTGTGATAAATGACTTAAGATTGCATTGATTTTTGCGTCATAATTACGTCGGGTTCGCTGTCATAATACTATCGTGAGAGCAACATTTGAAGTTGAGCACATTGTCAATTGGTGTGTCAGTTTGTCGCGTGGGGTGAGTATAATTGATTGAAACCTTAAAATATCAGGTTGAAAATTGGGTTTATTTTAGCTCTAGTTTTGTCTGTGAAGTCGTTTGCGTTTATGTACGACCGTTTAAAAGGGTGCTGGAGGGTCCGGAGATCAGGTTATAGTTTTTTTTTTTCAAAACTTTCCCGTGCGGAATCAAGTTTCATGTGAGTGGATTTGATACTTCTTGTTACTAAAA
This sequence comes from Cybosia mesomella, assembly GCA_946251805.1. Classification (NCBI taxonomy): domain Eukaryota; kingdom Metazoa; phylum Arthropoda; class Insecta; order Lepidoptera; family Erebidae; genus Cybosia; species Cybosia mesomella. Next base: position 20,602,334 of record OX276405.1, on the reverse strand, counting down.
ACAGGAAATTCAAGGTCTATCCCTTCAATTTCCCTTTTATTCTCTACTCCATATGCAAGCTTTGAATGCAATATGGAGTGTCGGTCGGATGAAGATAGGAAAAATATTGAACAAAAACCGTCTACATTCAGTGTAGAGGTTGTAGAAATAAATGTACTTAAGGATAAGAGGCGATAGCAATTACCGTAAGTACAATCGTCGCGTCGGTATTTAGATTAAATAGTTTTGTGTCAACAAGTCTTTGATTACATCCAAATATTTCCTTATAATGTGATTCGATTCTTGTAAGAGTGTAGAATCACTACATATTATTAAAAAAAAGTCCTTCATCGCGTCTGTCTGTCGGTTTGAGATGATTTCATAAATTACTGTACCGATTTTCATACTGTTATCACCAATGAATAGAGTGGGTCTCGAGGAAGGTTTTAGTATATCATTTGTTAAGTTTTGGTACACATTGGCTAAAATATTATGATATTTGTTGGAGGTGTCGGAAACAAATAAGCTGTCTGGGAGCATTCCACGAAAACGCTGCCTAAACCTTATTGTATGGTGGAATTGTGCATCTCATATAGGTTGTAGTGGTGGAATAGGGTCCCATGTGTAGCGGGTAGGCATCGGGAAGAAAAGGTTAAACTAGCATCGGAAAAATCCGCATACTATACATATGTAACAAAACTAGTGTCCGATCCGTGAAGGTGTCAATATTAGGTTCTGTTTTTGTAATCCTTTGTGTAAATAAAGTTTAAAATTATTATACAAAAACTGCAATAAAATTTAGGTCGATGTAGAAACTTTCATGGCAACACAACAGTGCCACTTTGTCACTTAGCCACCCTATCTAAAAATAAAAAGAAACACAAAAACAAAGCACAAGAGCCCGCGGTGTTGCAGCCAGCGGGGGTCGCCGCTAATTATTTTTAGATATCTACTATGTGGTGTTGTCACATTTTTAGATTTTGGAGAAAAATTGGGTAGTTAAGATCTAGGAAATGGCATTTAAAATATCAATAATACATTTATTTTCATCAAAATATTATTATATTTAATATCATATTATTAGTTATTACTTATCTATTTAGAATACCTATGTGCCCCCTATTGATCGGACACTAGTTTTGTTAGAGACTGTATAAAAACGAATAAGTACTTACTTCAGTGTCGCAAAGGTTGCTTATGTTCAAAGTCTAGCCTAACATCCACATATTATAATTATCATAATCATCATCAAAGTAGCCTGTCCGGATCGTTATTTGTAGCGCTTTATATAAAAGCAATTAATTAAGTAGATACCAAATATATAATGGCTTGTATATCTCATATTATTCTAAGAAGAAATAATATGAGATGTTGCTGGAGTGATCGGTGTGAGTGGTATGATCATAAAAAGGAGCCATGGTCCTTTTTACGATCGAACCACCGGCTTAGAGGTCACCCTCTCAATTCAAAATCACAATGGCCACGTAAGACATGGTTCCAAAGGAATTTATTGCCGTCGGTTCTCAAATTGATGTACCTACAAGGTTTCACCCAGTTTTTCCTGAGGACTATGGTTCGATGTTTCGTAAAAATGGTATACTAAGAGACCGGCTGCCATCACCCTCCGATCTGCAGATTATCTGGGTCAGTCCATTTAAGTGAAAAAAAAAGTTTCAGTTCTGATATTAACTGAACACCATAATTCTAATTGGTGTACAATAAAGTTTATATCTATCTATTAACTAGTTAATCTGCAGACTTCTTAGGTAATTTAGAGACTAACGGCCAAGTTAAGAAAACAGGATCTTTGCTTAAATAAAATATTAAAAATCATTATAATTATTTATTTAATTTGAGCGAGCAAAGTGACCTCGTGGAAACAGCGCGCCACAACACTGATAGATATAGGTTAGTAGGGTTTGGCGGTGGTCTCACAGTGTATAATAATCCTTCGCGTTAGGTTACTTGTGATAATGCATGAAGAAATATGAGCTCCGCCAAGCGGAGCTCTGGCGACATCTCTAATTCATAAGGTAGAAAACAATTATACCTTTTTTTTTTTTTTTTTCGTGCGGACATCCCTTCGGATATCCCCCCGCAGGGCAGCGGGGGCGGTTATGTCGGGCTTGCACCGACGGATGTGTCGCTCACTGTCATCCGACTGACATTTAATGCTATAGCATCTGTTAAGTTAATATGTTAATATTAAGTTAATGGTATTTTTTTAACTAGGTAATGTAGAGATATCTGCTACTTAAAAAACACACTTTTATGGTAATTTGTGGTAATTCGTAAAACATATATAATTATTATTTCCTTTATTACTATACATAAACTTATTAATTATATTTTTTAAATACATACAAAAACAATACATACATCTATTTAAAAATATAAAAAACAGTGCTCCACCGGTATCGGGTGCAGGGACTAAGCTACCGGTGGTTAGGGCTCCAGAGAAAGAAACTTCCTCACGATGCGCGCCGTATCAAGAAGCACAGCCTTCTGCATCTGGCCCTTGACCCAACCGTCTAACCCGAGCCTCTTCAGGTGTTGGTCGAGGCTCTTTGCTATTAAACCGTTCACTGACACCACTATCGGCACAATGATTGCTGAGTCAACACTCCACATGTCGACAATCTCGTGGGCCAAGTCCAAGTACTTAACTTGTTTATCCTTCTCAGCTTTCACGAGATTCTCGTCATGAGGAATGGTAACATCAGCAATCAAAGCTCGGCGTTCGGATCGGTCTATCACCACAATGTCAGGCCTGTTGGCTACAACAGTCCTATCAGTGATGATAGATCGATCCCAGTACAATGTGACATGACTATTTTCTAGAACCGGCTCAGGAACATACCTATAGTACGGCACTTCAACTTCCACAAGGTTGTATTTCAGAGCAAGTCGCTGGTGGATTATCCTGGCTACTTGATTATGTCTGTGCAAGTACTCGCCGTTAGCAAGACGAGAACAGCCGGAAGTAATATGCCTGAGGGATTCACCAGGCTGGTGACACGCTCGACAGATGTCAATTGTGCCATCCCTCATTATATACTTCCGGTAGTTATTCGTCTTGATAACTTCGTCCGCAATCGCACAGACAAAACCTTCAGTTTCCCCAAAAAGGTCACCGAAACGTAGCCAGGACACGGATGCCAGTAGGTCTACTTCTGGCCTGTGGAGGGCCCGATAGAATCTACCGTGTAGCTCCTTACTCTGCCATACCTCCCTTCGGCTGTCAGTGCCGACTACTATAGGTCTGCGCCAGTTCTCCTTAGCCAAACCGAGCGGGGTGAGCGCGGTATCTACGTTGACTACATCACGGTGCATATGCACGTTCGACTTAAGAAAATAATCTCTGAGGTTGCACACCTCGCGATTATGAAGGGTCTTTGCATTTAAAAATCCCCGACCCCCACATTTCCGCGGGATGTACAATCTCATGACTGAAGACCGCGGATGATGTATTCGAAATGCAGTCAACTGAGTCCGGACTTTCCTATCAATGGCATCGAGTTCAGTCTGAGTCCACTTGAGTATGCCAAAGGAGTACATCAAGAGTGGCATGAACCAACTATTACAGGCACGAACCTTGTTACCACCTGACAAAAGACTGTTAAGTACCTTTTTCAGGCGGCCAAAGAAACGTTCCTGTAACATTTGTTTCATCCCGGTCTCATTGATGCATAACGCCTGTGACATACCCAAGTATTTATAGGTCTCAGTTACGAGGAGTGATCTCAGGTTAGTGGAATCAGAGAGCTGTATACCCTGCGACTCCATCACCCGCCCTCGCTTTACATGAATGACTGCGCATTTTTCCACACCAAACCCCATTTTAATAGAATTACTGAAATTTTCGGTAATCTTCAGTAAAGCCATTAATTGAGGATTAGTGTGAGCAAACAACTTCAAATCGTCCATGTAAAGCAGGTGGGATACCATCTGACCCTCTCTTCGTAACCTATAACCTAACCCTGAATTCACTAGTAAAGTACTAAGTGGGTTCAGGGCTAAGCAGAACCATAGGGGACTCAGACTGTCCCCTTAAAAATTCCCCGCTCTATTGTTATCGGCTCGCCATCACCCAAAGCCCGACGACACCCTGGATAGAAAAGAACAGTCCTCCATTGCCCCATACATGTCCTTAAGAAGGTACATAGAGTTGCATTCACTTTATACAACTCCAGCACCCTCAAAAGCCATGTATGTGGCACGTAATCGAACGCTTTCTTGTAATCTATCCAGCATGCTGCCAGATCCTTAGTACGACGGCGAGCTTGTTGGCTAATAGCCATCTCAATGAGGAGGAGCTAATTATTATTATTTTTTACTTTTATTATTTCCAAGTGTATTGGGAACGACTTCTAATTCAACAAGTATTGATTTTACTGCAGTATCCGCTCTGCAGTATCATCAGCAGATCCGCAGTATCTGCAGTACTGCAGTACCTGCACTATCCGATATGTCAATGCTTCTTTTTATTTCGGTACGGATGGTAGGTACTCATATTCCATAATCACTCGCAATTTTTCCGTTACGTTTGATGACAAAAAAGGTTCTTTGCCGATTATAACATAACATTAATCAGTAAAAAAAAATCTTCTTTTGAAAAGAATTGCATGTTCTTAAAATAAAATAATTAAAATTTGAATTTTTAGCCAAACAAAAAATATTTTTAAATGGCTAGTAGGTCTGCGGGATATCCGCACGAAAAAAAAAGCCGGACTTAACCGCCCCCGCTGACCGGCGGAGGGGGTATCCGAAGGGATTTCCGCACGAAAAAAATAATTATTACTGCAGATCTTCGAATTCATAGGTTCGTTAAGACCTATTATGTAATGATACTGATGGGTCTAACTAGAACACGAGAGTGCCCCCGCCAAGACTATACAGCGGAGTACAGAGCACTCGGAACAAGCAATTTATTTGTTCAGACATTTTTTAATATTATATCTCATGGGTTTGGTGAATATTAGCGAGAATAATGATCAAAGTCTACATTTTATCTTAGGTGTAAACGATGTTTACGAACACGCCGGCTTCTACGTCAGTAAACCGCAAGTCAACATGATCCTCATTTACACAATCATCAATGGATTGATATCTGTGACGTAAAAATCCGGTAGATAACTGTTTCTATAACGATGCTGTAGCACTACGTGTTACGTCAATGCCAGTGAGTTTAAATACTCGTCATATAAAGAATTATTTATTGTATCTTGTACCGGATATCTTTATGCGATATTGGTTGTATGATTTCATCAAATTCAATGATTCCCTAAGATGATAAAAAGTGTAAGATTTGATTGCTGTACGGTTGCATCATATAATACGACCTTTGTAGCGTAGCGGTAGAGCGTTCGAATGCTATATCAGAGGTCTCGGCTTCGATCCCCGCTCAGTACAAATATGTATGAATATATTTGCAAGATTCTGGGTGTTTCCTTGTATAATATTTAACAAGAATATATGTTTCTATGTAGGTATGTTTTTCCGCATTGTAGAACTCATAGCAAAAGCTAGTTAAGCTATGCTTTCTTTGGGCCTGGGTAGCGCTGTGTAAAATGTCATAGAATCGTCTATCGCAGAACCTCGAATCATATCAGAGTTTTGTCAAGTTTGGAGGAGTGGTATTTCTTAAAGCGTTTTTCGAACTAACAATCTAATGGCACATATATACTCACATTTTGGTACAGTGTAATGGGCCCCACCAAGTCAAAGCCAAGCCAAGCTCACCTGCAAACTGGTACACGTGCTGATTGACGGACGAGCCTCTGGTGCAGGCTTTTCTCTAGGAGTTGGGAGGTCAGACGCAGTTGCTGCCATAAAAACCAACCAAATGAAAATATGGAAAAGAGTAGCAAAAGAGCGGGTCCCAGCTTTCAAAGCGCAAGTTCTGGATGCCTGGATTGCTTCTATGAATTTTACTGGATAGGCTGATGATAAGAAATTTGGTATCGTAAAAGACCACAAATCAACCATCAACATTGCGTGATTTTTTATAGCTGGTGGGTATAATTTGAAAGACCACCTTTCATGTAATGGTCTACTATCTACATTAGGAAGGACAGCGTTATCACGTTTTGTAGTAGATTTTGCGGTGTGTTTATAATCAAGTATAATACAAGATTTCGCTCATGGCTACGCTATTCAATGCTTCATTTCAAATTCGAAGTTATCATAGAGTACAAAACAATGTTATCTTGTGGTTAGTTAGGTATGTGATGTTAATGATACGACTAGAAAATTACATTCTAATTGATTGAAATGTAGTAAATAATTTGTAATTTTTAAATTAACAATTATAATAGGATTCGTTAGATAAATATTAATTTACTAAGCTGTAAAGATGATCAAAAAATTGCTCCTAAACATATTTTATTGCTGTATATCATGATGACCACAGGCATAGATTGGACTTAATGGTAAGAGGTTATCGTACCCTTTTTCGGGCGGACATCCCCTTGGATACTCCCTTTCGGCCAGCGACCGACTCAGAACCGACTAAAACCGCACCCCGACTCTAGTCTTCAAACGCCAGGGTGTAAGGTGGCCCATGAGGCATTTTCCTCGCATACCGACTGACCAGGGCCATCTCCGATTTCGAGATACCTCCCTTGGGTTTGGTAACCACGTTGTCTCCGTCTTGCCCCCGGAAAAGGGGGTCACGCAATGCGCCGCCACACCGGCCTGGTTCAGCTAGGGTAATAGGCTCCACCTGTTACCCCCCGATCTGCGATCATGGAGTACGCTCGCTCCACCGCGCCTCACGGGCTCTGTAGATCTGAAGGGTTGTTACTCGTATATAACCGACACTAAAATTTTCAAGAGTGTCCTACAGTATTCTGATTCCTTATCCGACAAATTTGTAAAACATAGATTAAAGTTATCGTTACCTATAGATAACTCATTTTGTATTCAAGTAATAACTAATAAGTAATGACCTAGTTTGTATTTATAACATACAATTAAATACACATCAAATCAAACAATCGAATTAACAACATAGCCGGCAGTGTCCTTCAGTGACCAAAATGTGTCACTATGTGTATTTACTTCTTTTAAACAATATGAATTTTGGAATCTAGGCTTTTAAACACTTTTCTTATGTTCTATTAACGTTTTTTTTATCAAGTTGCTGCTCCAAGGCTTGCGTTCAAAGCCTGTACTTTGAAGCCCGGAGTCCGTGCTCGTATCCTGCTGATTGTATACTGTATACACTTGACGGCCTCTGGTGCGTAGTGGTAGTGCATTCGACTGCTACGACAGTGGGCGCGGGTTCGATTTCCGCTCAGTGTAAATATTTGCAGGCTAATTGACTGATTGATTGATTGATGATATGTCTATTTGCATTGTTCTTGTTTTTTCTATGTATAATTATGTATGTATTTACAAAAAAGTATATCAGTATGTTTATTCACATATTGCTTACTTTGGGTCTAGAAAGCGCTGTGTATTCTACACAGCGCTTTCTAGACCCAAAGTCTTACATCTAGTCTCTAGTCTAGATATAGTCTCATTATTTTATCATTATTATTTACTATTATCATTTTATAATTTGGTTTATTTTGGTTTTTACGGGAGTAACTACCGTTTGACCCCACAAGCTCGAGAGGAAAGCTTGCGCCAGAGCTTCATCCTGAGTCAGCAGGTGTATCAGGTTGGCTTGGGTCTCGAATTTCGTGGTGAGATCCCATACACTTTATCTGATACTTTCTATTAGAAAATTTATTGAATTCTGAAAATTAATTCTATGTATACTAAACAAGCAGCTCAGAACAAGTGTGTCACACTTCGGGGGTGATGCGGGAACAGAAACCACAACTGATTTATTAAAATATAAGATTGAAAGGTTAAATTGAAGAAGGACCAACCATTATTATTTAGGTATGTCAACAGGTTGATCCATTTAATCCAAATCCGAATAGTACAACACCAAATATACCTCTGACAGTAAACCAAAAAGCTGGAAACTAATTTACGCCGAAATAAATCAGTAAGGCTCACGATCTGTGGCATTCATTCACACCGCATTGAATACCGAAACCAAATGTAGGTAATAATGTTTCAGGAATTGTAATGTTTTAGGGAATATACTGTAATGGAAAGAAAGAGAAAAAGAATTGAATTCAGTATTCAATAAAAAAAATTAAGAATTGGTATGGTATGTGCTGAAATTTATGAAGGAAAGAAAGAAAGAATGTAGATATGCACAAGTGTAAATAAATAGGTACGTATTTATGTGTATTCATTAGTGTGCAATGTATGTATGTTTTACTATATATTACCTACAGCTAAGTATTTATAACGTTTATATGTGTAATTGTTCACTATTTCAAAGCACACCAAACTCCGTTTAACTTTTTTTCCTCTATATTACTCTCCATCCTGTGGTTGCCTGTAAGATATTGCCTCCGAGCGATAAGGCCGTCAATTGTATGTACCAAAAATTATATGTCTGATTCGTGTTTTTAATGTGTTTAGTGTACAATAAAGAGATATTATTATTATTATTACATGGCTTCGGTAATCATCCTAAGTAAATACCACATGATCGTAAGGTCGCTCTGTTCTCGACAAACTCTCGAACACTTTGACATTTGCTCATTGAATGTTCATTTTGCACTTTACCTTTCCATCTTATTTTGGGTCTGTCTCAAGATCCTCGACCAAGGCATGTAAGTTTGTAAGTAGCAAATTGCCCACATAATCAGGTGGCCTCGTCTTAACGTGACTGTAATAGCACAGTGGTCTTTGTCAGAATCACTTGCTACGCTATATGAATTCAATTCTAGAATACTACATTAGTTCGAGAATTAAAGTTAACACTCGCAGCAAAAACAAATTTGCTCACATGTTGAACAAATAAATTACCTATTTACAATTTGCTCGCCTTACAGCCGAGTCCGGCCCTGTTTCACGTACGCACATAGAGTAAGATTAATGTCGTCGATGTAAATCTTTCAATAGACAAATATCGAACAAACTAATATTGACTGAGGCTTTATTTATTTGCGAGAAGCGTTTTCGTATACCTTCGTGTATATTTTGTCTGGAAAAAGTAATAAATGATTGTTTAATGTGTATGAGATTTTGTTTGTGTGCTCTATGGTATGATTTCGGGATAGTCGGGAAATGGACATCAGGTAAAAAGGTCCGTATTACAGTAAGTATGTATTTTCATATTGAAGAACGCGGGCAACTTTTCCTTTGCAGCTTGTGTGTTGCGGTTAACGAACTAGGACATAGTACAGACTCAAACTAAGTATAGCTTATAATATGGGTTCTAGAGTGCGGATTAACATGTATATAAATATATATTTTTTAAATTCATACCTATACGTATTTTATATTATACATTTATAGCTGGTTTCTGCATCGAAAACTTGAAGTTGAGTCTTGCCAACAACTAATTACGCACAGTTTCGTTAAAAAAAAAATGTAAGTAAGAAACATCCATAATAATGCATAAATATTTGCACTGTGCGGGCATCGAACCCTCAGTCGAATACGCTAATGCCACGCCACACGGGTACACAGATCTACAACAACTAGGACCATAATAGTAGCCAAGTGTGAATATTTTCTGAAGTAAGGCCGTCGAGACCTGTGTACATTGTTGAACTGTCACTAAATGTGTAATCGGTAAACAATAACGCACCAACGCAGTTTATTTATTTAATCAATATTTTATATCTTATCTTCTCTATCTATCGTGGTTTAAATATGAACTAGAAAATAACAAGTATTGACTAATAAATCTTAAATAAAAAAAAAGCGCCCAAGTGCTTACTTACTAGATCTCGTTCAAACCAATTTTCGGTGGAAGTTTACATGGTTAATGTACATCATATTTTTTTTTTGTTTTATCATTCTCTTATTTTAGAAGTTACATCTCACATTTTACCACTTTGGGATTGTCTCTCTTGCAAACTATTCAGTTTAGAAAAAAATTATATTAGAAACCTCAATATCATTTTTGAAGACCTATCCATAAATACCACACACTTATGGGTTTGATGAAAAAGAAATTTATGAGTTTCGGTTTTAAGTATGGGGACCCCCAAAATTTATTGTCATTTTTCAATTTTTGTGTGAAAATTTTAATGCGGTTTGAAAACATCTAGCATATTTATAGTTTCGGAAAAAAGTGGCTGTGACATACGGACGGACAGATAGACAGACATGACGAATCTATTAGGGTTCCGTTTTTTGCCATTTGGCAACGGGACCCTAAAAAGGGAGGCCGATAAAAACCGTGTTCCCTTTCAAGATTCACTGTTCTGCCGCTGTTCAAATGGGAGTAACCCAACTGGGAAAATTTCTCCATTTTATTAAAGAAGTACAGTAATATTCGAGTATTTTCATGTGTTTTTTTTACGTGCGGATACCCGGATCCCTTCGGATACCCCCCGCCGGCCAGCGGGGGTGGAGGAAAGTTTTCAGAGGCCCAAAAGAAGTCGTGTACTTTTAAGAACACCAATTTCCTTAGAGCCCTCACTCGCATAAACGACATTTTATTGACATCATAATGCGTGCGGCAATCCCGACTATTTTTGGAGCTCGGGTCCACTCTCCTGCTACTCCTTTCCATGATTTGGTATGACTAAGCCTTTTGAGTTAGTAGTGAGTGTTACGTAGTACAGTGAGTGCTACCCTTGAAGAACATAAGAACAAAGTGTATTTCCATTATAATAGAGACCACAAGAAAAGTGCCGATGGACACATTCTTTATTCTGTAAGTTTTGAGCATATTAAGTTAAACTTAAATTACTTATTAGCCTTAAGGCTAGATTGTAATTGTTGAGGTTAACCATTCGGTTACATCCTAAGAAAAAAAAACTCCTTTCCATGATTTGGTATCAATTTTGCGGGCGGAACTCGCCCTCTATTTGGTATGGATTTTGCGGGCGGAAATCATCTCCTGTGACCACCACCACCCTATATGGGGATTAAAAACAGCTGAGAAACTGTTGTAAAATTACAAAAAAATATGCGTAATATCTATTGTTTTAAAACATTTATTTGTGCCTGACAAGCCAACAAAATGAGTGCAACATAAATCAAGAACTAAATGCAACACAAGGATGTAAATGTTAATATACGTGTTTGTATAGATTCGTCAAGGTGATAACGTATTCGACGTCACAAAAACGTATGTATTTACTGGGATTACAGATTTAGATCACAATCACTGGGACCTTCAATATGACTTATGAACGAGTACCTAATCACTTACTCTTCTATACATCGGTAATTCGAGCGAAAATAATTCTTACCACTTTCTGGCTAAAGCGAATACGATTCAAGATCGGTTGAAATGCCAATATCAAGTTCGCACTATGAAACTTATTTCCTTTTATATCAGGTGGATGTTAAGACTAGATGTTTTTATCACTGTGTTACAGATTAAAATCTGATATCTCAGAAATAAAAACTTATACCAACCCTGGAGTTATCCTTTCGAGGGCTTACCCGGGGTGCCCGGCAACGGACACTTGGGGAGGACACCGTGCGGTTTTAGTCGATACACGACATAACCACCCCCGCTGCCCGGCGGGGGGGTATCCGAAGGATTTCCGCACGTAAAAAAAAAAAAAGAGCAAGCATCATTATCATCACAGCGTTAGTCCCGGCTGCATCCGAAGCTTGTGCTTGTATCCGGGGTCCGCTCTCTTACTTTTCTCTTGATTTAGTTAATCTTGGCTTTTGTTGGAGCAACTGTGGTTTGATCCCCCTAACCCTAAGAGTGGCCTTATTCAGCAGGTGTACCGGCTAGCAGGTGGCCCTCATACGCCCAGATACCAGAATAAGAGATTTAAACATGGTTAGGAGACCTCAGCAGATTCTTGCGGTTTTTTTAGAACAGGCTTTTAGGCGAAGCGGACGTGAGAAACCGGTATGCTGCGGTTCTTTCTTTGTGCTTTTAGCCAGAAGAGCATCCTGAGCGTTTCTGGTCAAACTTTATTGTCATTCTCATAGCTATCTCACAGTTGTGTCCAAAGATTTTGGAGCCCGAAATCCGTTCTTCATTTTATTGGTGTATCGACTTTACTGAACAGACTGCGGACTGGTCTCGCAAACTCGAGAGGAAAACCTGCGCCAGAGCCTCATCCGATGTTGCTGAGATTGCCTTGGGCCCCAAAACTGTTGGTAGGGCCCCGTACACGTTGAGTCAGTCACGCTTACCAATTTACAATAGAATAGGTACTAGTCAAATATTAGCATTGAAAACATCTAGCATATTTATTTTTCTTACTAAAACATTGTGTTTTATTATAACATTGAATTATGGTTTGATATTTCTCTTTCTGAGAATTTCGTGGCCAGATGTGTTTCATAAAAACATTGTGGCATGCGTATTTTTCTTTTGCCTCGTACGTAGCTGCCTACACATTTGGTGTTTATAATTAAAATATCGATATAAATTATAAATCTAAGAATTAGATTAGATTACACCCGATGGGACCCTGCCAAGATCTTTGGAGCCCCTGGTTTGCCGATTGACAGACGAAGTATTAGCCCAAGCTTTCAATTTGGGTGTAGATGGCAGTCACTTCCGGAAAACCCAAGATCAAACGAATATGGAAAGTAGAAGGAAGAGTAGGAAAATGGATCCCGGGTTCCAAAGATGCAACCGTGACTGGCGTTGGATGAACTCAAGCAGTTAATTAAAATAACTATTAATCAAAAATCGGATCAAATAATTCTTGGCAATCAATCTCCAGAAACGTGAATGAATTGGTAAATTACAAATCGACTAAAATTCTGTACGAGCAGATATTGGATGATAAACAAAAGAAATAAAAGCTTAGTTTATACAAAAAAAACCTTCTCTGATCGGTCGCAGTTTCTGGACATCGTGCTATTTACTTTACTATTAAAAAAATCCTTAGATTAAAAGTCTTAAAAACCCGCAACCAGGAACTTCGTGTACCACAGCTGATTTTACTGCCACAATGTCACCAGGCCATGATTTGATGACATGCAGTATTTTACTGGGGGAAATTTTCTCATAAACGTTTTGCTTACGTCACAGTGACTGACCGGTTTGTGGTCTGTGTACGGCAGTGTCGGTCATGTACGAATTACGATAATAACTAGTGTTTACACATTGTAAATTCAAGTGTCTAAACATGCTTTCATATTCAGCTAATTTATTTGCATTGGCTGACTGCCTCCGCTGCGTAGCAGTAGCTAATGTGGTTGATTTTCATGAGGAATAAGGTTGAATTCCTAGGTTAGGTAAAGTGTTATGAGATTTTTGTGTCGGTGCCAAGCACTTGTTGGCGACGAATGGCGCGATACAGGCTGAGGCGCTACGCGGGCGACAGGCTGTTATTATTATTGTTATTTTGTTAGATACCTTCTTTTCCTGTCTTACTTGTCGTGTCCATTAATTCCATCATTAGATAATCTGTAATGTTATATGTTTAAGCTTATGTTTAGCAATTATTAAGTGTGTGTATTTAATTAATGTATTTTCTTTCCTTCTTGTCAGCAAATTTCACGGATCCATACATACAATTGTTGTAACAATTTTTATTTATGATATTTGTTTTCTTTTTAACTGAAATAACTATTTAAATTATTTGTGTTAGGAGAGGGTTCATGTCAGTAGAGTAATGACCAGGATTCGAACCCGTACCTCTTAATTATAAGGCCGACTTCTTACAAACTAAACTATCAACAAGGTTTTTTTCTAATCAATCTAAGTAAGTCGGTTATATATATTCTATTTTTCATTGAATCCTCCAAAACCTTGACATTTTCAAAATGTTATAATAACTAATCCTGGCCAGTTTACACAATACTCAAGTGTCAGCGTGAATCAACTTGCCTTTACTCATATATTAATAAGGCGGATTATACCCGCTACCCGCAAGCAATTTAAGACACGTCACTGAAGTAATTGTACTTCAGTTACATGGACGTGTTAATGTGGTATAATAATGGTACATTTTAGGTAGGACCAAAGTGAATAGTAATACGTTTTCAGGATTGAGTAGTTATATATCTGTACCTACTAATATTATCAGACAGAGGCCGAATTTTGTGAGGTTGTTTATATGTTGAGAGTAATCTTTGGAACCACTACACTTATTAGCAAAGTTCTTTCACCATTAACTGAAAGGTACATTAGCATTATATTTATGTATAAATTTGAAAAAAGTCTTCTGGAGTTAAAAAAAACTTATACAAATCGATGCGAAATGAGGTTGCTAATATTTTGATGAATGGTAGTTTCGTTAGACATTAAAATTAACCGTTGGTACCGCAGCATACATTTGAGCTTATGTTTACCGTTCTGGGTTTGTTACAGCGGTTGGGCAGTCGTGATCATCAACATAATCCTGGGATGATCACGGTGGCATCGGAGGCTTTGGAGCCCAGGATCCGCTCACCCACACCTCCTCCGTTGGGTTTATTAAGAATCAATGCAGACTTAAAGAAGCCTGTTTATAAATCTCGTAGTTAAATGTAAATGTAGACGTCACGTACGCTACAAGCGTGTTTCGATAAGGTGGCGCCATCGTTATTGTCTAATTAAAGTAATTTACAGAAATAACAATCTACAAGGAAGTACCTAAATCCATTATCTGAATAACAATTTACTAATTAAACCACGTTTTACATAAGTATCGTACTTTTATAATCATAAACATCCTACTAATAATATAAACGCGAAAGTTTGTAAGTATGGATGGATTAACGGATCTGCCTGAAATTTGGCACAGGGATAGATTATAGTCCGGAATAACACATAGGCTACTTTTTATCCCGGGAATAAGTTCCCATGGGTTGCGGGAACGGGATTCTAGAGAGAGAAGAGAACTCTACGCGGGCGAAGCCGCGCGCAACAGCTAGTATTACACACTTTAAGAGATTTTGCCGTAATTCAACATAGTTCAGGTACTTTGAGACAACTTACACTTCATTCAAACTATGGAACACTGTCTTGTTTATTCTCCCCGATAACATGGCTGTAACAAAGTAACCGAAACGTCGGGATTAGCGCAAATAATAAAATAAAACCTAATAAATCGCGATAGATATATTTTTTAACATAAATGTCACGTCAATATGACTTCACCTCGCCTGATGGTAAGCTAAAGGTAAAGTCTCAGGAATGAGTGTCACTATCATAGACACCGATACTGTTACAATGGTGACCCTCAGCTTGACGGCCTCATCAGATGCTTTTTCACGTCTAAGATAACAACGCCCATAACAAAGCAAATCATCACGAAATTCTGCAGTTCGACGGAACTCAGACATGATCAACGTTCGGACTACAGTTAAAAAGTGATGAGCAGTAATATATGAAATCACGAAACTACAGAGTTAATTGTTAAAGATAGTTGATTAAAGACTCAACCTTTGATAATATATATCATCACGCTATTTTATTAGGGAACCGTGTAGAATTAATTTTGATTATACATAAACCTCTATTTCTTCATGATAAATGATTGAAAATATAACGATGAAATAGGTAACCTAATACATGTTGTTTTCGAAACTGCATGAGTAAACATACCTAGATCTTTATCGCGATCTAGTTGTAAGTCAACAGCTGGTAAATATATAAAATATAGTCGAGAATTATGACAGGTTCCGTAACTTGTAAACATTGGGGTATTGTATTATAATGTTCAACCTTTATTTTGGTACACTATCTATGTAAATAATCTAAGATACTCGTATATGACTATCTTATCGTTGCGTAGTTGAAGTCTAGTTGATCATGCGTATTGTTTTATCATTGTCTATAACGATGTGTAAAATATATATACTATAGGGGAGGGAAACCAATATATAAAATCTCTATTTCCCAGATTTTTTTAAGCGCTGGTTCAATATTGGTTACCCTACATGTACTAAACAAGCTGTTCAGAAAAAAAAACCTGTTCCATTTTGGAGCAAGTTAGTCTCCCAACCCAAAGAAACAAACAAGCAATAGTGCTATTCTGTAAAAAGTCTGCAAATTTGGATTCGAGTTCTACTCGGACAGGAGCGCTTCGAGGAGCTCGCTACTGGTGCAGCTATTAGTGCATTATTTCCTCAACCGGGCAGCCTTAGGAAACGAAAAAAATACATCATTGGCTTGGGCCAACGTCACCTGCAAGCCGGTACATCTACTGATTGATGGACGAGGCTCTGTGACAGTGATATTGTCAAAAGATTTTCATGCATGAGACGGCTACAGTATCTCGGTGACCATGGCTGCTGAAAAGCAACCAAAACGTCCATTGAAATGTTTATTTTTCTTGGGCTTAGCGTGCGAAAGTGGAAGACAACAATTTTAATTTTCGGATATCAAGAAAGGGGTTAGTTTGAAGTTGAATCCGTATTTGTGACTTCGCAACCCTTGTCCCGCGGCTGCTATCTTGTAGAAAGGGTGCGAATGGTTTTTACGCTACTGCAACCCCAATTGTAACTTTTCATGGGTTTATCAGCGATTAGAGAAAACTTTTTATATTTGCCAATGTCACGTCATCGGGCGCAGAAGTAATTATTTTGATACTGTGATATGTTTCGGTATTCGTAGTTTTCGGATAGCAAATGTGATTGGTATGTCGGTGTTTACGTTCCATGTTATTAATCCCTAGTTATCACTAGCTTAATATCCAAATATTTGATAATTTAGGCATGTTGGCTGTTATTTTACTCTGATACTAAGTTATAGTATTTTACTTAGTTACTATATAGAACGTATAAGCTGAAAGCCGTGCGACGTGGAGGAGTAAAATCGGACCCCAGCCTTCAAGATGAAGCCCAATAAAAGTTGCTGAGGCCCTAACTCTACTTCAAAGGGACCTTTTAATGTTACAACAATGAAATATTGCATGAGCTTCCGCTAATGGTATTAAACCTTTGATGCTAGTTAGCCACGTTTGATTGCTCCCCACAATAATCAATAATGAATGTAGAGTCAGAGTAATTCTAGTGTGGAGTAGAATTAATAAAAGAATAAGGATAACTTATTTTTGCTTATTTTGACTGGACTATAAGTAATTATAAGCAGCTTTGTAATGGCAAATAAATACATTTTTACTTAATAAATTTTAATACAGATACACGAGAGCATTGTGTCTTGAAAGTACATTATTTTTCGAAGAGAAACAATAAAATGCTGAAGTAATTTGGGCACGTACAAAATTAGGCTAATCGGTGTCGACTTCACAGAACATACACTGATTAAAAAAAACGTAATATACTGATATAGCTATAGTTATATCAGTTTCAGAATTCTATAGTTAATCTTCCTAGAAATGCAAATATTATTAGTAAATTTAATTGAAACATCAAAAGGGTTGTTATCGGACCGATCAACGCATGGATGGGCGAGTTAAGATGATTATTAAGCTAATTAAAAGCGAGTGTTCAAAAACACTATGTGTCGCTTTGACGGCGTAGTCGATAAGATAAAATGATAAATATTTCAGAATTAAGGTTAAGTTTTACTAATGGTTACCTTGGGACTCGCCCCCGTGATAGGGGATCAGATACCAGACTGCGTTACTAAGTGCGACGCCAAAATGAACACAATTTTATTAGTTTTTTTAACTTCAACGCCTTAAGCACAGTTTATAAATGCAACTGTACTTAAAGCGTTGAGCACAGTTTTTAAATGCAACTGTGCTTAAGGCGTTGAGAGAACTTGATTTTCCCAGTTTAGGAACCGGCTAAAAAAATACTAATCTCATGATTAGTATTTTTTTAGTTGTTGAACTTACATTTGACTTAAAATCGTTTTACTGCTATACGGCTAGACTTTCTCAGTTGCAATTTCTCGTTTGTGCGGAGGAATATGTTGTTTTTGCATTTACCTAATAGCTCAGTGCTGTGGGAAGGTTATATTAATTAACATCACACCAGGAGCCGAGTAATAAAGAAGTCAAAAAAATGAGGGTGGGCGGCCGAATGAAACCAAATACGACGGTTGAAACCGCGGTACACAGCTTATACTATAGGTGTAAACCCACTGGGATTGGAATGATGCTGAACTTTAAGATGATAATAGATAAACTAGGAGAGAATGAGAAAAGAACACCAAGCTAACAATAAAAAAACCCTCAAAAGTGTTAACAAATAGCGATAAATGCAAAGTTCACTACAGCTTGGTATAGACAATTGGCCATATACGGCAACCTGCAGATAGGTCTGCGTGTATTGTAATATGAATGTAGCCCCGCATTCGCATTCACCTATTGTACTGCCTTACCAAAGAGGCTTGGTCCATTTCTATTGTGTTGATCTTGATAGTAATTGAATATTGGCTGTCAGTTTATCAGTAGCGAAACGTGACCGTTGTGAGAAGGAAATCGAATAAGGTTTTAAGCACAGGCATAATAAGGACTTCCACTGGTGGATATAATTAATTTATTGTTATAATTGTAATGGATGTATTTCTTCTCATGTATGTCTTAGTTTATTTTAATTTAAGGTGTTGTTTTTTTTTTATTTTTCAAATTAATTTATTTTCTTTGCTTTTGTTTTTTTTTTTGTAATGTACCAACTTCTAGTGGCACCCTCTGCTATATTATGTATTTTAATCTACGGATAACGTAGTGGGTTGCAATATTGCCTATAAAATAACCAATCTACTTTAAAAAATTGTACTACACATATGTTGTAACTGTTTGCTTTCCCTGAATAAATACAATAAAAAATAAGCAAACATAAAGACCACTTATGGGTAAGTGGCTACCGTGGCCTATGAACACTTATGGGTTACTGGCACGTTGCCACTTGCACGTTGATACTTGGTTTTACATTGAATTGCTTACATTCAAAATATTCATTGCTAAATCTAGCATGATGCAATTTGGTATGCCAATTGGGTTTTACTCGTGTATACTATTTAAGTAAATAAATATATATTGTACGATATTCTACACAGCGCTATCTAGACCCAATGTAAGCATAGCTTAACTAGCTTGTGTTATGGGTTCTAGAATGCGGATAAGCATTCCTTATCTGCATTCTATTTATTCATTATATTTTTTATAAATATATACCATATTATACATTGAACCCTGTGGCTTATTGATGACTGAATATAGAATAGTTCTGTAGTAGTTTTTTTCCTATATTTTATTTATTTGGGCATTTTTATTCAATTGCAATCCCTGTTTAAATAAGATACTACTGCATTCAATCATTTTTAAAACTGACATAATTTTTCTAAATAATATTATAGGTAGATTTCGATGAAATCGATCTACCTATTGGTTTCTTGACTACTGTCGAATTTTAAAACAATTTCTTCATAGGAGGTCTAGTTATGACCCCCTGAGTCCGAAATGACCACTGGTCAAAAAGTTTATATATATATATATATGTATGTATGGTTCCACTTCCCAAAATTTGCGGCACTCTCACGGTCGCATTTTTGCCCCGATCGCTTTCAAACTGCGGTCAAAAATTGCTTGGGTGTAAACTTAGTTTAAGTTCGTGAACGGGTGGAATCCGGCCTAAGGGGACGGTAGGGCCTCACTTTTTGTGAAATCAGTTTTTCCTAGCGGCGATAGCCCAGTGGCGTACGTAACGGACTGCTGAGACGAGGTCTCGAGTTCGATCCCCAGTCGCCCCGGGTACACACCTCTGACTTTTCGTAGTTATGTGTGCATTAATAAATGTTAATTATCGCTCGCTTAATCATGTGCCTGGTAGATGGCAATAGGCTCGCCCCCTATTACATTGGGACCTTAACATAACTGGCGAATCGTGGGTGTGTAATACACCTCTGCCTAACCTTTCGGGGACACAGGCGTGAAGTTATGTTATGTAGTTTTTCCTCAAAATTTCACGTTCCATGAAAGATATTCGAACCGTTCTAATTTTATCCCATAGTATACATGAATACCAACAACTTTTAATTATAAACCTATAAGATTAAAACTTTAACTAAAAGTGGAGGGGTAAAAACCAAAAATTTTCGGGGAAAAAATCATAACTTCTAACCGGTGAACATTCTTGCCGTCGGAAACATTTTTAATCGATAGGCCATTTTTAAGTCTAAAATAAATGTTTGAAAAGTTTTTCGCTAAAAGTTACCGTTTTCGAAAAAAAATAATTAAACATGTTAAAAATGTTACTGTGTTTACTTGTGTGTGTAAGTCCGTAGTTCTCTATATAAAATAACTAGCTGACCCGGCAGACTTCGTACTGCCTCAATCGATGACAAACCTTTTAAACCTTCTCTGGACCTCCATAAATAATTCAAGACCAAAATTAGCCAAATCGGTCCAGCCGTTCTCGAGTTTTAGCGAGAATAACGAACAGCAATTGATTTTTATATATAAGAAGGAGATATTAATTGCTTCACGAAATCTACCTGTAAATTTTTTTTTACCCGGATTTTTTTATAATTATTAGAAAAGACTTCTGTTTTTTTAAGAAAAGTATAGCTTAAAAGCACTCTAAATCAGCATTTTAATGACAGTAGAGAAGTAAACTCTTAAAGTGTGTCAGGTCAGAAGCAAATGGCGGGCCGTTGAAGGGATAAACGAACCCACATTACTAGTAGACATTTCAATCACATCTAATGTCTTTAGTCCTATTACGGAGAAAGTCAAATTCAGTTATTTGCACAACCATTTGCCAGAGGCGTTGTCGCCTACTATCTGATCAATTCGATTCTACCATTGACAGGTTAATTTGCCACTTACAAACGTATAATTTATTCAAACCAGTTTTCTTTGGATACTCATTAAGATATTACGAACTAGTTTCGGTTTCACTTACAAGAGCCAAGTCAGTGACCGCTTATGTAAGTTCATCTAATACTCTTGGATGTGTCAATGGCTCGTGGTTTGTTCGCTAATAATCTTTAACCATACTTCGAGGGGTCATGATGGAGTGGTGGGAGTTCACCACTGTATCGGGGCCTCTCAAAGTATGGATAAGTGATCAGCATGGTTAAGCATTCTCTTTTTTTTTAAAGAATATTAGTAACCGAAATTACTAATATTCCCCCTAACCCCTCCAGCTAAGCTAAATTGCTTGTGTCAGGAGTGGGTTCACGTCGGTAGTGTAATGGCCAGGATTCGAACCCGGGACCTCTCGATCGTAAGGTCGACTCCTTAACCACTGAGCTACCGACGCTTATATCTCATTATAATTGCCCAATGTAACAATTTACTTTCGGATCCGAGACTGTTTTACTTTTACTAGGACTCACCAAACGAATAATGGGTTTCGCTATCACTGCAATTGATCCTGGCATATAGGTAGTACAGTAGTGAGATTGTCATCATACCTTGTTCTATGACTCGTAGATATGTGTAGCATATAGTTTGATATTATCGTATTTTTCTTTAAACCTTTCAAGAATATCAATTTGTTCCAACAAATGTGTCAAGGATTGGCATGTAATTGTTTGGTATCTTGCTTTTAGTTACAAACAGTCAGATATACATCAAATATAATCGTAATTTTTAAACTAGAAATAATATTCAAACATTAAAGTCTTGCTGTGTCGTTATAACTATCTAGTATTTAATTAAGAACGAAATGATTAATCTTTTACTTTTATACCTTTTTTTTTTTTTTTTTTTTTTTTTATCGTGCGGAAATCCCTTCGGATACCCCCCCGCCGGCCAGCGGGGGCGGTTATGTCGGGCTTGCACCGACTAAAACCGCACGCCGTCTCGGGTCTTCAGACGCCGGGGTGTAAGGTTACCCATAGAGCATATCCCTCGCACCCCGGCTGACCCTGGGCCATCTCACCACTAACAGCATCGCTCATCCTGTCTCCTCTGAAAGCAGAGGAGTACGGAGAGCGATGTGTTCCCGCCACGTTGGGTATTGGCCGACGATCAAATAAATCAGGATTTTTTTACCTGCAGCTTCCTTTTTATTTTGATACTACAATACTGTGACTTGCCTTGAGTCCTAAGTCTACTGACTGCCATTAGATAGATACTTAATGCGGTAGTCTTATCACCTTCACAATAATAAATAAACAATTTTATTTAATACCAACCAAACTTATGCCATGACAAGAAAGATTTAAATAACCAATATATTCTTGACTATCCACAGAAATTTAAAAAATACTACCGTAACAATCAAAGTTGAAATATATTTCACTTACCACTTCTACATCATCTAAGTCGCCATCATCTTCCTCAGAAATATTGGTTAAAAGAGCACTAGGTCTTGCAGAGACTCTATGTCTGGTCGACTTCCTCCACATTTCAGCAGTTTCCTCTTTCGTGTCATCGCACAAAATTGCAAACTGCTCATAAAAATTAATCACACCACTCAATTCACCATCCACACTATCTGAAAAGTTAGAAAGTTTTCTTTCTTTCTCCTTCTCCACAGACAATTTGTTGTCGGTTATTCTTTTATTGTCTTCTGCTTCTAGATCTTCTCCTAACAAATTAATAGGTCTTTGATTACGCTGCGCATATTCATACTCTAAATCAAAACCTCTATCTGTGAAAAAGTTTTTAAACCGTCTCCAACAGCCAGAGTTTTTACTATTGCTATTTGGCGGTTCATTTTTTGTTCCTTGTTCCGAATTTTCATCCATACCTACTG
Source organism: Cybosia mesomella (assembly GCA_946251805.1). Lineage (NCBI taxonomy): Eukaryota > Metazoa > Arthropoda > Insecta > Lepidoptera > Erebidae > Cybosia > Cybosia mesomella. The sequence goes on along the minus strand of OX276405.1, from coordinate 20,579,792 downwards.
CTCTATACAAATTTATTATTCACAAAATGAGACTCTCGTATTATTTTATATTTGATGATATTTTCTTCATTACTATCACATGAACAACAAATATGTTCCAATTAAAATCAATGCCAATCCCAACATTATTGATTATAAGATAAAAACGGTCTTGATAATGATGGTTGTAATGGATGCCGATATCTTTACATGTTGCTCATTGCTTCATTTTCAAAACAAAAAATGATTCGATGCATTTATATCGCCTCATCGACATCAAAATGCTTCACCAAGGGAAAGGAGACGATTATATTCGTTCATAAATTTGATATACGTAGATTGTCCTCACAAAATTGGAAACAAGTCTTGTTTTGTCTTATGTAATAAATTTTTAATCATCACTTTTTTTTAAGAATTATAACGTTATCACACTGCTTTAGCATTTACATGTATTTGGTTCACTTAGGCTAAGTTTCGTGTCTATCTTGGCCCGAGTTTGAAATCGTACTAAGATATTAACAATATGTTTTTGTATGATTCATTTGATAAGGCTTATCGATTAGGACTGCACTGATTATGTGTAGTTAGTTAGTAGGTAGTACGACCTCTGTGGCGTAGCGGTAAAGCATTCGACTGCTAAGTCAGAGATCGCGGGTTCGATTCCCGTTTTTCGCGGGTTTTTATGTATCTTCTTTCTATATAGCTGAATAGTATTGGACTCACAGAAAACTAAAGTCAAAGATAAATAATTCTAGCGCAATGTTACTGTAACTACCTATGTTTTAAACATAGTTTTTTTATTGTTTACATTTTGTATTATAATGTACCTCCTTTGTATAATCTGTAATATTCCTAGAGGTTTGCGAATTTCACAATTACTACTCACCTACTCATAGCTATTGATGCATGATTGTGTTAGGTAACATGCAGTTAGGAGTTTGTGAATGCGCAGGTGTATTCACAACTTTAATCTTTCGCAACATTAGTGGTTCAGTCCTAAGTGCGACCGGTCTTCTATGGTAAGTGATGGGGAACGTTTCGATTACTTCGCAAGGTACGATTACCGACGCAAAGTAGTTGTAATAAGCAGTATACGGAAGAGCACTTCGAGATTAAATACCGCCCTGATTGACGTAGGGAATGGTCGAGTGGAACCAGGTCGTAGAGTGCCATAATCAAGGACAGTGACGTAAGTAATCTGTATTAACTACTTTATATACATTAAATAGAAACTTGTGGAGCCCGTGATGGTTTTCCCATGGACGAACGAAAAATATTCATGTGCAGAATCCTACTAGTCTGGTATCGACTTCATCATCATAGAACCAGACCCAGACCAATTTAGATATATACATATTCATGTATGTATGTAGTCTTTGTGCAAAAGCTGAAAACGAATCCGCGACCTCTGAATTAGGAGTCTACCGCCAAAAATAGAAATATTAGAATACTGTTAAATATTTTTTATAGTGTATCCAAACTCAAATGTATGTCATCCACGGAAATTAACCTTGACCCTCCAGATTGGCGCAGCGCGGCGCCAAATTCAATCATCAATTTAATCTTTTAAATCGTTATTGCAAATTTAAAATTCTTAAATGAGAACATTCATATTTGGATCTGGTTTCGTATACTAAGTGGTATGAATGTAGAACAATGTAATGTTATTTTGTTCATTAAAATCTATGGCATATGAATGCTTAGATACGAATGTGTAGTTAATTTGATTAAAAACATTATTATTCTTCATTTTTAAGTAAATAACTCAATATATTTAACATTAAAAGCTTAAATCAATAAAAAATTTAAGCATTTTGTATGCTTACTTTTTCTTATAGATTTAGATCGGAAAAAGAGAACATCTAGGACGGGACCCGAACCCGCTTTCTCCGTCCCGCTGTCTAGGTAGCTCAGCTGGTCAGAGCGTTCCCGCTGTAAGGGACTGGTCCCGTCCTAGATGTTCTCTTTTTCCGATATAAATCTATAATAAAAGCTTATTTTTATTACAATTATCCCTCTGATAGAAGAAATAAAGAGAGAACGTACTTAAAGAACACTGTGTATTTTGAGAGAACTTAGAATCTTATAGAAAGAAAGGAAAATATGAACTATCTGTTAAAACAAAATCATATAAACTAAAATATTTACATCCTAAAAAAAGTATGTACAAAGTAAAAAGTTTAGTTGTCAAAGAATTCCTGCCCATCGAAGAGAGAAAGACAAAAATATACATGAAAAGAAGGAAAGAGTTAATTCAGAGAATTTTAAGATACATATTATACAAAAAAATTACTGCTATAAATTACTAAATTACTGCTATAATGGACAAGTAGGTATACTTTACAAACGTGCCGAATATAACCTGGAGCCTGATTCAGTATAACGCTTTGTTTTATATTAGGAAGAAACACGTAAAAAATTGCTATTCAGTATGATCTGCTAAAACGAAACTTAAACCTTCAGAATCACTCATGTACGATTGCTTTTCAATTATATTTAAAATAAAAATAGTTTTATGAGTTTTCGTAAGTGTTGAAATCACACGTTTCCAAGGCATAATTTGCTGAATCGGGCCCCAGGTAAAATCAATTTTTAAAGTTATTATAACGCACGTTAGCAGGCTTAGGCACGCAAGCTCTAAGTGAAGCTTTAAAGCCTGACGGGTACCTGGTTTGAAGCCAACATTCATCAATACTAAAATGACCGCCTTCAGTTCACCTATATGAAATGATTCCATAAAATTCAATAATAACGTATTTTTAATAATCCAATTACCCACAGCGACGATCGAGAGCCAACACGTCTTAATCCGAGTCCGACCATGGGCACTGATAATTACGAGCAATTTTAAAATAAAAAATAATTAGTCGTTCTCTTTACGGAAATTAACGCAAATAGGTATGTATATACCGTTGAACTGTCCAATATTTCACCCCGGCACAGCAATTTCCGCCCGAATCGTCATTAAGTTCCTCAGACAGAAGATTCTTCATCCACCTGCACATTCTCGAATCTCGGTGTTCTCGTTTTGGCTTGTAGCGACGAATATAATAATATCGAATCATGTCAAGAATGTGCAGTTCAAGATATTCACGATATATGCATAGCTTTGCCATGACGACGTTGATTACAAACATAATTGAATATCATGCAATGCATTCTGGTTGCTTCATTAGAAGCCCGTAATCAAGTTGCATCAGTGTTGATGGATCATTCAAGGATCGATTTAAAGTATTAAGTGTTCAAAATTTTCTTGTAAATTTAAGTTGGTAAACGTCAACGTAAGTACAGGACGAGCCTAAAAATAAGATGAAAAGTATGGTATTGATCAAATAGTGCTTTCCTCTATTTTAAAACAGTTAATTTCTAAACATTGAAGCTGCGACCTAAAATATATAAAATATAAGTATAGAATGATAGTTGTTTCCCGTTTCCACAACCTATGGGAACCAATTGCAGGGATAAAAAGTTACTTATGTGTTATTCCAAACTATAATCAATCCCTGTACCACAGTTCAGCCAGGTTCCTCCAGCCATTTAAGCCTCATTGAGAAATAAATATCAAAACGTCTTCACAAACTTTCACATTTATAATATTAGTAGGATTAAGAACTAAGCGATGAATAGTTAAGTGGGAATTTTGGGAGCTTTAGTTAATTCCTCAACGTATATTTAATGTAAGGTGAAATAAACAACTTGGATTTCATTATATGGCTGCGATTATATTGCTTTTAAGGACGTAGCTTACTGTTCAGAATTAAACAGACGTTAAGCAAATTTTAAAGTTCATTTGTAAGTAACGTTCATATTTCATATTTCATCAGTGAACATATTTTTTAACCTCGCAGAATTAACACTGAACTGATTCGAGTTCTGAGCCGGCCTTACGATCGAGAGATCCCAAGTTCGAATTCTGGCACTTTGAAGTGCAAATTTTTGGCGCAACTGTGAAATCGCTATGATGATAATTATTTTTTGATATTGTAACATGACGTGTCGACAATCGTTGTGATACTTTTGTTATGAACAAGTAGATATAGTTGGTCTCTAACTATCTCTACTACCTTTTTTTTTTTTTTTTTTTTTTTATCGTGCGGAAATCCCTTCGGATACCCCCCCGCGTGCCAGCGGGGGCGGTTATGTCGGGCTTGAACCGACTAAAACCGCACGCCGTCTCGGGTCTACAGACGCCGGAGTGTAAGGTTGCCCATAGAGCATATCCCTCGCACCCCGACTGTCTATCTCTACTACCTACGACCTAATAAACAAACAGTTTTCTTTAAGAATTTTAGCGGACCCTGGACTGTGAGGTGATAGCCTCGCATACGACCAGGACAAACGCAAAGAGGATGATGATGTTTTTAAGAACTATAATGATATACAGTACTTACGGCGATATCAACTAGTGGTTCATCCTCCGGCGTGAGCGCAAGCGACGAGCGGCGGCCGGCGCGCGCTCCCGGCGACCCGCTCGAACTGCCTGCAACAAACAATATTCTATCATTACTATTTATAGCCATTTAATTCCTCTATAAGCATCGGTAGATTAGTGGTTAAGCAGTTGAAATTTAGCTTTTTCTGTGCATTTGTTTCAGTGTACTAATTGAAGTTCAAATCCAATCTATCAATTAGGTTCTGAAAAGCACTTACGTTTTTACATTATATAAATTTTCACCGTCTGATATTGGCGGAATTATCGACATCGGCATTGTGTCTATATATATTTTTTTTTTTTTTGAAAAAGAATATTAGTAACAGAAATTAATAATATTCCCCCTAACCCCTCCAGCTAAGCTAAATTGCTTGTGTTAGGAGTGGGTTCACGTCGGTAGTGTAATGGCCAGGATTCGAACCCGGGACCTCTCGATCGTAAGGTCAACTCCTTAACCACTAAGCTACCGACGCTTAACGCTTAAAGCTTACGGTGACAATGCTTAGCTCAGCAACTGAAACAAATGTACATTCCATTCTATTTCCCATAATATTATTATGGAAAATAGAATAGAATTACTCTGTGAAAATGGTGATCAACATATTGAAAAGATTCTATCTCGTTATACGGCATCCAAGTTAACTGGCACTGTATAAACATGACGTGTGAAACTTGCGACTTCTAAAGAGCACTTATAAATTGAAGAAATACAACTCAATGTATTTCAATTTTGTCGAGCTGCCGAGAAATAAGTTCGAAGGATCCATGTTCAATGCAGCGAATGAACTAAATCACTGACATTTTACTGTGGGTAATGATGCCACTCTAATTTCAGGCAACAGGAAAATAGATGGCTGGATATAAACAAATTATTTAGAGGTCCATCCATTTTTTATGCCTACCAAGGGTATGTTAAGGTGGTTTGGGCACTTAGAACGAACGAGTACTGAGCTAATCAGCTAAGATACACCAAGTATGTCAGGCACAGCTTAGTGAGCAGGCAAACTGAACAAATTAATGACGTATTAAAAAAAGGGCAGCTCAAAAGCACTCAAAACCGGCGGGCTCATGCATGAAAGGTTCGATGACAGTAGAGGAAGCTCGAGAAGTACTCGTATGTGAGGACAGAAGCAGATGGTGGTCTCTGCCTACTCCGGAGGGAAAAGGGAACGACAATACATTCAATATGTTTAAAGTGACAAGTTTTTGTTAAAAAATTTGAAGTTTGATTCGATAAGAATCAAATACGTTTTGTGTCCGTCCGTAACACACCCCAAATAATTAAAATTAATATATCGTTTGAAAATGGTATTTCCCCAGTCGCACCTTCACATTGAGCCTGAGAAAAGCATGGCTCAGCCTTCTGAATCCGTGTATCAATCATTTCAAAAACACAAAACTTTATAATAAATAACTGTCACGGGTAGAGACGTGGGTGAAAGAAAGGTGTTATAAACTGCAAGCCATTCCGCAGCTAGATAGGCTACCTCTTAAGATAAAAGCGGCGAAGATTTATGATTCACTATGCTTCTATAATGCTGAGTTATTGACTATAATAAATTACTATGACGGCTAAAGTGGACGTAATATCTAAGGCATATGATATGCAATTTCATGAGGCTGCAGATTCAAATTATGCTTAACATTCTATCGACATGAACCCATTCCTAACACAAGCAATTTAGCTTAGCTGGAGGGGTTAGGGGGAATATTATTAATTTCTGTTACTAATATTCTTTTTCAACTATCATAGAAAAAACGCTCTCTAAGCTAAACTGCTCGTTTAGCTTAGAGAGCGTTTTTTCTATGATAGTTACCGCGATCAAGTAGAACTACATCCAGTTAAATTCAACTTAATTAACGCAATTATGTTATATATTTACTGGTCAAATCCAAAAAAAATGGAGTAGGTGTTACGAGTGCCACAAAAACATTATTGATATGAATTAAGAGTGCCTTTCTTTTCTTTAAGTTTAGTTGCCATGGCAGCCGAAAGGGGCGGACCCTTTCGGCTGCCAGTGCAACTAAACTTCGCAACCGGTTGTGTAAAAGATTTTTTTATTCTCTGTTAGCAACCAGTGGCCATCAAAGATTTTTTTTTCTTTATACGCAAATAGTTGCCGACAAAGAATTTTTCAAAAATACTACATTGTTTCAGTAGAAGAATTTATTTTCTTCTTACGCAATCATATTATAGTAATGTAGTCCTAATCTAATACAATAATATATCAAACACTGATATATAAGTTGATTTCAAATTAATACACCATTAGTGGCCTAATTCAGGTTTCCCTGGCAGGTATATTGAAACAAATGTACTTTTCATCATCATCATCATCATCATCATGTCAGCCAAACGACGCCCACTGCTGGGCATAGGCCTCCCCCAAGGATCTTCACAACGATCGGTCCTGCGCTGTACTTTTAATAGTGTTTATTTTTAAAAAATAATATCCGCATTTTCGTGGCTTGCCTATTGGAGAGCCGTCATCTACCCAAGTCGAGTAAGCAGTGGCGGATTTACCAGTAGATATACTGGACCCTAAGGCGGCAGATTTCAGGAGGCGGCGAATTTGTTAATTTCTACAATTTGCCTGACCCTAAGAGTCTTCTTTCTCTCTATGACATTTCGCAACAAAAATATTCTAGGTTTATTTACTCAACATTAAATTTATATGGTATTAGCAATTTAGCCAAATGTTATTATTCTTTCTTTTTATGACTCACCAAGTATGTAACATGTAAATAAATATTATATAAAAAACCTTTGAGAATGCCGTGAGGTGAAACCGGTCAGGTGTAATTAATAAATATAGTTGTGGAAAAATTACTACAAGTGATACATTTGTTTCAATATGTGTAGCAAATTCCACTAAGTGCCATCAATCAACTGTATAAATAGTATGTTCTTTTACTCTTTCTTCTTCTCTACTTCTGGTCTTTATTTATTTATTTATATCTGGAAGTAACGCTTACAGATTACTGCCATTCCATGACAGGATACATTTGGAAACTTCGATTATTACAAACATATGTTGGGTTTTGTGGGACCAACCGTCGCCTAACCCGCCAATCCTGAGAGGCAAGCATGAACCAGAGCCTCGTCTATCTATCAGCAGGAACGGCTTGCAGGTGAATTTGTCTATGGCTTTGTAGATCTTGGCGGCCCTCATGAACATCTTTTTAAATAGGTAGATACTTATTTAAACTAATTTTGAAATATTTCCAAAAGTTAATTACTTCAGTAGGTACTGGTTTACCTGATTCAGGAAGTCCATTCTCACAGTTTCTGAAACCGAAGTTGCATCTTTACCCACCTCACTTATTTTAGATATAGATTTTAGCTTTGGTGTCATGTGTAAGTTTTTGAAAATTACCAAGTTTTAATAATAATATTTTTTTTAATTAATAATTTTAACCGCGATAGAACCCGTTAAAAATAGTTTTATTTCAATGTGTGACATTCGCGTAAACTTCCGACATAATAATTTTAATTTTAATAATTATAAATCCATCTTATTGAAGTAAATATACCTACCGATAAAGGTATAATCATCAAAATGTTAACTAATCACAATATTTAAAAAACGTTGGTATTTCCTATTGTTTTTATAGATCGCTAGTATTGTGAACGCGGTCTTAGGTGTCACCTTTTATGCAGTCATTTGACTACAGCATGACGATACCAATCAGATTCGAATCTCTATTCAATAGGGCACGGCAGTATCACCATTTGTCTCTGTCACGATACGCGCCAGCGAAAGTGTGCGTAACAGTTAGCATGTTTATTAGCTACTGCATCTGCTTAAGATTCCTGCTGCACTCGGTTTGGTTAATAGACAAGGTAAGGTCATAAGAAAAACATTTTTACAGTAGTTCAGTTAACACTGACAACCATAACGACTATTCAAAAAATTAACAAAAACGCTTTAGCTAAAGTACGTTCAGTTCGCGTCAGTCTTAATTTTCACGTTTTGTAATAAATTAGTGGCGATAAAGCAGTTAGAAATATTTGAATGACAGAATTAACTGCAGTTTGAACTGCAGTTTATGTCATATTTCGTAAATACCTATTCATAGAATTTTAAATATAAGTAGAAAAGAAAATTATTTGTTTCAATTGAGTTTGTTTCTCGACTTGAATTATTAGACTATGAAAAAGTTTTGTTAAAAAACATGGTCAGAAGGTGAGAAAGAAGTAGAGGTATATAAATTTGGATAATTAGGAACTTTGTAAAATTTTAATATAAAATAAAATGACATAACTAAAAATGCTAAATCGCAGCTCTTTTGCTAAACGAGAATTTTTTAGCCTCGCAATTATTTAGAGTAATTTAACTGTTGAACAAATTGTCGCCTCAACGTTCCAGTTTCCTGAGATTAAATCTGCAATTGCTGTAAAATGTACTCATTCTGAAATTGGTATGTGCTATCTTTTCGCTTCGCTCACGAATTCGGCATTTTTGAAAATGTTTTGACCTTCTATAGAATTTAACTTTTTGAAGCAGTAATCTCTTTTTCATTCCAATGTCACTGTGTGCTTTTTAGGCGAAATATGACCAAAATGCCTGAATTGTCGATTGAATTCCATACACTAATGGTAACAGGAATCAACGCAGTCATGATAGGTATAGATATATGTATCTATATATCTACTCTACATATATTAGCATAATCTGACGTTGGATCAAGAAAGTAAAAAAGTGTTAAAAATATTACGAGATTAGTATTGGTTTTACTTAAAATACTACCTTGATATTCAGAGCGAAGAAATTAGTCATAATGAATTTAAATATGGGTGAGTAATATTTATCACAGCGTAAAAGGCAGGGTCAACTAAGAACCAGATTTGAATAAATGTAACATAGGACAGTTGTCTTGTATTAGTATTCTGAATAGTAATTACTTATATTCTTTATGAAACTCCAATACAATAAATATTACAATTTATATATTTATAATTATAACAACAATCCGTAAATACCAGTATCTACAATTGCGCGTGGTATTATTATGATTTTAAATTAAAATAATTACCTATTTATGCAAGTTATAGACCAAGATATACCTATTTCTAATTATTATTTAACACACATTAAACATAATAGTTTTGTAGAATTACATTACATTATGCATACATTAATTTTTAACAGATTCTATAGCATATTTTGTGTTGAGACCGATATTCTTAGCAATCCATGGATTCTCCGTGCGGGTGCCGGGTCCATCGCGTTGCTGAGTTGGGAACTCGGGACAGTGCCTGGGACTTGCGACCCAAGTGTAGGTTTAGAAGGGGCCCCTTTTGTTGATATACATCAACACTCACCTTCACTACCCAAGTTCCCCTCCCTGCCTAACCAAATTTGATACGAACCTACTAGTGCCGCTTTAGACATTCGTCCTAGTAATGAGCTTATTGTAGCTCTCGATAGGCCTAGATCTTTAAGTAGGTTATAGAGAGATTTTACTGGTATACCTCTCGCTCCCACTTCCACTGCATACAAATTAACCACGTAACCGTTTTTGATTAATTCGTTTGTGAGATCATAGTATTTATTTTTCTTTATTGTGTGGTCCTTCGGTATATTTGTTTCCCACGATACAGTAAGTTCCACAAGAACCACATGTTTTAACCTCTTGAGTATAGGAATATGTCAGGTCTAGATGACGAAACCCCAACATCCTCCGTAATTTTATAGTGCTTTTCATACGTGTCGATTAGGAGAGTCCAATCTGGGGCAGTATCTAAGATTGAATAAGGTTTGTTCCTGGATGTTATGGATGAACCTTCAGACATAAAGTTGATATGACGTCTGTTAGTAGTCAATCCTTTTTGGGCTCTAGCTACTGCCAGACTCATTGCTTCACGTATGATGATAAGCACCTTATCGTGGCGGCGTGAGTAATGGCCTCTATCGAGAAGCACCCTATTGCCTCACCACAAGTATAACATTGTTTTTCTGTGGCCTTCCCCCACCTTACCAGATTACTCTGGTCTGGGAGGGTCATCTGAAAGGCGTTAAGACAGAATTTTAACAGGGCCGGCGACCAGTCATAGATCAAGGTGCGCCACTTTAAGGCCATCGGTATGCAGAACTCTCCCATTGTCAACCATTCATTTTGGATTTCCAAATTCATCGCGTGCACTCGATATTTATCATTTTCGTCTTGTTTTAGAAAGGACTTAAGTATATCCTGGTCCCTTTCTGGCTCTCGTACTCCCAACCCTACTCTGTTCGACTGGGCCCCTATCATAAAACGTTTATGGAATAGGAGTCTAGATTCAAGCTCGGACGCGTCCAACATACCGTTATCTGTCTTTCGTATTTTCTGGCATCTTTTAAGCTTTCCGCTAACAGACTATTGTGTTCCAGACAACCAGAAATGCCGGGTAAAAACCCTTTCTGGTGGTTAGGTCCGAAATACCTATTGTTAATCATAAAATCTTTTGGGAGTGCCCTGATTGTGACATCTTGGGATTTACCTAAGATGTGGGCTTTGGTAACTCTAAGGTGTTTATAGAGCTCCGATGGTTTCTTAAGTTTCATCCCAAAATTATTTTGATCCCTAAATAGAGCAGAGGAATCAGCAGAGTGCGCTAGTCCAAGCCACGATTTTAGCGATTTTATGACAGTTGCATCTATTTTCGCCAGTAAGGTTTTACCGAATTCATACACCAGAAAAGGCCAAGTCAGACGTGATGTTAAGTAGTTGTCATATATCCAAGCTTTTTTGATATTGTTTAGTGGTAGCTGATCTATCTTATTTAGGTCATTTATAAACGTATCGACAACTTCATCTAAGGATGGTGTGCGTCCTTTATAGTCTATCTTTCTGCCAAGAAATTTAAATGGCACCGATTCAGCGACTATGGAAACTGGTTTACCCCCAATGAAGAGTCCCGGGTCGTAGGAGGTAAATTTGGTGTCCCGTCTACCCAGACACAGACAGTGACACTTACTGGGCTTCGTCCTCAGTCCATTTGTCCACGAACAGAACTCATCGACTTCCTTTAATAGTTCCTGACATTGTTTTGGATTACGCGTCAGTATTGCGAGATCTTCAGCAAAAGCTAAGATGGACTCTGAGTATATGTTATTTACTTTAAACCGATAACCCCATTTCTTTTCGTGACATATTAACTTGGTAATTAAGATATTAATTACTATGTTAAATGCTATTAGTGACAAGCAGCATCCCTGAAACAGTCCCACATTATACCGTAATGGTCCTGTGTGTACTTCTTGGAAGCTTATAGCAAATTTTAGCTGCGAGTAATACGACTCGATTATCTCTATGACCACGGGTGGAAAGTTATACCATTGCAACGCGTATACCATGAGGTAATGTGGGATTGAGCCAAATGCATTTTTTAGGTCTATCCAACATACCGTTATCTGTCTTTCGTATTTTCTGGCATCTTTTAAGCTTTCCGCTAACAGACTATTGTGTTCCAGACAACCAGAAATGCCGGGTAAAAACCCTTTCTGGTGGTTAGGTCCGAAATACCTATTGTTAATCATAAAATGACACATTTTTGTTTGTAGAATTGAGAAAAATATTTTTGAAATTGTGTTAGTTAGTGCTATCGGTCTAGTATCTTTGGGATGGGTTACTTCATGTTTTTTTGGAATGAGAACGAAAACCGCTTCGCCAAATGCGACTGGTATATTCTTTTCTGACCAGATTTTACTGAATATATTTGTGAGATGTTTACGAACTGTTGGACATTTTTTATACACTATATATGGAACCCCATCAGGGCCCGGAGCCGATTTAGATGGTTTCTTTTTTATTTGTATCTCTATTTCCTCTATGGTAGGTGCATTCCCTTGGAATTGTACTAGAGGGTCGTGGGGTCTTTGGGTTTCCGGTTGATTGTATGGTGTTCTGCATTTAAGTATTTCGTAAGTGTTTTTGTAATGTTCGTAAGTTTGTTCTTTGGTCAAAAGAAGTTTACCATTTTGGCTTTTAAAGATGTTTTTTGAGTACTGATAAGGGTTTTTATCAAAATTTACTTCATGCCTTGCCCTATCGTAACTATCGCAATTGTTTGCTATTTGTTGCGATATACCTTGTATTAGTTTAAGAATTGATCTTAATGCCCTAGACAGTTGGTGACTAAGATGATAATCGCCCAAGGCTTTGGCATCTCTAAGTTTTCCGACTTTTCGGTTGATTTTCAGCAGCCATGGTCACGGGGAGACAAATCAACCAACAATGTATATAGGTAACAATTTACAGATAATAAAATGCGATCGCCAGTCATAAACTATAATTTTGTTTAAATTATGTTAACTACATCCGATTTCAATTCAAATAACGATAGATGAAGATGCAAATATTTTTTAAAGCAAATAAATCAAATTGTTTTTAAAATATAAGGATATGCTTAGTTTGTCACTGACGACTTGATGACCTGATGGTAGAAATTGAGCGGCCCATTTCAATCGATTTTAAAAGATCTTAGTAATCGCAATGCTTTTTTTTGTTGTGTCATAGGCATTTTCTACCAGTCAACCTTTTAGGTAATGCAGCGATAAGTCAAGGATAATGATAAGTGTTCGGTCTAGAAAGGTGCAACTTATACTAACTTGAGGATAAAAATAAAATTCGCACATCAAAGAAGAATACAATAAAATAAAAAAAGAAGCGTGTAGTGCAAATAGAAAACAGTGAAAGAGGAAATTCAATCAAAACATTTCAAAATCAGCTCAATCCTTGCATATAAATATTACCTATTACCAATTTAGAATCTATCTACAAACAAACTTTTGAATAAATATTTGTATTTAAATAGTTTTTATGCTAATAATTTCTAGCGAGAATTTTTTAAAACCTGTTTATGAAACAATGGTAAGTGGATACTTATTCTAGTTAGGCATATTTCTCTACATTCATTTGTTGAAATAATATATTTTTAAATTTTTTATGTAATTCAAAAAATAATTATAACCTGTGTCGGTGTCATCACTATCACGTCTCTGAAGCCACCTTTGCACCAACTCCACACTGGCCTCCTCGCCGGCCAACATCTTTACACACTTTATCACCGCATTGTAAATATCACTGTTTTACACAATTTATAGGTTAAAATTACTTCTAACAACATTTTCTACAACACATTTTTCATCTAAACATTCACTGTATTTCTATAACGAATAAAAACTAGGTGATACAAAGTTTTTTTGGTAAACAGAAAACATGCAAAACACTGGCCGAAAGCAATGACAGAGGCACTTTGCCGCGTTCAAATATCGAATTAATTATTATGACGAACATCGATAGGCGAGGACTGTAAACAGCGAGTGGAGTAGATGAAACCAAATTAATTTTATTTCACTCCGTAATGATTTTATTATATTTTCAACCGTATTACTTTGGCATACGATCCGATAATATTTTGATGAGGCTTTGGTTGTTGTGGTGTCGTGGTGTGGAGTTTGTAGAGCGCACAAGCGGTCGGTTAGGTAATGGCCGTCAAGTCGAGACAGTTGATCGGAGAAGGGGGGTGAATGTAGGACGATTGTGGTCTGAGTATTAACACACTGGAAGGGATATGGTGCTTATACTATGTTTGTTAGAAGTATTAATTTATACTTACAATAGCAACATTGTTCTTGTAAATTACTTGAATCTGTTGCAAAATGTACCAGAACACAAATTATAATAGTAGCCGTCTGGATTCCGAAATTTGTATTCAACTAAAAAAAAAAAGATTATAATCTTTTTATTAAATACGTAATATTTTATAAAATACTTACGAAATTTTAAAAATTCTATACCTATGCTATTTTTTTGGAATATGTTATTCATTTTTCAAATGTTTTTGTTGAGTTGGTCGCACATTGAACTTTAAAAATACAAATCTCTATATTTTATGCATAGTCGTATTTTAGACAAAAACTGTTTCGCTTACGCCTTATTTTGACAGTTTTTCTAGACATTTTTTTGCTGTATTATGAGCACGGTCATCAATAAATATATTTATAATAAAATCGAGCTAGTGATACCGTTTATAATACCAGAACGGGTGGATCCGATTTTCTCATGACATTTGGTTTTTAGATTTGTTTCCGCCTATTCTTTGCCGTTTTTTTTGCGGATATCTCCACGGTTACGCCACTCTTGGGGGGAGGTATTGTGGGACTCGAGCCGACCAAAACGGCACGCCCAGGTCTCTCAGGGTGAAAGGTAGCTTAATGAGGCAATTCCATCGCACTCTGGCTGACACTGGGCTATTAGCTTAACTAAAAATATGAGTCATGCACGAAATAAATTTAGCTGATAAGGTAATCAACATAACCTTAATCTAAGGCGGAACGAAGTTTGCCGAGTCACCTACAGTTATATTTGTTCTCAACTAGAGGCTCTAAGTTATCAATTGTGTAACCATATAATGTTATTTATTAGAAGGCGATATGTTTGTCTACTTTTGCCGTTGTAGGTAAGTCTAAACAACTTTCACAGTTTCACATGCAATGGTACATCGTTCCACTATCTAATCGAAGTATTTCTTAATTCACATGGCACCTAAAACAGCTCGTTTTAGTTGTACAATAAAGTGAGAGGTAGTTCCGATGGAAGTATAGTATCGGATAAATAACCGTTTATATCAGAGTTGCATTTTTTTGAGCTAGCAGTCGGGAGCAAAGAAACCCTTTTTTTGAAGTTCTTTAGGGGCGTTGAACACTTTTTTATTTTTTATATTTAGGACACGTCAATTTGACTTCACCTCGCCTGATGGTAAGCTGAAGGTAAAGTCTCAGGAAAGAGGTTCACCATTACATACACGTACCATGTTAACACTCAGCTTGACGGCCTCATCTGAAGAGGATTGTCGTCGCAGTACCGCGTGACACCCACCGTACCCACTAGTGCTGCGACCACTATCCCCCTGCCCGGCTATGCTCTTGCTGACCCCTGAACGCAATTAAACCGAAATTGGATTACTATGGAGACACTTTCCGTACAAGTTATTTTTTGTGTGAAAAAAAACCCATTCGCCACTCGTCACCGTCACCATAAAAAATATAGAAAGTTTTATTATTTAGACTTTTAACATATATCACAATATGTAATTGCAAAACGAATTTAAACCGAATGAAACCATGAGGAAAAACCAATGAATGATAATTTAGACCGGGTGAACAGATTCACAATTCATTATCTTCGTCGCACGAATTGAAGCTGGATAACTAGTATGCAGACCGCCATTTTCCAAGTTAATTTCTCGCAGCTAACACAGCCAGGTAATGCATTTATTTCATGCATGCATGGCTTGCTGGCTATAATGGAAAATAAGCTCCCGATTGTAGTTAAATGTTTTTTTTACAGCCGAATCATTGCTTCCCGGAAAATAAAATACAAAGGCTCACTCATTTCTTCTCGTAGATATCATAAAAAAGTATAGAAAACAGTAATTATGAAAAAGTGCCCGTTTGAACTGTTACGTAGAAACGCGAAGCGACTACGTCCGACCACTACCAACCACCACCAATCGGAACCGTTCCGACGCGGTATATCAACGGCGTTTCCGTCGGCTAAAACTGATAAATACGTAGAAACGCGAAGCGACTACGTCCGACCACTACCAACCACCACCAATCGGAACCGTTCCGACGCGGTATATCAACGGCGTTTCCGTCGGCTAAAACTGATAAAAAATTTAAAAATTCCCGACCGGTTTTCATCAAACGTAGCTAAGAACACTCCAGACTAATTCACCATTTAAACAAAAAAAAAACAAGATTGGTTCATCCATTCGGAAGTTACGATGCCACAGATATACACACACGCAGACACGTCAAACTTATAACACCCCGTCATTTTTGCGTCGGGGGTTAAATAATATAAATAGTTAAATAACCAAACAAACGGAAATTCGAACATAATAGTAACAATTGACTTCTAAATTTATTTGAATTTACAAGGTATGGACCGATCGTCATTTCAAATAGCAAAATCACATTTATGATTTCATTTATATAGTCTAATTTCGATAGCACTAATTTAGTGTTAGGCACACAACGTATCTACGTGCTTTTATCAACTGGAATGGAATTTATAGAACTAACGAAGTGCGTGTATTAATTTTTTTTTGGTTGCCTTACGCAATATCCGCTGCATGGATTTGTATAATCCAAATCTTTCACACAGCAGAGTACGACCGGAAATAGGCTTTTTATTCTAGAATAAGGTTCCTGTAGGTTACGAGTATAGGATCTACATAAGTACTACACATACGGAGCCGCAGGCAACAACTAGTATTATTTAAATTAAAAAATAAAACTATAGATAAAGCTATGGTTTATTTTTTTATGTATAGGTATCTGTTTTTTTATAATTTCTCTTTCACGTTCTATATTCAAAAACAAACCAGTTAATGGTACACAGCACCTATTTAATTGAGTAGGTAATCTTTAATTACGCTTCTAGATTTTAATCATTTTAAATTGGTAATTTAATACGTTAGATAGTTGACATGAGATATTATCATTGCCATTTATGATAAATTTTAGGTAGGTAGGTTTATTCTATTCCGGCGGAGCAGGCCCGGGAGAGATTTAGAAATCTCCCGTAGATGACCCAGGGTCAGCCGGGTTGCGAGGGAATTGCCTCATTGAGTCACCTTACACCCGGCACATGAGACCCGAGTTGCGTGTGGTTTAAGTCGGTTCGAGTTCAACATAACCACCTCCGCTGGCCGGCGGGGGTGGTTGGGATGCGTGGGGATTTTCGCATGACAAAAAAAAAGGTATATTCTTTTCATTCATTAGATACCAAAGCCATGTCACATCCAGCGTTGTTCGCGTATATCACCGTAACTAGTAGTAGTCAGTCCATATAGAATTGCGATTGTCATTCCAAGCCGCAACAAGTCCGTTTAGCCGCCTATTGTTCAAACCAGTTTAACGCATAATATGATCGATGTACCGTATGTGCACTCATGGCCAGGCATCTTCTATGAAAACTCTCTGATGTAATTATTGTAAGTAATTCTGTCCTTTCCATTCTCGACATAATATCACACAAATTTTATAATGCGAAAGTTTGTGTGAATGTTTCTTACTCTTTAAATAGTTGAACGGATCGTATGAAAAGATGAAATTGGCACAGAGATAGATAATGGTTTGGAATAGGACATAGGCTACTTTTATCCCGGGAATAGATTCCTGTGGGTGGCGGGAACGAGATAAGAATTGCACTCAGGTGGAGCCGTGGGCAACAGTTAGTATGAAATATAAGACTTTAGTGTAGATGAATTAGATTTTTTCTAATTATTTAAAAAAAATGTGCTTCAGCTAAAGTTTTTTACAAATATAAATATGAATATAGAACGTGAAAGAGAAATTACAAAAAAAAACAGATACCTATACATAAAAAAAATAAACCATAGCTATATCTATAGTTTATTTTTTAATTTAAATAATACTAGTTGTTGCCTGCGGCTCCGTATGTGTAGTACTTATGTAGATCCTATACTCGTAACCTACAGGAACCTTATTCCAGACTAAGGTGGTAGAGTCAAGCAACAGTCATTTTGGCCGTTGCATGAATGGGCCGACTCGACCGGGGAAGCACCACCCTCTCACAGAATATCGACGCCAAGTAACAGTATTTGAACTGTTGCGTTCCGTTTGGTGAGTGAGAGTGCCGGAGCCCAAACTCCTTTCCCATCCCCTCCCAAACTCCTTTCCCATCCCCTTTCCTTTACAGGGTCGGCAGCGCGAGTGTGACGCCACTGGTGTTGCACACGTCCATAGGCCGCGGTAACCGCTTCCCAACAGGTGGGCCGTCTTGGGTGTGCTTGTCTGCCACCTTAGTGTTTAAAAAAAAAAAAAATTACCTAAGCCAAATCGCACTTTTTTACGCCTAAGGTCGGATTTCAATGACGTTCAAGTTTAACTGAACTATTAGGTTTTTTAGTTGATCTCGATTTCTATCATCGATGAAATACACTTTGAGCATAAAACATAATAGAGCCAGCAATGTATGTTGATACGGCTCATCTGACGTTAAGTAATTATAATTGGGATTTAAATTCCGTGTTACCGGTCATCATCCTCCTTATAGCGATTTCCCAGATACATCTAAAGTTTGCACTTTGGAGCCCGGGGTCCGCTTATTATTTTAACTGGTATTTTGGTTTTCATGAGCAGCTACCGTCTGACCTTCCAACGCTGAATGGAAAGCCTGCGTTAGAGCTTGGTCCGTCGTTTAGCGGGTGGACCGTGCAGGTGAGGTTCAATTGGGCCAAAGATGTTGATAGAGCCCTGTGCATCCGTGTACCCTGTAAATCACTGATACCATATCGGTATCAGTGATTTACAGTAATAAAAACAAAATTTAATACAGAGTTGTAAAATCTTGAAATCAACTTTCAAACAAAATATAAATAATGGAAATAGCTATTAAATTACAGGAATAACGAACTCATGAATTTGTAAGAAAATTTCGGCAATTTCATAGGTAAAGACCTATTATTAAATAAGTAGTGTGATTTGAAGTGTGCTGAAAATGATGCCATTTTTGTGACACTGGATTCCGGTGTTCTGGTTTAGATGGTATTTCTATTGTCTTTTTCACTTCAGTGGTATTTCAGCTACAAAATTAAAATGGTATTAAGCGGATGGCGGGAGAGCAAGAGTACAAATTGGTCTCATTAACTGATAACGCGGCAACCGCAAGAAAAGATGGATACACAAATTGATGGTTACTTGTTACCTGAATAATTAGAATTGAAGTTGCTACTCATTTCAAACTATACCAGGTTTTGTAACGACAATAATACATCAGTAGCATTAGTTTTGTAAGAAAGTGTTAGGCTGGCCGCACGTCTATTTTTGTGTGATGCGGCCAGCCGCATGCGACGCGGTTTCATATATTATATATATAAAACCGCGCCGCTTTGTTGCGTTGAAATTGAATAATGATTTAAATAAAATAATCGCATAAAGAAATCACGAAGGGCGAGGGGTGAATGCTCCTCTATCTACACTGTCTGCGATATGCTGGCATTTCCTACAAATACCACACGAGTCGTTAAATATCAACGCCCAAATGTGGTTATTTATCTGAGCCGAACGGGGTTGCCCCCACAAGACGAGACAGCGGAGCTCAGGGCACTACCTACCTTTTCTGGAAACATTTCGCCGTATATTTGTACCCTTATAGATTCAGTCTGGACATTGTTAGAGAGTCCAAATGTTCTGGCTGTCAATAGAATCTTTATAAAATATACCAAGTTTTAAATACATAGCTATTATACTCTAAAGATTATTAATGTCTAAAATATGCAGCCTTCTTCACTCACTCGCTAACTGACTAATCATAAAATTGTTAGGGTACTTCCTGAAGTCGCAGAAAGCTGAAATTTAATATGCTAGCTAGGATTAGCACACCGATAACACACAAATTAAGAAATCTGTACATTTTACCCCCCATCCCTTAAAATAGAGGAGTTAAAGTTTGTATGGAACTTTGGCAATTTTAAAGCTAAGGACATAATAAATGGTATTTAGAATATTGGTTAAATGTGCATAAAACTAAATTATAAAAAACCTTCAAGTGGGAGTCGGACTTACGCACTGAGGGTTCAGTATACAACTAGATTGGGGGACAAACTTAAGGTTACTTTCAGATAAGGGTTTATTTTTTCCTATTGCGGCCTCTCTGATGTAGCGGTAGTGCATTCGAGTGCTACGAGAGGGGGCACGTGTTTCACATCCACTCAATGCAAATATTTGTATTCATGAATATGTATATCTGTATTGGTCTGGGTGTTTTTAGGTATAATGTATATGTATTTACGACAAAAATGTATCTAAGTATGTTTATCTGCATTCTAAAATCCATAACACGAGCTAGTTCAGCAATGCTTACACAATTTGGATCTAGATAGGATCAATACAGTTTTGAAATAACTAACAAAAATAAATGAAATCCCACCAAAAACATGCTCATGTTAAATGATATCAAGATGAG
The DNA here is from genome assembly GCA_946251805.1 of Cybosia mesomella. Lineage (NCBI taxonomy): Eukaryota > Metazoa > Arthropoda > Insecta > Lepidoptera > Erebidae > Cybosia > Cybosia mesomella. The sequence goes on along the minus strand of OX276405.1, from coordinate 20,559,394 downwards.
CATTTGCTTATACTGTCAAAAATTATCATATTCTATGAAGAGCCGAGCCGTCTGCAAACCCTTTTTTTATTTTAGCGTGTGGAAACCCCCACGGGCGTCACCCCATCGGTGCCAATGATAGGGTTGGACGTGAGAGCAGAGCTGGGACCGCTGAGTCCTGATTTCTCGGGGCTCTCCGGCCTATGGCCCCGCTCCAGCGCCTCCTACTCTGCAAGCCCTAACTTAACGTTCTGAATCTTATCACAGCGTATAACTGTTGTGCGTGACTTGTAGTCTAAAGTTCTCTACAAATCTGACACTTTAATCAAAATGTATGGTTTGGCAGCAAAGGCTCGTCTTAGCATCATTTAACATGAACATGTTTTAGTAGGACAGATAGTTGAAGAAAAAACTGCCGAAACTGATTATAATTCGACAGAATAGCAACTAACTAAAGGTTTACGCTTACGTCTCCAATTACCGGGGAAATAATTAGATCCACAATAATACGCAGAGACACTTTAAAAACTCGCGAACCCTTCCAACTAAACTATATTGCTTGCGTTAGTAATGTGTACATCCATAAGTACTGTACTGGGTTTACTGGGCATATCCCCACGATAGCAAATCTGGGGAACTAGACAAAGTGACATTCTACTAATGGAATCTCTTCGAAGCGAACCTTCAAAAGTCCGAAATCTGTGGGAGTGACATTATTTGTTACACGTGACATGTCGAAAAATAATGTCACTCCCATACATTTCGGAAGTTCGTACTTTTGAAGTTTCACTTCGTAGCGATTCCACCAGTAGTAGAATGTCACTTTGTCTATAGGCTCTGAAGTCTGACTGTCTGGCCACCGCCCACCATGTATGTGTAGCTACTCTTACCGCTGCGCTGCCGTCCTCAAACTAAAGGTGGTTAAGTGAAAAAGTAAATTTCGAAATAGACCTGAAAAATGAGGGCGTATTTTTAAAACCTATGCTAGTATTTTCTATAAATCTGCAATTATGTTGTCATATGTCATATGATGATGGATATATTTTTGAGCATTTAAGAGAATAAAGTTGCTATGTTATTGATATAATTTTTGTTTAAAGTTAAGATGTGAAAATTGATCAGAAGTCACTTAGCCGCCTTTTAGATTGAGTATCTAAAAAAGGAGGAATTTTTAAAATTAATTTGAATTTGGAAATTTTGTATTTGGTTGATGATGAAATATTGAGACGGACAATGGAGTTTAATTTTTTTAGATACTTGCATGACCGATCACATCCATTCATTTATAGCTGCTCTTCCCAGAACTTCTATATGAAGGCGTTGCTAAGCCCGCAGTCTCTAAGGAAAATACTACAGTTTGAAGAACTTTTTATTCTGAGAAATAAGGCAAAACCGCTTTAAATTCTAATTGATAAGGATGCACAGTTTACTCCACGACCGTCTCTATAAATATTGTTATCCTACCATTATAAATGCGAAAGTAATTTGATTTTTTTCGGTTTCACGCCTTACTTATACAATCAATCATAATCTTCGCGTAAGTTTCCGTTGCCTCTCCGGCTCTCACTTCAGAGTCTGGTGGCGCCTTACATACTTAATCGCTATTCGTAAAATTTCCCATAAATGCATTATTGGAGTACATCTAGAAAAAAAGTTTCCAGAGCTCTCAATATATTTCTTTTGATAATCGCACATCGCAAATACTCGCTTGCAACGAAATCGTATCGTATCACGCTCGCTGCTACAAATTGAAACCTCGTATCAGATTTCAATTAATCAATCAACACTACTGGATAGGTAGACGCCTGTCGCAATCTGAGCCATAGCACACACATCAAGATCACATTTCCTCTTTACCAAACAGGTTATAATGTATGCTTTTATTTTTATTACGACGTTTTACCTATAGTATAAACTATAGTATTGTAATTATATAAAGTTGTACCTAGATCTTCGGGGCCTAAGCCAGCCACACCTGTTAGCCGGTAAACACAAACTTCCCTCTCGTGGTTAGGGAGACAGACGGCAGTCCCGTAAAAGCCAAGAAAAATTATACCAGAAAGTGAAAGCGTAGGGGAGTGGACGTCGAGCTCCAAAATTCAAGGCCGAAATGAATGATAATAGTGTATTTTAATTAAAAAGGAGGTAGCCATGAGGACTGCCGATAGAAGTGAGAACGTATACCTATATTTTGCTTTTAGACCAGGGCCGAAACCTTCAAAAATGATAAAAAATTAAAAAAATTACAGTAGGATGAAACACAATAGAAAAGGAGGGAAAATGATAAAATTGAAAGGAAAAATGAATTACGGTCGATCCGAGTTCGGAAAGTGGGAGGGGGTGAGTTTTTAAGGGTAAAAAATGGTTTATCTCGATTTCCGGCAAAACTACAAGTCCTATGGAAAAAAGTTAAATGGTAAAGTTGTAGGTAATAAAAAGATCTACAACTTTTGTATTTGCAATTTTTTCACATAACCTCAAAATTTAGGTGAAAAATTCAAATGACCAAGTTTTTGGTTTTTATTTTTATTTTTTTCAAAACATTTTCTTTTCCTACAAAATTTGGTGAGAACTTACCTTAATATGTCCCAAATACACTGTAATTTATTTGATTTAAAATATTTATTTTTTTGCCTTATTGAGTAGGCCTTGCAAAACATACACCGAAATAGAAGGCGAAAGAATAAATATTTTAAATCAAATAAATTACTGTGTATTTGGGACATAATAAGGTAAGTTTTCACCAAATTTCGTTGTAAACCTTTTTATTACCTACAACTTTGCCATTTAACTTTTTTCCATAGGACTTGTAGTTTTGCCGGAAATCGAGATAAACCATTTTTTACCCTTAAAAACGCACCCCCCCCCACTTCCCGAACTCGGATCGACCGTAATTCATTTTTCCTTTCATTTTTATCCTTTTCTAATGGGTTTAATACTACTGTAATTTTTTTTTGGTTTCAAAAATTATCGATCCTGGTCTATTTTGCTATTGGCCAAGCGCAAAACGTCATACTAGTATCTACCTATAGGCTTTAACAATAGCACATACGTGTTGTGTCATATATTTCCCTATCAATAATAAAGAAGTTTTTACTTCATAAATGTGTTTCTGTTTGACATATTTCACCGCCATGCTCGGTCTTCATGTTAAGATGCGGATGTCCTATTTCCCACTTAATAATGTCAATCATAGGGAGAATAGTGTATTATCCACAGTGACAAGCACCTAAATTTGAATCAAAATATTAATAGCACTACTCGGTCGCCATGTTCGGTAGTCATGCTCAGAACGTCTCGCATAATGCACTTTGCGAAATAAGAGACTAATTAGAATTTCCACTGGGTTTAATTAAGACTGCCCACGAACGTCAGTCAGAAACAGAAGGTTAATTTGAAAGTTGAAGTGCACAGGTAGTTTGGAAATAGTTATGTTTGACTTTGTATGCTCTTTGATTATATGACTGACAAAGTTACGGAATTATATTAAAATGTTTGAAAGCTTGAACTATTTAAGTGAACATAGCTATGTTCACTTAAATAGTTCAAGCTTTAGTTATATGAAAGCCAGCTTGAGTTGCTGATTCACGAACTTAATAATAACTAGCTGACGCCCGCGGCTCCGCCCGCGTGGAAGTCAGTTATCGTTTTTTGGCCATATCTCCGGTTCGTCTTAACCAATTGCAATTAAACATACGGCAGACTTTGTCTGTCACATTATCACAGCTGCTGGTATTTGCGTTATTTTTAATTATTCATTGCATTTAACGATCTTTAGGCTTAATTATTTATTTATTTTCAACCTTTGTTATAAAACAAATATCTTCTTATTATCCATGTTTTTGTGGGTCACTTCTGATCCAGTGACCTACGAAAACATGGAGTAAAGACACTGGGGAACTCCCAGGGAAAATTAACTGTACCTATTGGCACCCGAATTGAAATGAATAAAAAGCAAATTGAAGGGGTCACAATTAAAATAAATGTAATAAATGAGTATGAGAGCGGTGTAGCCTGAAAGAGAAGCTAGTGACGAGAATTTAAATAGAAATGGTGAGGTTTGCGCATGTTGAACGAATGAGTCGGTACTGTGTGAACAATACTCAAGTTTAAGGCACATGGAGTGGGCCTTGACCGAAATTGAAGCGTCGGTAGCTTAGTAGTTAAGTCGGCCTTACGATCGAGAGGTCCCGGGTTCGAATCCTGACCATATCACTACCGACGTGAACCCACTCCTAACACAAGCTTTTTAGCTTAGCTGGCCCTTTAGAAGGATAACTAGTAATTTCGGTTATTAATATTCTTAATTTAATAATGTAATAAATGTAATGTAATAAAGAGCGGGTCGTGCCAGAAAGCATATTCTATCACCAGAAATAGACAATATTCAAAAATATCACACACCATATTCGGGCCGATTAGGCTAGGTAGGGGACCAGTCTTCTCTTATCTCGGAATACATTAATCAAATCAAATTCGTCATTTCCATGGTTGATTTATTGTTCTTGAACCCTATGATATGATAATACAACTAGTTTAAGCGAATTTAGCTTTCAAAGTGAATGCGAGCTCGGATATAGTTCCCCAAACTCAATTGAGTGGAATATAATGAGATCTCGGATAGCTTGATCTATAATTTAACGATTCCGTTGCGTTATAAACCATACTGAATATTATAAATGCGAAAATCTGTCTCTCTGTTAACTTTGTCCTACTTAACTGTTGAACTTGAGACTAGAGATTGCTGACCTGAATATACCTAAAGTCCATCTATCAATAGGTGGTCTACAAACGGACGGCCTCTGTCACAGATTACTAAATAGTTCCTCTGTGGCGTAGCGGTAGAGCATTCGAATGCTACGACAGGGGGAGCGGGTTCGATTACCGCTCAGTTCAAATATTTGTATGCATGAATATGTCTATTTGCATAGGTCTGGGTGTTTTACGCTTCTACAACAAGCTTCCTAGTGAAATGAAGAATGTACCTCTTCATAAATTTAAAAGACAAATTAAAAGTAAACTCTGCCAAAAAGGCTATTATAAAATTCAAGACTATTTAGATGACAAACAAGCGTGGATATGAACAGTTATCTCTCTCTCTATGCTACTCAAATGAAATATTGTAATTGTTAAGTAAACATGTTTGTAAATAGACCAAAAAAAAACAGCCCGCTGAGTTTCTAGCCGGAATCTTCTCAGGACAGGGCCGCGGTTCGAACCGGTGGTCCATTTACCAAACATTCGTTTAATTTTTTTACGTTTTGTAAGTGCCGTATTAATGGTATATACAGAATAAATGATTTTTGACTTTGACTTTGACTTTGACTCTATGTATAATATGTATGTATTTACAATTAATAAGTATATAAGTATGTTAATCCGCATTCTAGAATAATTTCCACAAGCTACTTAAACTATGCTTACTTTGGGTCTAGAGAGCGCTGTATAGAATGTCGTAGAATATGTACTTATTTATATCCCCATTATTTCAATTACAACAGCTAAAAACCGTTCTCACAAGTCCCGTTCATATGTTACGTGTATATCTCAAAGTATATGTTATATATGTTATAAAATATCTAATAAATAATACACAAAATTAGCACAAGGTTGACACTTATCACTATCACACAGTAGACACACAGTCGACTTGCTCTGCTAATGCCTACATCACGAGAACGATTGTTCGATATATTCTTAAAACAATACGAACATATTGTGCATTTCATGTGTCTAGTTACAGTACACGTGTCGAAAGACAGAAGGAAGTCAACCCTTTTATTAAAAAACGTAGACGTACATAAAACTAGGTTTAAGCCTAGTCGTATAGTCGTGTCTAGGTAGCTCAGTTGGTCAGAGCATTCCCGCTGTAAGGGACTGCTCGCGGGTTCAATTCCCGTACTAGATGTTTTCTTTTTCCGATCTAAATCTAAATACTTCTAGACATAACAGGCGGATTTTTTAAAATTAATTATAGCATTCATTAATCTATAGTGAATATCAATCTATATTATAATCTATGTCTATACTTCTATATCTACTAATATTGGAAAGAGGGAAAGTTTGTGATCCATGTGAGGTAGATCCAGACATGACCCCTTAGAAGGTAATGTCTGGATCTATTGAACCGATTTTGGAAATCCTTGCAATAGAAAGCCACATTACTTGTGAGTATATGGGCTATATATCATCACGCTAATAATCAAAGGAGCAGAGTAGTAATCATAATGTCAAAAAATACAGAAGATTCAGTGGATAAATTATATGAAACTAATAAATTACGGGTGCATAATTATATGGGTAAAAAGGGGTGCAACTAAATACGCCACGGGTGATGACGGGGAGGGCCAGCTAGAACCTTTTTTTTTTCGTACCGAAATCCCTTAAAATACTATTATAAAAATTGTAAATTAGTTTTGTCTGTACAATGGAGATATTTAAAAAAACATGGCTTATGTTGAATTACCGATTCAGAACTCAAAATATTTTTATGGTATTTCTTGTCTGTTTGTAAAACAAAAACATGGTCTGAAAAAGTTTGCTCCTGTATGACATGAGAATGGTCCATCATATTTCGTTGTAGGGCCCTGAAAACGGTGTTCGAAACCCATGAAATTTATAAGCATAGTTTTTAAGGAATATGGGCATTTTCTTTTTTTTTATGCAGCATAATGAATAGAAAAATCATAAAATAAACTTTAGTTCAAAGATATTTTTTTATATCGAGTTGAGTAACCATATACGTACAAAGTATGACAAAGAAATCTCAAGATACAAATTCATAATTGTAAATTCCATTTTAAAACAAATACAGTAGGTATGGTATACTGGTTTGTAAATACAGCAAATGACGTATGAATACTATCTGATACCTGTCGTTTCTTTTTTTATTTGTTTTATTGTACAGTCAATGACAAACGTTGCTTAGCATTAAAATTTTTACAAACTTTTGTTTGTGGAATACTGTACCAATAATAATTAATATAAAATACAGTATTATTAATAAAAAATAATAATACTGTAATTCATGTAATTTTAGTAGTTTTATAATCCCCAAAGGACTAAGTTAATGTTATTTCATTAAATGGTTGAAATTAATCAAATACTTAGAATTAGTTAGGCTACTTTTGTCATTGGGGTGTGTGTTGGGTAACCTCCTAGAGTGTCGTTCCGATTCCGATCCCGCTGCAGTCCGGGGGGAACGGAATCGGAGCGGCCGGTACACCCTGGGCGGCGGTCAATGGCTTCCCCTTCACCCCTTCATAGGGTTGGCATTGATCGTCGGCCAATACCCAACGTGGCGGGAACACATCGCTCTCCGTACTCCTCTGCTTTCAGAGGAGACAGGATGAGCGATGCTGTTAGTGGTGAGATGGCCCAGGGTCAGCCGGGGTGCGAGGGATATGCTCTATGGGTAACCTTACACCCCGGCGTCTGAAGACCCGAGACGGCGTGCGGTTTTAGTCGGTGCAAGCCCGACATAACCGCCCCCGCTGGCCGGCGGGGGGGTATCCGAAGGGATTTCCGCACGATAAAAAAAAAAGAAAAAGGCTACTTTTGTCATTAACTGTATACACATAACTGTGTGACGTCAGAGTATGTTATCAGAGGTTACAACATATGCACAAAATAAATATTAGATACAGCATATACACGTGGAAACGCACTGTCACAGTAGGGCTTGCAATCCGCAAAACCGGATCCGGCAATCCAGCGGATCCGGCATTAATATACGTCTACCGGATCCGGTACCAGTGCACCAGATCCGGTGAAATAATCGCACTGTCACGAATTTAGGTACTATAAGCGCAGATATCTTACTTTACATCTAAAGAGAGTGATCTGTTTTCCATGTTAAAAATTGAGTCCAAAAGCAAGCATAAAGTATGCTTTCCATTTTTTATACTATTTGGCACTTGATAAATCTACTTAGGTACTTGTACGGCGAGTTCAAATATTACAATTATAACAAAACATGGCTATAAAGTGATTACTATGCTATTCATGGAATAATTCAATTCTATTCTGGATTCGAGTCTGTCAAATCCTACTTATATTATAAATGTGAAAGTTTGTGTAGATGTTTGTATGTTTGTTACTCAATCACGCTCTAAGACTAAACGGATCTAAATTTGGCACAGGGATAGATTATAGTCTGGACAACAGCTAATTTTAAAAATAAAACTGATTTAGACTCTAGCAATAGCCATTACTGATAATGCCATAATAGTGATTTTTTTTATTTATTTTATTTAATTCTTTATTGTACGCACACAGTAAAAATTTTACAAACATCACAGATAGAATTAGTGTACAAAGGCGAGCTTAACTCAGTATTGAGTTTTCTTCCACCAAACCTTTGGGGGATCGATCGTGGAGAAGGACAACAAATTTTTGATTCCGTTTTGTTTAGGTAGTTTAATGATGTTGATTAACAATATTGACCATTGATTTATGTTAATAAATAATAGTTTAAAAAACTATTACTTACTTTTTTTTTATTTACCTACACTATTAATAATTTATATTTATTGAAATTTTTAACACTATTCTTAATTTAAATTTATTAAAACTTATTTTGTATTTTTTTAGTTCGGTCATCGGTCCTCGATAAATCTACAAAGTTTGAACGAAATCTGGCCGTTTAAAGTGGGTCAAAATCGCGCCTAAAAGAGTCGGTAACAAACAAACATACAGGCGAAGCTAATAAAAAGCGTATAAAAAGGCTGTATCACCAGCTACGTTACGATAAAGATTGAAGATAAAGAAAAAAAAGAGTTAAAGACATTATTATTTTTGGAAGTTTTGATTGCTTTTAGTTTTAGTCCGTGATCCTATTTGTTTCGACGATGAGAATTTAACAATTTTCTCTAAAATTTGTCATGTGAAAGTTGACTTCGTTTATACCTAAGGTCTTTTATACACTTCATTAACGGTCCATGTTGGAACGAAAAAAGAAAGGAACTTGGTGAAATCAACCCAGCCGGATCCAACCGGATTGAAAATGACGCCGGATTGCAATCCCTAACTCACACGCACGTCAGCACGCCGGAACTCAAGGGCGAGGCGATTGAAAGGCGTTGAGATTCTAGCAAGCTATAATGTGTTAATGTTTGAGTATGATTTCGTTTCTTGCATGAATCACACACAGGAATTAGGAATAGGACACGGGTGATGCTATCTAATAATAGTAACACACGCACCAATTTGGTCGAATTCAACCTAATGCCTACGACGGATCAGTCCGATTGTTGGATTGGTCGATACCAATCCAACAATTGGATGCTATTAGTCGGAGCGTTTCGTAGGTCCGTGGGACTAGTTAGTATCAGACGTAGGTATTTGGTGAGTTCCAACCAAAGCGATACATGTGATATTAGTTTATAGACTGGCCCGTACTGTTACGTTTTCTAGCCATTGTTATAAAAAGATAATACATTGAAACGGTTAGGTCGATTTTGACGGACTTTTCACTGGCAGATAAGTATCTGATATTGCAAGGCGTAACTCATTTTACTTTTAGATTATAAAAATATTACGAATTACGCTTAGAAACAAAAGGATTGCTTTAACGAATTTTTTCGTGCGCTGCCGGGACGTGCCACTAGTTAAAATCTATAATAATCTACTTTGCAACGAATCGTAAGTAATTGAAGTATTTTGCCCCAGGTTAAGTTCTTCAGTATTGGTTAACTTATATTTTTTTGGGATTTATGATACCTGTTTGTGCTATAATTGGTACATGTGTAAGAATTTGAAATCATTTTGTCTTCATTTGCTCTCAAATAGGTCAAAGTAACATTGACGAGCTCGAATTTCAAATATCTATACTATTATGATATTGTAAATTAGTGGTGTCTGTACATTGAAGATATTTAAAAAAAAATGAGTTGTGTTAAATGAACAATTCTGAACACAATTTTTTTCTTGGGAATCTTGCCTAGTTGTTCACGATGGACGCAAAAACTTGTTTGTGATCCTATTTGTTTCGACGATGAGAATTTGACAATTTTCTCTAAAAATGTTCATAATAAAGTTGATTTCGTTTAGGTATACCTTTTTTTTTTTTTTTTTTTTTTTTTATCGTGCGGAAATCCCTTCGGATACCCCCCCGCCGGCCAGCGGGGGCGGTTATGTCGGGCTTGCACCGACTAAAACCGCACGCCGTCTCGGGTCTTCAGACGCCGGGGTGTAAGGTTACCCATAGAGCATATCCCTCGCACCCCGGCTGACGCTGGGCCATCTCACCACTAACAGCATCGCTAATCCTGTCTCCTCTGAAAGCAGAGGAGTACGGAGAGCGATGTGTTCCCGCCACGTTGGGTATTGGCCGACGATCAATGCCAACCCTATGAAGGGGTGAAGGGGAAGCCATTGACCGCCGCCCAGGGTGTACCGGCCGCTCCGATTCCGTTCCCCCCGGACAGCAGCGGGATCGGAATCGGAGCGACACTCGAGGAGGTTACCCAACACACACCCCTCGTTTAGGTATACCTAAGGTCTTTTATACACTTCATTAACGAACGAACGAAAAAAGATAGGAACTTGGTGAAATCAACCCGGCCGGATGCGACCGGATTGAAATGACGCCGGATTGCAATCCCTAACTCACAGGCACGTTAACACGCGGGAACTCAAGGGCGAGGCGATTGAAAGGCGTTGAGATTCTCGCAAGCTATAATGTGTCAATGTTTGCGTATGATTTCGTTTCTTGCATGAATCACACACAGGAATTAGGAATAGGAGACGGGTGATGCTACCTAATATTAGTAACACACGCACCAATTTGGTCGAATTCAACCTAATGACTACGACGGATTAGTCCGTTTGTTGGATTGGTCGATACCAATCTAACAATTGGATGCTATTGGTCGGAACGTTTCGTAGGTCCGTGGGACTGGTTAGTATCAGACATAGGTATTTGGTGGGTTCCAACCAAAACGATACATGTGATACTAGTTTAAAGACTGGCCCGTACTGTTACGTTTTCTAGCCATTGTTATAAAAACCGGCCAAGTGCGAGTCGGACTCGCCCATGAAGGGTTCCGTAGCAGCAAGTAAATTTTTTATATTTGAGTTGTTTAAATGAAAGGTAAATTGCAGTTTACGATTTAAGACGTATTAAAAAAAAAACAACTCACTAGATCTGGTTCAAACCAATTATCGGTGGAAGTTTATATGGTAACGTACATCATATATTTTTTTTAGTTTTATCACTCTCTTATTTTAGAAGTTACAGGGGGGGGGACACATTTTACCACTTTGGAAGTGTCTCACGCGTAAACTATTCAGTTTAGAAAAAAATGATTTTAGAAACCTCAATATCATTTTTGAAGACCTATCTATTGATACCCCACACGTATAACACGTATAAAAATTTTTTGAGTTTCAGTTCTAAGTATGGGGAAACCCCCAAAATTTATTGTTTTTTTTTCTATATTTGTGAAAATCTAAATGCGGTTCACAGAATACATCTACTTACCAAGTTTCAAGAGCATAGTTCATATAATTTCGGAGAAAAGTGGCTGTGACATACGGACGGACAGACAGACAGACATGACAAATCTATAAGGGTTCCGTTTTTTGCCATTTGGCAACGGAACACTAACAGATAATCTGATGTTGTAAGGCGTAACTGATTGTACTTTTATATTATAAAAATAATTACAAATTACTCTTAGAAACAAAAGGATTCTTTTAACGAATTTTTTCGTGCGTAGCCGGGCCGTGACGCTAGTTAAAAACTATAATAACTTACTTTGCAACGACTCGTAAGTAATAGAAGTATTTTGCCCCAGGTTAAGTTCTTCAGTATTGGTTAACTATTTTTTTTGTGATTTATTATACCTGTTTGTGCTATAATTGGTACCTACATGTGTAAGAATTTGAAATCAATTTGTCTTCATTTGCTCTCAAATAGGTCAAAGCAAAACATTGACGAGCTCGAATTTCAAATATCTATAAGTACTATTATGATATTGTAAATTAGTTGTGTCTGTCAATTGAAAATTTAAAAAAAAACTTGGGTTCTGTCAAATGAACAATTCTGAACATAATTGTTTTTTTGATTCTTGTCTATTTGTTCGCAATGGACTCAAAAATTATAGAACGAACTTCGATGCGTTTCTAATAGAAAGGTCTTGGGCAGATTTAAATTCTGATGTATGTTTGATTGCAATTGGTTACGTAGAACCGAAGATATGGCCGAAAACGAAAAATGATCTCTGCGCGGGCGCTGCCGCGGGCATCAGCTAGTAAAACATAAACCTGGGTACAATGACTTCTGTTTGTACTACTAGACAAGCTGTTTAGTACAACAATTGTATCGCGGTGAGGTGGCGGTACGATACGAAGAGACTAGTGATACTGTTGTAACGAACGCCTATCTGTATAGGATAATCCTAGGACATGGGCTATGGGTTCTAGAATGCGGAGAAACATATTTAGATACTTTTTCTTAGGGCACGCCGCAATAGCGGTGGTAAGGTGGTAAGGCCATCATGGAGGATTGGCTAGAGAGGCGGTCCGGGGTCCACCTGCATCGGATCAGGAAGGAGCCAACGCCTGAGTTTCATCACTGCGACGCTAGCGAGGACTCAGGGCTGCACACGCTGGCAGACTGTCCGGCGTGGGAGGCGCCGAGGCGTGACCTCTTGGCAGCCATCGGGGTGGGAGTCCTCTCGCTCGGCAGCGTGATTGCGGCAATGGTGCGGAGCGCGAGCGCGTGGGCCGCCGCCACCTCCTTCTGCGAGCATGTAATGCTCGCGAAGGAGATGGCAGAGCGCGCCCGGGAGAGGTTCAGAACTCTCCCGGCCCGCCGAGCCCGCAACATGCTCGCCGCGCGTCGCAGGCGACTCAGGCGCCGGAGGTCGCTTAACGACCTCCGTCCTCCATGAGCGCAGGCCTGGGGGTGGGCAGGTGAGGCCACCTGTCACCCCAGCAGAAGCAGGCCGGGACGGTGGGGCGACTAGCGCCCCTCCCCAAAACCGGGGCAAGACGGGGACACCGTGGTTTCCAAACCCGAGGGGGCCACCTCGAAATCGGAGATGGCTCAGGGTCAGTCGGGGTGCGAGGGATATGCTCTATGGGCAACCTTACACCCCGGCGTCTGAAGACCCGAGACGGCGTGCGGTTTTAGTCGGTTCAAGCCCGACATAACCGCTCCCGCTGGCCGGCGGGGGGGTATCCGAAGGGATTTCCGCACGAAAAAAAAAGATACTTTGTCTTGTACTTACATATTATACAAGGAAACACCTCTAGAATCGAACCCGTGACCTCTGACTTAGCAGTCGAATGCTCTACCGCTATGCCACAGAGGTCGCCACACAAACACACATATTATACACTAGCGGACGCCAGCAGCTTCACCCGAGTGATATTATTATACATGTAAGATTATACATATAAACCTATCTCTTGAATCACTCTATCTATTAAAAAACCGCTTCAAAATCTGATGCGTAGTTTTAAAGATCTAAGCATACATATGGACAGACAGATGGGAAAAGCGACTTTTTGTGTTATACTATGTAGTCATAAAAACGCCCAGAACAATGCAAATTGCACACAACTATTTGCTATGTTTTCTTTCTTTCCGTGTATTTTTCCAGTCCAGTTTCTCAAGTTAAATAATTATAATTAGTAATGATTACCTGCTAGCACCGGTTGCTGATTAATGGACACGGCTCTGGCGCAGGCTTCCCTATCGGCGTTGGTCTGTCAGGCGGCACTCGCCTCTCGTAGAAGACAATATAAGCATAATCAAGAGGAAGAGTAGAAGAGCAGACACCGGCTTCTAATGTACAAGCTTTGGATGCAAGCGTGACTAACACCGTGATGATGATGATGATGACGATGAATGACAAAATGAAGTATTGCTTAACAATATTTCCGTCACATAAAATATATTACATATATTATTTAACATACGATGTTTATGCTGACATTCCACACTGTTAACGTTCTAATAAGTATGTTGCACGACATTCTGACGTCAGAACTATATAAATACTTAAGTAGCAGGAATTCATGTCAACGTTTATGTGACTACGTATGGTTCGAAATTTGACAATAGGTATGCTTCTGTCTAAGAATAGAACTGACCTTTATACCTAATAGCTACTCACCGTTACAGATGGGTTTCATTTACCCGTAAAGACGTAGGTAATGGTCTCGGGAAATGTCATTCTGTTTTAATACTAGTCACGAAGTGTGCATATCCAAATATCGCCACTTGTAAATTAAATATAGTATCGGTACTCAATCTTTGGAGTTTTTGATTGTCATTTGAGTTATATTTGTTTTGAATATGGCTACTTGCTACGGCGTCGGCGCGGCGCTTGAATCAACAAGTGACAATGTTTTTCTATGCAGGTGTCGATATATTTTATACTGGGTTTCCAATGTTCGCAATTGTGGGTGAATGGACAACCCGGTAACGGTTGACCTAAGTGTATGTGTGTCAATCAGAACGAGGAAATTTTGAGGAAAAGTCAGGTCATGTATACAAATGATTAAAAAAGCTTCTAAAATAAGATGAATGAAATCAGTAAAGTCGTTCTCAAGTTATGGCGTGACCAAAGTTTACGTATTCATTTTTAAATATAAATAGTCATACTTATGATAGTCAATAATAATCGCTCAAATTAGCTTTAGTTTAGCTATTGTTATTCTGCTATTCTATAAAATAAGGCAACGTTTTCAACAACATAAACTAAAAAATTTAAAAATTCACAAACAAAATTCAACTGTATCTCTTTCTCAATGATTTAGACTTTTTTCCTTCTAAAATAATCAGGGGTAAGATACTCATATATCTGACCAATATTGCAACGATTATTAATGTACATTGTAAAACTATAAATATGTTAAATTAAAAAAGTAGTCCTGCCCTTATTGAGAAACTAAGACCAGTTAAACTATACGAATTTCTTCGCGACAGCTAAGTTGCGCTAGAAACAATTTAGTAACTCAATTACTGTCTACAACTTGACGCTTGAGTTAAAATGCTTGGGGCATCTAACCGTAACCGTGTCTTCTGGAGCCGTTAATTGATCTATTTTTCTGCGGGGCTAATTTGACCCTCGGTAAAAGAATTAATTGGTCTTTCTTGGTTGTTTGGGGCTCCACGAATATCTATGGGGACCAAACCAACCTCACCTGCTACACCTGCTGATAGATGGGCAAAGCTCTGGCGCAGGCTTACCTTTCGGGGTCGGGTGTGTGATGTATGTGCATTATGTATAATCATGTAGGTAGGTATAGATTTATTTCATACGTCTGTCATCGTTTTGTTAACGCCAGTCGCAATATACGTTTTACTGTGCTCCGCACTTAAATAACCTGCAAATACTTCAGGGAGGTAAAACGGCATTTTGTTACTATTGTGCTGACCTTATAATTGTGTGATAAAATATTGCATAAGAAAATTCAACAAATCAGGGAAGACTTAGGTAACTCAGTGGACGCGTCAGGGTTGCCAATGCTGGCGGCCAAAATAGGTTGGGTTCAAATTAGCCAAATTATGGATGTGTAGTAGTAGTACCTATGTATATAAATGAATAAGATACGTACATTTTAAAACTGTCAGTAGCAACAGAAAAAGATTAAAGTTAGAATCACCACCACCCAACACATAAATTTCAAATTCTATAATCACATTATATCTTACTTGCTCACTTGTATAATTTCTTCACTCACAAACAAATCAAATATTGTCAAATGAAAAGCCGTACCTGATAATATTTATACAACAGGCGTGTAATTCGCCTCAGGATTAGTTAACGACTGTAAGAAGTAAGAAATATATAGATATGTTGAGTTCGTTAGATTGTTGACTTAATTAGAATGTAAAGTTTAACTTGGTTTAATAACTATGCAACGGACGGGGAAACCTAAGAAGACTGCATTTATTGTAAACTAGCTGACCCGGCAGACTTTGTACTGCCTCAATCGATAATAACTTCCATATTTATTCACCTTTTAAACCTTCTCTGGACCTCCACAAATAATTCAAGACCAAAATTAGCCAAATCGGTCCAGCCGTTCTCGAGTTTTAGCGAGACTAACGAACAGCAATTCATTTTTATATATAAGAGAAGAATAAAGAAGAAGATTACGGTAATAAGACACGCGCAATGAACAAAATTGCACTCTCTTTTTCTTTCAGTCCTGAATCCTGTATAAGGCGCAGTCATTACATTGAGTTTTTTTTAAAGTATATTAGTAAGCGAAATGACTAATATTCCCCCTAACCTCTCCAGCTAAGCTTAATTGCTTGTGTTAGGAGTGGGTTCAGGTCGGTAGTGTAATGACCGGGATTCGAACCCGGGACCTCTCGATCACAGGGTCGACTCCTTAAAGCTACCGACGCTTAATTATTTGTTGGGTATTGCTGAGGTCGGAAGAGAATACTCTAATGTATATTTGGTAAATTCTTCTCTTCAGCGTGAAGGAATTTTAAGTAATTCTTCGTGATAATTAGTAACATCGATGTCCTTATGAAGATGATCATGAATATTGTTAGTGATTTAAGCCGTGGAACTGCTCTTATCCTAGGAAAGGGAAGTAACACCTCTTTAGAGAATAATAATATAGCTATACATCATCATCATCCTCCGAGGCTTCTCCCAATTTGATATTCGATATTCTCTGTGAAGTGACTACCACCTGTCCTCCACAATCCATTGGCGATATCGAAATTCTGTAGTTAGTTGGTCGAATTTTATGAGCTCCAACTACCCGTAACGACGACCAGAAATGTTTGTATCCTAACCTGGACCGACGGCCTTACGTGCTCTCCCAGCCATGTAGCAGAATAATGGACACCCATTCTAAGGCTACCTAGGCTAGTGTTGCTTAACTTTGCAATGTGCTAACCTACTGGGTTACCACTCAACCACGAGCCACTCGTAGCAATATTGCTATACATATTATGTCCTTATTCGTTTGACTTAATGTTATATCAACACGAGGCGTTAATTGTCTTCTGACCTCACTTTCGTGGGTGCGGTACACTAATAGATTAAGTTTTTGTCTTGACAGGCAAGTTGATGAGTTGAAAACAATTAAGCTAGATAGAACTACGTACGTGTCGACCAATTTCATTATTATGCGTAATACTTCACTTTTCGGATAAAGTTTCTAGCGGTTTTAGTAAGTTGGTAAACTTCTGATAAAGTTCTAAGTGACGGCACAGAACCAAGAGACACCAGTAGATACAACATAAAATAAATAAAAGTAGATTGGAATATGGCAATTTATAAATTTGTTCAGTTAGCCTTTTATTCCAGTCCTACTACGAACAGATTTAAGGCAGTTCAAACTTTTTATACGAGCAAATAATTTTACAACCTGTTAATATCAAATTTTCAAAGTTACCAGTGGCTGTGATAAGGTTGAAGTTAAAGTTTGATTAACTTCAGTGCAATCTAGCCTTTGAGTTGAAATGTAAATCGCAAAGTAATCATCGCGATTCTAAATTGATCTCTAGACGTTCTTCTACAAATCTAAAGTTTACGTGTTCAGATTATTATTAACAAAGGCTTCTGTATTATATAATATCAAAAATACTTTTATTTAGTAAGCTTAACCCTTAGTATAGTATTATGTATATCCTCTTTACATTTGCATATCATGGGCATGCTCAGAAGAATTCCGCTGTTAAATTTTCCAGAAGGAATTTACATAAAATATGTATTGCATACCTTGTTAGTATAAGCAAAGCGCATTCCGAATTATTTCTACGTGCCGTTGCGTTGTGGATTTATGGTGCAATAAGGTAGATAGACAAATTGATCACTATTAAATTCCTGTGAGGGATCTTCCATTTTGATAAATATCCGCAAGTCCGATACCACGGCTGCTGTCACCTTATTGCCGTGACACCTGCATAACAACTTGACCCATTCGACTCGGCACAAAGACGGGCGCTGAGGATCATCGACAATCCCATACTTACAGGCAGTGTAGAACCTCTCAGCCTTAGAAGAGATTTTGCCTCTCTGTGCATGTTCAGAAGAATTGTTTGATATGATGTTCACGACTACCATCGCACCTCTCGCCACAGACAGGGAATTCATCATCACACGCTGCGCCCGGAAACAGTGCGTACAGTGAGGTATGAAAGGCACTTCATTCCGAGCACTCTCAGGCTGTGGGAATGATCTACCTGCTGTGGTTTTCCTATGCGACTACAATATGGGGTTCTCCAAGAAGGTCATTAGAAGGTCTTTAAAGGGTCAGCAGCGCGAGAGTGACGCCCCTGCTGATGCACACATGTATAGGCCGCGGTAACCGCTTCTCATCAGGTGGGCCGTATAAGCACACGGCCCAAAATATATAATGAAAATAAACAATGAATTGACATTAAATTACTACACAATAGCATTGTTACATTAAATTACTTTGCAAAATTGGGCATTTGTAATTACCAATATTTCGAAGTAATTTAATGTGAATTCAAAACAAGACTACTTCCATAACATTAAGATTAGAATATTAGTCAATGGTGCTAATTCTGTTGTAAATGTCACTAAACTAATTTTTCTCTAAGATTTTCTAATTTTAGTTTAGAGATCCCAATTATGCTATTCTGTTGTTCCGTTGAATTAAATTTAGACATAATTATGACAGCACTAAATTCGACCTAAAATTATTCGGGAGAGTGTTTACATTACATAAAAAATAGGAATTAATGATAAAGAGCGAAAAAAAAAGAAAATATTATATTTGAATTTTTTCAGCTTTTTAAATGCCTATAAATGTTTGTTTACTCATTATGTACGACAATTAGCAAATAAGGGATCATTTTTCTCATTATAAAACCAATAAATACAGATTAACAAGATTTTTACACATGGCAACCAATTTCTAAGCTGTTTATTATAAATTGTTATAATTTGTGCTATGGTCAATCTGTGCAGCTGAGTTTGTTTACTTTCATTGACTTTCATACTTTGATTGCTTCTCGATTGCTTTGTTAATTTTTGAAAAGATTAAAATACAATTATATCATAACACATACATTTGTTATGGAGGAGCAAAGAAAAAAAAGGGCTATTGAAAGGGCTATTGAAAGGGCTATTGAAAGGGCCGTTTGTAGAACGCCTTTACAATAACCTCTAGGTTCTCTAGAACTTTTCCTCTGCCATCTCAAAAGGATTGGAATGGTCCCTTAATTGTTCCAAGCGTATTCTTTCTTGATAGTTTCTAAAAATAATGTTTCATTTAGTTATTGATATACCTATGCGGAAGAAAGTAATGATATTTTGACGTAGCACTAGGTACATACCTTTCCGCTGAAATAGCAAGAGCTAAAATCACGAAATCGTTATTCATTTTAAGATTATGATCGCAGGTAGATTGTTAAATAAGAAACCTTTTATAATTTTCCCACAAACGAATCTGAAGGACATATAACTTAAGTAAATAAAACGCACTCTACTTCAAAGCACTAACATGCACTTTTAGTAATCATGTATTTAGATGACCTCTAATATTAGTTTGACGTTTCTAATTTTAGGCCGTTTTTGAGTCTAAAATCGAACAACAGAATAACAAATGAGCGAATTCGGACTAAGTTGAGTAACTAAACTAATTTTGTTTCTGTCAAACTAAAATAAGTTTAGTCCTACGTTTTCAGAATGCGAAACGTCGTTTTATAGGACTAAACTAAATTTTAGTGATTTTTAGCCTAGTTTAGAGAGTTTTGCAACAACAAATACGATACCACTTACGTCTTGATAAAATGTCGCCTTTTTATAAAAAAAAAGTCAAGTACATAACGAGTCTATATATATTATTTTTCATCCATTTCAAAGATCTCCTAGTATTATCATAATATCTTAAATATCTGGGTGACAGAGCTTTGCTCGGTTTAGTTTTTGGCGATTTCTAAAAACGTAACCTAGCTAGATCGATTTATCGCCCCTGAAACCCGCTATATACTAAATTTCATAAAAATCGTTGGAGCCGTTTCTGAAATTCAGATTATAATACCTATAAATATTAATATTTATATAAAAAATTGCTTGATTAAAGGTATTAGACAGATTATACATGTTTATATTTATCGTTTAGGATTGCAAAATGCATGATTTTAAACATAATCGCAATAATAAAGAATCATTGATGTGGTTAGTATAATTGATGATTTCCATGTCGTACATGACGTTTAATCATTTAGTTCTTGAACATGGTACAGTTGCACCATGAGATCAGGATTCAAGTTCGATATTGTATTGACTTTAAAATAAACAATTTTTTGGAACGCATATGTTTTTATAGTACTTTTTAAATTTAACATATTATTATTGAATAGTAGCCTCTCTCGGCTTTGGAAAAAATCGCAAGAATAAGCCCTAAAACCCGATTACAGCAGCACCACCTATTTGTTCCGATTGTAGGTATCAATCTTCCACCTTTCTTTCAATAAACGCATGAAATTTCATCAGCTTTGATATTGGATTGCATGCATCTTCTTTCAAAAGTGATAACCTTTTTATATAAACGTACAAATCCGAAATCACCGCGTCCGTCAGGCTGGCCAGCCCCACGGATATTGGTAACGAGATGTGTATGCCCGTGGGGCCGGGCCAGCCTAACGGATACTAATTCACCCTATAAGGATAAAGTTTTTAAAACTGCTGATATAAGTATACATTTTTTTTACCGCAAGTAAGGTAGGTATATGAAGTTGTACTGTAGAAAAAGATACAATTTGCAAAAAAGTCTTCCAACTAAATTAAATATTCACGACTAACTACAGTTATAGATAATTGGTGCAATTGGGCCTTACCTTAATGTCATAGTTGTAAGATTAATCTTAAAGCTATTTTCTTTCAAGTCGTTCTAAACATATTAATCACTGATCCGATCAATACCTTTCAGAATTTAGGGCAACCAACAGAGACTATCAGTTTAATGAGGTGGTCATGTCCATATCGAGATATCGGAGCAGTGAGTGGGCTACGCGTGCGCTGCTTTTTGCTTAATCATTTAATTCTGTCACTAGGAGTTACCTTCGATTAGTGTTGCGTAATGTTAGTGTAGACATACCGACACGTGAGCAATTGCAACTAAATAAAGTTGACATATTCACTGGAAATATATTTTTTATTTACTTTTAGTGTGAAGTTAATAGCATTAGATAGGATTTTATGTTTGTGATTCTGTAAGTGTAAGAAAGTTTTTTGTTAGTGAAGGAGAAGTCGAGTCTGTAACGCTCCCCCCTTTACAGTGTCCCGAAAGCACTTGAACCGCCCACTGATGAGACGATGGACCTGAATGCAGCAACTGATTACAGTGCTGAAGGCACTGAGAGTATCCGTTACTATTATATCCTCCAAGTTTAGGAAGATACTATTAAAAGTTTGGCTTTATTGTGATCGTCTAAATATTTATAAGTATGGAACCCTTTATACGTTGTGTTTAAGCATTGTAGTAACTCATAGTCCTTTATTTGGTACATTGAGACAAGACAAGAGTACATGGTATTGAGAACACTGATTTCAATCTAATTCCTATAACTATTATTCTATCTAGTAATAAAGTTAAATAATGTTCCTATACAACTACATTGAATCCCTGAACCTAATATGATTTAAGATTTTGATTTTAGAAGCTACCTAGTCTCTATAGTGATAATTAGTGATATTTATAAAATTCTGAATACTAAGTTCATTCCTAAGTGATCCTAGATATAGACATTTTAAGTTTTGTGTACCTTTAAATGCAAGCTAGTTCAATTTCACAGTATGATATATAAGCATTTAGTTTAGGTAAAGTAAAGATATAACACACACAATATGGAGTTGTCTTACCATAACTGGACCCTGCAAAGGAAATGTATATAGTTTTCTTATATACAATTTGAGTTATTTAGACAAAGATATAGTAAATATTGGTGGTCAAGTAAATAAAATGTGTGATTAAATACATATGTGGTTAATAATTAGTTACCTTGAGATAACCTACATAGTAGATTATCTCAGAGTAGCCGGAAAAATGAAATGAAGCATCTGTTGATATGTGTAGACTGCTAGGATGGGGTAATTTTATAGGTAATAAGGAATCCTATGACCGGTTCCATTGCTGGAACCGGGGAGGCCGCATCCGCCAAAACCCCAGGCCCCCAACGAGCAACCAATCCTCTCCAGTGCTGAAGGCATACTACTTTTAAGTTATGCACAACCTTGGCGCTTTACAAAATAAAAATAGTACCGAATTGGGAATGAGTGCCCATAGGTTAGATGCAAATATATCCAGTCTAACGAATGTATAGCTCGAATCATTGCTGTAGTGTATTCATACACAGGCAGTAATTGGGTAACCCCTTGGGCAGTTCATCTAGAACACGGCCAATGAGTTACTAGCGCTGTTATGGGTACCAGCTGTAAACAGACATGGTAATATATATGGTAAGGTCTTCGCGAGCTTGTGGCAACTGTCCACGTTTCAGGGTCAAGTGATACCGCGACCAAACGCTTTCAAGACACAATGCGAGCTTGTGGCAACTGTCCACGTTTCAGGGTCAAGCGATACCGCGACCAAACGCTTTCAAGACACAATGCGAGCTTGTGGCAACTGTCCACGTTTCAGGGTCAAGCGATACTGCGACCAAACGCTTTCAAGACACAATGCGAGCTTGTGGCAACTGTCCACGTTTCAGGGTCAAGCGATACAGCGACCAAACGCTTTCAAGACACAATGCGAGCTTGTGGCAACTGTCCACGTTTCAGGGTCAAGCGATACCGCGACCAAACGCTTTCAAGACACAATGCGAGCTTGTGGCAACTGTCCACGTTTCAGGGTCAAGTGATACCGCGACCAAACGCTTTCAAGACACAAGTATTTTCCCCACACCGATAAAGACATAATAATAAGTAGGTAGGTAAGTATGATAGCATGTATTGCGAGGGCTTAGCCCAGCATGACATATCACTTACAATGAAACGAGCTCACATCCGTCAAACAGGATACATAGATCGAATTGGACATCGATCCTGTAAATAATTTGTTCTAAATGTCTGAATTAAATCAGGCACTCACAAGGACTGGATAAAGACAAGGAATTGTCAAGAGTTAAATGAAACTGCTTTGTAAGACATAACAATCATTTACTCAAGTAATTACCGTACCTTTTGAGCTTCTCATCTTTACAATGAAAGTGAGGTCTGTATTTGATAGGAATAATAGTCCAGCAGATGGCTGTATGTATACACAATACAACACAAAGTGGACTGTCTGATCTTGTCCTATCACCAGTTGAGAAACCGTATGATACTACAAGATAAGCTCAGTAGGGTTGAGCTAGCTAAGGGGCATCAGTCGTCACTAAACATCCCCTCAGACCGAACCAACATTAGCAATGAACTGAGTCAGGGTATGATTATGTTACCTTACCTGATTAAGCAAGGTTTCACAACACACATCGACAATCCATTACTAGCTATTGTTGCGTACAGTACTGTTGTCTCGGCAGACTAGGCAAGTAAAGGGACGCTACATTCCATCCACTAGAATAAACATTTAGTTTGTCTAGCACATAGAATGCGATATCCAACGCTGAACGGGCTCTGCCCAATTGGGGTTCCCTATAATAAAACAACGGTCGAATACAGCCATCCTCTGGACTCATCCCAGACAGACTGTTGAATTTCAGTATAACCATCGTAAAAAATAAGATAGCTCAATTTCTCAAACCTTTACCTCATTCCAAGCAAACTTAAGAACTTGGGAGGCTCTTAAGCGTGCCTAGAACTACATATTTCGTGTACACAAGGGTATTGTGTAGTGTGCAGGATGAGTGTAATGATGAGTGTATAAAATAATATTTTATAAGTTAGTTTAACAAGTCGTATGACCCATTAATCACACTTTGAATAATAAATGCCATACAGATACAGGCTAAGAATCTACAATAGACATCCCAGGCTTATAGGAACTAGCAATCTAGATTTAGATAAGGTAGCATTAAAAGAAAATGTTAGTAGCAAATTGCTTACATATAGGTTAACGGCAATAAAAGTGTTCCCAGTCACCTCACTCCAGATAGAGAGCCTCGAGTACTCTAAACCCAGCATGAATCGACAGAGAACGCTATCATAGCATAGTCACAGTCTGATCCCTGACTTGACTTAGCCAAAGTCAACCCAGTTCACATACCACGACCACACCAGATATATAAATCTTAGGTTTCAAAGGAAAATTTATATTCTATTTCATTTTTCTACCTCCAACCCACAAAAGTAAATTATCATGAATACAATTTATGAAACCTAAATACAGTCAACATTTTAAGAATAAGAAGAACAGAAACTAAGATAACTCACCACCAGATTTAAACGCAGGCTTTCTAAAATTCGAATAGAAATTACGATGAACTTTTCCCTAGTTTATTTTCTCGGTTATAGATTCGCGGCGTTTCCTATCACTTTCCTATTATATCCTAAGCTGAGCAGCGACTGATCGAAGGCTGCTCGGGCAGAGCTTCCGCTTGTTTATAGTTCGCGACGAATTCTTGAAGACTCATCCCGATATTCTCCGGTACGCTCCTTTTATTACCTCTTACTACCCCCCTTTCCTATAATCACGCCACTACACGTCATCTCTTCTGAATTGCCATAAAACAATATGTTTCAAAGCCACTACTAACTATCGACTATTTGAAATTAATAACGGAAGCTATCAGCCTAAACAAATAAATTCACTTCAACTATTCCTACTCTTTAAATTGTCTTGTAACCAAATTAACATGAGATTATACCAAAATTATATTAAAAGTTAATAAAAGAAATCATTAAGTCTTGAATTGTCACCGCGATGAAACAAATCACAAAAAGCAACATTCCCGCTCGGGTTCGAACCCAAGACCCAAAATCTGCAACGTCTGAAGCCGTTCTGAACAGCAAGCCCCCATCCTCAGACCGCCAATGCAATCTCGATGGTTGGACCGTCACAAGTCTAGTTACATTGAGTTAATTTATGAGATACTAGCTGACCCGGCGAACTTCGTACCGCCTTAGCGTAAATTTGATGCACTAAGCAAACAAAAAACTTCTTAGTCTTTTAAAACAAAACGAACTTTATCAAAAACTTAATAAAATTATTTTTAGTGCGGTTATGGATGTGTGACAGATTACCACATATTTTTTTGTTTTAAATTGAATGACGTTGACATTTGTTAGCGCTGTTATGTCTGTGGTGTCATAGATCACCACAGAGTTTTTTATTTTAAATTGAATGACGTTGACATTCGTAACGCGCTTTTTTTAAAATATGCAAAATTAAATGTATATTTTTCAATCTTTCTGAGAGATTTTCTTAATATTTTTTTCCGTAAGAACCTTGTACATAGTATTAGAAAACTACAAAAATCTGCCAAATCGGTCAAGCCGTTTTCATGCTATGTCGTGACAACGGAAAACGGGTTTCATTTTTATATATGAGATATTTTGGAATTATTCACAGGACCTCACCAAGATATTATGTTTCCAAGAGACCAAGTCAACTTCAGCTTCTAGGTAGTACACACCTCCTGAGTAACGGATAAAACTCAGGCGCAAGCTTTCCTCTCGGGGTTAGGGGGGTGAGACGGTAGTCGCTTCTGTCAAAGTCAAGATAAGCCAAATCAAGCACGGGCTCCAAAGTACGAGAAACGGCCCTGGTTGGAGTACCCTTTGTCGGGTTGGTATTGTTGATCCAAATTTGTGAAACCTGAAGAAATCCACACTACAGTGATGTAAGTTTAGAATTCACCCTAGGAATAAGCTAGTACTAGTTAATAGGGTCGTGCCTTTGCTTATTTTTCACTAAATCAGTCCCATTGCAGCCCATAAAATCATAAAAAGTTAATGTATGGCGTTAGTCTATAAATAATTTACCCAGGAGATGGTTGCGAGCTGAGATAATAGGATTTAGGTTAGCCATATTCGGTTATAACCAAGTTGTGTAAACAGTAAGTTTAGTAGTAGTAGGAGTTAGGTAGTGGAGCGTTGTCAATTTGGATAACAAATCCGGTTAAACTGACGCGGCTGATAAGTTTGGACACCGACGTAATCTATACAGGCCAATCTGGTTAACGAATCTGTGTAAACCAAATACGGCTGACGAATTCGATCGTTACCTCGAAAATGCACTGTATCATTCGAATCTCTGGTAGTTCGAATTTGGAAGTTATCAGCAAGTATACTGTGTTATAACACTGTGTAAATAGGGTTGTTCAGCGCTGGTATTTAATAAGTAAGGTATACATTGAAATAAAACAATTTTTTTTGACGGCAATCCTTTAAAAAAAATAGTTTTATTTCAATTATCGCGATTTATTTGATGTTATTTTATATTTTACATTGAACCCGACGTTTCAGTGTTTTTTCAGCAGCCATAGTCAGGAGGAGACTCCCCATGACCATGTAAAAAAAATCGTAAAAAAAATAGTTTTATTTCAATGTGTGACATTCGCGTAAACTTCCGACAATATCAAGTGGGTGTTTCTCTTGGGTGAATATGAGGCCTCATCATTTAGATCTTCGGGTTCCAAACCAACCATACCTGCAAACCGGTACACCTGCTGATTGATGGACATGGTGCACGCTTTCTCCTCGGGGTTGGGATGTCAGACGGCAGTCGCTCCCATTAAAGCAAAAAAAAAACAATAAAAGGAGGAGCAGGGAAGCAGTCTCGGGATTTTAAAGTGCGTGCTTTGGAAGCGATTGGGATGGGCGCTCTGATGAAGAAAAAGACAGGTATTTCTAGGTATTTTTAACATCAGACAAATTGCTTTTAGAGGTAGTATATTCTTAGATTTAAATACCCGCCAGGCAAATGCAGATCTTGACAACCATAGCTAGCAACCTTGTCGTTTTAAAGCAGAGCAAAAAGCGATGGTATTGGTAAAAAACTAATTGTTTCAAAGGAAAAGACGTGAATTTGGTCTAAACAAGACCTGTGTATGTAACTACCACCGCTTTCTCTCAGTTTCTCCAGTATGCTCTATTCTAATCTGAGGAAGTCTAATCTAAACGAGATACTTACGTAGGGAATGAACTGAGAAAAACAGGCATAGTCATAAACAACGGAGTAACCGAACACAGAAGCAATGTGCACGAGGAGGTTATCTAACACAGTACCTATCCTTGGGCGGATTTCGTCTGTGGTCGGTCAACCTCTCTAAAAAAGGATCATCAATATATAAAAATCAATGTATGTTCTTACTTTATCGCTGCCATACAATCATCCGATGGCGTTAAAACTTTGCTTGCACTTCCACGAACACTTGTACGATCACGGGCACTTGATCGAGTACCTACGTGGCGCTATAATCAGGTTTTAGGTTATTTTGTCCGAAAATGTTCCTTGTGTAGTCCGGACAGGCTAGTTACTTTATTATAATGTTAAATAACGGTATGTTTCCTTAGAAATATAAGTACCTGGGGTCCTAAACAAACTTTACGATCAATGTGGCTCATCCTCTGTAAGTTAAAGTGCTGAAAGAGAACGTTTCTGAAGGCACACGGGACGTATTTATTACAACGAAGTTAAGAGACCGTATCTAAAATACGATGTTCCAATTTAAGGGCTTCCTATTTACAATTTGTAATATCATCAAATTAGGTGTTTTATAACTTGATATGTTAGGCAGGAGCGTAGGTACTTATACATATATATTAGCATCACACGTTGCCTTCATTTATTATATTATAATTATGTCCCTTGGGGCTATAATACTGTGGAAATAAATACGGATTTTGTAGTGAAATTGAGAATTTGTTATGAAGGCGCTTTTAGAAAGTTTATTAAAAACGTCTTCATCTACACCGAAGTACATCTACACTTCTACATCTACGCTAATATTATAAAGAGGAAATATGTATTTTTGGATTTTTGTTTATTTGTATTTAACGAATAAACTTAAAAACTAATGAACCGCTTTCAAAAAATCTTTTACCGTTAGATTATTCATGAAATGTCTTTCATCGCATGCACTACGGAAAGTATTGATGATTGAACAAAAAAATCTCTATAATATTATAGAACATATTAATATCTACAAAAAACTTCGGGAGATGATATGTCCAACTATTAGTTATGTCACTAAAGCTACTTCATTACATTTTTAAAATTGATAGAAATGCGATCAAAATCAGACTATGGTATCCATCCTTGTATTAATTATTATCAAATAAATGATTTCGCATTCAAGACTGTTTCAATACCTGTTGATTATTTTTAAATTATTGAAATCGGACATTCCATTCAAAAGATATTACGCAATAGTTCAGTGGTCGCGATATCCAACATCTACGCCGGCGGAGCCGCGGGCCGTAGCTAGTATTGTATAATATATTAGCATCGCCGCGCGGGTTAGTTCGCGTTAGTCCTGATCCCGTGGGAGTATGGGAGTTAAAAGTACCCTACGTTATTGGGGGATATTGTTGCGTTCTAATGTCGAAAGAATTTTTGGAATCGGTCCTGTAGTTTCGGAGCCTATTCAATATAAAAAAAAACAAACAAACAATCAAATCTTTTCTCTTTATTAGTATAGATATATAGGAGTTCCTATTTCGTATTTTTTGCAGTAAACCGATTCATATTGTCGAAATCGTTTGCATTTCCAGAATCTATCCCTGTGCCAAATTTAATCTAGATCCGTTTAGCCATTTTTGTGCAAAAGAGTAACAATCATCCACACACACACACACACACACACACACACACACACACACACATACGTACATCCATCAATCACAAAATTTCTCCATTATAATATTAGTAGGATAATGAAGTATACTTGTGTACACATGCGTTCCAGTTATAAATATGACCACCAAAATACCGCATATTTCTTACGGCTTCAATAAAAATACTTTGCTCGTAGGCACCTATTTATATTCACGATGTGTAAAATGGGTTATTGGATGATTCACACGAATTATCTCGCACGGAATGTGCCAATAGACAACTTTACACTGCTTTTTTGTAGAGTATTCGTACGAATATATTTTTAAGGGGCAAATCGACACCTAGCAGGTGTAAATACTGATTCGAGACAAGATTGATTTTTTATTAACATTATCTTAGCACTGTTCCCGGCTGCATTCGAGGCTTTCACCTCGGAGCCTGGGGTCTGCTTATTCCTTCTCCCTTTGATTTAGTTTATAGGGCTTTTATGGGAGCGACTACCGTCTGACCTCCCAACCTAGAGGGGAAAACCTACGCCATTTCGTGAATTAGTAGGTGTGTATCGGCTTGCAGGTGAGATTTGTTTGGGCCCTGAAGATCCTAATAGGGTTCCACACACCCATACAATATTAAACATACGCCTTGGTTGACCTATTTCATCACAGGTAGGTACAGTTTTCAACATGAAGTTAATATGATTTCACAACATTCGAAGGAGACACTGACTTCTCAATATTGCATTTAAATGCATTTTATACGAGACGTAGCCGTATTTCAGTATCAGATTGCGACGTCGGATAGGGTTGTCAACGATCCTATTCTTGAAGCAAACTGGCGTCGCGTCGCCTCGTTTCCTGTCTATTTAAAAAGGCTGTGACTTGTGAGCGACTTTTTTCAATTGAAAACAGAAAAAGTTGATAGCAAGCTTCGCAATATCAAGAAGACTATTGTTGTCAAAAACTATATCCTTCAATATCAGTCTGTTTACTGGAGTCAATAGTGTTCAGCAGAAACATACATTGGTCACACTGCTGCTGAAATTACTGGTTTGTATTGTTGTTGGTGGTAGCGACGTGGATAAAGGTATTGCGTCAGAATTTGAAGGTCTGTATAAGAAGAATGTGTTTTTCAATTATCATTAATAGATGCGAGTTTGACCATTATCTCACTATATTATCACTCACCTGTTGGAGAGTGATGTGGTCAATGATGAAATGAGCTTGTTCACTCCAGGCTTAAAGACTCCTAGATCGTAGCTTGCCGGATACACAGATTCAGGCAAGGACTTCATAGAAATACGCATAATAAACCTGTGTACCCAGCAAGTGTATTCATTCCATAGTATACATAAGTATACTCTTTTTTTTTTTTTTTACGAGCGGAAATCCCTTCGGATACCCCCCCGCCGGCCAGCGGGGGCGGTTATGTCGGGCTTGCACCGACTAAAACCGCACGCCGTCTCGGGTCTTCAGACGCCGCGGTGTAAGGTTACCCATAGAGCATATCCCTCGCACCCCGACTGGTTATGTCGTGTCTCGACTAAAACCGCACGGTGTCCTCCCCAAGTGTCCGTTGCCGGGCACCCCGGGTAAGCCCTCGAAAGGATAACCCCAGGGTTGCCGGCGGACTTTGGCCGCCTTCGCGGCCTCGCCTGGGGGGGGCGGGTTTTATCCCGCTTCGGTGAGTTGGCAGGTGTGTGTAGGGCACACACGACACGCCTCCGCCACGGCCTGCTTCTGTAAGGACGGCGAGTCAGCCAACTGCCGTCCTCAGGCCCCGATCATGGAGGTCGGTACTCCCGGGCGTAGATGAGTCTGCGGCGTCCTCGCCGCAGACTGCGAAACTCGGGGGGCAGGGTTCTTTCCCGCTCCCTCTCCGCCGTCTCTTTCGCGCGCATTACCTGTATATATATACTCGACCAATCTATTGAAAAGTTCTTTGAATTTTCAGTTTAAACTTCCAACAACTTATGTTAAACTGAATTGCCAGCCCTGTTAGTATGCTCGGTCGAGAATGTTTTAGATTCTTGTAAATGGTCTCAATTCTTTTATCGGCGAAGTCTGCAACGAGGCATATACTTAATATTGAACTTTACTTTCTTTTCACTTGTATGTTTTTGATGGGATAAGTTTTCGTAAAGTTTCCACGAGCCAGAGACAGTTGTTTCAATGCCGAACTCCATATATCTTATGTCACAAAAGCAGGGGAAAACATAATTTGTGTGGTGTTATTATTTGTGGAGAAATGAAATTCATTAAATTTAGATAGCAAATTCACCGACAGTTAGAATACCATATCAACGTTTGTAAGGCAAAAGAGTTCCTGTGGCAGCGACAGTTGAGAAGACAAACCTTCATGATATCGTTGAGGCCTTTTCTTCTTGAATAATCGATGTTTCTTGTGCCCTTTTACCCATCATCCGTCGATACACTTAATCAATAAATGTTATGGAGGCTTTTGTTATAATCACCTATAGGCTCGTGGCTTTGTTATTGTGTTAATAATGTTAGACTACACCAAGAATAGGTTGCACATTCATCCAACTATCATCATTCTCATTTAAAATTGGGTCATCCCCCTATTTGAAACCAAGGTTTCGTGTAAATAATTGGGGCATACGAGTTCGAGTTGGAGTAATATTTTAGTAATAAATTAATTATTGTGTACGAAGAACACATAAACAAAGTGTCTTTACCTTTATAAAAATTATGTAAGTGTTACTGAATGCATTCTTAGGTCTATGTTAAAGTAGTAATTTCGGTAAAAGATAATTGACTTACTGGTCAATTAAACATAACATAAACTCACGCCTATATCCCCGAAGGGGTAGGCAGAGGTGCTAGCACCCACGTGGCGACCCTATTGCCATTAACCGGGCACTTATACCTGCGATAAATACACACATAACTTCGAAAAGCATCGAAAAGTCATTGGTGTGTGCCATGGTAATACCTGGGATCGAAGCCGAGACCTCGTCTCAGCAGTCCTTTACCCATACCACTAGGCTACCGCGGACAGATTAAATTGATTATAATATAAATAAAGCATTGTTTATGATTATTTTTAAAAGAAGAAAAATAATGGGGAAAAAGAAATAAAATAATAAATTCCCTACTTATTAAACTTCTTTTCGAGACGAATGATAAGAAATTTTGTGTGCGATTCCCCTCGTACACAAACCCGTAGGGCGAATCTGGATAAACTAACTAACCATCTCAATTCAAATTCATCTATAAATATTTGTGTAAGACATAATTATGTATTTGTTTAGGAGTATTCCTCAGATAAAAAATGGTATCGCCGATAAGATATCGATTCCTATCTCTAACACAATTATCTTCAAAATAATACAATAACACAAGTATGTTCAATTCATTTTCACATTCATGTTAGGCTCCTGATTTCCCACTATCATAACATACATACAAACATTCAGATTCTCACACCTCCCTCCCTCCGGGTTAGATAGAGACATGAAGCTGCCATTTTGCTTCTGCCCTTACACACTTCATGAGCTTCCCTTCCTTTACCGTTATTAAACCTTTCATGCCAGCGCACCTTTTTCGAGTGCTTTTGACCTGCCCTTTTTTCAATACCTTTCTCACTATAACACGTCACTTAAATGAAGATGTAGTAGGTATGCTTAATAGATCACTGTGACGCGAGCGAGGACTCGGGGCTGCACACGCTGGCGGACTGCCCGGCTTGGGAGGCGCCCAGGCGTGACTTCGTGGCAGGCATCGGGGTGGGAGTCCTCTAGCTCGGCAACTTATCGACCTCCGTCCTCCATGAGCGCAGGCCTGGGGGTGAAGGTGATGCCGTCTGTCACTCCAGCAGAAGCAGGTTGGAAAGGCGGGGCAACTAGTGCCCCTCCCCCAAACCGGGGCAAGACGGCCGTTAAACACCGTGGTTCCCAAACCCGAGGGGGCCATCTCGAAACCGGAGAAGACCCAGGGTCAGTCGGGGTGCGAGGGATATGCTCTATGGGCAACCTTACATCCCGGCGTCTGAAGACCCGAGACGGCGTGCGGTTTTAGTCGATTCAAGCCCGACATAACCGCCCCCGCTGGCCGGCGGGGGGGGGGGTATCCGAGGGGTTAAGGGATGCGCGGGGTTTTGTGTTTGTCCGGTGCCTAATATTACTTTTTCTTATTGTTCTGGCTAAAAGTTATAAAACCACGACCGTCTCTTCTCAATTCATTTTTTTTACAAAAAAGCCAAATCTCCTTTATATATGTATGTCGCTTTGAACATACTCCCCATTTTTCAATATTTTAATCCCTGAAAAACATTGCTGGTATGATACCTGCACTAACAGAGGTGTAATTTTTGCGTGTTGCCATTACGTTAGGCTTTCATCGAAACTGAATTTGAATTACACAGTACCCGGTCTTTGATATGGCACGTCGAAGAAGAGTAAAAGGCCGGATACAATAGAGTTGCTTCGATTTTGTACAGTATTTTTCCTACCGTACATAGGACTTACAGTTTTACCTAATCTGTACAAACATCAAACTAGTATAGACTACTTAAAACTGTTTGTGTCTATAATATTCCAAAACTATCTTCGGTTTTAACTACTCTAATAAGATATCAAGCTGTAGACATGCACTGTGCGATAGAAAAAAAACACCCTACAAAACCGAAGCATCCGGAATTTCGGTCTTCTTGACGGACTTGCCAAATCCAAAGCCGAGTACTGTACGTAAACGTTACAAAACAGAAATTTTTGATCAAATAATGTTATATAAAAAATACTGTTATATTATGCATGTTATGTGTATTGAACTATTGGTTATTTTTCAGATTTAATATATAATTTAAAAGGATCAATTTTAACGAATTGATTTGAATCTATTCATAATATTTTTATCTATTATGAGATTGACATATTATATTCTGAGAAAAAAAACCATGATATGATCATGATATGATATGAAAAAGCGCATCTTAAAATATGTACAATGTAAAAGCATGTAATATAATTAGTAAATTGTCCCGAAGTAATTTTTCTGACGGACGAACTTCTTGACAGAGTTAGGGAAAATTTGTCTGCTGGTCAGGAGAAATTTTTAAGCATAACGAGAAAACCGTTGAACAAATTCAAATGACTTCGTATGAATATTCTTCAAGTGTTTGATCATAAACTTGCTATATAATCATCACGCCATTATAGGTGTGGTCAGTAGATCAATTTTTTTGACAATCTCTGTGATGTAGCGGTAGAGCGTTCGACTCCCAAGTCAGCGGTCGCGGGTTCGATTCCAGTTCAGTGGAAATATTTGTATGTATGAATAAATCTATTTGCATTGGTCTGGGTGTTTCTATGTATAAAATGTATGTTTTTGCAAAATAAAAACCATATGTTTGTTTATCCCGATTCTGGAATCCATAACACAAGCTAGTTCACATATGCTTACTTAGAGTTTAGATAGCGTTGTGTAAAATGTCTTAGAATATTTATTATTATGATTTATAGTTTAGATCAAGTTTGCACCTTGTAAAGCCTTGTGCGGCCTAAGCGTACCAATGTACGCGTAATCTGGGTATTTTGAATACGCGAAGCTGAATACGCGTACGCATTGCTGGATTATGAATTGAAAAAAGTCCTCCCCTTTTTTTTGTTACTACAGCTTTTTGGTATTTAAATTGCGTTCTTTTTTGACATGTTTCATACTTCTTGTAAACCCGAAATTTATAAAATTCTGTCTAACATTATTAGATTATTTATTCGATATAGCGTTCGTTGTAGATATCAAGTTTAGACTTAAATTGCGTATGTTGTCAAATCACTTGACAAAGACAAGAAGCTAATATTCAAAACGCAATAGTTTAAATCTCTAGATGTCAGATTAGATAGATTTTCTTTTTAATAATTTCAATGGATAGATTATAGGTATATTTCATATCTTATATTTGAACTGCCTTGGTGGTGTAGTGATAACGATTACGATACGAACGATCTGGTCCCGGGTTGTTGTTGTTATCGTGCGTTTATAGTGTATAATTGGCATATCGAGCCCGAAGATTTTCGTAGACCAAGTCAACCTCTCCTGCAAGCCAGTACGCCTGCAGATTGACGAATGAGGCGCTGGCGCAGGCTTTCCTCTCGAGGCAGGTCGGGTCAGATGGCAGTCGTTTCCATAAAACTAAGATATGCCGAATCGAAATGAGGAGGAGTAACCGGACTCCGGGCTCCGACGTGAAAGCCTCGGATGCAACCGGGAACATCGTTAAGATAATGATCGATTATAATTCTAGACACGGCGGCCAAAAACATTTAAGTCCACGACGGCCAAAAACACTTAAGTCAATTATTATTAGATAATATTAATACGAGACTTAGGTACGTATTAATTCCTCGAGTAAAACGTACAAAATTATACCTATTCTGAGTTAATTAAATTTTCAACAAAAATGGAATTAAGTGTTTTTAGCAGCCGTGTCTAGAAATGTAACGGAATTAAAACAATATTTAATCATCATCTTAATGTTGTTCCCGGTGCATACGAAATTTTCCCATTGGTGCCTTCCACTTATTCATTCTTCACATTTCGATTTGGTTTATTTTGGCGTCCGAAAAGCCAATATAATAGAATCGTGACGAGGAAAAAAATCTACATTGAATATTATTTTGTAAGGAAAGCCTGCACCAAAACCTCGTCCGTTAAGTAGCAGGTGTACTTACCGGTTAGCAGGTGAGGTTGGCTTTGATCCCGAAGATTTTAATGGGGCCCCCATACACGCTTTAGGGGATTAGAAAAATAATATTAGTTTATTTATAAAACATTATTTTTGTTACACACCAATACTGTTGATTTTTGAAGTGGAAGCTTCTTAAGGCGTGTTGAGCACTTTTCATATGAGCACTTTTTGTGTGAACAAAAATCATGAAACTTAATCTCACCATTCGTCATCGATACGCCTACGTCACTGAGACGCTTTCCATTTTTTTAGAACAACGTCATCTTGTTTATTGCTGGATGGTTGAACGGAGGGAGGGACGATTAAAAAACACACACGAAATATTCAAGTTTTCACTTCTGTCGGCACTCCCGGAGTGCTTCTGACTTTTTTGCCAGATTTTAAAGAGCAGTACGTAGGAATACGAAAAGCAATTTTAGTATATAAGATTTTGTGTGACTTGGAGTGCCTCTAGAATATAACAACATACATAGGTATAAAACCATGGAGCAATAAAACATATGCCAATGCATATATTATTTGCAAACATAATTAATACCACTACATAATGTAAACAAAGTGAATTCCAATGCATATAATATGCAAATATAATGAATAAATGTAAACAAGTAGGTATAGCAATTGTAAACATAAACTTATATAAAATTAAAAGTAAGCATCTTTTTAATATTCAAATCTTTTTTGACGTTATTTTAAAGTAAAAAGTCATCTAAATTTTACTACCCTCAATTTTGAAATTTTGTCACAAATTAGAGAGACCTTGAGGTATACTCGTATAGTCAGGGCACGCCGCAATAGCGGCGGTAAGGCCCATCATGGAGGATTGGCTGGAGAGGCGACACGGAAGCCTCTCGTACCGACTGACGCAGGTGATCTCAGGGAAGGGGTGCTTCGGGAACCACCTGCATCGGATCAGGAAGGAGCCAACGCCTGAGTGTCATCACTGCGACGCGAGCGAGGACTCAGGGCTGCACACGCTGGCGGACTGCCCGGCGTGGGAGGCGCCGAGGCGTGACCTCGTGGCAGCCATCGGGGTGGGAGTCCTCTCGCTCGGCAGCATGATTGCGGCAATGGTGCGGAGCGCGAGCGCGTGGGCCGCCGCCGCCTCCTTCTGCGAGCATATAATGCTCGCGAAGGAGGTGGCGGAGCGCGCCCGGGAGAGACTTAGAAGTCTCCCGGTCCGCCGAGCCCGCAACTTGCTCGCCGCGCGTCGCAGGCAACTCAGGCGCCGGAGGTCGCTTAACGACCTCCGTCCTCCATGAGCGCAGGCCTGGGGGTGGCGGGTGAGGCCACCTGTCACCCCAGCAGAAGCAGGCCGGGACGGTGGGGCGACTAGCGCCCCTCCCCCAAACCGGGGCAAGACGGGGACACCGTGGTTCCCAAACCCGAGGGGGCCATCTCGAAACCGGAGATGGCCCAGGGTCAGTCGGGGTGCGAGGGATATGCTCTATGGGCAACCTTACACCCCGGCGTCTGTAGACCCGAGACGGCGTGCGGTTTTAGTCGGTTCAAGCCCGACATAACCGCCCCCGCTGGCACGCGGGGGGATATCCGAAGGGATTTCCGCACGATAAAAAAAAAAAAAAAAAAAAAAAGGTATACTCGTATAGTCTATTCATTAGTGACAATAATAGAAATTACTTCCCAATCAATAAGGTTCTGTATATCTCTGAATAAACTAGTTTATACGCGCACTATATTTGTTTTGCATATAAAATCTCCTTATAATTATGTAAATTTGATTATTTAATTATTCTCCTAGCCATCACATTGAATAAATAATCACATCAGAATATTCACTCACCCATCCAAATTCCCATTTTGCGTTTCGCCATTATCACTTCATTTCTCACGAACAACAAAAACGTACCACGATTGTCTCTGATTGTACATAAACTAAAAAACATTCCGTAGACAGTTACCTGTTATCATGCGATCTGACGCAAAGGTGATAAGAAAATAGACGTAACTGCGCGTAACTGCAATTTGTGTTCAATGATGGGTGACAGGAGGCAACTGCGTGTAAGCGGGGTCAAATTTAAGCGTCGGCTTTAGATAAGAAGTTATTGTTAGGTAATTATACGACGTCTGTAGTCTAATTTGCTGGAATAACTGCGAGATGATTGAGTAGAGTTTTCAATTTTTTTTTTTTTTTTATATTTAGGACACGTCAATTTGACTTCACCTCGCCTGATGGTAAGCTGAAGGTAAAGTCTTAGGAAAGAGGGTCACCATTACATACACGTATCATGTTAACAATGGTGGCACTCAGCTTGACGGCCTCATCAGAAGAGGATTGTCGTCGCAGTGAGCACCGCGTGATACCCACCGGTCCCACTGGTGCTGCGACCACAACCCCCCTGCCCGGCTATGCACTTGCTGACCCCTGAACGCAATCAAACCGAAATTGGATTACTATGGAGGGTTTTTCGCAATCGTGCACGGTGGTACCCACCCGGCCGAATTTTGTGACAAATTTGTGTCATCAAATTTCTACCACCATTTGTAAGTAATAAATGAAATTTGGGTGTGCCAAAATCTTTGAGGCCGAAGCCAATCGCACCTGTGAGTCGGTGCACCTTCTAAACAGCGGACGCTGACGCAGGATTTCCTCTAAGGGGTTGGGAGGTCAGATGGCAGTCGCTTCACGTAAAGCCGATACATCAATCAAAAACAATAAGCGGACGGAGGATGATGATGAACAAACATACTAGTACTCGAACATTAGCTGTATTTGTTACCACGTCAAATACATGCCTTATAGAAAGTATTTAGAGCCATATTCATGCTCCATTTCGGTAAGAGCTACAACTAAAGTTTGCTGCGCTGAAACAAATTAATCAACTCACTAAAGGCTTATATATGCAGCGCTATAATCGCTTCTAGTGATTAGTTTTCTCACGGTACTAAGCAGAGTTCGTGTAATGGGTTATAAAACACGGATAATCATACTTATACAATCTTTGTAGACCAATGGATTAGACATATTCATCTCCCCCTGACAACTGTAACAGGAGAATGTTCTATGACCATACCACAAAAGTCGTCAAGAACTTTCGTTTCTAAAATACTAAACTTTTTTGTATGAGCCTTGCTTTTAAAAATTGATGTAAGTAATTTCATTGTACGCAAATTGATACCAAGGGCATGGATATTTATCCATACTATAATATTATAAAGCCAAGAGTTTGTTTGGCTGATTGCGCTAATCTCATAAACTACTGGTACGAATTGAAAACATTTTTTTTTTGTATTTGATAGCCTATTTATCCAGGAAGGTTAAAGGCTGCATATCATCACGCATATCGGACAAATTTCCATACATTACTGCAAAAATAATGCATTTATCGCTTAAATACCTATTTTGGCACCTACCACGGGAGATCGAAGTATGTCACGTATGAAATCGCGTATGAAATATGGTGATGACAATAAATTAACATCGATTTAGTTACTTACACAGGTAAAGTTGAAAATGAGACCTCCGAGGCTTACCTGGAAAATAAAAAAGTGAATTATTATTTGATAAATTTTAACAGTAATTAACAAAGTATAATATAAAAATTTCTGTAACGTTAAAGATCGCTCATTATCTTTTAATGTTCTATTTTAATATGGGTCATGCTTTTTTCAGCCTTTTTTGTAGCCTGGGATCTGTGCCAGGGGACTGATTTAGTAAAATTACGTTTTGAAACGTGTAATTTCAAAAATTACGAAAACGTTTGAAGTAAAAATTTCATATCCGAATGAAAATGAATCAAACTATTATTGATTTTGAGGGTTTAATAACCTCATGAAAATGAAAGTAGTTTTTGTTTTGATATATCATACAGAATACCAAAGTAATTTTTTTTGGAATCAATTTGAAATCATGCGCTTACAAACGTGGCGTTACTGAATCGGGCCTCACATGTGAGTGACGGTCACACCTGCGGGCGCCACGAATGCAACCGGTATTTAGATTTGGGATACGTAGACCAATAAAATGTGCATTAAATAATCATCAATCATCTGAAAATTAACAGAATGTAGTTGTAGTACTTCGCTAAAGTCTGCTAGCGCATTCAAAACTAACAACAACAATTCTTACAATATATCTAACGCTTTATCAAAGAATTCCCAATCCTCCCGACATATTGTTCCTCTTTTAGCCCGAAAATAATATATAATATTATGGCATTTAAAAACAGAGTAAAATATAAATTTTACTCTGTTTTTAAATGCGATAGTTAAAGATCAAGAAGCGGAATATCCCGCAACCTCGCGAATTCAACTAGCTCGCCAGTGCGCGGGCGTTCACGCGAGCTCAAGCGTAACGAGACGTCCAGACAAATTGTTTTACCAATCTGCTGATTTGTACGCGTGAACACACGAGCATTCAAGCAACCTGTGAAAATTTGGCGCTATGCTTTTTTTAGGGTTCCGCTGCCAAATAGCAAAAAATGGAACCATTATAGATTCGTCATGTCTGTCCGTCCGTATGCCACATCCACTTTTTTCCGAAACTATAAGAATTATGCTGTTGAAACTTGGTAAGTAGATGTATTCTGTGAACCGCATCAAGATTTTCACACAAAAATAGCAAACAAAAACGTGTGTGGTAATCTATGGATAGGTCTTCAAAAATGATATTGAGGTTTCTAATATCTTTTTTTTTTAAACTGAATAGTTTGCAAGAGAGACACTTCCAAAGTGGTAAAAATCCCCCCCCCCCCCCCCCTGTAACTTATAAAATAAGAGAATGATAAAACTAAAAAAAATATATGATATACATTACCATGTAAACCTCCACCGAAAATTGGTTTGAACGAGATCTAGTAAGTGGTTTTTTTTTATACGTCATGAATCGTAAACCGCAATTTACCTTTCATTCAATCAACTCAAATATAAACATTTTACTTGCTGCTACGGAACCCTTCATAGGTGAGTCCGACTCGCACTTGGCCGTTTTTTTTTTTGATAAATATGCTACAAATATACTACGCTTGATTCTGCTGTGTGTGTGTGTGTTGTATTAATAAAAAAAATAAGATGATCGTATATAAAACATGATAATATGCTTTCATGTTTACGTGGCGGGTTCATATGAAAGTTTTAATGTCAGTAGAGGGCTCGTGGCTAACTGGTAACAGAGTACGTTAACACATTGCAAGTTAGGCAACAATAACCAGGTCAGACTTAGGATGGGTGACAATTCTTAACATATTGTGACCCCTCCAGAGCACGTTAAGCTGTTGCGTCGGTCCTGTTTGCCATACAAACAACTGTGGCAGTCATTAAGGATAATTGGAGCCCTAAAAAGTCCGATAACTGATTTAATTGTGTAATTAAACCAGTTATCGGACTTTTTAGGGCTGATTTGTAGAGGTCAGATGGCAGTCGCTTCATGGAAAATATCGAAGTTCAGCCGCTTCGTAGTTAGACTGAAAAGCCAACCTTCTCGGAGCTCGGAGGATAATGGGGAGAGGGATCTCGTAAAGTGTGTAAGGACAGAGCAGATGGCGGGCTGTTATTTTTACCTACCTTGGAGGGAAAAACCCGTGAG
Source organism: Cybosia mesomella (assembly GCA_946251805.1). NCBI lineage: Eukaryota > Metazoa > Arthropoda > Insecta > Lepidoptera > Erebidae > Cybosia > Cybosia mesomella. The sequence continues at coordinate 20,518,485 of OX276405.1, read as the reverse complement.
TGTATGTAGTAGTGTAGTATGTAGTTTAGTTTTAGTTGGTCTTGAATCCTGTCATTGGTGAAATCCGCACATAGATTCGAAACGAAAAATATACTTGTTAGAAACATAAACTTGACGGACAGTCAACGCTTAGCCGTGGGCTAGAAAGTATGATTTTGCACAAAAGTTATTTAGGTAGGTATATAAAAACATCAAATTTTTTTTTTGTTATGCTTGTATGGCGCACTACTAAGATCGTCAGGGTCCAAGTCCCCCCACCTGCTAGCCAGTACAACTGCTGATTAACGAACGAGGTTCCGGCGCAGTCTATCTCGTTGGGTTGGAAGTTCAAAGGCAGCCGTAATAGTTAAGATAAGCCAAATCAAAAGGAGGAGAAAAAGTAAGCGGACACACACAGACTCCGAGTTGAAGCCCTTAGATGCAATCGGGAACGCTATGATAATAATGATGTTAACTTAATTTTTTGCTCACGTATTGGCTTACGTTTTGTAAACTAGATAAGATTATCTAATAAGAATTTAAACATTTTTTTTATAACAATAAGTATGTAATGCTGTAGTAATTGTTGTTTATAATCTTTATTTAAATAAGAAATAAATGACGTCGTAACGTGTAATTTATAAGACATCATACTATATTTCTTAAAAAACCAAGTACATAGTTACTTCAAGATAAATCTACTATAAAAATAGCTGTAGTTTAGTGGTTAAAGAGTTTGAATCCTGGCCATTACACTACCGATGTTAACCCATTTAACCCACCATAAGAGGTTAACCTGAATAGGTACTAGTTATTTCGATTATGTACTGGCGCCTCTCACTTAAAAGAAGAAAAAAAAAACAAAAAGAGTAAAGAAAACAGTTGGATTTGTAAACCTTTGCTGCTGAAGGAGAAGGGCGTGACACTTCTGGGTCGAACTGTTAATTTAGTCAAAGTACTATAATTCAAACGGGGTCACAATAGCAAGTATTTCTGTAATATGGTTACCCAGGAATCAAGTTAATGGAATTGCTTGCACCGCATGATGGTAACACCTCAGCCTAGCACGCATTTTTCTGGATAGTCAACGCTTAGCAACGCATAGGAAAGTAAAGATGAAGGTGGTGAGTACAACGATATATCTTTCCTAAAAATAATTATTCCTTGTAAAAAGTAGTAAAGTAATTATTCTAATTTTAGTTCTTTTCTAATAAAGGAAGCATTATAACTTTGTCATCGCAACGAAATGCCCGAAATAGCTAGTTTAGTGTTATTTTATAGCACCGACTTCGCATTAACGTATCGACACATGAGAATCATCCATTCTACATCATACCGTTATGTAATTATATGGAAAACCAACAAGCAATCGATTTTATTGTGAAGTTGTATATTTTTAAAATGATTTATTTATCCGTTTGCCGCCAAACAAATCAAACAGATAAATAAATCATTTAAAAAATATGACGGATTTGAGGATGTTAATTTGTAGATATTCCACTAGCTGATTATATGTGTAACAAAAAATATATATGTCATCGCTAAAAATATTGAGATAATTGAAACGAAAAATTTATTTCAAAGAGTGTTTCTTTGCAATTTTTTTAACAAGAAACTGCTTTATTTATCCAAAATGTTTTTGGATGTGCGTGAACAGTAGATAATTAGCTGTATATATAAAAAAAATCAACTGTCTAGCATCAGTAATCTTAGAGAGAGAGAGAGAAATAATCTTAAAAACAAAAAATAAGCATAATTATGCTTATTTTGTGCTCTCACTTTAATTATTTTTTAGTATTAAATCAAACAGTATAAGGAAATGATTTGACACGAAAAAGTATGACGTCATACTTTATACAAGTATCTACAAAACTTACTGTTTTCACAATTAATGAAAAGACATTGATGTGACTTGACAGTCATCTACATCATTATGTGGTTTGCGTGAGGGTAAATGGTTACTGTGATGTGATTGTTTCCAACCAACCAACCTCGTTAAATTAAAAAATCACAGCTGTTTTTATAATTTTTTTTTCTTCGATCTCATCGGCTTCAGATAGTAGCAGACAAGCACACGTGCCACTTTCGTTGATGTTTAAGACACTAGGGGTCCCTATTGGGGGCTGAGGAATAATCTCTCCAAGGGGATAATATCAAAGTAGTAGTCTGATATAGCAATCTCCTTATGACTTTGGATGAATACTCAAGTAACCTTTGCCCTGAAAGAGAATGCCGAGCATTCTTAAAAGGGCTTTGCATCAAAAAGTTGGATAATATTCAAATGTATCACATCTTTGGCGTAGTTTTACAATTATTTTTGAAAAGAATTAATTGACTATGCTCAAGACAAAGGCAATTTGTCCAATCAAATCGACAATCATTGCTAATCAGAAGGAGCTGCAAAAGAAAAAATAATCAAAATACTGAGCTACAATCCCCAATCTGAGTTAATGTATTTATATTCTTATTCACTGATTCATTCAATCTGATAAGCACATAAAACAAAAGTTGAGTTATTTAGAGCAGTATTATTTTCAGCGGGTTCAGTGTTCAGTACTGAATGGAGGACTTGATCTTCATATTAACCACGCATTGGTCTGTCAGACCGTTGGCCTTATTTTCTTTTAAATGGATAATGCTGCTGTTTTATGCTACATAGTTTGGTTTGCTGACCTCGCAACCCTGTCGTAGCGGTCGCTCCCATAAAAGCCAACCAAAAGGACGAGGAGTAAGCGGACCCTGGGGTACGAGGTGAAATCTTTGCATGTAATTGAGAATTACTATTTATATTTTTGTTTGAAAGGCTAATTAGTCGGGTGTGGTCTTAGCTAAGCCGGGAATATTTTTAAATTTATTTTTTTGCATATTAGTAACCGAAATTACTTTTATTGTTGTTGAACCCCTCCAGCTAAGCTAAATTGCTTGCGTTCGATGTTACGTCAGTGGTTGGCCATTTTTATCGACAGTACTTTTGGTCTCACATACCATGCGCTTGTGTTTCACTATTTAACGCGGATAAAGGAAGGTTAAATATGGCTGACGGCCAACAATTTCAGCTGTCACGGTGGGTAATTATGCTTAAACGGAAATAAACAGTCTGTCGCTTGAAATTGATCTTTGTAAATGGATTAGATGTCAGTGGTGTACAAATTGGTGTCAGTAAAGAAATAAAATATGTTTTTATATTTGGGAATGGGTAGTTGTCGCAAAGACTTTGTTGAATTTCTTAGATTTGATAATAAATATTATAAATATGTGTTACTAGCTATTGCACATGGCTCTGCCCGAACCTATTAAGTACCACGATAAAAGTAGCATGAATGTGCTATTTTAGACCATTCAGACCAGTTCAGCCGCTTTTGCCTGATTGACAAATAAACAGATGTACATCCATTAGTCAGATGATATGAGCTTACGACACAGACTACAAACATTGACCATTTTTAGGGTTCCGTTGCCAAATGGCAAAAAACGGAACCCTTATTTAGATTCGTCATGTCTGTCTGTCTGTCCATCCGTATGTCACAGCCACTTTTTTCCGAAACTATAAGAAATATGCTGTTGAAACTTGGTAAGTAGATGTATTCTGCGAACCGCATTAAGATTTTCACACAAAAATAGAAAAAAACAATAAATTTTGGGGGCTTAGAATACTTAGAACTGAAACTCCAAAATATTTTTTTCATTAAACCCATACGTGTAGGGTATCTATGGATAGGTCTTCAAAAATGATATTGAGGTTTGTAATATCATTTTTCTCTAAACTGAATAGTTTGCGCGAGAGACACTTCCAAAATGGTAAAATGTCCCTCCCCGCCCTGTAACTTCTAAACTAACAGAATGATAAAACTAAAAAAAATATATGATGTTCATTACCATGTAAACTTTCACCGAAAATTGGTTTGAACGAGATCTAGTAAGTAGATTTTTTTAATACGTCCCGTACGTACCTTTTTTTTCTTTTGTGCGGAAATCCCTTCGGATACCCCGGCGGCTATGTCGGGCTTGAACCGACTAAAACCGCACGCCGTCTCGGGTCTACAGACGCCGGGGTGTAAGGTTACCCATAGAGCATATCCCTCGCACTCCGACTGACCCTGGGCCATTCGCAGTGTCCCCTCTGATAAGAGCAGAGGGGTACCTGGAGTGACCACACCCCCCGCGGGCCCTGCAGGCCCGCCATACCCCGACCCCCTCGTGCAATGGGGTCAGCTGGCCCTGAAAAGGGCCGGTTGGTCAGACTCTTGACCGTTGACGTTGACGCCAGCTACTCCAGAGGAGCAATCAATGATGTTATCGCCCACGTTGCCCAGGGTGCACCAAACTTGGAGGTGATCCAACCAGTCGCACCCCGTCCCGTACGTACCTTTCATTCAATCAAATCAAATCAAATATAACATTTAAAAAAAAGAAGTATTATGTTACTTGCTGCTACGGAACCCTTCATGGGCGAGTCCGACTCGCACTTGGCCGCTTTTATTATTGTACTGTTTTAAGTTTGTGGGTGCTACAAGAATAGTCAACGAATAAGATACGACCCATACTCTATTATTTATTGTTATTTCCTTTATTACTATACATAAACTTATTAATTATATTTTTAAATACATACAAAAACAATACATACATCTATTTAAAAATATAAAAAACAGTGCTCCACCGGTATCGCGTACAGGGACTAAGCTACCGGTGGTTAGGGCTCCAGAGAAAGGAACTTCCTCACGATGCGCGCCGTATCAAGAAGCACAGCCTTCTGCATCTGGCCCTTGACCCAACCGTCTAACCCGAGCCTCTTCAGGTGTTGGTCGAGGCTCTTTGCTATTAAACCGTTCACTGACACGACTATCGGCACAATGATTGCTGAGTCAACACTCCACATGTCGACAACCTCCTGGGCCAAGTCCAAGTACTTAAGTTGTTATTATTATTATTTATTGTTTCAAATACATATTTTGTCGATACCAAGTCATCTCACCAAATTCAGAGACCTAATTTTGTGACACCTTATATAGGTGCTACAAGAATATGTAACAAATAAACATTTTATCATATGTTTGACTAAGTATTTGTGGCGATACATTGATCACAATATGCATTGATGGTATATTACACTAGGATAATGCAAACACAATCTTCATCTTCTGGATAACTTGGTGCCGACCCCATGGGGCCCGCGTTGGGGCACGAGAGAGCGTGCGAAATACACGATTAACACTTTTATTTTAAAGATACCACAATATTGAAATAATGTTATTCTTTTGCTTTAAGTATGAAGACTGGGCGCTATGGCCCTTATTAGGGGAGACCTATGTCCAGCAGTGGACTAAAGTAGATTGCTGATGAAGTATTTTTTTTTCTTTTTATATTTTGGACACGTCAATTTGACTTCACCTCCCTCTGATGGTAAGCTGAAGGTAAAGTCTCTGGAAAGAGGGTCACCATTACATACAAGTACCATGTTAACAATGGTGGCACTCAGCTTGACGGCCTCATCAGAAGAGGATTGTCGTCGCAGCACCGCGTGACACCCACCGGTCCCACTAGTGCTGCGACCACCATCCCCCTGATGAAGTATTTGTTTAAATATATATGAATATATTTAAACAAATACTTCATCAGGGGGACTCTAACTCGTAAACGTAGTACAATATTATTAACCCTACCTTACTTATTATCTTCTTACATAATATCATAAATATTATGAGAATTTCTTACCTAATTGAATATTTTTAAGGACACCTGTACCCACTCAGGACGTATTATTGCTAATATGCCTATACATGGTTATTTTCTTTGAATGTAATACGAATCTCCACAGGTGCCACTATGCTGCGCTATCAATTTGAAATGACTGATTTTGCCTTATAGTCTCTTTAAAATGCTATGCGATGAAGGAAACAAAATATTTATTAAATGAAATTATTCGAGTCTCGTGTACTATAGATGCATACAGGTAAATGGTAATCTGTTTTCCTACGAATTTCTTTATATTGTTTCGTGTTTCGTGCCTTTCGAGTCTGAGGTTACGGATATAGGTAAGTGCGTTTCTTGGTAGCCTGATTTTCGGTTAATCTAGTAGATGTCCCATACCGCGATTCCCAGTCTGTGGTCACCATTCGACAACTTCATTTAATTATTCATTGATTTATTTCTCAGAATTATAAAACTATTAGGAACTCTTGTTGAAATAAAACTATTTTTAACGGATTCTATCGCGATTTATTTGATGTTATTTTATATTTTACATTGATCCCGACGTTTCTCTTGTTGAATTTGGTGTTTCGGACAATTGTTTTGCTTCGTGGGAACTGAGTCCTTCGGTGTTTCACTGTTGTATGAAACATCGAAGGACTTAATTTAAACAAGTTGAATTCCTGAGACGAGCTCAGCCGAATACAAGGGATTTTCAATTTTGCGTTTTTTTTTTTTGCGATTTTTGCGATTTTTTCTTTATCTTGCAATGGTTCACCCCAGCACGAATCTATTACCGAAAACAGCAACTCGATAGCTCATCTCCTTCATACGCAAAACCGTGACAGAAAATTGGCAACGACGACGTCGACAACTCGATAGCAATAGGGCTTTTCTAAAGAAAATCCCTAAAAACGGGTCATTGAAGTACAAAAACATTTTCACCGATTGCGATGCCAAAGTTGGAATCTACCAACCAATTTACATAATAAGAAACTTAATTAAAAAAGTAAATTCTTGTACGATTTGAACCGTCATCATCGCGTCGTGGAACGAATAGCTTGTAGTCGGTTCAAGCCCGACATAACCGCCCCCGCTGGCACGCGGGGGGTATCCGAAGGGATTTCCGCACGATAAAAAAAAAAAAAAAAAAAAAAGGTATAAAACGCCGAAGTACCCCTAACAAGAGTATGTGGGAGGTGGCTTCTAAGAAATAAAAAAGGATATATTATATTTTCAACTTCTCAAATTTGTTTATGAATAATATCGATGCGGTTCAAAGACAGTTTAACTTTCCCATGGGCCCGTGTTCTCTTTGAATATATTAAGATGCGATTAGTATAATGTGCCAAGTTTTACCATAAAAATATCTCCTCATACCAGACTTCAGGATTTTCTTTGTCACAGGTCTCCTTCTAAACTACTAATCCAATCAGAACCAAATTTGGCTTGATTAAAGAGGTCAATCAGAGGAAGGTTTATGGATAAATTTTGAAAAAATTAATGCTACCACAGAGGAATGATCACCGTTAAAAAAAACCCAGATGGAATTACATAATAACCGCTCGAGACACTGTGACCAAACTCTACACGCTCAGAAAGCATGTCCAGAGTTGTGACTTTCAAAAAGAATTTCCAAAATCGGACTTGCCACGGAGGAATGATCACTGTTCAAAATTTTCAAAATCTGATTCCGCAATAGCGGTCAAATCTATTGGACAAGAATCACGATGTCTCACTCAGCTCAACATTGCAAGCAGCGATTCGCCTTGCAGACCTAGTTGTAAATAAGGAGGTCCATCAAAGAAATGAGAGACGAACGACCAACACTAATGGTGTCGATCGTGCATCTCTCCCGTTCATCATCCCGTATTTGAACCTACACACAACCATGGTGTGTAGGTTCAAATGCGGGTTCAAATACATGGAGAAAGTAATAAAAAATATTACTCACTAGCTGTTGGTTGACCGTGGCTCTATCTGCTTAGAATTATTATCCCGTTTCTGCAATCCACACCGACCGGGCCGGGAACGTACACCAGGAATAAAAGTACCCAATGTGTTATTCCAGACTATAATCTATCCTTGTACCAAATTGCAGCCTGACCCGTTCAGCCGTTTGAGGGCGATTAAGTAACAATATATCCAAACATCTCCACAAAGTCTTCGACTACAATATCGCTAAAGTATCTTCGGAAAGGGCTTCCATTTAGTAGCGGAGCTCCCATGGCTTATATGATAATGATAATGATCAATAATAAATATATTTATAACACCTCCGAAAAACTGGGGTGCGTTATATATATCCACAACTCATCAACTATGATTCTAGGTTCCATCATTAGACATTAGGCCTAAAGCCATAGCTGTCGGCTCGCTCTCAATTATGGAACCGAAAACATTTATCGAATCGGGTACGTCTTTAGACAAAAAAAACCTTAATCTAACCCGGGCATCGAAACTGCCACCTCTTAGCCAACAGCCGTACTCGCTACTACTGTACCCTTGTTGCAATCAGAACAGTTAATCATTATTCCTTTACATATTCCCAACAAGTAACATAAAAGATCACCTCTGAATAACTATAGCCCACGTTGTCAAAGAAATGTCTACATTTATTATTCAAATGAGTTCAGCCATTACGGCGCAACGCAAATCGTACCTGAATGAACTTCATTTACATTTCCAATGGCCGTAGGATGCCTTCTGTGTTTATTTTCCTACAGGAATACTGAACAACTGGGCCTAGTGGTAAATTAACCTTTGTAAAGTTTCGAAAGTATGGAACGAACAAACTTTTAAAAAGTTTACGAATGTATATGAATCCTAACTAATACTACTTTTTAAAACTAGTTGTTTCCTGTAGCTTCACCCGCGTGGAATTCTGATTCCGTTTCCGACCCTACTCCACCACCACAACGTATATAAGTTACACAATTCCACCATTTATCATTTTGCAATATCTCAAGGGTCTCAATTTAGGGTTTAGGCAGCGTTTTCCTTGAAAGCTCCCAGGCGGCTCAGTTTTTTCCGATACCTCCAACAAATATAAAATATTATATACTGAAACCTTCTTCGGGAACCACTCTAACGGACAGACGGACAGACGCGGCGTAAGACCTTGTTTTATAATTTGCAGTGATGTGAAAGTTTGTGTGGACGAATGGACGTTTGTTTAAATCTTTCACGCAAAAACGGCTAAACGGATCTGGATGAAATTTGTTACTAAGATAAATTATAGTCTGGAATGTGTTCCTGTGTTAGATTAATTATTTGACAGCACTGCATTTTAATACAGTTTTCACACAAATATATAATTTTTGAAAAAAAAGACGGCGGTGTAGCTTTGTGGTTATATAAGGAGTTGGCCTTTCGATCAAGAGGTATCCGGTTCGAATCCTGGCCAATACACTACCGCCGTAAATCCACTCCTAACACAAACTAAATATAGCATAGCTGGAGGGTTAAGGGGAATACTAGTAATTTCCGTTATTCCGTCATTTAAAAAAAAGAATGAAATGAAACTCTGATACCAAGATTTAAGTTCTGTTAAATACTAATATTGAAAACGATGTTGAATTTTGCAGAACTCCATTTTATATTTGTTTATACACTGATATCACTGATGTTGGATATATGCATACAGCTGTATCACAATCGTACTTGAAAAATTTGTTGAGTATGATGTCGGACCTAGCTTTAACTTTGTATTAACTTTAACCTTTATAATATATATAAAGGTTCATAATGAACTTTAACATTCTAATCTCGCTAATCATAGTAGACAACGCGAATTTAAATAGATAGGTATTATAACAGTTGTAGGTATAGGTGTTATACACCAGACAATACGAAGGCTTATGACACCCTGACGAAGGAGCAAACAATGCTTTTGTCACGGGTGGTGTAGACAGTCACACAATTGACGCTATTGTCTTAGGTCTTAGTGGCTTCGAAGTACTATTTCCTTATCTCACACGAATATAAATTTTAAAGTACCTATTAACTATAGCTGCCTTACTTCGCACGTAGCCGTAGTATGAAAAAGTACCATACCCATCAAGATGATCGAGGTCCCAGTAAACCTCACCTGCGAGCACAAGCTTCCTCCTTGAGGTTGAGGAATCAGATGGTAGTCGCTACCATAAGAGCCAAAATAATGGAATTGTAGCAGAGTGGACCAAAGTACAAGCGTTGGATGTAACTAGGATTAATGCTCAGATCGGAGGAGATAGTATGAAAAATGTGGTCACCACGTACCTTGTGTACCAAGTATATTATATATATAGTAATATTACTGGATGATAGTGAAAAATAGGATGCTTATTCTTAGTTAAACATTTTTACTATACTATTATAAAATTGAAAATTGGTTGTGTACATAGGAGTGTTTTACTGGTGGTAGAAATTTGATGACACAGATTTGTCACAAAATTCGGCCATCATGGAGGATTGGCTAGAGAGGCGACACGGAAGCCTCTCGTACCGACTGACGCAGGTGATCTCCGGGACGAGGTGTTTCGGGGACCACCTGCATCGGATCAGGAAGGAGCCAACGCCTGAGTGTCATCACTGCGACGCGAGCGAGGACTCAGGGCTGCACACGCTGGCGGACTGCCCGGCGTGGAAGGCGCCGAGGCGTGACCTCGTGGCAGCCATCGGGGTGGGAGTCCTCTCGCTCGACGGCATGATTGCGGCAATGTTGCGGAGCGCCCGGGAGAGATTTAGGCCACCTGTCACCCCAGCAGAAGCAGGCCGGGACGGTGGGGCGACTAGCGCCCCTCCTCCAAACCGGGGCAAGACGGGGCACCGTGGTTCCCAAACCGGAGGGGGCCATCTCGGAGATGGCCAAGGGTCAGTCGAGGTGCGAGGGATATGGTCTATGGGCTACTTTACACCCCGGCGTGTGAAGGCCCGAGACGGCGTGCGGTTTTAGTCGGTTCAAGCCCGACATAACCGCCCCCGCTGGCCGGCGGGGGGGTATCCGAAGGGATTTCCGCACGAAAAAAAAAGGGTACCACCGTGCACGATTGCGAAAAACCCTCCATAGTAATCCAATTTCGGTTTGATTGCGTTCAGGGGTCAGCAAGTGCACAGCCGGACAGCCGGTGCTGCGACGACAATCCTCTTCTGATGAGGCCGTCAAGCTGAGTGCCACCATTGTTAACATGTAAATATGTTAAAGAGGGTCACCATTACATACACGTACCATGGTACCATGGTGACCCTCTTTCCTGAGACTTTACCTTCAGCTTACCATCAGGCGAGGTGAAGTCAAAGTGACGTGTCCTAAACATAAAAAAAAAATTGGGTTATGTTAAATGAACGATTCTGAGCACAACAATTTTTTTTTAATCCTTGGCTGGTTATCTGTTTGTTCCCCTGATTTTGATGCGGGTTTTTTTATTAGAAAGGTCTTGGTCAGATTTAGAATCTGCCGTATGTTTGATTGCAATTGGTTAAGTTCAAGCGAAGATATGACCAAAAAACGGTAACCTACCTCTGAGCGGGTGGATTCGCGGGCTTCATTGATAAAAAAACTAATCTCTCGAACAGTCAGGGGTAAATTTAGTAAGTGAAAATTGAAGTAAAACCCTTTTTCCTGTGAATTGAATTCAGAAAAAGTTAATAGAGAGGACGAGAAGTAAATCCGCAGCAGTATCAATTTTATCTAAATTATCTGCCAACTGAGCAAGCCGAAACTCTTTATTAATTAAATTTTCCGTACCAACGAAAGAGGCAATCTACCGGCATTATTATGAATTACAGACTCCATTCGTTCCCTAGCTATTACTTCTGTTGATCCTTCAACCTAAAATGAATGCTGGAGTTCAGTAGTGTAAAGTTTAGCGCAATTTTTCATTTAAGAGTCCGAAAATTGAGTACCATTATTTTATTCTCTCAGAATAGAAGCAGAGACGCGAAACGATAGAAGATAGGGATAGAAGAAATTGGTAATGATTATTCTAGGGCAAACAAGCATTATTTTTTATTATTTTTTTTTTATTATCCTTTTTTAGATATAACTCATAATAACTGTTTAATTGACATGATTGCATTATAATTACTTACTTGACATTAATTTACATTTAAATTTGACATTATGCACCATTGTGACAAATTAATTTATTACTATTTTAAAACTTTTCTTGTGACGTTTGTGTATTTTATGTTGTTTGTTTTTTTTTGTGCCGGCCCGATTTGAGCCTTGAACTCGATCAAAATTGAGCATGCAGTGGCTGCCTTAAAAGGTTAAACAACCAAATAGATCGATCTTTTGTGTAATTATAGCATAGTATTGTTGTATTAACCAATGGCTGTCCTAATCAATAAATAAATAAATAAATTATGGGACATTTTAATTTGGTAGTGTGTACTGTAGTATCATTAAAAACAGGATTGTATTTGAAAAAGGTGTTGACAGATAGACGGACAGACAGAGAGGCAGACAGACAAATGGACAGCCCAGTTATCCTTGGTACGGAACCCTAAGATATTTATGTTTAGTTATGCTCGTATATATTCTTCATACAACCTTCAGTAAAGTTTAGACCGAGCTTGTACAAGCGTACCACCCGTTTCTTTTACGCTTGACCAATGCAGATGCTGTAAATGCAATTTATTATTTATGTGGTAGAGCTTGTACTTGAATATTTGAATAGGGTTTTAAAGTGCAGACCGAACGAGTTGCGGTGAAGTAAGTTATTCTATAACACCAATAAATCGATTTAATTATTTTTTTCGCAATCGTGCACGGTAGTACCTTTTTTTTTTTTTTTTTATCGTGCGGCGAAATCGAAATCCCTTCGGATACCCCCCCGCCGGCCAGCGGGGGCGGTTATGTCGGGCTTGCACCGACTAAAACCGCACGCAGTCTCGGGTCTTCAGACGCCGGGGTGCAAGGTTACCCATAGAGCACATCCCTCGCACCCCGGCTGACCCTGGGCCATCTCACAACTAACAGCATCCTGTCTCCTCTGAAAGCAGAGGAGTACGGAGAGCGATGTGTTCCGCCACGTTGGGTATTGGCCGACGATCAATGCCAACCCTATGAAGGGGTGAAGGGGAAGCCATTGACCGCCGTCCAGGGTGTACCGGCCGCTCCGATTCCGTTCCCCCCGGACTGCAGCGGGATCGGAATCGGAGCGACACTCGAGGAGGTTACCCAACACACACCCCTGCACGGTAGTACCTACCCGGCCGAATTTTGTGACAAATTTGTGTCATCAAATTTCTACCACCAGTTTTTTTTTCTTTTTTTTTATTTAATTTAAAAATTATCTTTAGCATATAGTCGAAGTTAGTATTATATATTTCTAACATAACCATAGTCGCTCTTTAAGTGTCATTGCAGACCGACAGAGTAGTGGTGAAGTTAAAGACTCAGATTCATAAATTTTCAAGCTGCATGATAAAGAGGCTCCTCGTAGTTGTAACGAATAGCAATAGTCAATGGCGCTGGCTCGACTGGTGCTTGAATCACGACTATTTCTAACTCATATTTTTCTTCTTCTTCAGTAATCAAAGTTAAAGTAATTAGATCTGAGTCCATGTCTAGAGTACCAACAATAAATGCACAGTCCCCTATAATAGTTTTCAACACTGGGAGTCGAGTACTGACGCATTCATAGACGCTTGGAGGCAATCCGAATCGCACAGCGATGCATTATACTAGTCCATTAGTCTGCACTAACCGTAAGCATGCTTAAATAAATTCTAACTCTCACGGTCACGTAAGAAAGTATAGACTGACCAGAGCATGTGTTGAATATGTGTAGAATCGCATAGAGCGTCAGAGCTTCTTTTCCTCAGACCGCGGCTTCTAGTAACGAAGTCTTTTTCTACATATTACATAACAATACACATATGTGGTCAACGACAGAAGTCGCTTAACAAATTCAAATCTGTTGATCACCTAACGCTTTCATAACACAATAAATAAAATATAAATAAAACATAAAGAATATTTATTTTATCGTCTGGGAATTATAAAACTACTTAAACATCCACTATTGGTTCATGTAACCCCAAACTTAACGATAATTTACAAATTTTACCCAAAACTTTTGGGAAAGCCAAACTTTTTATGAGTTATTTGTATGCTTTCAACACTTTTCAAATTATGAATAATGTTATCAAAAGTATTTACTGTCCCCATGTGGTACTACATTATGAGGGTTTTATGTGATGGAAAAATTTAATATCGAATATTTTTCTTCCTTTTCTTTCAAAAATGTGGAGGGATGCGATAAAAGTAAATTGAAACCTTAGATTTTCTTCAGTAACTGATGATGATAATATGAGAAAGCTACTACGGGTGCATTGTTATTTTATAATAGCTTATGTTGATCACAACTTCATGGTCTTTTCATGGTTTCACTTCTTATTTAAGTGGGCAGAAAGCAACCGTCAAGGTGGGAACCATCATTTTAGGATCGTCAGTATCTGAAAAAGTGGCCCGTTTCTTCTGGACTTCCCCTAATTTCTTACCACCACGCGCGCTGCCAATTGATGAACTGAATATAAAATAAATCCTCAATCTGATTGACATACATAAGCATACTTCATCATCTCATAAATTTATTGCGTCAACTTTCTTTCTTTCAACCACCCTCTTTACGTGTTTGAACCATCTAAGCATCTCTTTCTTCAATCTTGGTCACTTCTACATCATTCTGTAAAGATATACCTACTAGTATATCTTTATGATAATTAGTTTGATTTGTGAAACAATGCACAACGCCAATTATACTAATCAGGTTTAGTGATTGCTATATAAATCAACCGTAATGAACTTCAAGCGATGTTGTCATATGGATAACACGTCAGTGCATTGTCATCACAAACAAGACATTGATAATCTAGGGCTGTCACTTGTAACATTTAATCTGAATAAAATATTCAATTGTGACTGTACATCGGTGTTGTATAATTTATTGTTAAAGTAATTATATAATAATATGATTATTTAACTGCTATTTTGTATTTTGCAGCCTTTTTCTCCCCCAAATACATACATAAGGCTGACGTATCTCTGGTTGGTAACTTTATAAACATATATATCACATATTTGTGTGCAAGAAAAGTCTACCTAATGCATTTAATATCACATCATCAGTAGCTGATTAAACACACTAGTAAAATGGAGAAATAGGATATGATAAACTTTAATATATATTATATGAGAGACACAAAGAATCTACATTATAGTTTTCTATAATAAACCAATCAAGAAACATGAAGCAAAATATAACAGAACTATATAAAAACAATGCATAAGTAATAAGTTTATAGTTGCTATGATCCACTGCATTACCATGTTTCATATGAAATTGACTCTTACAGCGAATCGATTCCATTGTGTTTTACGTCGTTCTACTTTGAAAATATTAGCTAATATTTCATATTACACAACACATTTATCACACCAATTATATGCATTTTACACAACTAAACTTTGTATCACGTAGCAGCCCTGGCTCTATCGTGTCTAGGTGACATTTGGCGCCGTTCCATCTCTGCCGCTCTATTTGTATCAGGTATTTCACAATTCGTTTATTTTGTTTACAGTTATCAGATCCTTTGTTTTTTTTATCTCACCGTCATTCGACAAATTGCTTTTATTTGTAACGCTTAAAAAAGCTGTACCCGCGACTTCGTCCGCTGATTTTTAGTGTCTTAGTTCTTTTGCGCGGAACCCTAATTTTTTTCTTAATTAAAAGTAGCCTATGTCACGTATTACCGATCTGCCAGTGAAAGGCACAGCCTTTCCAGAGATGGCCTCTTTCAAACAGACAGAAAGACTGACAATAATAAAAAAAATGTATTTTGGTTATAAGTATCGTGTGTACATTCATGCGCAATCATTAAAAATCTGTTATTTTAATATTACAAACAGATACTTCAATTTTATTTACTTGTATAGATACTTGTAACTACGTTATATTTCAGTTTTATAAAATACGTTGCTTTAAGCGTAATTTTGTTAAGGAATGCTAAAAATATTGGTAAAATGAGGAAATTCACCTAGTATTCACCAACGTGAACACATTGCTAAAGTTCGGCCGTTCAGAGAATGCGTTCCTGATACCTATCAGTTAGTCACAACTAGTGATGGGCACAACATAACACTGAGTTCGTTACCGCTCCTCCAAAATGAACCGCCGCGTTATTTTTAAGATTATTTTCGTTTTAAATTGGCGGATTCATTTAAAATGTATATTTTAGTTATTTAAGTGGAAACCAAAAAAAGGTAATATTAATACAATAAAATTGTTTTATTTATTCTTTGTTACAAAGTAACAATCTGTATTTCTATGCAATAAAGTACATTAAATTGAATGTGCGTACAGAATATTAATCAGACTCCGATTCGCTTGAGGAGGTGGTGTCTTCATCATCATCTTCGCCTACATGTATAATTATATTATTATCAATAACAGAATCAATGCTGATATCTCGGTCAAAATGTTCCACAATCAGGTTTTTAGTCTTCTCAACAACCTTTGCCCAGTCATCTCTTGTGACTTACCCGTAGGCTTCTTTTAATAGGGTCATCATCTTTTTCGTGCTGAATGGCGGGGAAGTATTGTGGCGGGCGGCGTAACCTTTTATTTGAGCCCAGATTAGCTCAATCGCGTTATATTGGCAATGATACGGTGGAATTCTTAGAACGCGATGACCGTACTCCAGAGCCAGTTCATCGATTTCGTATCGCACATTTGCCGCTTTATTTTCTTTAACTAATTTAATTAGCTCTGCTTTTAGCATCTGCATATTTGCGTCAATGCCTTTTGCTTGTAACCAAGCCACCATTTCTTCTTTTTATTAGCTTGGGTAGGTGGTTTCTGTATTTCAACCGAGTGATAGGAGGCATTATCCATGAATATTACAGAAGGCTCTGGTAGGCTGGGCAAAAGCACGTTCTGGAACCACTCTTTAAATGTAGTGGCATTCATTTCCTCGTGGTAGTCATTTGTGGTTTTTGATTGAAATGCCAGTAGCGCGTTCTCCACAAAGCCGTATTTTGCAGAACTTGCGTGGCATATTATCAGACGGGCCCCTTTACCCATTGGTACTTTCGACGTCGACGCTTGTGTATCATCCGTCCAAGAACGGGAAACAGTGTGATTGGCGTTTAGCCATGTCTCGTCAATGAACACGACATTATCCCAGTTATCAATTTTTTTTACTTCTCTCAAAAAACTTATCCGTTTTAAAATTATGTCGTATCGTTCTAATAAATTTTTTCTTTTGTCTCTTTTTTTATACGAAAAACCAATAATTTTTAAGATTTTGGTTAAAGCAGTTTTACCCCCGCTAAACAGTCAAGCTTCTCTTAACGATGCCAAAAGCTTCTTCCTGTTGATATATTCATTTCTGGAATAGTAACCATATATATGATTTCTGATTGCATCGACGTCAAAGGTGTCAATATCTGTCACGGGTTTAGTTCTACGTTTCTTCTTCGGAGTACGTAAAATATTATCTTCCGTGCCAGTAGAGCCGAACTTTTCTTTATTAATATTTGTTATCGTTCGTTTGCTAACTCCAAGCGCCTGAGAGACGCGTTCTTGTACTTGATCGACAGGTACCAGGGGTCCGCCATTTTGCCACTCCCGCTCAAAGTAATCTTGCAGCTTGATGATTAACTCACGGGCTCCACTTTCAGGAACGCATTCTCTGTACGGCCGTAGTATAACACAACGAACTCGCTTAGTTAAAGCGTAGAGGGCTTGACAAAAAGGTCCAAGTCGTTAGAAGTCTTTAAAGACTATGTAACTTTTACTTCAAGGAAGCCTATTCATATATTTAATGAAATTGAATAAGAAAGCTTACAGAAGATGTAGGACATGGCGGTCTTTTCAGTATAATGGAACTGCCCGACTGGGAAAGGACAACCTTACAGAAACCACAGTTGAATAGAACTGATTTGATAGAATGATGTATTTTTGGTTGTGAGTAGAATAGTCAAAGCTCTATGGGTATTTTGTCCTAGCTAATTTCTGTTGCTCTAACAGGAAGTATCGGAGGCGGGCTTACGTTTTGTGTGAATTATTAGCTGAAAAAAACTATGAGCTAGTGGGTGACTCTATTTAATCTCTCCTCACCTGTAATAAATAAATGGAGAGCTGCAAGGCCCCAAATCACCTTAAAAGCTCGTCAAACTATAAGGACTAGAGGATTTCTGGATATAACGAAAACGAGCATTCGTAAACATGAAATTACTTACTACAGAATTACTCAACAATATTCAACAAGTTAAACTAGAATCATACTGTACAGATTTTGAAGAACTATAATAAGATATTGGTTAGTCTCCATTGCAAGGATATTATTATAATAACTATGAACGCTATAGATAACTGTATTACGGAACTATGTAAAAAATACGTAATAATGTTAAATGGTGTAAAAAAAAATGTAACTAGTTTCGTTTTGAGTTATATGTAGATGGCGCCAACACTATATTAGTTTTTAAGTCTTGTCTCAATTGGCGCAATAGATTGAATAGTTTTATTATAGGTTGAACTTTTTTGTGTGCTGCAGTAAGCCAAAATAAACGCATTTTTCTTTCTTTCTTTCAAATTTTATAAATGAGACCCAGTTCAACTTAACATAAACTCTTTTGAACTGAGTAAAGACAAATTTAGAAGTTGGGCGAACGACTAGACGCGTCATAACTGATAAACATTCCTCAGAAAGAATCATTTTTACACAAACACTGTTATCATAATTCCAACGAAAATATAGTATTTTTATCTATTTACCTGTCTGTGTTTTTTTCATTATAATTCAAAAGCCATTGAACTGATTTCAACCAGGTGACTACTTCGTACTCCTATGAAAGTGGCTTGTCAGGTAAGACCGTTGAAACCACAGAATCGATGATAGTACTGTGGTGTCTGAACCTCATTTCACACCACGATGCGGTTACCTGGCCATTATGTGTCAGAGTTTAAATAAAACTATTGTATCAATTTAAAATTTGAATGAGGAACGATAAAAAACAATCGCTGGCTGGACGTTCGGGATCTGAACGGGCCTAGTGGAGCCGTTCCCATTGAAGCTGAGAAAAGTATCCTGGGAAGAACCCCGCTTTAAGCCCTATCCTTGGGCCGAGTCCGCGATATACGTCCCAGTTCGCTAATAAAAGTTAAAAGAACCGCGTAAAGTCCCTAATAATATAAGTAGGAAGTGCAAGTGGTATAAAAATAAATAACATATTATCCTATTTGATCGTTGTAATTTCATCACTTCATACACGCGTGGTACTCAACCCCCTGAGTACCACAGCTTTTGGTGGAGGCGCCGGTTTCCATAAAATTTGAAGGTGTGATCTGAACTTTGTAAGAGAGTCAAATCGTTTTGGACTTGAGCGCCGACGATGGTTGAAAGTTAGTTTTCAATCAGACTCTTCTTTATAGAGAGTTCTTTCTTTTTGATGTGGATTTGAAAATAATTTAGTAATGTGTAGGCGACATAAATAAGTTTATGTCATCTTTCTTTTTAGTTAGGTAGGTCTTAAAAGTACTGTGTTACTAAGTCCTTTCAGGGCAAACCTTAAAATGTATCGGCAAGTGATACCAATAACTTTTCTTTGATGAGGCTGATTGTGGTCAGGTTTCTTTTAACCTGGGTTTTTTGCCTGGCCAAGAATGAAGCAATTTTTCTTTGTTCGTGTTTTTCAGTATTTCTTACAGTTTAATTGCTATAATTTGAGATTCTACTATCGTTTACTAATTATTACAAAGATTGCTTCGTTATTCCCATTGTAAGGGACAATTCGCATAATTTTTTTTTTGTGTCCCAGATTTAGAATGCCTAGGGAATCAGGCTGTCACATAAATGACCATTAAGGGCGTAGCTGATGTGGTGTCTGAACCTCATTTCACACCACGATGCGGTTACCTGGCCATTATGTGTCAGAGTTTAAATAAAACTATTGTATCAATTTAAAATTTGAATGAGGAACGATAAAAAACAATCGCTGCCTGGACGTTCGGGATCTGAACGGGCCTAGTGGAGCCGTTCCGATTGAAGCTGAGAAAAGTATCCTGGGAAGAACCCCGCTTTAAGCCCTATCCTTGGGCCGAGTCCGCGATATACGTCCCAGTTCGCTAATAAAAGTTAAAAGAACCGCGTAAAGTCCCTAATAATATAAGTAGGAAGTGCAAGTGGTATAAAAATAAATAACATATTATCCTATTTGATCGTTGTAATTTCATCACTTCATACACGCGTGGTACTCAACCCCCTGAGTACCACAGTACTCACGTAGTGAAACTCTATTGGTATAGTTCAAAGGACACAGTAAAAGTGTTAGTAATAAAGTGTTTAGTGTGTGTTAAGTGTTAACCGAAGAAGTTACATTAAATATTGATATCTTACAAATAGAGGGCTCATTCGAGAACACTTAGGTGTTGATATAGTTTTGGACCACCTAAACGGCGCAATGTATTTGTGGCCAGGTCGTTGATGGCTCAATTTAACTAAACATGCCTAATAATGAAAAAAATATACACCTATCATCAATTGGTTAAAGGCAAAAACAGTGATTATTGTTCGTCAGAACTTTCATCATTATAATTCACCAGTGTAGGTTTTCGTCGTAACCGGTTTTCAGTGTTTCAGAACGACAAGTTTACTAGTTCCTTCGAAATAAATAGACGAACAATTCAGATTTATTAATGATTTTATTTTAATTACCGAATGACTATGTTCTGCGTGTCACTTTTTGAAATTATACAGGCAATCAATATACAACAAACCTACAAACTCTCTCAATCACAAACTTTCGCAATTATAACCTGCTGCAGTCGGCGACCGACCTCTAGCCGTTCACACTCCTATAATGCATGCACTTTAAACGTATTGCATTTGCAGTAGTAGGTAATTGACATTCGATATTTTAGTTTCATTTCTTCCTTATGTTAACATTTCGGATCCTATCCGAATAGGCATGGATTTTGTGCGATGGCCTCTAGCCTCTGTATGATTTCTACTCACGTGGTAGTACTTCGCAATAAAATTTATGATTCATATTTGCGTCCTAAAACATTCAAGGTTACAATATCAGCAAACACTCCAGAACCTATATTTTGCTGCGAAGCAAAACACTGTTTAGTAAGATCGACTTCAATAAGTGAGGCGTAGGCGCAAGCCGTATATCTCGCCATGCCAACATAAACACGGCGACACAATCCTTCGTACTCTTTTCACCACCGCCATTCGAGCTGTCCGTAAACTCAAAGAGGTATTGCTTGACTATTTCGAAGAAACTAGACGATATGATATGTTTGCAATGAAAACTGAATAGGCCTTTAGGACGTAACATGCGTCGTAACTCCGGCGTCAATTATTTTCCAAGCAAAGTGAGCTGTGCCACTGTACCTGATCTGCAGAATGCTTCAAACGGCACGAATACTTGATAGGTGGTAATCACCTGTTTGAACCCTTTGGCGCCGGTATACTCTACAAATAAATTTTCTCAAAGTGATTGATGAACTCTTCGTGACGTGATCATGACATAATTAGAATGCCTAATAGTTTTTTGTATAAATAATTAGCATTGAGATTCATGTTATGTTACCAGCCTATTGGGAACGTTACCAGTCGGTGATGATACGAAGAATTTAAGGACACACATACGTAAATTATATCCTTTTTACTTTAGTTTACTTTAGTTTTAGTTGATTTATACATAATTCACATTTGATTTGAATAAATAACTATGCACACAAATTGTAAAATAAAAAATTACTTGAAATATTTTGTGTTATTTTATGTATTCTGTAGAAAACTGAAAATTATTTGTTTTAATTTTTATAAAAGGTCTCTCAAGTGTCTGGCGCATTTAAGTACTTAGATTATACTAGCTGTTGCCCGCAACTTTGTCCGCATTAAATTCGGAATAGATTTAGGTATATTTACTTCTGTAGTTTTGAACCCAACATGTTTTAGGGTATCTATTTCATCGTTATATTTTCCATCATTTATCATGAAAAAATAGAGGATTCAAAGTAACTTCGAAATTAATTCTACCCGATTCCAATAACAATCTAATGATATTAATTATTAAAGGGTCAGTTTCTAATCGACTATCTTGTACACGTAGGTAATTCTGTAGTTTCGAAATTTCATATTTTACTACTCATCACCTTTTAGCTATAGCGTGATGATAATTCGAACGTTGACCATGTCCGAGTTCTATCGAACTGCACAATTTCGTGATGATCTCCTTATCACACCTATAACAGCGTGATGATATACAGCGCAGTTTATACCCATACCCTAGAAGAATGTTCATGAAAAAATTCATCTGAATCTGTTCAGCGGTATTCAAGTGATGCTCGGACATCGATAATAAAAAGCAAACAAATAAACAGACAAACAGATAAAAATTCTAAACATCATATTTTTGGCATAGGTATCGTTTCTAGAAGCACATGTAGCAATTATTTTTATGACAAAATATTCAAGGTACAGTTTTCACCTCATTACGATTTGTATAGATACATACCTGACTTTAAACTTGTTCATAAATTCGGTAACAATATCGACAGCGTGTTCGCTAACATTCGAAAAGTAATGATCAACAATGGAGGCTGGTACAATGGTACCAGCTACCTCACTGAAACTAAAATAAACAATACCCTACCTAATGTTTGACAGTTGACAGCACAATTCCTTTGTCTGCATTTGAAGATTTCTGCTCTCCGTCTTCAAACTTCATACGCTGGTCCATGTTTTACGATTTTGTCGTTTATCAATTATCCACAAAAAAGTTTTAGTTTAAGTTTAAGTTGAAAATAAAGACGATAAAATGAAAAAAGACAAAATTTAATTTATGCATTGTGTAGTTTATTATACACATTACTTTATTTACTTATAACTTTTTTACTTTACTATTTTTAAAGGCTTATTTTGACTTTTTTTCTCCTCTGTGTCTTTATTCAGCTAAAATTTTATGTTTTCCTTGTTTCAATAATGGATTATTGGCTCTTTAGTCTTTAGTCGTTTATCGCGAACAGATAGGCAGACGCGGCGGAGGACATTGTTTTATAATATGTAGTGATATTGCTTTGGCAAATTGGGTTCATTTTCAATTGTCAAATATTAAAAGGGGAATTAAATATTACCAATTGTCTTTTTAACATGCTTTTATTAGCTTGGTATGTATGTTTGTATGTAAAGGACTCTTTGAACTCGACTTTGGAGCTTTTAAAAAAGACTGATTGTTTTTTTTTTCTCATTTGTCGAGAACCGATGACAATAGAATAATTTACAAAGTTATATAGTTTTTTATATGATAACATTCTAATGTCACTGATGCCGCGTCGGATTCATATTTAAAATAAACCTCTTTTTTCACGTTTCAGTTTCCACAACGAATGAACCATGGAATAAACCATATCCAAACCATATTATTATTATTCCAAAAACATTAACGTCATGCTAAAACTATAGACTAAGTAATGACGATAACAATAACTAGCTTTTATAATTCTTATACTGTTATATGTATGTTCTCAAACTAACTAAAATTCGCAGTCAACTGTCAAAAATATGAAAACAATACACACCGCACACCTTGTCATTTAAAAATGTATGGATAATATTATTCGATACGTAGTGTGGACAATACTAAGCTCTAAAAACAGCCATAGATAAAAGAAGTCGTGCCATTACTCTAATTTCAATTCAGAGTGTGACTCCAGATGCTTTACGCCAATCATGTGGCATTTAGTTGTTGTAAATTCAGCAGCCTGCCAGTTGCGGTTGACTAAATTATTTTCGAGGTTTGACACGATGCCGGAAAGATGCGGGTAACGATTAGTAACACGGTGCTATTAGAGATAGAGTACGATAGAGTAGGTTCGATTCTCGCTCAGTGTAAATATGTGTATGCATGAATATATCTATTTGTATTGGTCTAGGTGTTTCTATGTATGATAGTAGGTACATAGCTACTATCATACATAGTACAATCATATCATATCTTATTTATCTACCAATCATATACTATAATATCATACATAGTACATACTAATATCAAATATTATATTTACCTATTATTATGCATATCACACATTTTCTTTCGTAATTACATAATTACGAAAGAAAATGTGTCAAAGTGTGTTTATCCGTCTTGCAATTACTTCACTTGGGATGTATTTCAAGCTCAAGAATTGACTTGGTTAGTTTTAACCAATAAACCAAATTTCAGAATAGTGACTTAGGTGTTTTATCAACCTAACAATATAAGCCAGTACAAACAGGAAGTACAGTAACTTGCGTACGACTTAACAAAGATCAGTTAATTAGACAAATATAAATTAAATTAGCGGCGATAGCCCAGTGGTGTACGTAACGGACTGCCGATACGAGGTCTCGAGTTCGATCCTCTGTCGCCCCGGGCACACCTCTGACTTTTCGTAGTTCTGTGTGTATTAAAAATGAGGATTATCGCTCGCTTAGTAATGTGCCCGGTAGATGACAATAGGCTCCGCCCTTATTACATTAGGACCTAAACAAAACTGGCGAATCATGGGCGTGTAATACACCTCTGCCTACCCCTTGGGGGATACAGGGGTGAAGTTATGTTATGTTTATAAATTACTTATTACCTTTTTACCAACAAACCAAATTTCAGAATAGTAAAATAAAATATCAACCTAACAGTTTAAGTACAGCACAAATAGGAAGCACATTGACTTGCGTATGACTTAACGAAGATAAGTTCATTAGACAAATATAATTTAGCCTTTACGTGAAAACTAGCCAAGTCAAATCTTAAGCTTGAATTATATCCTAAGGGAAATACTTGCATTTTGTAAATAATTGGCTGTTAAAATTTAAGAATTTATACTACCTATTAAGTAGAAAATATTGTGTGTGTCAAGAAACAAAAATTGTTATAACAATTTATTTTAAAATTTGCAACTAAAATTGTAGGATTTTCTACACAGAACTTGGCACCCATATAGATCTCAATTCTTTTGTCGGCGCAGTCGACCACAACGCATATTCTTAATATTGAATGATGCTATTATTTCACACTTATGTTTTCGATAAGATATTAACTACACATTGAAATAAAACTATTTTGACGCATTCTATTGCGATTTATTTAGTGTTATTTTATTATTTACTCTAATCACGGCGTTTCGGTTACTTTCCAGCAGGCATAGTCACAGGCCCTTCGGAGCCTATTAAGGGAGACTAACTCCATTATTTGGTTTAATTTTTTATTGTACCGAAGCACCTGCTATTTTTGCAGGTGGGATTAGCTGTAACCCTCCCCGGGTTGGGCTTGTTGGGGTTGTGAATATAGGGTCACAACAGAAAAATATTATCTAACCGTTGTTTATGATCTATGGTGCCGTACTTTTAACAATATAATTAATTTTCAGGATCAGAACCATTACATGTATGATATTACATTGCATGGATACACCATGGATACACAAACAAAAAATGTGCCATATTATAACTGACAATTTCAGCCTCAAAAGGAGCAAAAGAAAAACAAATATGACAAGACAAGCGTGTCGTCTCTAAAGACATTAAGCGAATACACAATAGGTGTTTTTCTACCTATGGCGACGAAGTGGTAACAAGATATGTCCGAAATTTGATGTCTGACGTTACATTAACCCATCGTGAGATTTTCGAAGGCTATCGATATTTTTTGGGGCATCGTTGATTTTGAATTTTGAAATCTTTTACTTTAGTTTTCTTTCTTTTACTTCACAATTCTATTCAACAGACTATGAGAATCATCGTGTGGAAATCCCCACGGATACCCTCCTCCGCCTTCCAGTGGGGGGTTATGTCGGACTCGAATCGACTTAAACCGCACGACGTCTCGGGTCTCATGTACCGGATGTGAGGTGCAAAATAAGGCAATTCCTTGCAACCCAGTTGCCTCTGAGCCATCTACGGGTTTGAGATGACCCTCTCGAGTGTGGGAACCACGTTGTCCCCATCTCGCCCCAGAGAGGAGGAGTTCGCATCGCACCACTGGCTTGCTTCTGGTGTGGTGACAAGTGGCCTCATCTATCACCCCCAGGCTTGCGCTCATAGGGGACGGAGGTCAAAGACTGACCTCCGGCGTCTGAGTCACCTGCTCCGCTTGACGTGCATGTTGCGGGCTCGGCGGCGGGCCGGTAGAGTTCTAAATCTCTCTCGAGCCCGCTCCGCCGACTCCTTCTCGAGCATGACTTGCTTGAAGAAGGAGGCGGCGGCGGCAGCCCAAGCGCTCGCACTTCGCACTATGGCCGCAATCATGGTGCCGAGTGAGATAAAATAATAATATTTTGCATAATAATCACTGTGTGTAATTTTTGTAAAACAATTTATTTTTGTGCCCAGAATATGAAGTAGCAGATAACAAAATCTAAAATAAATAAGTACCTAGACTATAAGTATTAGTATTTTCTTTTTGAGTAGCAATTTCATACACCGTTGCTACTTTTTACCTGTCAAAGCCAGCGTGTCTCAAGTTTCATCACAGACAATCGTTCTAACTTGTTGCTATAATGTGCGCAGAAAAACTTCCGGCCTGTATACTGTGATGTACATACTTGTAAGTCTGGCGTTCACGGGCTCTTTCTGCGACGGGATGTTACTTAAGTTGTATTTTTGAAGACAAATACTTACCTTTCACCAAAAGCTAAGAAAAAGCAGCTAGCGACGTAAATGCTATCAAATTTGGTTAGGCGAAAATTTAATGTAGATTGCAAAAAACAATTAGAGAAAGACTAGATACTTATCATAGCTATAGGTGGCCAAACGGCAGTCGCCCTCATAAAAGCCATATAAGTCAAATTAAGGGAAGGAGAGGTCAGAGAGTAGGCAGACCCTGAGCTCCGAGGTGAAAGTTTCCGATGCAATCGGGAAAAACGCTAAGATGATTATTAATAAAATTAATAAAAAAATGATGATGATGCTTTATCACAGGCAAAACTAATATGAAGAATGTCTTTCAATTAAATTGTTGCCGACCTATATGGTATGGCCCGCATTTTAGTAAAGCATTCGACTGCGACCTCAGAGGCTGTTTATATTATACTAGCCGACCCGGCAAACTTAAGGCAGAACGAAGTTTACCGAATCAAGTAATGTTGGTTATATCAAGGATATCACTAATACTAGCAAGCCACGGTCTTCTCCAGTCGAGCTTCTCAAATCATGCGATAGTCCAATAACTGCAGCGAATCAGGTCTGCTCCTTCTTTACCAACGTGGGCGGAAATTTGGCTGCTGGGATAGTAAATGATACAAATAGAGCTACATCTGACCGTGATACTATTACCAACGTCGATAAAAACTCTCTTTGGCGACCCGTAAATTCCCTCGTTATAGAGCACATCGATGAAAATGATGTCCATACTATCATACAGCAACTCAATAATGATTCTGCCGTTGGCTGGGATGGTATATCACCCATGCTACTCAAGATGTGTAGTCATGTTCTAGTCCCTCTCTTGACTTATATTTTTAACCTCTGTATCCAGGAAGGCATTTTCCCCGACTCTCTTAAAAAGGCTGTAGTTCACCCCGTTCACAAGGGTGGGAGCAGAGACTGTGTCAACAATTATCGGCCAATTTCCGTATTGTCATCGCTTTCAAAAATTCTGGAAAAGATATTAAGTAAAAATCTTAAGAGTTTCCTACATAATTTCCACATACTAGCTGATAACCAGTATGGATTCAGAAACGGCGTCTCCACGGAAGATGCCTTATTAGATCTGACGCAAACTGCTGCTAGGACTCTTGACAACAGGACTAGATGCCTCGGTATATTCCTGGACTTATCCAAGGCTTTCGACACAGTCTCTGTTCCCAAACTTATAGTAAAATTGGAGTCCATTGGTGTAAGGGGGATAGCATTGGAGATCTTTAAAGATTATCTGAGAAATCGTTCTCAACGGGTGAAGATAGCTGGCACGATCAGTGGTGAGCAAATTGTAACACACGGAGTACCACAGGGTAGTATTTTAGGACCTACACTCTTTCTGATCTACATAAATGATCTCTGCAAAATGACCATCCCTGGATGTAAGATCTATTCTTATGCCGATGACACCGCAATACTTGTTAGTGGTAGCACCTGGCAATCTGTTAAGGAAAGGTCTGAATTCGCTCTATCCACAGTCGTAAATTGGCTTAACAACAATTCGCTATCACTGAACTTGGATAAAACTTCCTTCGTGCCCTTTGCTATCAGCCGAGTCACCGAGCCTCCAAACACCTTTACTATTATTGCCCATTCCTGTAAAAATTTAGTCTCTCCGTGTTCATGTATTCCATTAACCAGAACAAACTGTGTTAAATATCTAGGAATTCACATAGATAGTGGTCTAAAATGGAGGGATCAGATTAACACCCTGACTCAGAGAATGGTACGCCTTATCCACATCTTCAAGACTCTCAGAGAATCTGCAAGCTTTGAAACAATAAAATTAGTTTACCTCTCACTATGTCAGTCGATAGTTGGCTATGGTATCACTGTTTGGGGTGGTGCGGTTAAGACACATTTTCTGAGGGCGGAAAGAGCGCAGCGTGCTGTGTTGAAAACCATGGTCAATAAACCTTACCTATACCCTATAATAACACTCTACGGTGACTGTAAGGTTCTCACGGTACGACAATTGTACATCTTAAGATCAGTCATCAAGGTTCATGGATTCATCCCCCTCTCTAACCCCATGAAACGTGTTGATATCATAAGAGGAGTTAAACATAAAACTACTTTCGCTGAACATCAAAATTTTGTGTTAAGCACACACATATATAAAAAATTACATAAAGATCTTGATATCCTGGATCTCAACAACTTTACACTTAAAACTAAAATTACAGAATGGCTATTACTTCAGGACTATAAGTCTACAGAATCTCTACTCACCTTTATTAAATAACCCCATTCACGCGCATACAATCACCAATATAGCTGGGCACATGCGCACCACGCCCACACACACACACACACACACACACACACACACACACGCTCTTACTCACTTGTACACATCCTCCTTTACACACATAAACACAACCTCACCGTCTTTTTCACTCATACACATTTATTAAAATATTTATATATATATTTATATATATTTTATTTTATTTTTTTCAACCTTATTCTTCATAAATAATGTCCGAACCACAAATCGAGCTACCAGTGCGATTTATCTCTGTCTACTTGTTGTACATAATTAAAAGCACTATTAGGACGAACACTGTTTCCTAAGATACAGGCTCTGAGCCTAGTTTAGGTAACAGGGTTTACAATTCCTGTACTGTTTCATCCTACTTAAACATTTTTACATTTGTGTCCAAAATTAAATTGTATTGTATTAAATTGTATTGTATGTTGTATGTATAATTCTGATAATAAAAATTTATCTATCTAATTATCTATCTATTACCTTATCAGCTGAATTTATTTTGTGAATGTCTCTTTGCATACCGGCATTAAAGACCTTTTGAAAGAGATTAGAGGCATTTAAGAGTTCTGGTCGGGTCGAATTTGACATAATCAACCCCAACCAAACAAAAAGAAAACCACAAAAAGGCACAGTAGGTATAGGCGGAGACAAATCTAACAATTAAAGATCATGAAAATTGGTCAACCCGTTCCTAAGTATATCCTGGCCATCACTAACACGACTTTGTTATATATATATGTGGAGACGCCAGTACGTACCTCGTATGAGAAGCCGGTCACCTCCAGTTTTGCGTAGCGAAAGTACAGCACTTATCGCACTAAATGGGTCACAATGCACTTCAGGGATTGTATTAATGTCTTGTATCACGTAAAGTATTTTTGGTAATCGCTTGTACCGATATATAGCGAATTTTCGCTGCGTACGATGGCGGCTTCGATGGGAGACTGGCGTGCCGCGTGTGGGGTGGTAGGGAAACGGAAAAAGGGAACAGTGTTGCCATATGTATATGGTGCGTTTAGTTACGGAGAATGCGTGTGAGTTTTATGTTTTGAATTTTAGTGAAAAATGAGTTGTGTAAATATATTAACAATAATGGCGCAGCCAACTTCGGGGGGCTTAGAGGTTTCCTCTATATTGCGGTAATTAATTGATCTTAAATTTAAGCAGTAAATTATGACCTAAGAAAAGAGTATAAATTACTTTAAATGGGATGCAATTATTGTGTTGGTAACGGGCAGAGCCGAGTTACGGGGCGTACATAATCCCCGGACGGGGTCTTAACTTTGACTACGCGGATTATGTTATCCTTGCCCGGAAACACCTCTGTGACAACAGCAAGAGTCCAAAACATGGGATGCGAATTATCATCTTTGATTATGACTACTGTTCCCACCCTCACAGGTTTAGAAGGTGAGTTCCATTTCTCTCGTTGCTGGAGTGAAGTAAGATACTCCATACTCCAGCGTTTCCAATAACTTTGAATTATTTTATTCAAGAGTTGATATCGGGTGAGACTATTGTCTGAAAGAGTCGGATCAATAGTTTCAGCGGGTAAATATTTTAAATGAGTTACATTTAAAAAATGACTAGGCGTCAATGCGGACGGATCAGAAGGATCCGACGAAAGAACACAAATGGGACGGCTGTTCAACAGGCCTTCAATTTGTACTAAAACAGTATTAAATTCTTCATAAGTGAGTATTTGAGTTCCGATAGCTTTGAATAAATGATTTTTAACAGACCTGACATTAGTCTCACTCAAACCATTGAAATGAGGACCATAAGGTGGACTATGAAGAAATTGAATTTTATATTGAATGAGGTAATGAATCAGATCGTTTTTATAATTAGCGGACTGTATAAGAGAGTAAATTTCATTTAATTTGCGTTTAGCACCTATGAAGTTAGTACCTCCATCGCTGTAGAGGATTGAGACAGGACCCCTGCGTGAAATAAACCGTTTGAAGGCAGCGAGAAATAAATCCGTACTTAGATCAGAGACTAATTCTAAGTGAAGCGCTTTAGTTGTGAGACAAACAAATAAGCAAATGTAAGCCTTATGGCTTTTCACTCCGCGATGGCGTATATGAGTTATATAAAAGGGACCTGCGTAATCTACAGCAGTGTGTACGAAAGATTTTACTTGAGAAACTCTGATGGCGGGGAGATCGCCCATAGGCGGACTCGTAGCGCGAGGCTTAAGTTTAAAACATGAGTTACACTTATGTACTCTCTGACGAATTAGATTTCTAGCAGAGAGAATCCAATATTTTTGACGCGTTAGTGACAACACCAAACCGGGGCCGGTGTGTAAATTGGAAGTATGATAATGGTCAACTAAAAGTGAAACTATACGACCTTTAGATGATAACAATATTGGATGTTTTTTATTGAAATCTAATTGAGAATGTGTAAGCCTCCCGCCTACCCTGAGTAGACCTAGTCTATCAAGAAAAGGGTTGAGTTTTAAAATGGCTTGAGTCGGACATAATTTATTATTCTTAAGTGCGTTTATTTCCTGGGAAAAGTACTTAGATTGTACATAGCGAAGTGCGTAATATTCTGCGTATTCTAAATCCTCTGTAGTTAAAGAGTTATGCGTTTTGAGTATTTTTGAGAAGCGGAGTACATACACCAGAGAACGAATAAATTTAGTCCATGTGGAGCAGCGTTCTGCGAGATCATGTATGGGATGGGGTGAGTCCATCGTAGCTATAGAACGTACATGGAGAGAAGTGGTTTTCGCTTCCTGTAACTCCGAATTCTCATTGTGATTAATTTTAAAGTTTTTTACAGGCCAGGTATTTATAGGAGTGGACAACCACTGCGGACCATGAAACCAAAGAGAGTTATTAATTAATCCTTTTGGAGTTACAGGACGTGATACGATATCAGCGGGGTTTTCTACACCACGAACGTGATACCAATGAGAAGCAGATAAATATTCATTTATCTGCGCGATGCGATTAGCTACGAAGGTATGAAATTTATGTGCGGGAGAGTGAATCCAGGTAAGAGTTACCGTGGAATCAGAGAATGCGTATGTTTGATTTATATTACAGCGTTTAATAAAAACAGAGCGTACTGAGTCAATTAACTTTGCGAGTAGAACAGCAGCGCATAGTTCT
Organism: Cybosia mesomella; assembly: GCA_946251805.1. Classification (NCBI taxonomy): domain Eukaryota; kingdom Metazoa; phylum Arthropoda; class Insecta; order Lepidoptera; family Erebidae; genus Cybosia; species Cybosia mesomella. The sequence goes on along the minus strand of OX276405.1, from coordinate 20,486,730 downwards.
AAGCGAGCGAGAGTTTTATTAGGATTCGAAACCTTAGATTTTGCAGTGAGTAATTTTACAGAGTGAGCTGTTGCGTTTTCAGCTGTTTCAATTCGAACATAGATGGCAGCTCCATAACATTGTTGGCTGGCATCCGCGAATCCTATCAATGTTATTCTATTAGAAGAGGTTATTCCGATGTGACGTGGAATTTTTATTTCTGACAAACGCTGCAACTCCTTATGGAATTGATTCCATTTGGAAAGAATACAGTCAGGTACCTCATCATCCCAATCGAGCTGTAATTTCCAGCAGTCTTGAATGAGTAGCTTCATATAAGCGATGACTGGACTAATGAGACCTAACGGGTCGAATAATCGGGCCGTTACAGAAAGAAGCGAGCGTTTGGTACAATTTGTTGGACAATCAATATTTAAATTGAACTGAAAATTATCATCGGTAGGCTGCCATTGCATACCTACGATTTTTGTATCTGCGTTAGGGTCATCATCGAATTTAACCGCGAGAGAACTTTTATAGGCGGATTGAATGCGCGACAATAGTTGTCTATCATTTGAAATCCATTTAACTAAATTAAAACCTCCAGACTGAAACATAGCGACCATTTCTTTGTAGGTATTTTCAGCTGTAGTTATCTCATCTACGGAACTAACATAGTCATCGACATACATATGATGTTCAGCTTCATAAGCGGCGAGTGGGTATGACTCGCGACTGTCGGCGGCGAGTTGACGCACGACACGCATAGCGAGGTAAGGTGAGCTAGACACGCCAAAACATACTGTACTAAATTGATAGGTATCAATAGGCGACTGGGAATCGAACCTAAACAAAATGCGTTGATATGAGTGGTGATCTTGAGTAAGTTTTACTTGAAAATACATTTTTTCAATGTCTGCTGTTATCGCGATTGAGAACATACGGAGATTAAGGAGTAAGTGAAAAATATTATTTTGTAGAACTGGGCCTACGTAAAGTAGGTCATTAAGTGATTTGCCTGATGTGGTTTTACTTCCAGCATCCAGAACTACGCGCGTCTTCGTCGTTTCTTTTTCAGGACGATAGACTGCGCGATGCGGCATGTAATAAACTTGCGTATCTTGAAAGTTGTTTGAAACTTTAGAAAGAAATCCTTGATCAATGTATGTTTGAATATCGGTGTCGGTGCGTAAGTCAGATGAATTGAGTTTGTTTTCTAAGCTTAAGAAGCGGCGCTTAGCTACTGAGTAAGAGTGTCCCAATTCGGTGGGTGAGTGCTTGAAAGGAAGAGCAACCGTGTATCTACCGGTGTCATCGCGTGAGTAAGTAGATTGAAATATTTTTTCACATATTTCATCATCTGGACCAGAGTGAGTTTTATCTGGGACGTTTTCTATTTCCCAAAAGCGTTGCGTTAATTGATCAAGTGAGAGAGTGTGAGTTTGACAAAAAAAAGTCTTATTATTAGAGTTGAGTGAGCGAGTAGCGTGTGTGAGTGACGCGGTCTCTTCCTGGCTGTGAGGAAGAGCCTTAGTGGTTCGCGAGGGTAACATACATAGGGCCTTGCCCATAGCGACATATCCGAGAGTAGTTTGTATACCTACTACCGAAGAGTGTGGCGAATTCACTTTGTGTGATCTGAGTAAAAGCGGGAATAACTCGCTGCCTATCAAACAATCAATTTCACCAGGCGCGTAGTAATGGTCATCAGCCATAGGTAAACTTTGCAAATGAGTTAAATGTGTATTATCAATTTCAACATTAGGTAAAAAGTCTGTTATTGTATCTATAACGCGAGCACTGACTGAATAGCCACAACGAGAATCGAACCGAGAATACATTTTGAATTGCGTAATTCCGAGGGAATGATTTTTAAGTTGGCCTATACCTGTGATAACAGAAGGCGCGTGAGTTATTTTTAAATTTAAGCGTTCACAACAGGCCTTAGTAACGAAGTTACTCATTGAACCTGTGTCCAAAAATAAACGCATTCGATTCGGTTTATTATGTTTATTATACACAATAACAGACGCAGTCGGTAACAATACTGTAGTATTATTAGTCGAAATACGCGCGGGAACGGTGACTGACAACGCAAAGTTACTATTATCATTATTTGAATTTACGCGCGCAGCGGAAGGCGGCGCCGGCGGCGAGTGTGATAACGTTGAGTCTGCGAGCGACCGCGAGTGAGACGAACAGCTGGCACCGGGCGCGGGCGGCTCGATGTTGTTGCATTTACTGCACTCAGATGAGCGCGGCCAACGAGATATATTTGTATTTGTATTATTGTTACTTTCGTAATGCAATAATGAGTGATGTTTACGATTGCATGTAGAACACCTTTTTGATGATTTACACATGTTTACATGATGAAACCCTAGGCAATTTACGCAGTAGGCATGTTGACGAACAGTGTCATTACGGGACTTAACATTTTGCTTTAAAAAAATGTCGCACTTGAACAACGGATGAGCGTGACCATTACAAACTTTGCAAATTTGAGAACTAATGTCAGAACCGTTCGTCTGAGTGTAAAATGTTTTAGGTTTATTTACTTGCGATATAGGTTTACTTGGAGTACGAGTATTATTATTAGATTGTGAGCGGGAAGGTGCGTGTACAAGTTGAAGTTTACTTTGTTCAGAGAGGAATTGTTTGAGATCTTTAAATGTTGGAATGCTTATGTGTCTATGAGACTGTTCGAAGAGATCTAGCATAGACTTATCCAGCTTATTTAAAGCAATATAAGTTATAATGAAATCTGACAAGTTATCTAACTTCAAGCGTTGTAACGCAGCCTCGGCAGAACAAAAATTTTCAATGAGGTTCTCAGGTGATTGTCCTGGTTTCTGCTTTAACATCTGTTCTAGATAACCAGATGCTTGTACCCTGATATCATGGTATTTATCGAGAAGAGCTTGCCATATGATATCATAATTTTGTGCGATGGCAGAAATTCCAGAACAAACATTGAGTGCTGTGCCTGAGAGGCAGCCGACTAAATACTGTACTTTTTCGGCTTTAGTGAGGCGAGTATTTGTGTGTATAACACTACAATAATTTTCATAAAATAATGGCCATTTACTGGGAGTACCATCGAAACCTGTGAGTTTGAGAGGGGGCAACTGAACATTAATATTGTCATTTTTCTTATTTTGCTCAAGTTCTTGTCGCAGAGATGCTTCCGTCTGCTTTATGTAACAATATAATTCATCGAAGGTATTGAGAGTACTAAAACTTGGTTGTACCAGTGGTTTTTGTTTTAATTTCTCGATACACAGTCTATCGACGGTTTCAATGTAATCCGATCGAGTTTTGTCAATGGATTGAACCCTAGCGAGGAACTGCATACGCATCACATCGTCGGATACCTTTAACCCGAGGTTATACACTTCTTGAATGATGTGAAACAAGTTCTGTTGTTTATATTCAAGAAAACTTATCATGACATCGTTGTCGCTTGCAGCACTTGCGCTGATTTTATCATCATTACCTCCCATAGTGGTATATATGTATGTAAACAGTTATGTAGAATGTGAGAAATTTTGTTAGTTTAGTTTAGTTAGTTGATACGTAAGTAAATAACTTCGAATATTAGGTAGGTATAATATTCAAGCGACGAACGAGCGGAACCTGAACGAGTGCATAAAAAAGATGGCGCGCGATGAGAATAAAAATGTAGGTAGATATTTTGCGTTAAATGGCGAAATATTAATGTTAACCAGATTATATGCCCTAATAGTAAAATATAGGCATAGTATTAGTGTATTATGATAATTTACTTTGAAATAACAAACTATATATGCGATGAGAATAAATAAAGTGCGAATGTAATGCGGTGCGTTTGCGTGGTAATAAATAATTTGCGTAAATAATACGATAATGCGTGAGTAAATAATATGAGTGAGTAAAATGTAATGAGAGGAGAGATAAATAAATGAGGATTGCGAGGATTACTTGGGAATCCGGGGACGAAGGAACCACACTTGGAGACGCCAGTACGTACCTCGTATGAGAAGCCGGTCACCTCCAGTTTTGCGTAGCGAAAGTACAGCACTTATCGCACTAAATGGGTCACATGCACTTCAGGGATTGTATTAATGTCTTGTATCACGTAAAGTATTTTTGGTAATCGCTTGTACCGATATATAGCGAATTTTCGCTGCGTACGATGGCGGCTTCGATGGGAGACTGGCGTGCCGCGTGTGGGGTGGTAGGGAAACGGAAAAAGGGAACAGTGTTGCCATATGTATATGGTGCGTTTAGTTACGGAGAATGCGTGTGAGTTTTATGTTTTGAATTTTAGTGAAAAATGAGTTGTGTAAATATATTAACAATAATGGCGCAGCCAATATGTGTGTGTTATATAAACGGTAAGGGTAAAGGAAATGTTCTGCTACAACTACAATCGCAGACGACCGTATTTTTATTATAACAGTGAGTTGCCACTCTCGTTGCCAGCCCTCGGCATCGAATATAATTACATAAAATACTTTTTAGAATTGTTTTTTTTTTTTTAAGGCAACGTGTTTCAACGCACCTATGCTATGTTGTGCAGAATAACTGGCGTGAGAATAGGGTAACATAGCCCAAAGTGGTTTGATATTATTCCTTTTATTATATTCGTTTACCTAAAGTGAATAAATCCTAGGACTGTAGTTTTAAACATCGCAATAAAAACCTATTCGCTTTAGGCGGACCATTTGACTTCGGTAACCTTATTCCTGGTTGCTTTATGTTGTTTGGTTGGTTTATTTTGTTCCATAAATACATTAAGATGTGGTGTTAAGCCACGGTACTAGCCGAAAAGTAACGCTATTGTTTTTTACTGCCCGGGAAGCGTGAATTTCTTGTAATATCCATTTAAGTCCAATATTAAAACATTTACTTATATCACCTTACTTTTATTATCTTTGTTATATGAGTAGTACCTTCAACTGGGAATAACCTCTGTGTTTATTAATGTTTTGTGAAATTTAATTTTTTGGCTGTTAATGCAGCTATTCATAGGCGTTTCCAAGTACCTATTATATCAATGCCATATCAAAATCCTATTGCGATACTGTTGTTATGGATATTGTGAATGGCGTAGATATAAAAAAGGTACTAGTGATCCATTAATATCATAAACTCAAGTTCACTTACTAAACTTTACAAGACTTCTATGTGGAGATCCGAGAGAGGACAATATCTTGAACTGACGTAGGGTATATAAATATTGAATCATATATTACGCTAGAACAGCAAATTAAAACAATATTCAAGAGTCGTAAGATCGAAAAATCTTTTCTTGCCCCAGTGAGTTCCTTAATATTAACTGGGGCAAGGATAGATCTTCCGTTATCAATTTATCATCATAGAACGCATAAATGAGATTTGTCATTCACACAATAAATTTATGTCTTCTGAACAATATACTTCATACAATAAAATTATATGTTATCTCCCCCCCCCCCGCCGGCCAGCTTGGGCAGTCCATTTATGCAGTATTATTTATCAAAATCGCGCTCGAGACTTCTTAGAGCGGTTTTCGCTATTGTTTATAGTTTCGGATTCGGCAGTTGGCCATCCACGACCAATTGAAACATTCACTCTGTATATTAGAATCCAATATCGTGATCCAGTGTATATAGTGTACCAATCGCGTCTGTTTGCACATCAATAATATAGCGTTCAGACATCAATGTAGTCAATATAATTAACAGGATCGCGATACATATTGACTGTGCGCCCAATGATTTAACACTTTGTTCTTCCGTGAAACAACTTTTAAATGAACAACGGGTACAAAAACTTAGCCGTGGAACACCTAGGTGATCTACTAGGTGTTTAATGTGTACGTATCCTTTCTATTTATATTACTAGATACGCAGCTAAGAACAAAAATTTTATCACAGTTCGGGGGTGAGGCGGGAATGTGGAAGGTCGCAAGGCTACAGGACGCAGAGTCTAGTAAGGAATTAATAAATTTAGGCATGACAGCTATAAAAAGTTGCGAGTTGATCGCAATTGCCATCAAATATTCGACGGATATAAATTCGACGGCCTCTGAGGCGTAGCGGTAGTGCATTCGACTGCTACGACAGGGGGCGCGGGTTCGATGCCCGCTCAGTGCAAATATTTGTATGCATGAATATGTCTATTTGCATTGGTCTGGGCGTTTCTGTGTATAATATGTATGTATTTACAAAAAAAAAGTATATAAGTATGTTTATCGCATTCTGGAACCCATAACACAAGTTTTTTTTTTTTTTTAACGTGCGGAAATCCCTTCGGATACCCCCCCGCTGACCAGCGGGGGTGGTTATGTCGTGTCTCGACTAAAACCGCACGGTGTCCTCCCCAAGTGTCCGTTGCCGGGCACCCCGGGTAAGCCCTCGAAAGGATAACCCCAGGGTTGCCGGCGGACTTTGGCCGCCACCGCAGCCTCGCCTGGTGGGGTCGGGTTTTATCCCGCTTCGGTGAGTTGGCAGGCGTGTGTAGGGCACACACGACACGCCTCCGCCACGGCCTGCTTCTGTAAGGACGGCGAGTCGGCCAACTGCCGTCCTCAGGCCCCGATCATGGAGGTCGGTAGTCCCACCCATAACACAAGCTAGTTAAACTATGCTTACTTTGGGTCTAGAAAGCGCTGTGTAGAATGTCGTAGAATATTTATTTATTTATTAATAATTGACCATTTTTTTTGTTTATACACCCAGTCTAATAAATAGAAGTTATTGCCTACACACATGACTGGAATATAGTGCTGGTATTTTTCGCCCAATCTAGTATTAAATAGATATCGTTGGCTGTTAGCACCTAGCGATAGGTACGTGTGTTATGTGTGTTTAATAATAGATACGATAGTAGCAATATTACAGTCTAGCATACACGACATTGTATAGATAATATCGGGGCAGTAGCGAACGCATGGAGTAGATAATATTTACAATATGTTACAGTAAAAACCTGTTCTTAGTTAAAACGTGTTTCCCCTAGTTAAAACTAGGCATGCGCATACTGAGCCAAGCCTATGCAAGCCTATGTTATTGTAGCAATTAAGTGTTGTGTGTGTAATGTGAGTTGACACTTAACAGCACCAAAAAGTTCAAAGACCTTTATGTATACTACCTACTAGACTGGCTTTACGGGATAAAAGCCGGCAAAATGTGAGTTGGACTCGCACACGAGGGGTTCCGTATCATTATCTATAAAAACGGCAAACAAATCACGTTTATTTTATGAGGTTCCCATACAACAAAGGAGATTTCTTGGCCGTTTAGTTTTTGCCCCTTAAATATTTGTTTTATTTTATTTTGAGTAAAGTTTAAAAGTTAGTAATATAAGTGAATATATATGTAACTAAATATTCTGTGAGTATTTCAAACGTCTACGTGTGACCGCTATAAATATAGAGCAAAAACGAGCAAAAAAAAATCAAGTTAATCATTCTACAAGTATGGGGGCCCCCTTAAATATTAATTTTATTCTGTTTTTCAGTATTTCTTTTATAGCGGCCACAGAAATACATCATGTGTTCTAGCTATCTAACTATTAAGGTTCATGAGATACACTCATGACAGACTTACAGACAGACAGCGGAGTCTTAGTAATAGGGTACCGTTTTACCCTTTGGGTACGGAACCCTAAAAATTATTTACTATATTATCAACTAACGCGGCATTTTTGTAGCTATCAATTGCTCTCTATAATCCAACCATAAGTCCGGGTCGAACACCTGACCCACGTGGAGAGCGGACACGCGATCTAGCAATCACTGGCGCGGCCAACATGGCTCTGGAAACTGGTGGAACAATTATGGTCCGGGTTGGTACCACCATGCAGCTGTGGAAAACCCTCCAAATAGCCCAACATTGGTTGGGTTGTGTTCAGGGTTCAGCAGCGTGCAGCTGCTGGTAGTTCTTTGGCCGGGGATGAGGACCCAGCCGACGCAGCAGTTGTGGGACCAGTGGGGTATTGGCGGAGTCTAGTGTGGATGGCGTGGGTCGACCCGCCTGACAGGGAGACCCGTATAAACGGTGGTGCTGCTGGCCGCCCGTGGCATAGTACAGGGGCCCAACCGGGACTAACGAACCCGGGAGGCTGCCCCACCAGGTCGCGCATAATCCCGATGTGATTCGTCGTACCGGTTGGTGACCGGATGGTGGATCCGGCGATCACACTCGAGAGGGTACGGGGGCCCTTCCGTTCGGCGGGTCGGCTACCGCCATGCCATGCATCCATAGGCGATACCAAACCCTGCGCTTTGTCAAACTCTGCTGTGGCGTCTGTCTCCTCTTTTTTTCACGCCTTCACTTCCTATTAAGACAATTATGGCAGCGCAAATGAGATATGAAGTACATAAGACAGCGGCATACTCTTCTCCCACCAACACATCACTTTTTGAGGTGGAGTTCACGAATATTCGTGGACTCCATACAAACCTCCAAGCCGTCCACCATCACCTTGAGACGGTACGGCCGGCACTGTTTTTTCTCACCGAGACGCAAATACGCCGCCCTGGAGATACGTCTTACTTACTCTACCCCGGCTATGTGGTAGAGGAAAATTTCCTTGCAAAAGCCGGGGTGTGCGTGTATATCAGGGCGGATGTTTGTTGTCGCCGCTTGCGCTGCCTAGAGGACCCATCCTTTTCTGTCCTCTGGCTACACGTGGACCATGGCTCTTCTAGCCGGGTTTACGTGTGCCTATACCGCTCCCATCACGGGGATACCGAGACAACTCGACTCTTCGACCACCTGAGTCAGGCGGCAGATGTTGCGCAGGAGCGGTTTCCGACCGCCGAAATGGTATTTTTGGGAGACTTCAACGCCCACCACGAGACCTGGCTGGGCTCTCTCAAAACTGACCATGCGGGACGGGCCGCCCACGCATTCGCACTGACGCATGACTTGACTCAACTGGTACAACAGACCACCCGGATACCAGACATATCAAGTCATGAGCCCTCTCTGCTAGACCTTCTACTGACGACCCACCCAGCCCAGTACAGAGTTTCGGTACGAGCTCCACTGGGTTCCTCAGACCACTGTCTGGTCTGCGCCAACGTGCCAGTTACTGCACCTCCACAACCTATGGTGATAAAGCGACGGCTATGGCAGTACTCGTCAGCGGATTGGGACGGCATGCGAGACTATTTCGCATCCGTCCCGTGGTCTAAGCGCTGCTTTGATGGAAAGGACCCTTCGGATTGTGCTTCTGCCGTCGCTGGTGAAATCAGCTTGGGTATGGAATATTATATTCCACACACTGAGGTCACCAGCGCCCGCAGAACTCGGCCTTGGTTTGGGCGCGAGTGCGCTGATGCTGTTCAACGGAAACGGTCGGCGTAACGCGCGTGGACTAGGGCACGAGTCGAGTGCGATCCGAATGCAGGGCACCTCAAGGCGGCGTATAACAGGGCCACTAAGGACTGCAAGAGGGCATACGTCAGAGCGGATGCCCAGCGCATAGCACGGCTTGGTCAGCAACTCATGTCACATCCCGCGGGTAGCCGTGGGTACTGGCGACTGGCCAAAGCCGTGCAATCCAACTTCTGCCAGCCTTCGCTGCCCCCGTTGCGTTACCCTGACGGTTCACTGGCTCACGAGCCGCAAGAGCAAGCAGATATGCTGGTTAACCTCTTTGCGGCTAACTCCCGAATCGACGACTTTGGCTTGCAGCCGCCAACACCTGTCACTTGTGACCACTCAATGCCTGATATTCGTATCAGGCAATGCGACGTCCGCGCTGCACTATAGTCACTCGACGTCCGGAAAGCCAGTGGCCCTGATGGTATACCAGCGGTAGTTCTTAAAAAATGCGCAGCGGAGTTAGCTCCAACGCTGACGCGACTGTATCGCCTGTCTTATTCCTCGGGATTGGTCCCGGGGGCTTGGAAAGAGGCAAACGTACAACCGGTCCCCAAAAAAGGAGATCGGTCCGATCCGGGCAACTATCGACCCATAGCTGTCACCTCAGTTCTCAGCAAGGTGTTTGAACACATTATTAACGCACAGCTCATGCGTTACCTAGAAGATCACTCCATAATTAACGACCGGCAATATGGTTTTAGGCCAAAACGGTCAACGGGTGATCTTCTGGCGTACGTCACACATCTCTGGGGTGAGGCTATGGACAAGCATGGCGAGTCACTGGCTATCAGCCTTGACATCGCCAAAGCTTTCGATAGGGTCTGGCACAGTTCGCTTCTTGCCAAGCTCCCGACCTACGGTCTGCCATCTCGACTGTGCAGCTGGGTTGCCAGTTTTCTGCATGAGCGCAGCATCCGAGTCCTTTGTGACGGCCGGGCTTCTGAGTTCATGCAGGTTAATGCTGGTGTGCCTGAGGGGTCCGTCTTATCGCCCACTCTCTTTCTTCTGCATATCAATGATATGCTGTCCGTGGGCAGCATACATTGCTATGCAGATGACAGTACTTTGCATGGGCGTTATCTCGGACATTCAGCGGCCAAGCAGACTGACATCGAGGAGAGAAGACGGCAACTTGTCATTGAGCTCGATCAGGACCTAGACCACATTTCCCAATGGGGATCTGAGAACCTGGTCGAGTTCAATGCCAAGGAAACACAGGCATGCGCGTTTACAGCAAAGGTATCTCCTTTCCTTCCCCTCCCAACTCTTCGGAACACACCACTACCCTGCAGTGGTACTACAGTATCAACATGCTCGGTATGGAAGTTCGCTGCAAACTTAATAATAAAAATTACATTGAGAGCGTTATTAAAACAGCTTCTCGTAAACTCGGAGTGCTGAACAGGGTGAGGCGGTTTTTCACGCCGGGGCAGCGGTGTCTTTTATATAAGACTCAAATCCGTCCCTGCGTGGAATACTGTTCTCACCTGTTGGATGGCTCCGCTCAGTACTTACTAGACGCTCTCGATAGATTGCGGCGACGGGCAGTCCGGATCATTGATAGTCCTGAGGTCACCAGCTCTCTAGAATCTCTGCAGCTGCGTAGAGATATAGCCTCCTTGGCAGTATTCTATCGCATTTACCATAGTGAATGTTCCGATGAGTTATTCCAATTGATTCCTCCTTCTCCCTTCTTGTCCCGAACAACACGTGCAGGACTTAGGTGTCATCCTCATACAGTGCAATCGAGACCATCGCGAACCAAGCGGTTTGGTGACTCCTTTTTTTGTCGGACCATAAAGCCTTGGAACGCTTTACCCACTCACGTGTTCCCTTCTACCTACAATCCTGGGCTCTTTAAGCGGGGCGTGAAAAAACATCTGTTGAGGCCGTCTAGGTAGGGGCCACCATTCTAGGGGCAATCTCTAGAAATGGTGGCCACTACTTTTTGCACTTTACCTCAGCTTACCATCAGGCGGGGTACAGTCAATTGGACGGACTAAATATAAAAAAAAAAAAAAAAAAAATTACTTTTCAAATTTACAAATAGGTATTGAAATTCAATAAACCATTATCTAGTCTCTGCATCCCTTGGTACCCCTACCCCATTTCCGCCTCACCTAACGAACTGTGACACAATTTTTGTCCTAAACATCTTGCCTAGCAGTATACCTACATAAAAGTCATTGATTAAGTTCAATTTACTTACCACGGAAGGTAAGTAGCGACGCTTAGAATAAAACTGTTGCATTCAATGTAACCATTTCATTCGTTCCGTTTCCGTTTCGAGTAGATCATCGAACGTCAAGCGGATTCCCTTAGTACTGTAGCGTCCGGGGGTTGGACGCCACAATACCTCGTGTTGATGAAAAGATAAACACAAGGATAAATAGTTATATGGGCATTTATTAATACAACAAAGCTTCCTATATCAAGTTTAGGGAGGTTTTTTACGCGAATATATTTATATTTAAACGAACTGTTGGGAATCGCGGACTCCGCTCAGGGACTGAGCCTACATTCAGTACACTTATATCTTCTCTTCGGCCGGTGGACGAGGGCGACGCCCCAAGTCGCCCGCTGTCAGCCGAATGGTCCGCCAAGCAATTGTTTTTCTTCCCTAGACTTATTTTAAAATATTTATATTTATTTTTAAACTCTGACACATGATGGCCAGGTCAATGAACTGTAGTGATCGAACGAGGTCGGAGCACTACAGTACCTACGAGAGGATGTGCTACCCCGTTTTGGTTTCATAATCTAATTTACATGTTACTAAGGATGTCTCGTGAGACGAGAGTCGACAGAATTAGAAAACTTCAAAATTCCTGTCATTATTCATCATCATTTTAAAGTTGTTCCTAATTGCATCCGAGACTTAGCCTTCTCTGCCGACTCACCTCCGAAACCCGAGAGGAAAGCCTGCGCCAGAGCGTCGCCCATCAATCAGCAGGTATACCTGCTTGCAGGTGAGGTTGTCTTCGGCCCCAAAGATCTTAGTAGTGCCCAAAACATCACAAAACCACCAAACTTCAAAATAATCTCTCTAATGTACTCAATTAGAGGAAGTTTGAAACTCGAGAAGTTAAAGGATATCACAAGCTATGGGCATGATTATTTTGAGAAAGGATCAGAATGCTGTTGAAAAGCTTCATAATAAGAATGTAGAGGGCTTTAGGAGTAGAGATAGGCCCGAGAACAGATGGATGGATTGCATGAAGGAGCATACTATGGCAAGGAAAGGAGAGACTAAGGAGATAACGTCTAACAAGTATGAGTTTACCCTAAATCATTGGGACAAGGGTAGACAAATCTGAAGGGTATATTTACTGAGAAAGCAAGTTTCCTATAACTATATACACGTAGGTATAGGGGCTAATGGCTAAGTGGGAACCAAGTAGCTTGACACATTGCAAAGTTAAGCAATACTAGGCAGTCTTAGAATGGGTGACCATCGTTGACACATCGAGAAGCCATCGTGCCTAGAAGAGTACGTTAATCCATCGGTTTCGGTTGCTATTTGAACATCTATGATAGCCGTTAATTGGAGCCCAAAAAAGTCCGACAATTAGTCGAACTAAAGAACTTCGATATCGCCAATGGATTGTGGAAGTCAGATCGCAGTCACTCCACAGAAACCAATATCTAAGTTCAGCTGCTTCGTAGTTTGATCAAAAAGCTGACCCCAATCTGAGTTGGGAAAACGGTTGGAGGATGATAATGTAGATAAATTTATAGTTAACTAGCGACCCGACCCGGCTTCGCACGGGTGCAATAGATACATATAAACCTTCTTCTTCAATCACTCTATCTATTTAAAAAAACCGCATCAAAATCCGTTGCGTGGTTTTAAAGATTTAAGCATACATAGGGATATAGGAACAGAGAAAGCGACTTTGTTTTATACTATGTAGTGAGAAGATACTTTGAATGAATTGCTTTTTACTCAACAAAACATGGTCCAACTAAAATATTCCTTTTACTGTAACATGTACATAGAAAAATACAGCCTTGTACCTACTGTTATCTGATGATTCGAGTAAACAGATATTATTGATTTTTACCCATAATGCGCTTGGTTATAACGCTGATAAGTGAAAAGGTTACGAAAACAGGAATATATTTGAAGCTATTGTAGATAAAAAGATCAATGCAAACATTTGAGAAATCGCATACAAGCTCAATATTGACTATACGGACGGCGATTACGTGGAATGCTGTAGGTTCGAATCCCACATGGGATTATTCATCATCATCATCTTCACGTTAGTCCCGGTCGCAACCAAGGCTCTCATCTCGGAGTCTGGGGTCCACCTTCTAGCTTTAATTCCTGCAGTTCGTGCGGTCTTGGGCATCTATGGTGCAGAGACCATTGGCACGCATGTCATCTTCAACGAAGTTAAGCCAGCGCTTCTTGAATCTAACCATCCTAACGGGGACCGGCGGAGGCGGCTTGACCAGACATTTGTTACCCCAACACATGGGATTATCATTTTGTGTTGATGCATGAGGTTCGAAGTTCTAGAGCAGCAGTAGACCCTAATAAGCTAAAATTGATTGATTGAACCAATTTTTAATTTTCATACAAGAGAAGCAGTTCAGAACAAAAAGTGTGTTACACTTCGGAGGTGAGGCGGGAACGGAGGAGGGGTACGGAATGCCATAGATTATTAATTTTGGCGACCTTACACTACAGATGACAGATGATGATCTTCTCTCTGTAGCTATGACAGCAACAAAAAATGGCGCCAAAGTTGTGTCCTGTAGCATCCAATAATCTATACCAATTTTACCAAGTCATTGGATGTGGGTAAGTACAAATTCACGGTTTTCGGACTTTTCCCTTTACTTGTGCTATAAGACCTTGATTCTTGCCATATTTCATGATTCTAGCTCACCGGGAGTACCCTATAACATTTAGTTTCCTTTGGTTTTTTTACAGTTTCGAGATGTTACAGACATGAGTATTTAATATTAATTAACCTGATACATGATGATGATAGACCTATAGACGGACAACGAAATGATTGATTTAAGGGTCGGAACCCTAAACAACTTAAGTTTATAAAGTGATTCTGTCGTTATTATGACAGTTAAGATAGTAGACTCGGCCCCCAACACACGTAGTTTATCGAATAATGAAATATCATAAAATGTTTTAGTGCGGAAGTATGTTCATTATCCAATCTCGACTGCGAACATCTGGTGTGATGAACAGTTTGAAAGGAAGTCTACGTCACATGAATGGCTATTTCTTATGTCATACCAGCGCACGATAAAAATAACCCAATCTTTGCACTGCTAATGCATGGGGGCACATCGAGATGTGTGGGACCATGCCAACCTTAGCTGCAAGCCGGTACATCTGCTGGTTAACGGACGAGGCTTTAGCGTAAGCTCTCCTCTCGGAGTTGGAAGGTCAAACAGCAGTCGCTCCCATACAAGCTGTATAATTTATGTGTCGCAATACTATTATAGTGTCCGTCCTCCATGAGCGCAGGCCTGGGGGTGGCAGATGAAGCCGCCTGTCACCTCAGCAGAAGCAGGCCAGGACGGTGGGGTGACTAGCGCCCCTCCCCCAAACCGGGGCAAAACGGGGACACCGTGGTTCCCAAACCCGAGGTGGCCATCTCCAAACCAGGGTCAGTCGGGGTGCGAGGGATATGCTCTATGGGCAACCTTACACCCCGACGTTTTAGACCCGAGACGGCGGCGTGCTGTTTTAGTCGGTTCAAGCCTGGTTTAACCGCCCCCGCTGGCCGGCGGGGGGTATCTGAAGGGATATCCGCACGAAAAAAAAAGGTACACCACTATAACTACCCATTTCTAGCAATCTAGTCCATCTAAAGGTTGTCTGGAAGAGATCGCAAATTGCGATAAGACCGCCCATTGTACAAGTTTTTTTTTTAAAGTATCTTAGACATTTGTATCCTTTGGTTGGTGTACAATAAAGAGTATCTATCTATCTATCAAAAGAAGGAGAATGAGTAAGCGGACTCCGAACACTCCGAGGTGAAGACCTTGGATGCAATGCTAAGAACAATGCTTAGATGACGATGACTCGCTAAAGCACATCGATTCCTACCTAGGATGATTCGCGATATTCTATTTTCAATAGAGAAGATGGTTTAAATGTACTTCCAGCTTGGGATCCAGTCATTCGTTCAAATCCGAGCAAACAAGTAAAGTATAATAAAACTTCTTGAAGCTCATTCGGTGATGTAGATGTAGAAGCGTAGATGTACTTAGATGTAGATAAAGGCTTTTAATAAACTTACTAAAAGCGCCTTAATAATAAATTCTCAATTACACTACAAAATCCGTATTTATTTCCACAGTATTATGACCCCAATGGACATAATTATAACATAATATATGAAGGCAACGTGTGATGCTAATATATATGTATAAGTACCTACGCTTCTGCCTAACATATCAAGTTATAAAACACCTAATTTGATAATATTGCAACTTGTAAATAGGAAGCCCTTAAATTGGAACATCGTATTTTAGATACGGTCTCTTAGCTTCGTTGTAATAAATACGTCCCGTGTGCCTTCAGAAACGTTCTCTTTCAGCACTTTAACTTACAGAGGATGAGACACATTGACCGTAAAGTTTGTTTAGGACCTCAGGTACTTACATTTACATTAACCTGTGACCTCTCTTTATCCTAGAGTTGTCCCGGTTGCCCCCAAAACTTCCACTTTGAGGCCAGAGCTGCAGAGGTCTAATCTTTTTTTTTGGTGAATTGGTTATTATTAGGACGACTGCCTTCTGACCACCTATCCACGAAAGGAAAGCCTGCCCCAGAGTATCATCCGTTTTTCGGCACCAGCTGGCAGGTAAGGTTGATTTGGGCCCCGAAGATCTTGGTGATTAGTGACCCCATTCTGTGTAAATAGTAACGCCTCAATTCTACATAGTTCTAATACTTTGAGATAACTTTATACTACAAAATATGAAAGAATTAGTGCCTTTTTTTTTTTTCGTGCGGAAATCCCCTCGGATACCCCCCGCCGGCCAGCGGGGGCGGTTATGTCGGGCTTGCACCGACTAAAACCGCACGCCGTCTCGGGTCTTAAGACGCCGGGGTGTAAGGTTACCCATAGAGCATATCCCTCGCACCCCGACTGACCCTGCGCCATCTCCGGTTTCGAGATGGCGCCCTTACTTGCTCTCCACTGTGCCATCTGCTAATCAGAGGGACACGTGGAAAGCTTCCGAACAGCCCTCAATAGGGCCGTCCTCGCCTCGGTCGGAGTTGGCCGTAGGCGGCAGCGTCTCTCCCACCCTAGGAGAGAGACGCTGCCGTCTCCGTTGCCCAGGGTGCACCGCGTGGAGGTCCCCAACCAAGCACCCCAAACAACTAGTGCCTTATCCTCGCTATGACCATAGCTACTGGAAAGTCGGGATCAATGTCAATAATAAAATAACACCAAATAATCGCAATATAATATTTATGTTTGTGAGTGTGATGTATGATGTGGATGTTTGTTAGCTACTCTTTAAAGCAAAATAGTTGACCAGATCTTGTAGAACCGCGCAGGATAGCTAGTATAATGATATAAAGTCATATTATCCGAATAAATAATAAGCACCAGTTACTAGGCATTGACGTAGATAAGTTCTCAGTATTAAGAAAAAAAAAGCATTTAATCGTCTGCACAAAAAATATAATACGTCTATTATTGATTACGTAACTTCTAAATGATGCTGCTGATTGATGTCATATAAATTTACGCAATACCATAGAATACATAGTAGTACTTACTGGCAATACACCAATTTTTGTAGGAGGTGATGGTTAGTTCCTAGCCGATCCGATGGGTGGCGTTTTGGTCAAGTTATTAATGTGTCAAACTCTAATTATACTATCACCAATCCTGTGACACAAAATAGTGACGTGCTTGGTTATAATTTTGAACAGAGATCAAGCTTAAAGTAAACTTCTGTTAACGGCCAATCGCGTTGGTTATACTGAACATTTTTACGGCATTGTGGAACACAAGCGATACCTGAGGCCCTATTCAGTAACGACACGTTTACAAAACGCGCAATTTCAATTCGATTAGAAAGAAAGACTTTGTTATTCAGTATGATCTGTCAAAACAAAGCCTAGACGTATACGTCTTCGTGAGGTTTTTGAGCCTTCATGAACAAATATGATCACACAGTTTAATTGCGTTTTCAATAAGCGGGGCATGAAAAAGTATCTGATGAGGCCGTCAACCTAAGGTTTGTAGCAATATCGGTGCCTGTAATGGTGACCCTCATTCATAAGACTTTACCTTTAGCTTACCATTAGGCGAGGTGAAGTTACATTGACGTGACGAATACGTAAAAAAAAGATTATGATATCGAAACGATAGGGTCATGGGGTCCGAGTGCTCGCAATCTCTTCAGGGAGATTGCTTCTATTTCGCAGAGCCAGTCTTCTGGACACATTATTACAAGAGGCTTGCAAGGCGGAAGAATTCCATGATACATTTTAGGTTTAGGTTTCTTTAGAGTTATTTATAATTAGTTGTACATATTTATTTTAAGATTTGTTTAGTATGATAGTTAATATTCATTCATTCTGACATTTTAATTTTATAAGTTTTCATAAGTATTGAGATCAGACTTTTGTATACGTAATCATACTGAATCGGGCCTCTGAAGGGCACTTACTCTGTTTTTTGTATTTTATGGTTATGACACTAATGACGGTTTAATAAAGTGACCACACACGAATTAAATTCTTAGCGCCTTATATAGTGAATTCGATTCATTCGTAAAGTACCAATTAAAAACCAATTTGACCGAATCAATTACACCTAATTATTTAAAGATAAAGTTAAAAACTACAGACTTCCTATTTCATTTTTTCAATTTAAATTCCCTTTAATTAATAATAATATTTTACGAAATATCACACAGTGGTATCTAGACTATACTATAATAGGTTAACTAGCTTGTAATATTAGTTGTAGAGTGCGGATATCTAAACATATTTAGATACATTTAATTTTGTAAATAGGTACATACATAATCGGGACGGTGGGGCGACTAGCGTCCCTCCCCCAAACCGGGGCAAGACGGGGACACCGTGGTTCCCAAACCCGAGGGGGGCAACTCGAAACCGGAGATGGCCCAGGGTCAGTCGGGGTGTGAGGGATATGCTCTATGGGCAACCTTACACCCCGGCGTCTGTAGACTTCGACGTTTTAAGACCCGAGATGGCGTGCGGTTTTAGTGGGTTCAAGCCCGACATAACCGCCCCCGCTGGTCGGCGGGGATGTATCCGAAGGGATTTCCACACGAAAAAAAAGGTACATACATAATATACATACGTTCTAATGTTACCTATAATATGAAAGTTTGTGGTGATGATTAGTTGTTTGGAAATTTGAATGTTTGTTACTTAATCACGGGTAAACACTTGATTTAGATGAAAATTGAGATGAAGCATTAAGCTAGGTAGGTATTATGATTTCAAGTAAATAAGTACATCGCTATCTATCTAATATCATAAAGAAATTGTGTTTGTACATTGAAGATATTTAAAATTATACTTTAAATGAACGATTTGGATACCAAAATACTTTGTTTTTTTTTTTATATTTAGGACACGTCAATTTGACTTCACCTCGCCTGATGGTAAGCTTTTTTTGGAATTGTTGTTTGTTTGTCTGTTTGCTCGCGATGGACGTAAAAACTATGAGTGGATTTTTATGCAGTTTTTTATAATTACAAAGGTCTTGGTCAGACTTAAAGTCTGCCGTATGTGTGATAGCAATTATTTAAGTAGAACCGGAGATATGGCTAAAAACGATAAACAACTCCGCGCGGGTGGAGCCGTGGTAATTAGATAGTAATTCATATTCTTTCGTAATTCTTGTAACTTGACTGCTAAGTTAGTAATTCCAGCAAAAGTTGGTATCGTGTAGCCAACTTGCTAGTTAGTTTAAATTACATTCATTATAGCTTATAGTGTATATTGTTTAATATGATACCATGGGTGGGTTGATTTCGTACTAAAACGTGTGATGTTTATATAATACTAGCGACCCGCCCCGGCTTCGCACGGGTGCAATGGATGTTATTATACATATAAACCTTCCTCTTCAATCACTCTATATATTAAAAAAAACCGCATCAAAATCCGTTGCGTAGTTTTAAAGATTTAAGCATACATAGGGATATAGGGACAGAGAAAGCGACTTTGTTTTATACTATGTAGTGATTTCCTTCGGAAAAGTTGTTTGGTAAACCACTGGAAACCACTGGTACATCTACTCAGTATCAGTCTAAAAGCTTTGATATTTTCCGTGAAGCTACTGCTGACTCTACAACCCACTGGCGATATCAAAGTTCTGTAGTTAAACAGGTTGCCGGACTTATTCGGTCTCTACCGACCAGTAACGAATGTTAGTATGGCAATGAGATCGACGCGCGACGGCTTAACGTGCTCTCCAATGCACAAACAATTCTACTAATATTCAACATGTGAAAAATATAGAGATGGTTGGATGAATCTTTGTTGCTATTTCACGGAAAACGGATTTGGATTAAATTTGTCATGGATATGGATTATAGTCTGGAATAGCATATAGGTTACTTTTTATCCCGGGAATATGCGCCTGAGATGCAGGATCTAAAATTAAAGCAAGTGGAACCGCGACGACAGCTAGGCACTTTTTTATTTATGTGCGGTAATCCCTTCGGATACCCAACAAATGTACGTTGTTTAAGATGATTTTCTGTTCAATGATACAGTTCGACTTGCAAAAAGTAATAAAAGGATACTAATATAATATTCCAATATCCTAAATTAATATTATTATAATACTATCTGAGGCCCGCGGCTTCGCCCGCGCGGTGGTCGGCATGTTTTGGTCATATATCTATAATATAACCGATTGCAATCAAACCACGACCTTTCTAATAGAAAGGAACCGAATTATAATCCGTTTACTAATTTTTGCGTCCATCGCTAACAAACAGATAAAAAAAATCAGAATCATTCATGTAACATATTCCAATTTTTTTTTAATATCTCCAATGTACAGACACAAGTAATTCACAATTTTATAATAGTATTGGGTATAGATTTGGTGTTTCCTTGTAAACTCGCGATTATTCCTACCTCCACGTGGTGATAAACACGCTTATTTATGTATAAAGACAACTGAGGAAGTTTATATTTGTGCGATAGTATTCCTACGTCATAGTTCTAATCTCTAATGCATTAATAGTAAATACTCACATGTATATAATTAAGTATTATCAGATACTAATATTTTTATCATATTGATGCTTTTACGATTTGTAGTAATACTGACCTACTCTTCAATATAAGAATGAAATATCTGTCTATATTTTTGTAATTTGTTTTGAATGTTTGTTTTTTTAAAGAACAAGGCAGAAAGAAACTCCCAAAAATACTACTACAATATTGCTTTGTAAAATGATATTCCGTTTTTGATTTTGCACTAGCTCTCTAGTAGGTATATAATATAAATCTGTTATACTACCATTTTACAAACTTAGTATTTACTAACATAGTACTGTAATAATAGATCGCTGTTACGTACGAGAGGTCAAATCACGGACTTTGTTTGTGTGACGTGATACTTTTTTAACTAATAAACATACACAAGTAAAAAAATAATTTAATAGGAAAAACCTTACCTGCTTCGTCTGTATCGACTTCCATCATCATGTTTATCCATACAGGCACATAACTTCAATCACAAATAGTTACATTCTCTACGGACATAAACACATTGATTTGATCCAATTATTATAGAGCTCTGCAACCACGACAACTCCCTTCAAGAGTCTATGTCATATTAAAACATTAATTACAACACTAGTGACGTCCATTTCTTATATCGATCTATTTTTTAACCAACAATTCCTTCGGGATGCTCAAGTCACATACAGTATAACGGTTTATCAAGTAACATTTGCATTGAATATCACTGACTAGGCAATGCGTTATCGTTTATTGAAACACGATATATAGCTGTAAACAATGTGGTGGCTGTCTTCACGAAACAATGTATAACAAAACGCCTACGCTACTATTCGACACACACTCTTTATTGAATTACTTATACATTTAGCACAGAATTTCTTTAAACTCCAAGTTTAATGGACTTTTTGAAGCCACTGGTGCACTGGCTCGAACAGTATTTTAAGCGGTTGAAATTATTTTCTCATTTACCTTATTCACTCATTGGTTCAATATGTTCTTGCTAGCCAGGTTTAATAATTAAACTAATAAATGAATTCATCATAAATATAATCACAGAATTTTCACAAACATTTTCCCACGTAGCTCGTATGTCGGTATATGTGTGATAAGTTATTCACGACTCTTTTGTACGTACTATATTATTTTATTTAATTACTGAGTGGTAGTGTGGCGGCATCGCATGCACGGTATCGGAGGTCGACTGATAAGCGTGAGCGCAGTCGGCGACCACGCGTAAACTACGAGAGATTCCTCGTGTGATGATATATTACACACCATTTTTTTTTAAATATTACAGCATCGTGTTAGCCTGTAGTTAGCATGGAGATAAACATTCGCATATTTACGTCGTTCACGTGGTCACCAAGGTCAAATTTTTCTAAGAGTCGATTATCGGTTACAAGTTATCGAGTGATTGATTGTAATCGCATCTCTAAGATTTAACTAGTTGTTCTATTGTTTGAAAATTGCCGATATACTTTGCCATTGTGACGTTCCCTCTGTCATTTATTTGTTAGGAAGAATGATTAACACTCCTTTATGTGTTTTGTTTTACTTTTTTAAATACTTTGTTGAAGATTAGGAAAATAAATATTGGTATAAGGCGCATCATCATGTGCATTTATGAAGTGAAGGTATTTTTTTAATATTTATCGTCTAGCAAACTTATCCTAAGGAATCCTTAGATAGGTAAACACTTTGTTAGTCTACGTCCAGGGTTTCAGTAAAAAAATTGACAGTTGTAGGGAGAGTAAACTACTCCCAGGGGTGTGACGTCAAAATCTATGAAGTACGCAGTCTGGGAAATGAGGAAACTTATATTATATTTAATGTAAGTACATCCACTAACGCACGCTTACATAGTGAAGTGATTTTCTAAATTGGATGCTTTACACAGAAACGGTCAGTTTTTGCTATTCATCGATATCAGAAAAGACGGAGATCATATTACTAATTCGACACGTATGTGTGCATAGCCGGGCAGGGGGATTGTGGTCGCAGCACTAGTGGGACCGGTAGGTGTCACGCGGTGCTGCGACGACAATCCTCTTCTGATGAGGCCGTCAAGCTGAGTGCCACCATTTTTAACATGATACGTGTATGTAATGGTGACCCTCTTTCCTGAGACTTTACCTGCAGCTTACCATCAGGCGAGGTGAAGTCAAATTGACGTGTCCTAAACATAAAAAAAAAAAAAAAATTTCACATAAACAATAGTGTTGTGAATACTTTTAGTGCAATCCTACCGTCGAACTCGAACCGAGTGTAAGATGAAAGCATTTCCCCTAGCACCCCGACTGACCCAGAGCCATCTGCGGCTTCGAGATAGCCCTGCCCTACCTAGCCACGGTGTCCCCTTCTTGCCTTGGAAAAGGGGGAGAACAGTGGTCTGCTTCTGCTAGGGTGACAGGTGGCTTCACCTGTCGTCCCCAGGCCTGCACTCATGAAGGGCGGATTTCGTTGACTCAAGTCGCCTCTCTAGTCATCCTTGTCAGTCTCAGTCCTCCATGACAGGTCTTACCGCCGCTACTACGGCGTGCCTTGCGCTTGGTCACTCGATGTCCGACGATGGGGTGGGCGTGTCGGAATCGGACCGAATAAAACCACACGGTGTCCTCCCCAAGTGTCCATTGCCGGGCACCCCGGGTAGGCCCTCGAAAGGATAACCACTTCGATTTCAAGTTACACTTACACTAAGACGGGATTATTTTAATAGCACACTATCTAAAATGTGTACAAAAAAGTTCAAATAACAAGAATTGTAACGATTATTTGTCTTAATTAAATATTGTTCCAACAAGATAAGTGCTCCATACAATTTGATTAGTATTATGATAACTGACATTCACTTTTTTTGTATAAAACAGAAGGAAAACTATGAATTTACCACATTTTGTGAAATCAGTGCTTGTAGAGAAATATATTAAAGTGATGTTTTATATAAGTACAAAATTCTGAATATTCTTGACGTCAGTCTCACGAAATAACGCACGAGCTGGTTGCTGTCAAACCAACAACACGTCGGGGTTGCACACGTTGGTGGCATAGGCCAGTGTTGAGACCCTCAGAGATATTCTACCTAGGGCATACTTGGTTGCCCGGCATTACAGGTTAATGAGACGAAACACGGTTCTAGTCGGTACGAGTCCAACATACCTACCTCATCGTAAGTTTTGTGAAGTGAAGCCCGAGGGGTTATCGAATGTCGAAAAAATTAGGGTGATTTCATATGAAACGTGCAATGTCACACTGGATCCGCACATTGCTTCTTCAAGCGGTCAGGCGCTTATCTTGTATTACATCTCTGAATACTACCAACTTACCATTTACTCGTGCGTCTCCTAAATTAAATGTTTTCTTACGGCCGAATTGGCGGCCAAAAAATATAAAGATAATAAACAAGCATGGTGGACGATTGAAACACACAGTAGATACTTTACAATAGGTTTTAGCGCCGCTCGCAGCGGAACGTACATATACATAGAAACACCAAGACTAACGCAAATATACATATTCATGCATAAATATATTTGTAAAGAGCTGGAATCAAACCCACGTCTCTATATAAACAGTCGGATACTCTACTACTTGGTTGGTTGTCAAATTTGCTTTATAGAAGTAGACTTGGGTCATGTGGGATCGTGGCTTTAAGTAACTCTAACGTCCACGATAAAGTAACAGCTCCAATTTTTTTAACAGTATTCAAGTTAATTACTCACCAAGTCAATTGTTCTCGATCTGAAGTCATTCTATTGTACATTTTTCTAATTATTTCCTTTCAACCTTTTTTTTATCCTAGCGTGAAAATAGTGGGTGCTTCCACTGTTTTTAACGTTCCGTAGCCAAATGGCAAAAAACGGAACCTTTATGGATTCGTCATGCCTGTCTGTCTGACCGCCCGTATGTCACAGCCACTTTTTTCCGAAACTATGAGTACTATGTTACTCAAACATGGTAAGTAGATATATTCTATGAACCGTATTTAGATTTTCACACAAAAATTGAAAAAAAAAAAAAAATTTTGGCGGCCCCATACATAGAACTGAAACTCATTTTTTTTCAGGTCAGGCGCCGGAGGTCGCTTAACGACCTCCGTCCTAAATGAGCGCAGGCCTGGGGGTGGCGGATGAGGCCACCTGTCACCCCAGCAGAAGCAGGCCGGGACGGTGGGGCGACTAGCGCCCCTCCCCCAAACCGGGGCAAGACGGGGACACCGTGGTTCCCAAACCCGAGGGGGCCATCTCGAAACCGGAGATGGCCCAGGGTCAGTCGGGGTGCGAGGGATATGCTCTATGGGCAACCTTACACCCCGGCGTCTGTAGACCCGAGACGGCGTGCGGTTTTAGTCGGTTCAAGCCCGACATAACCGCCCCCGCTGGCACGCGGGGGGGTATCCGAAGGGATTTCCGCACGAAAAAAAAAAAAAAAGGCATTAAATTCTAATTGCGGAAAAGATTACCGGGCTATTAAAGGATTATATGACACCGAGATGAATGAATGAAAATAATGAAGTGCTGACCGTTAAGAATTACGTAATGTTTAAAAATAAACAAAATTAACCAAAACATGGCAATGAGGAGTAGAAGAGTGAACCCCAGGTTCCAACATGCAGGTTTTGACTACCACCGGGATCAGCGGTCGATCAAGAAGTTACTGAACAAAATGTCAAATATACTTAGTACAATCACATTTCGATTTTTTTTAACAGGTTAAGGAGACTTTCAATTATCGTTACTTACATATTTCAAAAAGACTTATAGAACCGTCTTTCAAGATGTTTTTGGGGCCTCACCACAAGCAAACCTCACCTATAAGTTGCTGATTGATGGATGAGGCCGAGGTACAGGTTTTCCTCTCGTGGTTGGGAGTCAGACGGCAGTCGCTCCCATAAACGTCGTATAAGTCAAACTAAAATAAGACAAGGAGTACTTTTTTTTTTCGTGCGGAAATCCCTTCGGATACCCCCTCGCCGGCCAGCGGGGGCGGTTATGTCAGGCTTGAACCAAGCGGACCTTGGGCTTCGAGCTGAAGGGTTCGGATGCAACCGGGAACAATGTAAAATGATTTCCTTACTATTAAATTATACCAGTTAGGTGGCAGACAAGAATAGGATCCACCTGATGGGATGCGGTTACCTTGGCCTATAGACATGTAGCACCAGGGGCGTCAGCCTCGCGCGGCCAACCCTTGTAAAACTTTCTAATGCCCTTCTTGTAGATTCCCATACACCGAATAATATGATGATTGTCGAATTGTCGTTTAAACAATAAGTTTTATAAAATACCAAATCCTATTTTGTTAATTCGTTTTTGGGTAAAAGAGGACTTTCTACTCTCAGTACTACTGAGCATAAAATGTTTTAAGCTGCCGGCAATTGAACATCTAAAGTCACCTTATTAATAACTACTTGGAAATAATTAGGGTCAATGACACTTAGGTGTAATTTTATAGTAACGCGGCATTTAGTTGTCAAAAACTGCCCTCTAAATAATTTTATGTTCTATATCATATTAAGTACGGTTTTATTCTCAAAGGAATAGGAAAGTGTTTATCCTTCAAACAGCCTTATCAGCCTTTATCGGTGTGATGACGCACGATGACAGCAGCCAGCACTAATTTACATGTACCTATTTTCCATTGGCCTCACACTGTAATGTCGATATTCTATTCTATGTTGATATTATATCACATAACACTTATGAACATCAAGAATGATTCTAAATTTAAATTAACCGCGACATAACATAACATTCGCGCACGTAAAAAACAAATCGACAGAACTCATGGCAAAAGAATCTGGCAATAAAAACACAAAGACACTATTTTCAGCCAGTAATTGCAAATTGTATCAAACGTACAATTTACTGATACGTATATTAATCCATAATTAAATGCGATTTGAATTTAGGGCAATATGAGAATATTTGATGCGTGTATAGGAGCCCTACTAAGATCTTCATAGCCCAAGCCAACCTCACCTGCCCTAGTCCTGGTGCACCGATTAACGGACGAAGCTCTGGCGCAGTCTTTCCTCTCGGGTTTGGGGAGTCAGATGACAGTCGCTCCAGCAAAAGCCAAGATAAGCTAAATCAAGAGAAAGAGTAGGACAGTGGACCCCAGTCTCTGAAGTACAAGCTTTCAATGCAACTGGGCTAACGCTGAGATGATGATGAAGGTCATATTTTATGTTGTTTTAATGTTCAGGTAACATTTTAAGGAAAAAATATTGATTATTATTATTTCCTTTATATATATAAAGGAAATAATAATTCTGAATACAATTAGCAATTACTGGCTGAAAATAGTGTCTTCGTGTTTTTATTGCCAGATTCTTTTGCCATAAGTTCTGTCGGTTTATACGGACATAAATTTTACCGAACTTGTAGACTGAACTGCGAACCCTATTAGATAATATAGACATAACATAACATAAACTCACGCCTATATCCCCGAAGGGGTAGGCAGAGGTGCTAGCACCCACATTTCGCCTATGTTTAGGTCCCAATGTAATAGGTGGCGAGCCTATTGCCATTAACCGGGCACTTATAAACCTGCGATAAATACACACATAACTTCGAAAAGCATCGAAAAGTCATTGGTGTGTGCCATGGTAATACCTGGGATCGAACCCGAGACCTCGTCTCAGCAGTCCTTTACCCATACCACTAGGCATGATGTTATGTTTTGTAATAGGATAAACAATACCTAGATATGCGATAGCAGCAATCACAGTTGCTTCGCTGGCATTTATTGAAGAGTTCCGTTGTCTGTCTCCGAAATCAAATCTTTACGTAATATAAATGGGAGCACCTGGGAAGTATACTCTTTGGAACAAAAATAATCTTCCACATTTTACCACTTTGGAAGTGTCTCTCGCGCAAACAATTCCGTTTAGAAAAAAATGATATTTGAAACCTCAATATCATTTTTGAAGAACTATCCATAGATACCACACACGTACCTATGGGTTAGATGAAAAAAATATTTGAGTTTAAGAGAGATGAAAATCTTAAGGCGGTTCACAGAATACATCTACTTACCAAGTTTCAACATCATAGTTCTTATAGTTTCGGAAAAAAGTGGCTGTGACATACGGACAGACAGACAGACAGACATGACGAATCTATAAGGGTTCCGTTTTTTGCCATTTGGCAACGGAACCCTAAAAACGATACTCCAAAATGCTGACGTCCGTCTAAGATTGCAACTCATGTCACGCAATGATCTAATGAGGTTTAGCGAGAACGTCACGAAGTTAATAGGCCTTGTCTTACGTCAAGACCTTTTTAAATTGGATGGATGATAATAGAAGTACATGGTTTTGTACAATTTTATTTTACTTTGCAGAAAACACACTTGTAGGTTTTTTTATTTACTCTAATAATCATCTTAGCATTATTCCCGGTTGCATCCCAGGTTTCTGCTTACCACTTCTTCTCCCCTTGGTTAGACTTATACGGTTTTTGGTGGGGCCCCAAAACACGCCAATAAAAATATGTTCTTATATTTTCTATATACAATTTGAAACAAAACTAATTTCCGATCAGTGATGGTGTATCAGTATTAAGTAAGAAGGATGGAATAGTGGATGGATGTACATCAGGGATAATGCAGCTTAATTTTTTTCTGTGTTTTCACGTCTGTCGTGTCTTCCCGAAGTGCCACTGTTTTTTTATTATGTAACATACTGTATAAGAAGGTAATTCATAGGTGTAATACAAAGTCATGTTTAAGAAAATGACTATCACTTTTCACCGAAGCCATGGTAAAATCATTCTTAAACATTTGCACGTACGTTGCAAGTGTTAATAGGTATACATTTTTGTATATTTGCAGTGTTTATTCAATACCTAGGGCAGCTCTGGAAACCAATCTCACCTAGCGTGGGTTTTAGTTGTAGGGTTCAAATATAATTATTTGAATTTCATCCTTCTACTACATTATAAAATAACGCTCGTGAGAACCATGGGTCTCATAGCCAGTGTTATTATTACATTCTGATAAAATATCTAGGTAGTTGCTTTGTGAGATGACCCTGTATTTGCTGAGCTGGATAATCTGTTTTTTTATAGCTTTGTTTGTGTTGGTAACAAATTGGTTTTTCTTACTAACAAGGAACGCCTGCACACTACTAACCTGAAACTGTTTGCTAACAACATTTTTCAATAATCTTTATTATTTACTATGCATACCGTTGGCAAGTCAAAGATAATATAAAAAACTGTCATCATGAAATCCAATCAAAGTCTAAGTTAAGAATCGTTTATTCTGTGCTGAAACCATTTATACGGCACTTCTAAACGTTAAAGAAAAAGTTAACTAACCTATGTTTACTAAACTGACCACCAGTTCACAACGAGGCCGTGTTTTCAGAAGAATCATCAATCAAATTCAATATCGAATATTGCTATTGTAGATTCCAATCTCAGATATGACGTTTTATTCTGAGGAAAATCTGTCAACAGAAAGTACCTGCGGACTTATATAGACAGCCTCGTAAAAACTATCATTTCCCGGAATACGTCCATCGTTCTACGCCGGGGATCATGCGGTCCATGGCCCTTTATGGGGCCCAGTATGGGCGGCGAACCTCACCGCGAGCAACGTCGCAATCCTGCGATCCCCCTTGCGGTTGCTTCTCGTCAGGATCATAAGGGGATACCGCATGGTCTCCTTTGAGGCGGCGAATCTCCTAGCAGGGACGCCTCCATGTGACCTATAAGCGAGGGCTCTTGCGGCACTGTACCAGTTTGCGCCATAGGCACAGTGCCGCAGGGGTGTGTGTTGGGTAACCTCCTCGAGTGTCGCTCCGATTCCGATCCCGCTGCAGTCCGGGGGGAACGGAATCGGAGCGGCCGTTTCCCCCTGGGCGGCGGTCAATGGCTTCCCCCTTCACCCCTTCATAGGGTTGGCATTGATCGTCGGCCAATACCCAACGTGGCGGGAACACATCGCTCTCCGTACTCCTCTGCTTTCAGAGGAGACAGGATGAGCGATGCTGTTAGTGGTGAGATGGCCCAGGGTCAGCCGGGGTGCGAGGGATATGCTCTATGGGTAACCTTACACCCCGGCGTCTGAAGACCCGAGACGGCGTGCGGTTTTAGTCGGTGCAAGCCCGACATAACCGCCCCCGCTGGCCGGCGGGGGGGTATCCGAAGGGATTCCCGCACGATAAAAAAAAAATAAAAAAAAATAAGGCACAGTGCCGCAAGGGCCCTCGCTGGAGCGAGATCTGCCCTACAAGAAATCGACGGGCAGCGATCCCAACTCCGCCAGGTACTCATGGAGAGAAATGGAAAGAACGGTTCGGGCAGTCAAGCGCCCACCACGATTGTGGAGGTAAGAACCATCATACAGGAATCGCTGGGGAGGCGCCACGGTAGAATCTCCTACCGGCTGATGCAGGTGCTCACCGGACATGGGTGTTTCCGTGAGTTCTTGCATCGTACACGCCGGGAGCCGACGACGCCTCAATGACACCATTGGGCTGCTTCGTGGACACGCCGCTTCACACACTGGCAGAGTGCCATAGGAAACTTGTGTACCAAACGTTTCGTCGATCACTGCGGCCGACATCTTCAGTGGTCAGGTCTGGGCGCCGCGCCGACGAGTGCGGAGAACTATTTATAGGCGCAGTTGGAGGGGGGAAACGACGTGATCGACCTGATTGGTTGAGAGCTGCGGAACCAACGCACTCGATCCTGATTGGTCGAAGCTAAGCAAGGGGGCGTGGCCTCCCAATACCGGCGATGTTGTTGGCTTCGTCATGTTTGAAACGTGATCACGAGCGGCTCTCACTGCTGGGTACCAATCTTTTTGAAGATGAAAACCTTAGTTTTTTCTATTAAAATTGTTGGGATGCTTGAATATTTCGATGGCTTCTCCAAGTAGCCGTGCGTAGAAATTTGAAGTGGTGACTAGAACCTTCGTGTTCTGAAAGCTGGCAGCCCGGAAGCAGTATATTCTACATGCAACGCCGGCCGTGAAAGCCTTAAGATTAATTTATATTTGCTGGAGGGGTTAGGATCAAAATTAGTACGTAACTTTGGATAAGTACTAATATTTATATCGACAAGCCCCCCCCCCCCCCTCCCTTGCGGACAAGATGGGGACACCGAGGTTCACAAACCCGAGGGAGCCATCTCGAAACCGGAGATGGCCCTGGGTCAGCCGGGGTGCGAAGGATATGCCCACCTTACACCCCGGCGTCTGAAGACCCCAGACGGCGTACGGTTTTAGTCGCTTCGAATCCGACATAACCACCCCGCTGGCCGGCTGGAGGGATCCGAAGGGATTTCCGCACGAAAAAAAGGTACCGCCCCCGTTGCTCTGTGACTTTATGTTTAATGCTTATAAAAATGACTTACAACCTATTTGTAACTAAGTGTACTAAAAAAAACTGAAAAAAATGTACAAAAAGTTGCGCATTGTTAGTGGTACATTAGTGGTCTGTCGAGATACCAATTTTTTGTTCCGTAAAGCCATTCTAGTCATACATAGAACTTAGAAGTCATTGATAAGCACCTCAGTTATCAGCTGATGTAGTCAACATAAAGATGTTGACTCACTGTCCAATCATAGTTTAAACTTGATTACTGACGTTGATCCCGGTTTAACCTACTGAGTCACTATGGCGAAGTATGGGTGTGATGATGTATTTATTAGCTAAACATATCAATATTGTTCACAGCACGGTTGTTTAAGTTTGTAGACAAAATTATTTCGAAACATTAGTTCTTCTCTCTCTTCTAGTTAGAACTAATGTTTCGAAATAATTTTGTCTACAAACTTAAACAACCGTGCTGTGAACAATATTGATATGTTTAGCTAATAAATACATCATCACACCCATACTTCGCCATAGTGACTCAGTAGGTTAAACCGGGATCAACGTCAGTAATCAAGTTTAAACTATGATTGGACAGTGAGTCAACATCTTTATGTTGACTACATCAGCTGATAACTGAGGTGCTTATCAATGACTTCTAAGTTCTATGTATGACTAGAATGGCTTTACGGAACAAAAAATTGGTATCTCGACAGACCACTAATGTACCACTAACAATGCGCAACTTTTTGTTGCTGTCATACATTACAAAAAAGTACTTTATATCTACACAGATAGGTATTAAATCTTCAGTAACCCCAACACGATACATGACATTCAGCGTTTGTTCTTTATGTCCTCTTCTCCAGTTAATTCAATAACTTTGATCCTTAGTTACCTACATCTCACCAAACCGAAAGTTTAAAACCATGCTAAGTTATTGGCGGAAACATCAGGGCCGTGAGCTTGCCTGACACCTGAGTAGTATAAAAAAACGACGGGTTGCACTCCGGGAGTGCCGGCAGAAGTAAAAACTTGAATATTAACGATGTGCATTTTTGATATTTTGAAATGGTTAGGGAATAATTTTCACGAATTGCTTTAATTATCAGTTACGTACTATCATTTATGTGGTAACATACATTCTTCATTTATTGCGCTATCGTACACAAACATGAAAATTTATATTACATTAAAAATTTAACACTTCAGAACTATTACAATTATTTTACATTTAAAAGTTTATCTCTCAAAGAAAAATCAACTTCCATCCATAATTTCAACGACTTTTTCACCATCATTACTACCAGAACCATCATCGCCAATATATTTATAAAGTACTCACTCATTTTCTTTCGCTATTTCTTCGTCACTTTTTTCATTAATAGATGCACTTTGTTTAATTTCCATTTAAACATACATAAACATAAACATTCCATTTTATATCAATATATTTATGGCACAAAATAGAATAAATATTACAGAAAGTTATATGATGACAAAAAGTGTTTCTTGGGCCTCGGTCGGAATCGATCTCAATCTTGACGAAGTCAACGACCACTACGAACGCGCCACCAAGGTTGTTAAGTACAGTGTGAAATTAGCGCTTCTATATTTGTTATCTTACGATTTTTTTCGATCAGGTCACGTGTTTACTGACGCGAGTTGAACCTTTTTTACCCACTACAAAAAAGTGCAAAACACCGCTCTAGATGTTTTCACTTCCAAAAAAAAAGAATCGCCAGAAAAAAGAAAGAAAAATAGATGTAGAAAAATTCATGACTCATTTATCTTGTTTCTGCGTCACGTTCCAAATTCGAAATTCAAAATTCTTTCATCCGCCTAACCCAGATACCGTGACCCAATTTTTGTTCTAAACAGGTTGTCAAGTAGTAACATAGAAGATAATGGTGTTTATACAATATGTAACAAAACTAGTGTCGAATCCGTAAAGGTGTATACAGGTATCAATATTAGGTTCTGTTTGTGTAATCTTTTTTAGAAAATAATTAAAAAAAATTACCCCACAAAACTGTAATCAAATTCAGGTCGATGAGGAAACTTAAATGGCAACACAGGATAAAAATAACAAAGAACAACACAAGAGAGTACGGCCAGCGTGGGGCGGGTTATGGACCCCGCTGAATATTATTAGATGTCTTCTATTTGGTGTAGTCACATTCTTAGATTTGGAGAAATCAGGTAAATATGATCTAAGAAACTACATTTATAATTTCAATAGAACATCAAATTTATTGTTAATATATTATTTTTAATTCAATATATGGTTATGTATTCAGGATGGGCATGTGCCCCTTATTGATCGGACACTAGTTTTGTTACATGCTGTATTTAGTTTCTCAGCTACATAATAACGTGTGTGATTATCTTATGTTAAGTTAGGAGGTATTTGCATAATCGCTCTGACACTTCACCTCTCAGCAGGGTAAGCCAGGATCTTTATTTAGTGTATTGTGTCATAATCAATAATGGTAACCATAATCGTATTAAGTATGTCGGATCCCTCATATCTGGGATTCGATTATGGATTCAATGCAAGTTTTTCTCCATTGAGCTATTTGCGTTAGTAATAATAGCTCAATGTTTTTCTCTTAGATTTTTTTAATAGCAACACTGAGTTCGAAATGTACCTGGTAGCGGTAATTGATTCGTCTCTCGGATCTCTACCCTTGCTTACCCCTTCGGTAATAAATACGCATGAGTATTCATATAAAACTGCATTTAATAACACCTTGGATTGTGTGTGTATTTATCATTATGTGTGTTCACTGATCACAATGAACTTACAGGTGATACTCCCTGACTTCTTTGTATACTTACCACTGGACAAGCGGGGTCACAGTTGTAGGTTAGTAGTTAAGGAGTTGACCATGTGATCGAGAGGTCCCAGGTTCGAATCCTGGCCATTACTTTATCGACGTGAACCCACTCCTAACATAAGCAATTTAGTTTAGCTGGAGGGTTAAGGGGAATACTAGTAATTTCGGTTAATAATATAAATAAATAAATATTCTACGACATTCTACACAGCGCTTTCTAGACCCAAAGTAAGCATAGTTTAACTAGTTTGTATTATGGGTTCCAGAATGCGGATAAACATACATATTATATACTTTTTTTTTGTAAATACATACATATTATACATAGAAACACCCAGACCAATGCAAATAGACATATTCATGCATACAAATATTTGCACTGAGCGGGAATCGAACCCACGCAGTCGAATGTCGTAGTGCCTACCGCTATACGCCACAGAGGCCGTCGAGTTATTTATTAATAAGCAATATTCCTAATAATGTTAAAAGAAATTCATTTTAACGAGCAAGAAAGTTTCAGTGTAGTTGCTTTGTAGTCATCCTTACACCTTACGTTTTTTTAAATGAAATATTCATGTTTTTGGAAATCGGAATAATTTAAGATTTTCATCGTAAACATTTTTAAAATACAATGCCAACATATGTTCAGGACGATGAAAGCCAATATAACAGTCCAGTCTATTCACAGACCTGTTTATAATTTACGTGCAACTACGACGTCACTACACCGGTTGTACCGACCGCCAACACACGGTCTTACGTCAAGGAACCTATTTACATGTCACGGTCGACACGACATTGAATATTTTTTTATATATTGAGTGACTTGTGTGTCTTGTAATCCCATTGTGTGCAATGACTTCTATGTACAGGTACTATTTGAAAAAGGTCTAATGAAGTATGCATTTTTTATTACTATTCGCGTATACGTTTTAGCACAGATTACATAATATTATGTTTTAGTTAAACGGAGTGAATTGTTGGCTGATAGAGTGATCTGACAAAAAATTCTATGGTAAACGGTAAAAAAGCAGACAAGCGATAATTACAAGCATGATTTGCATCTTCAGGCGTCTGAAGACCCGAGACGGCGTGCGGTTTTAGTCGGTTCTAGGCCGACATAACCGCCCGCCGGGCAGCGGGGGTATCCGAGGGGATGTCTGCACGAAAAAAAAGGCACTATTAGACAAATTGTTTAGAACACAAATTGTGTTACGATTCCTGGGTGAGGTCAAATGAATTTGGAAGTTCCGAGTTTGGAATGAGACTTAAAAACTAAATAAATGATTTTAATTCATTCTGATAGGTACCTATATGCATAGAGCGCCTCTTTGTAATGTCATCTGTATGATAGCTACGTACAAAAAATTGGTGGGGTGCGAGGGATATGCTCTATGGGCAACCTTACACCCCGGTGTCTGTAGACCCGAGACGGCGTGCGGTTTTAGTCGGTTCAAGCCCGCTAGCCGGCGAGGGGGTATCCGAAGGGATTTCCGCACGAAAAAAAAGGTACAAAAACTTAGTGGTCTAGTTGTGGTCATTCGTAATATACTCGTACCAACCAATCTGTGAACTGAAGAGTAGCGCCACCATTACATCGACTATGCAATAAAATCGGAAAAGTTAGCAAATAATTCAATTAAATTTTTAAGCATTTTGTATGCTTACTTTTTCTAAAGATTTAGATCGGATAAAGAAAACATCTAAAACGGGACTTGAGCCCGCGATCAGTCCCTTACAGGGGGAATGCTCTGACCAGCTGAGCTATCTAGACACGTCCCAGATATTCGAAATTCTCCGATATATTATATACGTCTTAAGGCGACTCTGGAGCCATCTAACGTAATTCTTGCGAACTACGGAAACAATGAATAACTTTACTGTCATTTTTAAACATTGTTTTTTGATGACTCCGCCTAATTAATTCAATTAAATTTGTAAGCATTTTGTATGCTTACTTTTTCTAAAGATTTCCTTAAGATACAAAGATTACGCCTTAAGACGTATATAATATATCGGAGAATTTCGAATATCTGGGACGTGTCTAGATAGCTCAGCTGGTCAGAGCATTCCCCCTGTTAGCAAATAATATTATTATTAGTAGAAGTTCCTTTTTTCACATTAAACAAAGTTTGTTTTCTCACCTAGTTATCTCACCAGTCTCTAAAAAGCACCTATCATATTATTCTATAGAACTATGGATTAAATTCCTTCGTTAAAGGCTAGCATTTAGTTAACACTGTACGTCCTGTACGTACTGTCCAAATTTGACGAAAGACCTATCTAGCATTAGTAGTAGCTGTGATGCCTAGTAGGTATAAAAAATAAATATTGTATACTTGGAGAATAAAGGCGTAAATTCGCAGATTTTATTGGGCAGATTATGTAATGAAATGCTACTACTAATGCTAGTACTAATCTGTATTGTAATTGACAGTGATAACCGTAGTTCCAATTTTCACCATTTCACAGGTTTATATTCATATAAGTTATTGTATATTTGATGTACTGTTCATTCTGTATGTTCCGTTATAAATAGGCTGGTTCATTTTCTATCTAGGTCTATCAAGGTCTGAAATAAAGTTTATTATTATTATAAAAACTTGGAATTCTTTGCTGTATCTTGTAAAATAAAATTAATGTACATAAACAGTTCTGAAATGTCGTCCTCTTTAACCGACCGTTTATTCCGATTGCATGTAAAGCTTGCACATTAGATCTTAGGGTCGCATCGGGGTGGGGTGCTTGGTTGGGAAACCTCCACGCGGTGCACCCTGGGCAACGGAGACAGCAGCGCCTCTCTCCTAGGGCGGGAAAGACGCCGCCGCCTACGGCCAACTCCAACCGAGGCGAGGACGGCCCTGTTGACGGCTGTTCGGAAGCTTTCCACGTCTTCCTCTGATTAGCAGATGGCACAGTGGAGAGCAAGTAAGGGGGCCATCTCGAAACCGGAGATGGCCCAGGGTCAGTCGGGGTGCGAAGGATATGCTCTATGGGTAACCTTACACCCCGGCGTCTTAAGGCCCGAGACGGCGTGCGGTTTTAGTCGGTTCAAGCCCGACATAACCGCCCCCGCTGGCCGGCGGGAGGGGGGGTATCCGAAGGGATATCCGCACGAAAGTAAAAAAAAAAGCTGCTGCGGCACCCCGATCGGACCCCCCCTCTCTCCGGGGGCCCGATGGGGACGCCGTGGTTCCCAAACCCGATGGGGCCATCTAGAAACCGGAGATGGCCCTGGGTCAGCCGGGGTGCAAGGGAAATGCCTTAGGGCCAACTTACACCCAGGCGTTTGAAGACTCGAGACGGTGTGTGGTTTAAGTCGGTTCGAATCCGACATAACCACCTCCGCTGGCTGACGGGGGGCTATCCGGGGCGATTTACACACGACAAATAAAAGACTACTGTTCATAATTTGGTTTGATAAGCTTTTACAGGAGCGACTGCCGCCTGACCAACCGCGAGAGGAAAGCCTGCGCCACCAGCTCGTCCGTCAATCAGCTGGTGCACCTTTGGCCAGCAGGTGACGCTAGCTTACCCTTTAAACAACTTGGTGTGACGCGTACATCGTAAACCCAAAAAAAGCACTCTTAAAATGTGCTTAGTAGATAATGGGCGTAAGATAGTCAATTAGCGATAAGTGCGAAAACGCCAGTGGAAACTTTAAGTAATGTATGGTATTGACATAATCATTAATGTGACTCCAAAGATCTCATGAAATTTAAGTGAGATTTTGTAATTTAAAATAAATGATATATTATGTTATGTGTCATCGATCGTTATCAATAAATCACGTGACACCGAAGGGTCGTTATATGTGTTCATTGATAATGAATAGAAAACGATACCCTTCGAAGCTATTCCAACAACAGAATGTCACTTTGTCTACGGGCCCTGTAGTCCGTATTTTATGTTTCGTTTTTAATTATTGTACAAAATTGCCCGCCCAGCCTGAAAAGGATAACTCTTGAGTCCAATATAACACCCATATCTATTACACTTTTATCACTCTATAGACAGAGTGATAAAATTATAATAAAACTGTACCTGTTAGTGTAACTGTACCTTCTTGATACGATCTCCATACCACAAATCATTCGAGTAATAATGTCGCCTCGTAGTCGTATCTGTTGGTTTAAGTGTCATACCCAATTACCCATATATATGGGGTGCAAGGGAAATGCCTTAGGGCCAACTTACACCCAGGCGTTTGAAGACTCGAGACGGTGTGTGGTTTAAGTCGGTTCGAATCCGACATAACCACCTCCGCTGGCTGACGGGGGGCTATCCGGGGCGATTTACACACGACAAATAAAAGACTACTGTTCATAATTTGGTTTGATAAGCTTTTACAGGAGCGACTGCCGCCTGACCAACCGCGAGAGGAAAGCCTGCGCCACCAGCTCGTCCGTCAATCAGCTGGTGCACCTTTGGCCAGCAGGTGACGCTAGCTTACCCTTTAAACAACTTGGTGTGACGCGTACATCGTAAACCCAAAAAAAGCACTCTTAAAATGTGCTTAGTAGATAATGGGCGTAAGATAGTCAATTAGCGATAAGTGCGAAAACGCCAGTGGAAACTTTAAGTAATGTATGGTATTGACATAATCATTAATGTGACTCCAAAGATCTCATGAAATTTAAGTGAGATTTTGTAATTTAAAATAAATGATATATTATGTTATGTGTCATCGATCGTTATCAATAAATCACGTGACACCGAAGGGTCGTTATATGTGTTCATTGATAATGAATAGAAAACGATACCCTTCGAAGCTATTCCAACAACAGAATGTCACTTTGTCTACGGGCCCTGTAGTCCGTATTTTATGTTTCGTTTTTAATTATTGTACAAAATTGCCCGCCCAGCCTGAAAAGGATAACTCTTGAGTCCAATATAACACCCATATCTATTACACTTTTATCACTCTATAGACAGAGTGATAAAATTATAATAAAACTGTACCTGTTAGTGTAACTGTACCTTCTTGATACGATCTCCATACCACAAATCATTCGAGTAATAATGTCGCCTCGTAGTCGTATCTGTTGGTTTAAGTGTCATACCCAATTACCCATATATATGGTCCGATGTAGGTATGTACTGAACCAATTTGCGAAGCTACCGTAGTATAATATTAGTTGTGGAGTGGTGTACCGTAGGATAACAGTACCGGTTACGGTTGATTCTGCAAATGCATTACCATTGAGTTTAAGTTCATTCGTTTTTTGCAGTATACGAAAAGTTTGCTTCTACGAAGGTTTCATTATTCAATATTTTGTTTAAATTTCATTCTAATATTCATATTTTCTGATGGGTGTATGCGACCCCCACTTTGAGGCCAAGCCAAGCTCACCTGCAAGCCGGTACACCGGCTCATAAACGAAAGAGGCTCTGGCGCATGATGCCGTTTAAGATGTTGCCGTTGCCGTCCAACTCCGAGAAAAATCTCGGGGTTCGAGGGCTCAGACGCAGTGGCTCCCGTAAAAGAATAATATAAATATAATGAAAAGAAAGCGGTCCGGGCTCGGGCTCCGAGATGAAACCAGGATCAACGCAAAGATGAGGATGATTCATGTTTAGTGAAGAATTTCATTCTGATGAAGTCTGTTCGATGGGGCAGAAAGGTTTTTGAGTGGAGACTACGTGACGGCAAGTGCAGCGTAGGAAGGCCTCCCGCAAGGTGGACGGATGACCTGGTAAATAGCGCAGGGAC
Organism: Cybosia mesomella; assembly: GCA_946251805.1. Classification (NCBI taxonomy): domain Eukaryota; kingdom Metazoa; phylum Arthropoda; class Insecta; order Lepidoptera; family Erebidae; genus Cybosia; species Cybosia mesomella. The sequence continues at coordinate 20,447,267 of OX276405.1, read as the reverse complement.
TCGGTGGATGCAGGCTGCTACAGACCGGTCAAAATGGAAGTCAATGTGGGAGGCCTATGTTCAGCAGTGGACTTCCTACGGCTGATATGATGATGATGAAAGTCTGTTCGACCCCAAAACTGGGCAGGCAAGCCAGGATCGACCTTACAGAATACACACTGATCAAATTGATCATCAAAATCGTCTTGCGTTGATCCCGGTTACATCTGAGACTTTCAATTCGGAGCCATTGGTCCACTCCCTACTGCTCTTTTTGGTTTTGACTTATAAGACTTTATTGGGAGCGACTGCCGTCTGACCAACCCCGCGGGAAAACCTGCTTCAAAGCCTCGTCTGTTAATCAGCAGGTGTACTGGTTTGCAGGTGAGGATGGGCTCCAAAGGTTTTGGTAGGGTTTCAATAAGTCATCAATTCGGTCAGTGTATGGGCACTGACCGAATTGATGACTTATTGAAAAAAATGACTGATTACAAGTACTAATTCTTAATTTTTAAACTTTCGCGGTCCATGATATACAATAATATTAACGCGGTCATGTATTGGTTCCCAAACCCGAGGGCGCCATCTCGAAACCGGAGATGGCCCAGGGTCAGTCGGGGTGCGAGGGGGGGGGGACGATATGCTCTATGGGCAACCTTACACCCCGGCGTCTGAAGACCCGAGATGGCGTGTAGTTTTAGTCGGTTCAAGCTCGACATAACCGCCCCCGCTGGCCAGTGGAAATCCCCTCGCATACCCCCCGTATGCGAGGGGATTTCCGCTCGAAAAAAAACGTGTCGACCAGCTTACACTGTCGAAATGCATTCGAATAAAAGGTTTATTCATGTGTTTCTATGTATAATATGTATGTATTTACAATAAAAAAGTATATAAGTATGTTTATCCGCATTCTGGAACCCATAACACAAGTTAGTTAAACTATGCTTACTTTGGGTCTAGAAAGCGCTGTGTAGAATGTTGTAGAATATTTTATTTTATTATTGTATTTTTTAGGTAGATTTCGATGAAATCGATCTACCTATTGGTTTCTTGACTACTGTCGAATTTAAAAAAAATCTTAAGGCCTCACTTTTTGTGAAATCAGTTTTTCCTCAAAATTTCACGTTCCATGAAAGATATTCGAACCGTTCTAATTTTATCCCATTGTATACATGAATACCAACAACTTTTAACTATAAACCTATAAGATTAAAACTTTAACTAAAAGTGGAGGGGGGGGAAAACCAAAATTTTTCGCGACTAACTAAAAATCTAACCGGTGAAAATTCTTGTGGTCGGAAGTATTTTTAATCGATAGGCCATTTTTAAGTCTAAAATAAATGTCTGAAAAGTTTTTCGCTAAAAGTTACAATTTTCGAGAAAAAACATTAAACTGTTTAAAGTGCGTAGTTCTCTATATAAAATAATATTAATTGCTTCACGAAATCTACCTGTGCATTCCCCCTGCGGGAACGGATTTTTTTGTATTATTATTTACAGCAAAGGAAGGATAAAAGCAAGCAGATGAATACTATTATTTCTGCCTACCCCTGAGGACGAAAGACGAGGGTATTATTGTTTATTTGTATGCAAATTACCTTATATCTCGTGGATTTAACTCGTAGCATAGGAGTTACTGACAGGAGAGTAATAGGATGCCCAATCTACAATTACGTAGACAGTGTGCTCACGTGCGATCAATATCTTAATACTCAAAGATATACAGTCAACGACAAAAGTGGCTTATGACCTTAGCTTTTAAACCTTTCATAAAATAATAAATAAAACATGTAATATATTACATTTGTCCTCTGGGAATCATAAAACTACATGTATATTAATTACAGGGTTTCATATTCCAATTTATAGAACGTTTGTAAATATTTAAGTGTAAATCCACTTTTGACTTTTGACTGTGAATCGCCAAGATAGGTTACATTAGCCAACCTCGGGTGCACGAGCGTCAAACCAACTAAGAGTACAGTACCCGGGTTTTTAATTCGGCACATCGAGAAGAAGAGAAAGAGTGGGTAAGATCGGCTTACTTTGGTTTTGTAGCGCTATATCTATCGTACGTTAGACTGACAGTTTGATACCTTTATTGAGTAGTTGTATTTATAAAATACCAGCAACGCCGCGCGGTTTCGCCCTTGTAAGTCCTGATCTCGTGAGAATATCAGCAGAAAAAGTAGCCTATGTTACTCAGATTAGGAAGGCATTTGGAATGCCTTCCTAATCTGCTGAAATATTTTTGAAATAGGTTCAGTAGTTATAGCGTTTATTAATAACGAACAAACAAATCTTTCATCTTTATAATATTTAGATTAATTAAATTAATAATTAAAACCAATTTTTCGGTTTTAACCCTTCTAAAAAGATACTAAGCTGTGCAACTGTGCATGCACTGTGCAAGAATAAACACTTAAAAAACCGGCCAAGTGCGAGTCGGACTCGTCCATGAAGGGCTTCATAATATTTTTTTTTTTATATTTGAGTTGATTGAATTAAAGGTAAATTGCGGTTTTCGACTTAGGACGTATTAAAAAAAACTACTTACCAGATCTCGTTTAAACCAATTTTGGGTGGAAGTTTACATGGTACATCATATATTTTTCTTTAGTTTTATCATTCTCTTATTTTAAAAATTGGGTATGATGAAAAAAAAAATTTGAGCTTCAGTTTTAAGTATAATTTTATATATATATATAGATTATAAGTATAACTCTCAAAATTTATTGTTTTTTTTTTCTATTTTTGTGTGAAAATCTTAATGCGGTTTACAGAATACATCTGAAACCAAGTTTCAATAGCATAGATCTTATAGTTTCGGAAAAAACCCTTATAGATTCGTCATGTCTGTCTGTCTGTCCGTCCGTATGTCACAGCCACTTTTTTTGCTATTTGGCTACGGAACCCTAAAAACCTACGTCGCGCGTCGTTTCGACGACGACGTGCCATGTCAATAGTCGGGTAATTGGTCGCCATAGATGGAAAATCATCATACCCAGACAATGAAATGATCGATAGGCAGGATAGAGCCAATTAAACGACTACGCCATGCATTCAGCCAGTCATTTAGTGAATATTATGTCAGTAGGTACAGATTTTTTATGTTCGGTATTTCAATTTGACTTCACCGACGTCATTCTAACCACGATTTGTTAAGTCAATAGCCGGGTACTATACACATATTTGTTCGTCATAGCTGGAGGATCATCATACCCTTTTTTTTCGTGCGGAAATCCCCTCGGATACCCTCCCCCCGCATTAATCAGCAGGTGTACCGACTCGCAGCAGAGGTTGACTTCGACTTCGAAGATCGTTGTATATTAATTTGATAGGAAATTATAGTTAAATAACTTTTAAAATTGCCTCCGAATTTCAAGTAGGAATGAAATTATACAATAATGTTAACGAGAATTAAAGTGAACAAGATATAGGTATACTGACCAGTGTAATTTGATCAAAACGTCAGGCAATTCATATCATGAAACGTGATAGCCAGAAAACGTCAGGTAATTCATCTCATGGAACAACGTGATAGGCGTGAAAATCGATGCCCGGATGCCCGGAGTGTAAGCCTGGCGACGGGACCAGCTTTCATCTCTCCAGCTCGCCGAGTGCCTTATGTACTCACTAATGGAGTCGGATACACCGGAACTAGATAATATGGGGGACCTGTAGGTGAAACAAATCGTAAGATTTTGCAACAGGTAGGTGCGATGGAACCCCGTGAATGCCAGATATCCCACACCCTCCCCAAAATGGTGGACCAAGGGAAATAGATGAAATTGCCTTCAAACGAAATAAGTTCGAAATAAGAATCCCGGAACGCGTTTTAAAGTGGAGTTTTAAAATAAGAAAGACTAATGACTTAAAATTCAAATTAATTCTATTCTACCTACTTGCGCACAACACTTTTAGTATCCTGAAACTCACAAGCGTTTTGAATTACAAAGTGCTGATTGATACATTACTCATGCAGTGATATAGTTCTGTATCTACATGTAAATATGGCTTTCAACTTTAATCTATTTGGACTAACTTGCCACAACTTTGTATTACTTGCAAATTCCATTTGGCGTTCTGAGTTGTTCTGTCTTAAGGTAAAAATATCTTATCTGCATTTAATATCAAGGTGAAAGGAACCTTTTTTTTTTTTTTTTTTTTTTTTTATCGTGCGGAAATCCCTTCGGATACCCCCCCGCCGGCCAGCGGGGGCGGTTATGTCGGGCTTGCACCGACTAAAACCGCACACCGTCTCGGGTCTTCAGACGCCGGGGTGTAAGGTTACCCATAGAGCATATCCCTCGCACCCCGGCTGACCCTGGGCCATCTCACCACCAACAGCATCGCCCATCCTGTCTCCTCTGAAAGCAGAGGAGTACGGAGAGCGATGTGTTCCCGCTGCGTTGGGTATTGGCCGACGATCAATGCCAACCCTATGAAGGGGTGAAGGGGAAGCCATTGACCGCCGCCCAGGGTGTACCGGCAGCTCCGATTCCGTTCCCCCCGGACTGCAGCGGGATCGGAATCGGAGCGACACTCGAGGAGGTTACCCAACACACACCCCAGGTGAAAGGAACCTAATTCGTAAAGAATACAGCTTCAAATTGCAGAAGTGATTAGAGTATGCAATGGTAAATTGCAAGGTGAAGTTGAAAATCATACTGATTCTACGCCAGTGAAGTTCTCTACAAGGACCAACAGTAGTGCTGTACAAGACGACGGAGGGATAGGGCTGTCTTTATGCAGTTAATGTCATCATAAAAGTATCTGCTGGATAGCAATAGGCTCGCGCCAAAATACACAGTTGGCATAATGTAGTAGTTAATTTCAACTTTAATTAGCAATTGCAAGCCAAGACTCCTTGTTCAAGACCACATCAGTATACTGGGTTATTTGGGCATCTGAGACCTCTACTAAGATCTTTGGGGCCCAAACCAGCCTCTTCTTTTATTTTTTTATTATATATTTAGGACACGTCAATTTGACTGCACCTCACCTGATGGTAAGCTGAAGGTAAAGTCTCAGGAAAGAGGGTCACCATTACATACACGTACCATGTTAACAATGGTGGCACTCAGCTTGACGGCCTCATCAGAAGAGGATTGTCGTCGCAGCACCGCGTGACACCCACCGGTCCCACTAGAGCTGCGACCACAATCCATGCCCGGCTATGCACTTGCTGACCCCTGAACGCAATCAAACCGAAATTGGATTACTATGGAGGGTTTTTCGCAATCGTGCACGGTGGTACCCACCCGGCCGAATTTTGTGCCAAATTTGTGTCATCAAATTTTTACCACCAGTAAAACCGGCCTCATTTGCGAGCCGGTACACCTGCTGATTGATGGACGAGGCTCTATCGAAGGCTTTCCTTTTGGGGTTGGGATGGCAGACGGCAGCCACTCCCATAAATGTCATATAAGCCATTACTAAAAAGAGGGAAGCAGTAAGTAGACACCAGGCTTCGAGGTGAAAGCCTCAGATGCAACCAAGAACCACGCTAAGATGATGATGATAGCGATCAGTATATTGAATAACGTTACTAAATATTGTTGAAATTATAAGAACATCAAAATATACTTCGTTTTCATTGGAAAATGAATTTACATTTTACTAAGGAACTAACAAAAAAACTTTTAGGAGTTCAACTTTGAAGAAATAAATGAAAAAAGTGTTACAGAAACACTTACATACTATAAGGTCGGATTTCACCAGAGAAAGTAAGCTGTCGAGTTAAACTATAGAGCCATTCGTCAACACAAATTCCATCTTTTCGAATGTTTTCTAGTACTATAATACAATACCTATATTTTCGAATATAATTAAGTTCTTAAAATATTCTATATAGCATCACCACTAGATCATCAAAGAATATTGGGCTAGGTAGGTATTGATATTATCGAGTATCGATACAACGCTATGCGATACGACGATATTTTGCGTCGATTCATTGGCATACGATACACAGGACGATGTGTATTCCTCGTCATAGGTAATATCATCAACCTCTTTTTATATAAAATAGAAAATATAATTTGCGTCGATGCAATATGTTAAGGTAAATCTACGTACCTATCGATACAATGTGCTGCAATTTTAAACGATACGGTATATTGACACAAACGATATTTAAACCAATCCCTATATCTTTCTATATTATTATGAAATTGTAAATTAGTTGTGTCTGTACATTGGAGATATTTAAAAAAATACTTGGGTTATGTTAAATGAACAATTTTGAATACAAAAATATTTTTTTTTGAAATCCTTGTTTGTTTGTCTGTTTCTCTCTTTGTCTGTTTGTTCACGATGGACATGAAACTACTAAACGGATTTTGATGCAGTTTTTTTTCTATTCTAGAAAGGAAGACTTAAAATCTGCTATATGTTTAATTGCAATTAGTTAAGTAGAACTGGAGATATGACGTAACAACGATAATCGACGACGTTCGCGCGGGTGGAGCCGCGGGTATCAGCTAGTTGGGTATGAAAGGGTTGGTCAATAGACAGGTGAGGGAAATTGCCGAAGATTATTGGGTAGGGACAGAATAAGACCTTTATCTGCTTGCTGTGATGATAGTTTACAAATAAACTGAAGTATTGAAGTTGAGTTCAGAATAGTATCCCTGTTTATCTTTCAGGAGCTGTTCATCTACTATCCCACAGAATGTCGCACGGCAAAATTGGCAAAATTGGCCTTCAAAAGAGTTGGGTGTTCCATTCCAGAAGTTTCGAGAAGCAGTCAAGCGTCTGGTAATTTTCCTGATTGTATAGTTTTGAAAAGGTAGATCCCAAGCACACGAAACCCGAGAAGCGCGTTTAAAAGAACAGTTTTATGTCAATATAGGTAGTTAATGAGGTGTATTAAGACAAGGAAGTAAGGAGTGATATAACGTATGTAAATGTATACATTCTTCAGTTCGTTAAAAAGTCCAGCTTTCCCAACTTCTGCTCTTACTGTAAAGCAATATTTCAAATACATTGTACCATAAAAAGAAACGATTTTATTGTTCATAAAAGACAAAACAAAGGTAAATTATTTTGTCTAATTTAAATAATATGAACCGCAAAATCATGTCCTTAATTATATTCCCAAGGAAATGAAGTGATTTGTAAGACCTATTGAGAATTTAATCGGTTTAGCTATTTAGTTTATTATTGCTCTTTCTCTCAAAATTAAAACGTGAAGTTAGAATTTGTGAGTAATAATTTTTGGTAGGTAAGTAACTCAACTATATACATTTTCTATTTTTTACTGTCGTCATCCTCCGAGCCTTTTACGAACTAAGTTGGGGTAGCACAAACGAAGAATCTCACTGTAATTAATATCAGTCGCAGAGAAGTCGCCGCCGACGAGAGTTCTATGCACTCATCGCCACCCGGACCTGTACCACTAAAAATGTCGACCGCAGGGATCGACAAAACTTTTGGAACACAAGTTTCATCTGGACCACGGCCAAACTGCCCGGAAGCAGTATATGCTACAGGATCTCGCTCGATTATCGCTTAGCCTTGCAATATGCTCCGTACTAGGTTACCATTTAGCCACAAGAGCTTCCGAAGCCTTCGTTATTCCGAAGCTATTTATTGTGCAACCATTATGTGTGTGCCCTTGAAGGATAATATTAGCTATATCATTTATGTTGCGTCCCTGAGGGATCCGAAGTTTTCATGAGCTGTCTTTCCTTGTCGGTATGAGAAAGTTACCCTGAAAATGTCATGCCCTTACGGAGAAGATGAACTTATAACAGATTACTTTTTATAAAAGCAAACATTTACCTTTATTCAATATTATCATAGTCTTTATTTATTGATTTACTTGCTTTTTAGGGTTCCGTACCTCAAAAGGAAAAAACGGAACCCTTATAGGATCACTTCGTTGTCCATCCATCCGTCCGTCTGTCAAGACCGTTTTTCTCAGGAACGCGGGGAGGTATCAAACTAAAATTTATATCTAACCTTTAAGTACCGACGTGTGGTCTGACAGTCACTTGAAGCGTTCGGATACGGTGGTTTCATTTGTTAACAGAGACGTAACCTCCCGCACTTTTGTGTACCCCTCAGGCAATCGCCGGGCAATGTTCGTGGAGTGTGACTGTGTCGGCACCTGCGTTTCTGGTGAGTTGTGTCTTGTATTAGTTCGCGCGTGGTCTGACAGACCACTCTTCTGTACTTACGGAACTTTTTTGGGTACGACTTTTTCCAGGTTTTACTATTTTTCTCTTTTATTTTCAGCTAGTTATAAAAATGAATAGGCCGGGTACATCGCGTGTGAAACGTGCTGCCTCAAAAGAAAATGAGAGTGTTCCTGTCACTAAGCAGAAACGTGAAACTAGGCCTCGAAATAAATATCAAGAAGAGATGATAATCTCAGAGTCAGATTCTGATGACATCGATCCGAATTTTATTGCCGAGAGTGACCATGATTCGGCATCGGAAAAGGAAGGGTCAGATAGGCGATAGTGAAGAGATAAATGAAGAAGAAAATAAACCTGAAATTATATCATACTATAATTCGACAAAACGGGGAGTTGACAAAATCGACAAAAAGTGTTCAAATTATAACAGTAGTCGTAGAACTCGGCGTTGGTCGATGGCAATATTTTTTCGGATACTAGACCTAAGCGCCGTAATTGCAGGTATTCTGTACAATTATCACTCGCATAAAAAAATAGCAGACAGATCTGTCTTCTTGAAGCTTCTGGCAAAATCTCTGGTGGTTCCACCAATGCAGCGCCGGTTTCTAACTAAACATCTACCGAGAGAATTGCATAAAGAGAGTTCTAGGGGCAGATGCTCCAGAAGATGTGAGGGAACAAATTTTTTCTCCTATAGGTATTCTGGATGATTTTAAATTAAACTTCTTTTGCACACACTATGAGTTTATAATGTTTATAAGCACAAGCACAGTATACAGAGGTAGAATTAGAAGATGAGAAAGATGCACAAGAGATTGGAAGAATAAGCGAATAGAATTGGAAGATATTATAATAGATTTGAGCTAATATTTATTGCTAGGCGCGAGGTGAAAACGAGCGTGCATTCGCCGTCGGAGCCGGTTAAACACTAAGGTCCGCGGCCGCGAGGATAATGCATCGGGCGTGCTAGACTAAACCGGTCGCATTCCTGCGCGTACGCAAGCGAACACAAGTTTCGCCACAGTCGACTAAGCTGCGCACTCGGTTTCACCTGTGTGATTTAATACAGAAGTAAATATATGGAAGAAATGAAATATATCTAACCGTTATAAAAATATTGTTTGATTACAATTAGTTACCCACTACACTACCCCCCGGCTGAGACCGGTGCTAAGCTAAGGTCGAAAGTAATCTGGAAATCGAACTACTCGTCCGGATCTGGTCTTCCTCTCATTGTCCACGGGTGGATCATGGGATGTAGTGGTAGTATTCATCTCTCTGGTCCGGTACGCGGGTTTCAACCTGTCTATGGAAACGGTAAGTTGCCGACCTTGGACATCTATCTTGAAGTTCTTCGTGCCTCTTTCCAGTACTTTGTATGGCCCAGCGTATGGAGGACTGAGTGGACGCTGTACTGCCTCTTGCCTAAGGAAGACATATTCTGCTGTCATCAGGCTGCGAGGTACGTAGAAAGTTCTTTGCCCATGTCGACTGGCGGGTTCAGGTGAGAGCTTTGACATGTGAAGGCGCAGTCGTGAAGCAAAGTCTGTCACGTCAACAAGATCGGTAGGTAATGGGTTGAAAAACTCGCCTGGCAGGCGAAGGGGTTCGCCATATACGAGTTCTGCTGCTGAAGCCTTGACGTCTTCCTTCCATGCGCTGCGGATGCCTAACAGCACCAGGGGTAGTACCTCGGTCCAGCTGGAACTAGCGTGACATTTTATAGCTGCTTTTAGTTGACGATGGAGACGTTCTACCATCCCATTGCAGGCGGGGTGGTACGCTGTTGTAGGCCGGTGCTGAGCCCCAAGGATTTCGCTTATTGTGTTAAAAAGCTTGGACTCAAACTGCCTCCCTCTGTCGGTCGTGATGCGGTGCGGGCAGCCAAAGCGGGACACCCAGCCAGCGATAAAGGCGCGGGCGCATGTCTCCGCTGTGATGTCGGCCAGTGGATATGCCTCAGGCCACCGGGTAAACCTGTCAATAACCGTGAGGCAGTATCTGAAATCACACGAAATTGGTAAAGGCCCTACGATGTCCATATGGACATGGGAGAAGCGTTGGGAAGGAACAGGAAACGTGGAAGTGGGAGATGAGGTATGCCGGGTGATCTTGCATTTCTGGCACTCAATGCACTCTTTAGCCCACTCTCTAGAGTTTCTTCTTATCCCAGGCCAAACAAACCGTTCTGTCAGTAATTTGACCGTTGCCCTTGTACCTGGGTGACTAAGGCGATGAAGTGATTCAAATACCTGCCTTCTGAAGGGTGCAGTAACGTAGGGTCTAGGGTTAGCTGTAGAGACGTCACAGTACAAGTCGTTGTTGGAGAATGGAGTCTTTATCTTCTGAAGTTTAAGTGCAGTGCCCTTCTGGAGAAGATCTTGCAACTCAACATCTGAAGCTTGAGAACGTGCAAGCTCATCATAACTTATTGTCCCTGACATGGCCTCTATCCTTGATAGTGCGTCGGCCACGACGTTATCCTTTCCGGCTACATATTGTATATCAGTAGTAAATTGTGAAATATAATCTAAGTACCGGAACTGTCTTGGTGAACATTTGTCGCGATTTGTATCAAATACGTAGGTCAGGGGCTTGTGGTCGGTAAATACAGTGAAATGCCTTCCTTCGACCATGTGTCTGAAATGCCTTATTGCGTCATAGATGGCTAGGAGCTCCCTGTCATACGGACTGTACTTTTTCTGAGCTGAAGTTAGGCGCCGTGAGAAGAACGCTAAAGGTTTCCAGGTGTCGCCTGCTTTTTGCTGGAGTACCGCACCAATAGAGTTATCGGATGCATCGGAGTGGATAGCTAGTTGTGCGTTCAGTTCTGGGTGTGCCAATATAGTTGCTCTGGCCAGACTATTCTTACAGGCCTCGAAAGCTTCTAGCATCTCAGGTGTCATAGTGATACTCTGCGAACCTTTTACCTTCGGGCCAGTGAGTACAACGTTCAGCGGTGACTGTATGTTTGCTGCTCCGGGGACAAAACGCCGATAAAAATTGTACATACCGAGGAATCGTCGCATCTCTTTCACCGTCTTGGGTACTGGGTAGTCCTGTAACGCCTGTACTTTGTCGGGTAGAGGATTGATGCCGTCACTGGAGACTTCATGTCCTAAAAAGATTATTTTATCTCTGCCAAACTCACACTTTGCTGAGTTTATCAACATGCCGTACTCCGATAGTCGCTGACATAACTGGCGTAGATGCTGGATATGCTGGTTTTCTGTCTCAGAATAGACTAAAATGTCATCAATGTACCCGTAACAAAAAGGAAGGTCTCTGAGGACTTCATCGATGAATCGCTGAAAAGTTTGCGCTGCGTTACGCAACCCAAAATTCATGTAAGGGAACTCGAATAATCCTATCGGCGTCGTTATTGCAGTTTTCATGACGTCAGCTGGATTTACCGGGATCTGATTGTACGCTTTGATAAGATCTACCTTCGAATATATTTGACTTCCAGCGAGTAGATGAGCAAAGTCTTGGATATGTCTTATTGGGTATTTGTCTGGAATAGTCCGGGCATTCAGGGCCCTGTAGTCTCCACAGGGACGCCATCCATTATCTTTTTTTGGAGCCAGGTGCAACGGTGAAGACCAAGGACTCTCCGACCTACGAGCTGTACCGTTGGCTAACATGTCCCCGAACTCCTTCTGTGCGATCTTTAATTTATCGGGTGGTAGACGACGCGGGCGACAAGACACCGCTGGTCCAGGAACTGTGCGAATGTGATGCATTGTTGTATGCTTGACCTGTTGTTGAGTGCCAGCAGGTCGGGTAAGGTCAGGGTACTCACGTAATAAGCTGTGATATTGTGAGCTTCCGGCTATAGCTTTGACTGATGCTATATCTGCTGTTGATTTGCTTGCAGGTGATGCTGTCGAAGATAGCTGCGTGAGACCGTCGATCAAGCGATGATTCCTCATATCTATAAGTAGATGATAAAATATGAGGAAATCTGCACCAATAATTGGTTTGTGTACGTCAGCTACTACAAATCTCCAAGGAAAGACGCGGCGCAGGCCTAAGTTAAGATTGAGATGAATCCAGCCGTAAGTGTTAATCGGACTTCCATTTGCTGCATATAACTGGTACTCAGTCTTGTTGCGTGGTTGCCGTACCATTGTTTTAGGAAACACGCAGAGGTCTGATCCTGTATCCACCAGAAAAAGCATTTTAGATGTCTGGTCCGTAATAAAGAAGCGGCTGGGATTAATGGGGCAGTCGTTAGCCGCTACTTCCGGCTGCCTTTGGTGTTTTCCGGAAATGCGCAGGGTGTGGTACATCTGTTGGCTCTGTTACCGAATCGGTTATGATACCAGCAGTAATTGTCATTGCGCGTCTTAGAACGCGATCGGCTTCGTCCTCTATAATGGGTCGCTTGTCTGTCTGTACGCCGTCCACCATGTCTAGGAGAAATAGCATGTACCTGACCTTTAAAAGCTGCCCATTCCCGTGCCAACTCTGCCACCTGCCTGGTTAGCTCGTCTATGGTGCTGCTGGAGTTAGGCATCGCTACCGCGGTTGTTGCTAATCCCGGTGGCGGCGCGATCTCATACACCCTGTCGGCTAATTCTGCAACAGATTCTAAAGGTAAATTTGGCTGGGATGCAATCACTGTCTGTATATTTTGTGGTAGCCTACTTGACCACAACGTGCAAATGAAAGTGTCAGGCACAGTTGGTCCAGCCAGGGTTTTAAGATGCCGCAAAAATTGGGAGGGCTTGCGGTCCCCTAGCTCCTCATGCATTAATAATTGTTGGACCTTCTTTTCTTGTGACGCCGAGAGACGTCTTATAAGCTCCGTCTTTAACTTAAGGTACTTATTTTCAGACGGCGGTACATTAATAATATCTTTGACTTCGATCGCGTATTTATTTTCTAGTTGCGAAATAACATAATAAAACTTAGTGCTATCTGCCGAAATACCTGACAGGAGAAATTGTCCTTCCATCTGCGCAAACCATAATGCAGGCTCCTCTGGCCAGAACGGAGGTATTCGCACGCCAACTTTAAAAACGCCTCTCTCGCCAAGCACATCTTCAGCACCTGCGTTGCCGGTTGTACCCGCAGAGAATGTTCTCGAACTTTCTCCAGACGCGTCGATACCCGGGCCGCCCATTGTGTTGACCGACTGCCTACCTCTCTATGTTCGTACGTCGGGGTCACCAGTATAGGTATTCTGGATGATTTTAAATTAAACTTCTTTTGCACACACTATGAGTTTATAATGTTTATAAGCACAAGCACAGTATACAGAGGTAGAATTAGAAGATGAGAAAGATGCACAAGAGATTGGAAGAATAAGCGAATAGAATTGGAAGATATTATAATAGATTTGAGCTAATATTTATTGCTAGGCGCGAGGTGAAAACGAGCGTGCATTCGCCGTCGGAGCCGGTTAAACACTAAGGTCCGCGGCCGCGAGGATAATGCATCGGGCGCGCTAGACTAAACCGGTCGCATTCCTGCGCGTACGCAAGCGAACACAAGTTTCGCCACAGTCGACTAAGCTGCGCACTCGGTTTCACCTGTGTGATTTAATACAGAAGTAAATATATGGAAGAAATGAAATATATCTAACCGTTATAAAAATATTGTTTGATTACAATTAGTTACCCACTACACTCCCAAAGAAATTGAGACTTTAAAGTTCCTGTTAATAATAAGTAATAAATATTAAAACTTCTTTATTTTGTTTTATTTATACAGTAACTAAATATATTATTAATACATGGACATAATTAAAAAATAATAATATTTTGTAATATGAAAGTTTTCCGTACTAAAGCTATAGTGGTCTAGCAGACCTCACGTCGGTACTTATGTATGTAACTAAAATGGCATGTGGGTACTTAAAGGCTAATATTCAGGTCTACTGTCCCTTGGAGCTGTGAAAAAATCAAACTTCTAAGCCAAAGCAATCAAAAGATACAGCCGTTTATGCCGCAAATTTTGGAAACTCGCACGGGAATCAAAACCTACAGGGTACTTCCCGTGAACTTAGAATCTTGAAATTTGGTATGAAGTAACGTCTTATAGTAAAGATAAAGGAAAAATTTCGAAAATCGTAAATTTTTAGTTACATCATATAATAAAAAATATTTTGGAAAAATTTAAAGTTACTACTTCTTTTCTCATATTGTAATGTTATAAATTTCATTTTGCAATAAAAAGACCATGACTATGACTCGATTGTCGTGATGGGTGAACTTTTACTTCAGTGAACCATAATATTAAATATATACAGTATCTCTAAACGTCGCGGATTGAAAGTAGGCACAGGTGTCTCCGGTACATCCAGTGACCTGTTAGACTCCGCTTCAGGCGTGGCAAAGGACGCGTTTCTCTCAGATTCATCATCCTCTCCTCCCTCTACGATCGGTGTGCTGCTACTAGGTGGTGAAATGGTCACACTTTCTGGAGGGGGAGTATCTATGATGACCAGATCCGACTCATTGCTCTGGTTGGTCTGCTCGACTTCATCATTACCGATAGTGGATGCCTGGTGCCCATCACCATCAGGTGATGACTGGCTGTCGGTGATATCGGGCCGCCAGCCGCTCGATCGCACCGTCAATACCCGGGAACCATAGGCGCTTGCGCGCTTCCGCTTTCATTTTTACAACTCCAAAATGCGAACTATGCAGTTCATTACATACTTCCCCCCTAAGCGATGTCGGAATTATAACTTTGTGACCGCGCATTAAACAGCCATTTTCCAAAGATAGTTGGGTGCGACAATAAAAATACGGTTTTATTCCATCGTCATATATACTCTTTTTTTCCAACCTAACTTGACATACTGTTTAACCTTACGCAAGGTCTCATCTTGCTCCGTTTCGCGTTGTAAATCGGTTAATGTAATAGGCAGCCCTCCGTCGACGACGAAATTGACGTACGTCGCGCGGTCGTCAGCGGTACGACGACGGTTCAACCCCGTCTCGGCACTCTCGGTGACTTTTACTGTTGACGATGACTCATCATTCTGTATAGGCGCGCGCGATAGATAATCAGCATTGTTATTTTTACTACTAACATATTCTATTGTATAGTTATATGCGGTTAAAAATATTGCGTACCGTTGTAGTCGGTTTGCGGAAACCTCCGGTATACCACGGTGTGGACCGAAAATGGCTAGCAGTGGTTTATGATCGGTCCTCAAGGTGAAAGGCACGGCGCGTGCATATAAATATTGGTGGAACTTCCTCACTCCGAATACAATAGCCGTAGCTTCTTTCTGAATTTGTGCATATCTTTTTTCGGCCGCTGTTAAAGTCCTAGACGCATAACTAATTGGGCGTTCGCATTCATCGGCTCCTATTTGCGACAAAATGGCACCGAGCCCGCAGGGAGAAGCGTCCACTGTCAAGATCAGTTTAGCCGCGGGGTTAAAATGAGCTAACACTTTGTCCGACGCCAACTGCTGTTTGATCTGATTAAATGCATTTTCGTGACTCTCGGTCCATTCCCACTTTTTTTGCAATAAATTATATAACGGAGCGAGTGTAGTTGAAGCGTTAATCACGAAATTACGGTAATAATTAGTTAATCCCAAAAAGGATTGTAATTCCGTTACATTTTTAGGTCTGGGCGCACGTAGAATTGCTGTGACTTTTTCTGGCGATTTTCTTATCCCCTTTTTATAGGGGATATTTTTAGGGGATTATTTATATATAATATGCCCTAGGTAATTCACTTCATTTTTGAAAAACTCGCATTTATTTTTGTTTATTGTGAGACCCGCATCAGCCAATCTTTGTAGTACCGCGATTAGTCTGTCCATGTGTTGCTTTTTATTAATACCTGTTATACATATATCGTCCAGAAATAATACTACTCCCTCTATACCTGATAGTAAACATTCCATAGCCCTTTGAAATAATGCTGGAGCTGAGCTTAAGCCGAAGACTAACCTGGTATGCCTAAATAATCCACGGTGGGTGTTAATGCTAGTTATATTCTGAGAATGTTTTTTAAGACAAAATTGGTTATAAGCCATTGAAAGGTCTAGTTTGCTGAACTGTACGCCCCCAGACAGTTTTGTAAACAAATCATTTACCGTTGGCAACGGATACCTATCAATAACAAGCTGTTTGTTAATAGTGACTGAAAAATCTGCACAAATTCTCACTCCACCGTCTTTTTTCAAAGCGGATCGTGACGCGTAATCTGAATATTGAACCGGTTCTAGTACTCCTAATGCAACGAGTCGATGCAATTCTATATCTATTTTATCTTTCAACGCATAAGGTACCGCTCGCGCTTTAAAAAATATTGGCTTGGAATCCGGTTTTAATTGTAGTTCAACGGCGTATTTATTAAATTTACCTAGCTTGCCAGAAAATACATTAGGGAATTTAGCAATAAGATCGTTCACTGTTAAACTTTCAAATGATCCCCGTACCGACTTGACTATGTGTGTAATTTCTAAACCGAAATTGCTTATAAAATCACGTCCGAGCAATGGCAGTCCCCCATTACAAACAACAATTAATTGTAGTTTACGCATCATTTCCAAGTATTTAACATCTAAAACAATAAAACCAATTGTTTCCAGCTGTTCTCCTGTATAGCTAAATAACTTTTTTTTTCGTATTTAATAACGGTACTTTGCTGAAATGCAGGTTGTAGGTATTCTGAGAAATAATACTAACTGCGGAACCACTATCTATCTCGAACTCCAGAATTAGTCCACCGATATTCACACAAGCTGTCATAAGCCGTCCATTTTCACAACGAATATTAAAACACAACTCACCATCGTCACCCTCATCCACCTGACCTTCCTCAACGTGTTTAACCTTCACGCTACTCAAACACATCTTCTTCAGGTGACCCTTAACGTTACACTTCTTGCATCTATAGTTTTTGTAACGGCACTGATTGGATTTATGATTGTAACCGCACACACTACACTTTTCTTTAACTGCGACCGCGAACACTGAACCGATTTCACCGCTGCTGGCAACCGTCCGCGAGCCACTCGGTAGTGGAGCGGCGAGCGCAGCACGTCTGGCACAGCGCATGCTTTCTGCCAACTCCACCGCTTTTGCCAACGATAACTCTTTCTGGTCCTGGGCAAAGAACTTGTCGCGCTCGCGTCCTGGCATCATACCCATTATAAATTTGTCCAGCAGCGCCTCCTCTAGATTTTTAAATCCGCAGTGTGCTGCCAATCCCCTAATTCTGGCCGCCCATTGAGTGTTGTTCTCATCTGTACGTTGTACCGCCGCATAGAAAACAGATTTTTCCGCAAATCCGAGCCGCTTTGGCTCAAAGTGACGGTCTAGAAGTTTCAAAATCTCTTCGTAATCTGTTTCTTCCAACTTCTTGGGTAACGCCAGATCCCTTGCTAGTATATATGTAGGTCCAGTGAGGGCACTTAGAAGGATTGCCCTTCGTTTGACCTTCAACTTGTCTGACACGTCCGTTATATCATTTGCGATATACCATTGTTGTAGCCGAGATTTGTATGTGGTCCACTCTTGTGATAGATGGTCAAAATTTGAAATTATCCCAAAAGAAATACCGTTAGACATTTTCGCACTCGTAAACTCGAACCGCCTCGTCGCCACTGTTAGATACGCGGGATAGGGACGACAGTCAAACACGCTAGTTAATGACACACTGATTTATTTCAAAAGAAACAGGTTATTCTACCGGGGCGCAACCGCGGTACCTACATATTATACATATATAACATATACCTACAGGTTTGTACGGAACCCTCGGTGTGCGAGTCCGACTCGCACTTGGCAGGTTTTTTTTTTATAAAACATTGTCAGAACTGAAATTACTAGTTTACCCCCTAAACGTAAGCTTAATTGTCCGTATGCAGTGGGTTCACTTCGGTATTGTAATGGCCAGTATTCGAATCCGAGACCTCTTTATTGTAAGGCCAACTCTATAACCAGTAAGCTACCGACTCACTTTTTCGCACTCACTTCGCACAAATCACGGATAAATTTAATAAAATACGTTTATAATAATTTTCGCAGACAGATAAAAAAGACTAGATTTTTAATATAAAAGCTAAATTGAGGGAAATTGGCATCAACTATGAGGCCAAATTTTTGGTTCCGTACATTGAAGTCTTTGGTGTTCATCGTACATAGTACGGTGTTCATCTAAGTTAACTACATTCGAGAACCCTCTGTAATCTCCTAGTTAGTTAATTCACATTTCGATTTATAAATATTTACGTTACATGCTGTTTCCGTCCTACATAAAAAGCTGGTATTGTTTTCAGAAGGCAAAACATCTTCATAGATCCATAAAGCTGGCAATTGCTATAGCTATCAATCAATGAATCAATTAGACTATTCCAGTCCACTATCCACAGCCGGACATAGGCCATAGGCCATCTCCCCATCTAGACACGGCCTAGGAGATAAGTAGTCACGTTTATATATAACTTCACATGTAAAGGTGTATACTTATCTCCTTGGCCGTGTGTATTCCATAGCATCTTGTATACCTTGAACAATAGAAGTCATTGCATGATCCAAGAGCCTTGGAGAGACTCTCAGTAACGAATGCCATTCAATGTATATCAATTACTTTAATTAGATAGATTAACCGGATCTCAAAGCGTAATCTAACACCTAAATAGGTATAATAGATGTTAATCATATTAATGACTCTACCTTGCGATTAGCGCTTCAAATAGAGACTGAGTGTGAACGAGACGTGAGTGGAATGTGTAGGTACTATTGTATGTGAAATATGCAAAGCATATATCAATTTCATTGTGAACATTATCATTCCATTTCTAAGGCAGGAATTAGACAGTTAATAAATATCCCGATCCAATATCATGATATTTATTAACTATCTGACCAACGATTCACGATATTGTAATACCCGTATATCACAATTCACCTATGTTGATCGGTGTCAATAAAGGTTTGTATCGCTGTATATTGACAGGATCGCGATGATCACAATATATATTGACTGTCCAATAGGAACTTGACCGTTATCCTTAGGTTGGAGCCTAAGGACAACGATGAACTAACGACTTTAAAATGGTAGCTGGGACGAATACAGAATAAGGAGAACCGGGGCTATGGCGCACATTGTGAGAAATTTATGTCCTGTAGTGGACTGCAATATGCTAAATTATTGGTTGGATCGCTTTAAAGTGAACTATGATTTGTGTAATATATTACAGTTATAATTAAAACATGTTCATATTGACTTTGACACAATTATTCATGAATTCATTTGATTTCATGTAACAGGTTATGTGTGAGGTGAGGTGGTTTTGGTACGTAAAGATCTGAGAGTTAAAGAAGGTAATGCGATCATTATGCGTAAGAGAGGATTTGTTATACAAAGATATCCATTATCCTCAAACAAAATCCATCACCACTAGGTGTAGCCCATCAAGATCTTCGAAGCCTAAGCCAGCCTCACCTGTGTGACATACGGACGGACAGACAGACAGACAGACATGACGATTCTTCAAGGGTTCCGTTTTTGTCATTTGGCAACGGAACCCTAAATAGAAGATTGTCAAGAGCATCGACTAATAGGTACCACAATTATGTAGAAAAAACACCTAATTTCACAGCTACGATAAATAATGGATTCGTTATAGTGATGTGGTGATTGTTAAGTACAAAGTAATTTGTAACAAAAACAATAAAGGTAAGTAAAGCCAAGTTCTACGATTGTGGAACATTGTACAGAGTGAATTTTGCAACTGGGCACGGATGGCCACCATCACCTCAAGGTTCGAGATTCTTGAAGAGGTCGAGAAGTTCTATGGACAGTTGTATGCATCACGGATGACTAAACTGACGGGACACAGCGATGAAGACCACAGAGCCCCACTTACGCGCCATACACCGAGGAAATACCCGAGCAGTGCGAGATAGAGGCGACTCTCAAGCAAACAAAGAACAACAGGTGCCCTGGCGATGATGGAATTACTACTGAAGCTCCTAAAAGCAGGTGGGGTCCCACTGCTCAAAGAGCTAGCGAGCCTTTTTAATATCGTCATCACCTAGGGCCTGGAGCGGGAGTGCGGTGTTACTGTTCTTCAAAAAAGGTGATAAGGCCTTGCTGAAGAATTACACACCCATCTCACTCCTGAGTCATGTCTACAAGCTGTTCTCGAGAGTCGTCACGAATCGTCTTGCGAGCAAGCTCGACGAGTTCCAGCCTCCGGAGCAAGCCGGGTTTCGAAACGGCTACAGTACCGTGGACCACATCCATACTGTTCGGCAGATTATGCAAAAGACCCACGAGTACAATCAGCCGCTATGTATGGCTTTTATGGACTACGAGAAAGCCTTCGACTCCATCGAGACCTGGGCAGTTCTGGATGCTCTGCAACGGTGTCGTGTTGATTGGCGATACATTGAAGTGCTGAGGTGCCTATATGAGACTACCACTATGTCCATCCAGCTCCAAAACCAGAAGACGAACCCCATAAGCCTACAGCGTGGAGTTAGACAGGGTGATGTTATATCCCCCAAACTATTCACTAACGCATCCAGGACATCTTTACGACTCTGGATTGGACTGGGCGGGGAACAAACATAAACGGCGAGTACATCTCGCATCTTCGGTTCGCCGACGACATCGTCATAGTTGCGGAGACGCTGGAGCAGCTGGGCGAGATGCTGCACAGCCTTAATGCAGCCTCTCGTCGCGTCGGTCTTGGTGTGAACTTTGACAAAACCAAGGTTATGTTCTATGAACATGTCACACCCAGACCGGTTGCCATCGAAGGGTCGACACTCGAAGTTGCTCAACAGTATGTCTACCTTGGACAGGTTATCCAGCTCGGTAGAAACAACTTCGAAAAAGAAGTTACCTAAAGAATCCAATTATGTTGGGCAGCATTTGGCAAACTACTTCGGGTTTTCTCCTCCCCTTTACCGCAATGCCTAAAAACAAAGGTGTTCGACCAGTGCGTCCTACCAGTCATGACTTACGGTACCGAAACGTGGACATTGACATTGAGGCTAGTCCACGACTTAAAAGTCGCGCAGCGGGCTATGGAGCGAGCTATGCTTGGGGTCTCTTTGAAGGATAAAATCCGAAATGAGGCCATCCGACAAAGAACTAAAGTCAAAGACATAGCTCGCAGAATAAGCAAGCTGAAGTGGCAATGGGCTTGCTATATCTACCGAAGGACCGATGGTCGATGGAGCAAACGAGTCCTAGAGTGGAGATCATGAACTGATAAGCGGAAGGTACGACGTCCCCCAGCAAGATGGGAGGACGACCTGAAAAAGGTAGCTGGGATAGACTGGATGCGCAAGGCAGAGGATCGGGTATGGCGTAAAATGGGAGATGCCTATGTCCAGCAGTGGACTGCAATAGGCTACTTGATTGATTGATTGATGGATGGCCAAATCCGAATCCAAGAGAAATAGCGAAAAATGCTCAAAGGAGTCTAGGGCCTGATTTTGATAAAGACTATGCGTCGTTGTTTTTTTTTTAAATCAAGTCGCCTAGCCAGAAACCAAACCCATTAATTTAGAAAAAGAAAACACATCCTGTTTTTAACACCATTCTATAGTATTGCTATTAAGGAACGAACTCTGGGAAGTATGTCATAGCACACATATCAACTCAAAAAGTGATCGTCACCATTTCGTATATTTTTTAAAGATAACACGAATTTTCGCCGGTTGCTCTTCAGCCCGTGAACTCATCATCTTAGCGTTGTTCCTGGTTGCATCTTTTTCAATACATTTATAGAAAGGCGGCCGTGGGACAAGGGTTACGACCCCATGAACTTAAATTTACTTTACATATGTTTTGGATTACAAGAGGGGTCTTGTAATCCAAAACATAACATTGCGTTCTATGATTTTTATAACCCCAAAAGTAACTTTTCAATGGACAATTCATCTTATCACAGGCTGTTGGAATGATTATTTGATAATAAC
The DNA here is from genome assembly GCA_946251805.1 of Cybosia mesomella. Taxonomy (NCBI): domain Eukaryota; kingdom Metazoa; phylum Arthropoda; class Insecta; order Lepidoptera; family Erebidae; genus Cybosia; species Cybosia mesomella. The sequence goes on along the minus strand of OX276405.1, from coordinate 20,425,222 downwards.
GTAATTTCTTTATTGAAATATTTCATTTTAGCGACAACTCTTTGTAAATTGATACGGCTGAATTTGGCGGGTTTTTCACTTTTCGTTGTTTCAAATTAATACCACAAATTAATTACCATATTTACATAACTAACTCTCACTTAAGAGAAAGAGAGTGTTTCCTAGAATGTTAATTTAATTTTCATTCAGTTTTAGGAACTAAGAAATGAAGGAGCTATTATATATTTGTGTGAGTAAATATATTGTACCTACTTAATTATATATTTAGAAGAAATCAAATCACTCAGATAACTTTGAAGACATTGAATTGCTCTCGTTTAGGTTAACTGGTGGTAACCCATCGTCAGGCCAGCGCTAAATGCCAGTTGCAATCAAAGCTTACATTTTAGATATATTGAAACAATGTATCACTTGTACTTTTCCACAATTTTATTTAATAATTACACCTGACCGGTTTCGTTTTGGTTTTGGGTTTTGGTTTACAGTCACCACGTATAGTGACCCTCAGATGTACATTGCCACGTTGAATGGCAATGCCAATTCTTTGTGCGAGGAATGAACCAGCCCTCTGGTCACGGGTAGCGTCTATAAGCCGTTTTGAAATTTCTTTAAATAAAAGACGGGCACTTGGACCCCATGATCCCAGCGTCTCAACCACAAACGGCTCAAATATGTAATTACCTGTTAAATTACTATATTTGCGCCGTTTAAGGGTCTCTGCCGAAGCAGCGGCAGCGCAGGCGCAGTCCGCAGTCCCTGGAAGATGTGAAGGCGCAAGGGTGTCAGCACATGTCGCATCCCACACCAAATGCCTTCCCATCTTCCAAGGCACCAACGACATCCCATCCGGCCTCTTGCCATCGTCGCGCGCCAAACCAGTAGGTTCTAGTACGGCTGGAACGCCGGCGGTGACAAGAGCCCGACGGATAATGTCATTGATGTACGCGTGCCGCGAAAGCCGTCCTGCGCTCCTGCTGCATGAGAGGCCATGGTGTCCAAGGCTACCCACTTCTTCTCCACAGCGACAACGATGCGGAGAAACGCAAGGAGCACCCAAACGAAGGCAAGCAGCGATACGGAAGGTGTTATCGTCCAACATGGTACCATTGTTTCAATATGTGTAGCAAGTTCCACCAAGTGCCTTCAATCAACAGTATAAATAGTCTTACATTTTAGAGTCCAGTCTCTCCTCTTTTCCATAATTATTTGACTTATATATGCCGGCGATAGCCCAGTGGCATACGTAACGGATTGCTGAGACGAGGTCTCGAGTTCGATTCCCAGTCGCCCCGGGCACACACCTCTGACTTTTCGTAGCTATGTGTGCATTAATAGATGTTAATTATCGCTTGCTTAATAATGTGCCCGGTAGATGGCAATAGGCTCGCCCCCTATTACATTGGGACCTTAACATAACTGGCGAATCGTGGGTGTGTAATACACCTTTGCCTACCCCTTCGGGGATACAGGCGTGTTGTTATGTTATGTTGTTTGACTTATCTTTGCTTTTACGGGAGCGAGTGCCGTCTGAACTCCCAACCCTGAGTTTTTTCCCTAGCTCCCGGTTGCATCCGAGGTTTTACTTCAGAACCCGCTTACTCCTCCGATTGGCCTGGCCTATACGGCTTTTATGGGGGCGTCTAAAGTCTGACCAGGGTTGGGAACCCTGTGAGGAAAGCATGTCTGAGACGTCGTGTGGTTTTACTCTGTTCGCTTCCAAAGTAACAGCTTCGTCGTGCCAAGGATTTGGTTTCTTCGTTCATACTTCGTATTCAGTCTAACAATGGCAGATAATAATATAAATCACTTATCTCTCCTTTTGCAGGTACTTCTTCTTTATGTTTTAGAAGAAAGAAGAGTATCTTGTGTCAAGTATATTACTTTTTCACCTCCAACGTCGACAATTAAACCTCTAAAATGGTGGTTGATTCCCGGTTGGAAAAAGTACGGTATACCTGCCAATACTAAACAAAACGATTTAAGAAACATCCTAGAGCAGATGACTGCCTATATAAGAGGCCATTACTGTCCTTTCAAAGACTGCCGGTATCCTAATAGTATGGACGATGCAATGAAAAAAATAGTTGATCAAACCATTGAAGGAAACCCAGACAAATTAAAAAAATCACGTAAGGGGAGCACCCGAAATTTAAAAAGGATAATGGTAAAGTCCCAAAAAATTTAATTAACGTTCGGCGAAGCATGTGGAAATGAGTAAAAAAGGGTTAAAAACCTTGAATTATAATTAATGTTTGTTCAATTTTAATGTTATTTTATTTTGATCAAATCCAGAACCAGAGTTCATTCAGCCGCTGGTCTGTGAGTGACTATGTAACGTTGTGGATTCTTTAGAAATCAAATAAGAATGATTATATTATTAGTAAATTAATCGATATTTTAGTATATTTCGATAACTTATTACTAATTATCTATGGTTGTGCGAGCGAGATTGGACAACACTAGCCCAGTTATCAACTGACGGCTCTTAAATCGTCCCTTTCCTTGGAACCTTCGCCGAGGAAGGTAACTTCGACCCCGTGGCCAACTGCTGTCGGCTCCGGGTAAGTTTTAAGATCAACGTTTCCTACTTCTTTCTACAGGTGAAGACCTTCCAGTGGTGCAGCTTATTGCCTGCTAAAATGCATGGCTTAATATATCTTATTTTATTCTGTGTGCTATTTCAACCAACCTAATTAGTGCCACGAGGCCGATGACCCCTACGGTCAGATGTCGCGGCACCAGCTTGTGCTGCCTATTTATATTTTTTTATTATAGCTTCTAGCTACGCTGCATTGCCGCTGGGAGATTCTCTTCACCTGCTATTTTAGCGGGTCAATTGGACGTAATTAACTAGTGACAAACTGACCCGCACTTTTTCTATTTCCAGGGTTTTCGCACCAGGCTTCGCACTATAATGGCGGTAGCGAGGCACACCAGCGGAGACCCTGGCACGCCGGCAACACCACTAGCCACGTGTCCACTAGCTAAGTGCATACTACCATCGTTGCACAACGGACCGAACAACGCCACGGCAGAATATTTATTACGAATCCATTCCCTGAGGTTCATTTACTCCAATACCAAATATAAATTCATGTAACGTTCTCTTACACCCATTATAATCTCTTAATATATTGTAATCAACCTTTTATTTATGTCTGCTCGCCCTAGCCAGTAGTTAGTACCAATTACATTAATTATTTTATTAAATCTTACAGTGCATAAGTCACTCCTTAAATTAACGTAACCCTCTATAAAAAAAAAGTCCGCCGGTAACCCTGGGGTTATCCTTTCGAGGGCTTACCCGGGGTGCCCGGCAACGGACACTTGGGGAGGACACCGTGCGGTTTTAGTCGAGACACGACATAACCACCCCCGCTGGCCAGCGGGGGGTAGCCGAAGGGATTTTCGCACGTAAAATAAAAACTTTAACCGTTACATTGGCGCCCAACGTGGGTTAATAACTAATAAAAAGGAAATAATTACGACGTCTGTAAAACTGCTGAACAGATTTGACTGAAATTTTAAAATTGTGTCAAATTTAAATTTTTTAAATAGTGAAATAAAAGCTAAGTTGGAATTGTTTACGTGGATATTAAATATATTTTAACTTATGCCTTAAATACATTTCGTTGTAAAATTTGGTTAGTATTATTCATATCTAAATATCTTTTGTTACACAAATGAATGCGGTACAATTTACTATCTCTTTCACAAATGTTGGAATTGCTCTATTTTGTCTTTTATTCAAGCAAGACTTGTGTGAAAGAAATAGCAAGCATTGTTTTCTATTATAAAATGTACGGGACTGCATTCCTGAGTAATATTCTGTCGAATGCGAATGTGTGAAACAGTTTTGTGGAACCTCAGTTTTGACCCCGGCTTGCATTGAATCGAATTGTATCTGCTTTATCTGACAAGATTTGCATTTTTGCCCTATAGACGGCATGGCGGCAAAAACAGAGTTATTTTGTTGCAAGTTTTAGAACACACAACCACTTTATTATACTTATTTTTTAAGTTTAAGAAGAAAGTTTTAGGTAAATTTTAGGTAAATAGAATTTTAAGTAAATATACTTTACCTATTCCTATCTCTGATCATCACACTATTATTGGTATGATAGGAGCAGTAGAGCAAACTCGGTCTTATCTATTATTGATGACAGCTTTTTTATTACAATGTAGATCTTTACGAAATTTTGTAGTTAAGCAGAACTCAGACATGGTCTAATTCCGGACTATAACTCATGATGATAAACTCACCATAAAGGTAATGAGTAGTAAAATGTAAAACCTCGAAACTCTACATAGTTACACACGTATAAAAGATAGTTAATTAGTAGTAGTCTTAACGCATAGACATTTCATAATGAATATCATCACGCTATTATATTAAGGAATCGGCCAGAATTGATTTGGATATCACATATATTTGATTATCTATTTCGAACGAATTGTCAATGTAATACGAGTGTACTTAAATCCGGCCCTTAAATAAAATAACATAATACTTACGTGTTAGTATCGAGACTCCAGAAATAAACATACTTTGATCTATTCCGAACTTAACGCGTACGAAGTCGCAGGCAACAACTAGTCTTTAAATAAATGCATAAAACATTACAGCATTTTACTAGAAATATAAATACGTTCACCACGAACCGCGTCAAATATATCTCACACTTACAAAAAAGTGTTATTTCTAAAACTCACCAGATATCCTTTTAATATGGAGCTGCGTTGCGAAATTATTTCCCATCTGCGAGACATAGCTATCCTTCTTGCTAGACAGCTGAATACTAAAACCGTCAGATTCCACCGAGGCTCTTGGGGCCTTGGCAGCCTGGACAGCTTTGTTACAGACTGGCGTCGGAGCGACCTTGGCTAAGGCAGCTTCTTGGGAGCCGGTGCTGTCCCGGCGACGACTTTTGTGGTCAAGGAGCATGCTCGGGGTGCAACCCATGTTGGCACTACACTTTGGCACTGACACTATCACTGAACCATGATAACATTATTTCATCTGAAACAAGGAAAAGTATATGTTAGTAGTAAGAGTAGTTTTTAGTTCAATTTTGAAATATTAAAGAGATTATATCGGAGATTGGAGTGTCTCCTCAGTTCAGGGCTCAAGTGTGTGTCTGTTCTAGGAATCATGAACCGTGTGAGTTAACTGCTTGAGACTCGACATAACGTTAATATCAAGAGGATACGCAGGATGCATTATGTATTTTCTGGGTTTAGGTATTTTAATACAATTTTAAAACAAATAATATGCTAACTTTTCATATATTATATTTAAGTTGGAAAAAGTGGACATCCAGGACGGGACTTGGACCCACAACCAGTCCCTTACAGGGGGAATACTCGGACCAACTGTGCTACTTGGACACGTTCTAGTTATTCAAAATTCTCCTATACATTACAGCTTGGGGCGCCGTTGGAGCCATCTACCATAATTCTTACGAACTACGGAAGCAAAGTTTATTTTATTAAAAAGGTTCATGGCGTATAATCAAAAAACCTTTACAGGTTTATCCAGGCAACCGAAGTTATCTTCGACACTGGCCCATTAACACAGTTAAACAAAATACAGGTCTTTAAAACACACAGATCCGAACTGATCCAACTTACTAACTATTAACTTATCTGACTTATTTTATTTACATAACTAACTTACTGTGCAGAACAACTAGTATATAAGCTTATTTTGTTAGTACATAAGTAATAGTGTATATAATTAAACTGATTTAACAAAAAACTGTAGGAATAATCGTGTATAATAGTTATAAGTTTGCGACGAAGAAATCGTCATTGTTTACCGATCTATAAGTGTAAATTGTATCTTATTTCGTGTCACCTTATTTCTACTACCTATTAGAATACATAATACGGTATATAAATCATTGTAAATAGAAAATAAACACATAATTGTAAGATTGACCGATCGACCATTAGGGTATATCCGCGAAAAGTCGTTAAGCCGCGGTGTCACTAACGAGCCGCGAGAGTTCGATCGGCCAATTAGAAAATTCGAATTAATTGGATTAAGAGTATAAAAAACCGCTGTAAATTGACTCGACACCTCAGTCGGCAAGTAGAAAGTCAAGCGAGAAGTGCTCTCTCCTCTTCACAAGGAATAAATGAAGATACATGAAAAAATCTCTCTTTAATTCTGGAAAATTCAAGTACTCTTCGAGGCTGCCCATAATAAGTGTTCTGCTTAAGTACAGCACCGCACCGACATCCACAATCCAGCAAACCCCCCAAAGTACACACCCATTGCGTCGAAGTCGTGCTGAAGAGCAGAAAAAGTCTCATCGACGGAATTGGCTTTGGGTTGTGTACACTTACATATTTTAATAAATTAATTTCCAGTATGAAGAAGAATGCTGTTAGTTTTAGGTAATTCCACCACAATCATTTAATAAAATTCAAAGCTAAATGCTTGCATGCCAAGTTTTTTCTATTACCCAAGACGTATTGTATCAAAGAATTTCGAATATCTAGTACGTCTGGACACGTACTAGATATTCGTTTTTCCTGGGTAGTTCAGGTAGTCGAGGACTGGTCGCGAGTTCATGCCCTGTCCTGGATGTTCACTTTTTCCAACTTAAATCTATGGTATTAGGTATTTGCGAGGGCTGGTGTTGACCACCATAAAACATTAATCAGATGCTGTTGGCAGTTTAGTACAATCTTGAAACTGACTCACCTGTCATAAATTGACTTAAATTTTAATCATCGTCATCATCTTAACGTTCGTCCCGGTTGCATCCGAACCTTTTGGTTTGACTTGTACGGCTGTTATAGAAGCGACAGCTGTTTGACCTCCCAACTCCGGTTTACACCTAAACCTAATCCGTCCCTCAGTACCCGCTTGCGGGTAAGGATGCCTTGGCCCCAAAGGTTACTACACCTATAATTTACGCTAATAACTATACTAAATACTAATACACTATACCCAATATTTCCAAATCGAAGAACAATTCTAAAAAAAATGATAGTATTTAATCATTTCCAACTAATTAAACTTAACTTTTCATTCTCCTTTATACTATCACGGTTTATTTTACTTACAGCGATTTAATTTCCAGAATGGTTTTATTTTATTTTCCGCTGTTCAAAGACTGAAGATAAATAAAATTTTCCACGAGACTACAGCCGATAATAAAAGGAAAAAGAAATTTTGAATACTTGAAGGAAAAATCTCCAATAGTAAGTCTTTAAGATACTTATGAAGAACAAAGTTATAAGGCAACTTTTATCGGGACACTGTTGAAAGGCACACTGATGGTAATCATGACTTAAGTCAACAAAGTACTACCAACAGAACGTTCATATTTGAATACGGATATTTTTATCATAGTTTAGAACCTGAGAAGTATCGCATAATTAAGCTGGAGTGACTATATTACACGTGAATACTAGTTATTTCGGTTATTAGTAATAAACTTTAAAAAAATATATGAACACGCTACTACCGAACACTACCATAACATATAATAATGTTAACGGGAATTAACGCGATCATGTATAGGTTTACCTTTAGATTGTCTGACGTTTCGACCAGGTTACACTGGACATTCCAAAGGTATGTATACACATGATCACGTTAATTCTCGTTAACATTTTTGTATAATATCATGAAACGCGAAAGTTTCAAATTTCGAAACACCATAACCATAACAGGTTTTTAGGTGTGAATTATACTGACGAGGCAAGAGGCATAACTCGGCATAAGGCATATGTTGCTCTGCGGTCGCGCTAGCCTTATGCTCGCCTTTCGCTCACCTTAATTCGCCTTTTCTGTATAAGTCACGCCTAAACGTGTCTAGGAGCAACTTGCATTTATTTTCGATTCAATAGTTTTGTTTATCACTTTCAGAACTTTTATCATCCTAAATTCGATGTTTTATGATTTTTCTGGAACAGCTCTTCCGGCAAAAATGTTCTTGCTTCCTTTCTTAGCGACGTATAAAAGTCATTTCAAACCAGTCTCTAATGGTGATATTAATCCTAACACAGATTCTGGAATCCTTAAAAAATAATATTTCATTATCCAATGAAAAAACCTTTTGTTTCGCTAAAGAAGTTGAGCTAGTTTATGTACATGTTGAAGTTAGACATCAGGCAATAATTTCCAACTTAAGGCTTATTCATGCTCTTAGAAATAAGTTTTTTAATTAAATTTAACTTGATTGTTCGTACGTCTTTGTTCCAAGTGGCTCACTAATTACTGAGAAATAACTTAGTTACTTTGTAGTAAGAGAAAGACGTAGTTAAAGTACGTAGGTATTGTTTTTAAAGTTTCACAACTTGAACACATAGATAGGTCGTATTATAATGACGCTAGTGAATTATATACCAATAGTAAGAAGTATTAAAATTGAGAACTAAAATCATGAAGGAGGCATCAGATTCAAGTTGAACAGAAGTAAGCATCGGTACCTTAGTGGTAGAGGAGTCGAGAGGTCCCGGATCTGAATCCTGGTCATTACACTACCTACGTGAATCCACTAGCTAACTAACACAAGCAATTTAGCTTAGCTGGAGGGGTTAACGGGAATACTAGGAATATCGGTGACCAGTACACTTTAAAAAAAATTAAGTGTGCTAATTTCCAGTAGTATTAGTACTGCGTGTTTACAAATGCTTCTTTGCTTGTGCTATAAAAGCTTTCGGGTGGAGAAATTGTGAAAACGATCCACGTATCCTTCTTTAGCCCAACTCACACACCTTGTTGGGCGGTGACGATGATGCGGTGACGGTACGGTGCTTGTCGCTGTCGCTTGCCGCATCACGCGTAGCCCCACAACTGATAATTTTGATAAGTCACCGTAAATAAATAGTTTTTATATTTAAAATTTATGCGTATTTTGTTTATAATCTCCAGAGGACAAAGATAATATATTATCTTATTAAAGGTTTAAGAGCTAAGGTGATCAAGAAATTGGAATTTATAAAGCTACTTTTGTCGTTGACTGTACCTTCGAATGGGTGCTTAGGCGTTTAGTTATTAGTTATTAGTTCGATCTTATATTTTCTAATTTAGTGTGAATATTATACTATTAAATAGAAAATGGTCATGGAAACAAAAAATTACAAGAAAATATTTAATAGGATTTTGGTTGCTAATTGCCTACTGTACCATGATCGCGTTTAATTCCTGTTAAGCAAGATCTGCAACTATGCCTGCCGTTAAGCCCTACTTCACCAAGGGAAATGGCTAGAGAAATAACCAAAAACACCTGGATTTGATCTGATTACCCCTAGGCTACTGAAAGAGCTCCCTAAGAAGTGCATTGTCTTTCTGACCATGCTTGTCAATGCCACTCTGAGAACTTCACATGTTTCTGCGCTCTGGAAAACATCTCAAATCGTTATGATTCATAAGCCTGTCAAGCTGTCTAACGAAGCCTCCTCTTTTCGCCTAATTAGTCTTACGCCAGTGCTGTCAAAATTGTGGGAAAGGGTCATCCTTGCACGATTATCTCCTTGCCTAGATATGGACCATGTAATACCTAACCACCAGTTTGGTTTTCGGAAACACCACTCGACAATAGAGCAGGTACATAGAGTCTATTCTACAATAAGACAATGTCTGGAAAGGAAAGAGTACTGCTCGGTTGCCTTTCTCGACGTACAACAGGCCTTTGATCGGGTTTGGTATAAAGGACTACTCTACAAAATTAAAAAGTACCTTCCACACTCCTACTACCTGCTGATGGAATCTTATCTCAACGACAGAAAGTTCCAAGTCAAGCGCCGTGACGCAAGATCTTCCCTTCATAGCTGCACAGCCGGAGTACCCCAGGGCTCTGTACTTGGTCCGGTCCTTTAAAACATATTTACTAGTGACTTACCCCAGTCACCTGACACAGCGGTTGCAACTTTTGCCGATGATGCGGCCTTCCTCAGTTGTTATCGTGACCCAAATAAAGTGAGCAGATTGTTGCAAAGCCAGCTCAATGCCACCAATGTTTGTTTGACCAAGTGGCGCATAAAAGCAAGCGCTCCAAAGTCTCACCACATCACATTTACCCTAAGACATGAAACTTGCCCCCCGGTCAACCTAGGCCCAGACATATTGCCGCAATCACCCTGCGTCAAATACCTTGGATTTCACCTAGACCGGAGGATGACATGGAAAGACCATATAAAAACGAAGCGCAACAAAATCAATCTAAGATTTAAAAATCTACTCTGGCTCCTCGGTAGACAGTCTGCCTTATCCCTATCCAACAAGCTGAGGGTATATTGTTCTATGATAAAACTGATTTCGACATATGGAATCCAACAGTGGTCGACACTCAGCAAATCCAACATTATGTGCCTGCAGAGAGCCCAAAACAATATTGTAAGGGTACTTTCCTCGGCGCCCTGGTATGCTCGCAACTCGGAAATTAACGAGTATCTAGAAATCCCAACGATTTTGGATGAAGTAAAACAATATTCAGCTAACTACAAGGACCGCTTGATAACTCATCCTAACCCGCTATCCAGTAGCTTCTGCAGCCAAATCCAATTAGAAGACTCAAGAGAGCCGACGTGCTGCCTTACTAAAGGGAAATGGAGCAGTGGCTCTATCTCTCCAAACATCAATCTCTTGCAACACACCTGATTATAGTCTAGGCGACTGATTGCAGGTGTAAACACCAAAAAAAAAAAAACATTGTACCTAAATAGAGGCTTTTAGGTGGATTTCAATGAAAGTATGTTTAGTGCCCCAGCTAGATGGACTGACGGCCTGAAAAAGCACCTGGGATAGACTGGATGTGGAAGGCGAAGGTTTAAAAGAATGAATTATTTACAAATATACAATACTTATTACCAAACTAAATTCAGTCATAAACTTAAACATGAAAAATTTAATATTCCGGCTAGAATACTCAAAATGAAATAGTTTAGTAATTTCAATGGTAAATGTTTAATTTCATGTTTTGGTGTCGCGGGCTCTGATTAGTTTCAGTACGTCCTACTCTTTATTATAGCTTTTAATTTAACCCACTTGATGGTAACAGGTTAGTGAAATAAGGATGTGTATACAATAACACTGATGCATATAGCTGTCTCGAATTAAAAAGTACAGTCGCCCTCGGAAGTTGCTGAACACTAACTTATATACAAACGATAAAAATCGTTTGTAGTTAGTGTGTTTGTAATTTAAATAAATCAAACAGACAAAAATTCTAAAAATCATATTTTCGACATTAGAAAAATTTATTATATGTATAGATTAAAGTCATTTCATCCTTATGAAAGCGTTTATGGGAAGCCTTATGAACAATTTTCCTTAAGGCACCCTCCTAAATTAGAATCTTTCCATGCGTCATAAGACCTTTGAGATGACGCCTACGGTTGACACAAATACTTGAATTAAGGCCTCAATTATGGTGACGCGGCGTTGCACGTGGCGTTAAGAGGCACGTCACGCGGAGACTTACGTAGTCCTCGTTCACAGACAGGAGCCGCGTCAAGCGTAGCGGATTTTGCGGCAGAGCCCATGGCAACAGCTTCGAACTGGGCCGGGTATCTAGCACTCTCAATTTCTATTTTTCTTTAAGTAGTAAGAGTAGCCCGGAGTCCGCTGACTGTTTTTATTACTTTTGGTTATACTGTTATGGGAGCGTTTGACCTCTCAACCTCGAGAGTTTACAGGTGTGCTCGATTCGGCGACGAAAGCTTTGATGGAAACACCCCTATCTTAGTATGTATGAACTATTTTACGTATAGGTAGATAGGGTTATAAGACCCTATATAAGATCATAACATTGTCATGACAATGTTATGATCTTACTACCAGGGATCATGAGAAGTGGAGGATAAAGTTGTAGAAAAGCGCATCCTGGGCTCCAAAGTGGAAGTTTTGGATACAACCGGGAGAAAAAACTTTGATAATGGTGATGAGGTAGGCTTAAGTGCCAAACAGGTTAAGTAAGGCCCGGCTGGCAAATGCCACCTCGTCTCTTTAAGGAACAGGCACAGATTACCTAACAGGTGTAAGCAAAAACATACCGTGTAAACGCTCTTGAGACCATGTGCATGAATTAACCGCACGACGTAAGGCGTTTAAAACCTGCCACAACGGATCGTGCCCTAAGTGTTTCGCACAGTGTGCAGACGTACCAAAATGTAGTGAGTAGTGAATGACGTGAATATATTTTAAGCAAGACCATAAAAAACTCAATTATGCTATAATAAAGTCGGATATTTCGTCTTTGAATGAATTTATTCTCAAGGAGATAAGCGGATGATCTCTCGGAGTTGCCGCGATATTTGAGAGCTTTCGTAGTAAAATTACGAAGACTTTTTAACATACATGGTTATTGTTGCGCCCAATTGTTGCAATACTGTTGCAGTTTTTCATACAGTGTTATAGTTATAGCCATCTAATTTAGGATCAGCCTTTTACCTGTACATTTGGGATCTAATTACGCAGTGGCTGAGTTTCGATATTTGCTGTGAAGCGACTAAGACTTTGAAAAACGTACATAACAATTTAACCGTGGCTTGGCCCCTCAAACCTTGCTTGGGAGACCATTTAAAATCCGTGTATTCCATAACTAATATTATAAATGCGAAAGTAATGTGTTTCTTTATACTCCAAGTCCGTTCTGAACCGATTTGTGATGAATCGAAATGAGAACTTTTTTTTTTTAAGTTTCTGCACAACAATAGAAATATAAAGGCGGACTTAAAGCCAGAGTCATTTTCTACCAGTCAATCTTTGGATGATGCAGAGATAAGTCACAGTAGGTGCTCGAAGAATGGTAATGAAAGATTGATTTTTAATGGTACAATAAAAAATAGAATACTTACCTAATACGCACTAGGTATAGGTAGTGTACATGAGTACATAAATGTATAATGCTATATCTATTCTATTTCAGAAAATATCATTTCCCGCGATGAAGATTTCCCAGCAGGTGTAGCCACGGGCATTACTTATTTATAACTTAAAAACATAAAGGAATTTAAACTAGAAAAGGTACACTTTCTTAATGCTATGTAAACATATATGCCTACCAAGTGCCCAAAAGCTTCCCTACAAAAGTTATATCTGTTGATATTGGTGGATGTTTACACGAATATCACACATTGAAATAAAACAATTTTTAACGGATTCTATAGCCATTTATTTGGTGTTATTTTATTATTTACATTGATCACGACATTTCGGTTCCTTTGGGTTACCATGACTACTGAAAAGCTACCAAAACGTCGGGAAAACTTCCGATAATATCAGCTATATCTGTATTTTTAATATAATATAGAATGATGCGGTGTCACAGAATATTCCATATTTCTCGGTAATTACTGGTGGGAATGCTGAATATGTAATGGTTCACCGCTTCGGAGCTCAGGAGCGTTTAGGTAAAATCCTTTTAGGAACGAACGGGTAAACGGTTATATTTAGGTATATTTATTACGGGTATATTGATATCAGGTACTTATATTAATATTACTGTGACATTCTGAGAATGAAATATTAATAAAGAATTGATGCGTTATGCGACGGTTTGTGAAATAATTGATTTAATTATAATTACATGTGAATAGCAAAATGCCAATTAGAACAAAGGCAAGGTCTATCAAAACAGCTGTTAGACCAGCCCTCCACTATGGCAGCGAGGTATGGGCTGCGAAGGGCACGCCGCAATAGCGGGGGTAAGGCCCATCATGGAGGATTGGCTAGAGAGGCGACACGGAAGCCTCTCGTACCGACTGACGATCTCCGGGAAGGGGTGCTTCGGGGACCACCTGCATCGGATCAGGAAGGAGCCAACGCCTGAGTGTCATCACTGCGACGCGAGCGAGGACTCAGGGCTGCACACGCTGGCGGACTGCCCGGCGTGGGAGGCGCCGAGGCGTGACCTCGTGGCAGCCATCGGGGTGGGAGTCCTCTCGCTCGGCAGCATGATTGCGGCAATGGTGCGGAGACCTCCTTCTGCGAGCATGTAATGCTCGCGAAGGAGATGGCGGAGCGCGCCCGGGAGAAATTTAGAACTCTCCCGGCCCGCCGAGCCCGCAACTTGCTCGCCGCGCGTCGCAGGCGACTCAGGCGCCGGAGGTCGCTTAACGACCTCCGTCCTCCATGAGCGCAGACCTGGGGGTGGTAGGTGAGGCCGCCTGTCACCCCAGCAGAAGCAGGCCTGGACGGTGGGGCGACTAGCGCCCCTCCCCCAAACCGGGGCAAGACGGGGACACCGTGGTTCGCAAACCCGAGGGGGCCATCTCGAAACCGGCGATGGCCCAGGGTCAGTCAGGGTGCGAGGGATATGCTCTATGGGCAACCTTACACCCCGACGTCTGTAGACCCGAGACGGCGTGCGGTTTTAGTTGGTCGCTATCCGGCGGGGGGGTATCCGAAGGGATTTCCGCACGAAAAAAAAAAAAGGTATGGGCTGCGAAAAAAAGCCATGTACAGAAGCTACACACGACCGAAATGCGAATGCTGCGTTGGGCGGGTGGAGTTACACTTAAAGAAAGGGTGCGCAATGAATACATAAGAGGTACCTTTAAAGTTGCAACAATTGCAGAAAAAATCTAGTCTAGGCTGAGATGATACGGTCATATACAGCGAAGACCAGACGACCATGTCGTGAAGAAGTGCCTCATCGTTATTGCCCCCAACTACGTGGATGACGAATGTCCGCAAGGACATGAAGCAGCTTTTAGACGACGCATACCAGCGGAATAAGTGGCGCCTCAGCACGAGGAAAGCCGACCCCGCGTAACGGGAAAAGGCGAGGCCAAAGAAGAAAGAATTATAATTACATGTGAAAGGCATTCGAAAGGAATAATCCGAAAGGTTTAATGACTATAGAGGAAGTTCATGAAGTAAATAAAAACAGAAGCTGTTTTCTCTACCTAACCTAGAGGGAAAAAGGCGTGAGTTTATATATCAATCTTTATAAATGTAATGATATTCAATTGAGAGCATCCCGAGTATACTTCATTATCATTTTGTTGAAAAATTTGAAACCTGACTTGTGAATATAAGCTACCAATAATATTGTTGATAGCGAACCTCGAATTTGGAGGCTGTGCAAATAAAGGATTCTTACTTTGGTTATTTTATTTTCTATACCATAATTTGTGCACATGTAAAAATTAATACGACTTGTTATCTTTTTATTTATCCGAGCCCTTATCCTTGATACAACGTGGAGGCTTCTACATGTAAAAAAAATAACCAATCCCCTTTGCATCTAAAGCTTATACTTTGGAGCCCGGGAACCGGTTTCCCACTGCTCTTTGCATAATTTGTTTTCAAACCCCGACGTAAAAATGCTTAATTTACGCTTATTTATAGGAGTGTATTTCCCAAAAACAGCAGACAGTACACAGTAGCAGAAACGACCACAGAAATACGAGATCGGACCCCTACGGACATGGAATTTTCCAGGGTTCTGCCACGAAGAGATCTCGATTTTTTTTATATTTTTAAATAGATGTTTTTTTGTTTTAATATGTATTTAAAAATGTAATTTATAAGTAATTTTAAAGTGAATAAAGAGATAATAATAATAATTTAATTTATTGGTTTCAAATGAACATATACATAACGGTGTTAGATGCATACAGAAAACATAGCAAAATAATAATAATTTAAGTACAAGCCAATGATTCTCTGTACCCCACCCTAGGATACCCTGTGTCGTGGAGTTCAGTCTCTTCCCAGGTAAGTTATATTAAAAAAAAAAACACACACTAGCAGTAGCACTAGCTAGTGTACACTAGCAGATCTTTGTGCAACAGGTGTAGATAGTTATGCAAGGGCAACAGCAGCCCCCATAACAGCTTCCACAGTATCCGCCGCAACATATGTTGTTTAAGAGCTCGAGAGTACTGGAAAACGTCAAACGATGGAGTGTTATGAGATTTATCTACACCCATGCTTTAAATCCTCTATAAAAGATTCTGAAACAGTTAGCTTATTGCCAACATTAATACATCCAATGTCCTAATAACCATAATATCATCCGAACGGGTGTTATAATGTTGTATGAAATTTCATAATAACACTCTTTTCGCTTTTTCAATCTCTTCCGCGCAAAGGGTTACTCATCAGACAGCCAAATTCTTACCACGCGATGCGTGGAATCTGTATGAGTTTCAAAAAAAGAACTGTCATTCACGCGCGTTGCATTGCACTACCACAGCGGCGGCGCGCCGTAAAAAAAAATTAAAGCTTATTCGTTCGAATTCGAATTCCCGCTATTTTTATTCGCTATTATTTTTGCAAATTGTTTTGTTTACTTACGAAAATGAGCGATTCAAGTTTTGATAACACACCTCCAGACATTTCGAATGCAGCAAAGGACATTTCTAACAAATTACTACCGGAAAAATCTAGAAAACAGTATGAAAAGGCGTACCAAGATTTCATGAATTGGAAAATATCAAAGGGTACATCATTCTCTGAAGATGTATTATTAGTTTATCATGGATGTAGATAAAGTCTTGTATGCAACTGTATAATTAGGTATTAAAACACTCATGTGATACTATTATCACACTCAGCTTCGCTTCGTGTGATAAACCCACATTCATGTTTTAATACCCCTCATTATACCACAGTTGCATAAATAACTATTACGTGTCTGTGTGTCGGTCTGTGGCATTACAGTTCTTGGACAGATGAACCGATTTTTATATTTTTTTTATATTTGTTTGAATGGTGATTAATTAGGAGTGTTCTTAGCTGTCAGGGTTTTTTTTTAATGATAAATTAAATATATAATTTACGCTTGTTACCATACGAACATCCGTGGCAATCGTTACGGGTTTTTGGAACGCTCAAAAGTTCAACAATCTTGTCTAACTAGTTACAGAACCTCGATATCGCCAGTACGTGGTGGAGATCAGATGGCATTCCTTTCATGGAAAACATTGAAGTTTGGCAGCTCCGTTGTCACACTACAAGCTGACCCAAACTACGTTGAGAAAGGATCGGAAGGTGAGGTTTCATTTTGGGTTTAAGTCATTATACTAAAATACATTATTGCCTAATCTATAGTATGAACGGCTTTATTTTTATAAAAAAAGCTATAAAAATAACGTCTATTCATTGCCGATTTTAATACAAGATTGTACCGATAATACTACAATACTTTATTGCTTACCTGCTTAAACCATATGTAAACACAATGAACTAAACCTAATCAAAACAACTGTGTTGACTTCAATTATACTTGCCTATTTGGGAATTAACGGGTGTGAATTAATTATTACCTACCTTACATTAGATTATTATGAACCAATATTACGTAAAGCCTACTGTACACATTGGTTCAACATGTGCCAATATCTTTCACAAATGTACCTATCTATTACTAGCTGACCTTGCAAACTTCGTTCTGCCTTAGAATGAAGTTATGTGGGCTACCTTATCAGCTGATATTCGTGAATGTCTCATATATTTAATTATCCTAATTGCTAGTATAGGCACAGTATCCCAAGGGGGCTATATTAAAACTAGCGGTTAGAGACCCGAGACGATTTTGGTCGGTTCGAGTCCGATATGACTACCACTCTGGCTGGCGGTAGGGTTACGGTGGGGATAAAATTTAAAAAAAAACACACATTAAAGGCGGAGACAAATCTAAAAAATCAAAGACCATGAAAATCTCTACCTATACTCGAGTTCATCGCGGTCATCACTAACACGACTTTGTTCTAGTCATATAGATTTCAACGATAAGTTTAAACAAATGACGGCATATTAATGTTTTGATAATAGTTTAAGTAAGTGTGCACACTTCCTCGATCCCAAGGGGGCTATATTAAAACTAGCGGTTAGAGACCCGAGACGATTTTGGTCGGTTCGAGTCCGATATGACTACCACTCTGGCTGGCGGTAGGGTTACGGTGGGGATAAAATTTAAAAAAAAACACACATTAAAGGCGGAGACAAATCTAAAAAATCAAAGACCATGAACATCTCTACCTATACTCGAGTTCATCGCGGTCATCACTAACACGACTTTGTTCTAGTCATATAGATTTCAACGATAAGTTTAAACAAATGACGGCATATTAATGTTTTGATAATAGTTTAAGTAAGTGTGCACACTTACTTAAACTATGGTAGTCGCGTCCATTAAAGCCGTATAAACCAAATCAAAAGGAGTCAAAAAATTTTTTTGGAAATTTCACAGTAAAAGTCCCAGAAGAAACTCGGGATTCGCGTACTCTTTCGTACGCGGATCCCGAGCTTCTTCTGGGAATTCTTTCATATAAACCTTGTCTTGACAATTAAGAACAAAAAAAGCCCAAATCAAGTCGATCCATTTTCAAGTAATGCGCTTAGCAAATAGGGGCGCAATGCATTCTGCTGTAGCAATGTTGAGCTGAGAGTGCACAACATGATTACCTACGATCACGCCCAATTTCTTTTCAATTGAATACCATTGAACTGTTTTTTCGGTGATTATTCCTCCGTTGCTAGACCGATTTTCAAATTTCTTTTTCTGTCTTAAACCAATAGTTAAGTTGCACATTTTGGCGCTAAAACTGTGGTCTCAACATTGATAATTTTGGAGAAATCAGACTGAAATTTTTGAAGGGTGAATATTTCTCCATGTATGTTCGATTTTCAATTTTATTTTTTCTTTACCGGGTATCAATTTGTATTTACATGCCAAGTTTAGTCAAAATTGGTCGATTAGTTTAGGAGGTGTAGCGCTAGCGTCACAACCGCAATACACCGAGCGGAGTATCGCTAGACTTCGTCTTACTCTCAGCTCAATAATTTGAGCCATTAATTTTTTCAGTACCTATATAAATTGGGCCCTACCAACATCTTTAGGGCTCAAACCTACTTCACTTGCTAACCAGTACACCTGCAGCTAGACGGATGAGATTCTAGTGCAGGCTTTCGTCTCGGGGTTGACAATCGCTCACATAAAAGCCAAAAGTAACCAGTAAAAAAGAAAGGAGCAGGAGAGCGGATCCCAGACTCCAAAGTGCAAGCTTTAGATGCAACTTTTTTTTTAAATTTAGGACACATCAATTTGACTTCACCTCGCCTGATGGTAAGCTGAAAGTAAAGTCTCAGGAAAGAGGGTCACCATTACATACACGTACCATGTTAACAATGGTGGCACTCAGCTTGACGGCCTCATTAGAAGAGGATTGTCGTCGCAGCACCGCGTGACACCCACCGGTCCCACTAGTGCTGCGACCACAATCCCCCTGCCCGGCTATGCACTTGCTGACCCCTGAACGCAATCAAACCGAAATTGGATTACTATGGAGGGTTTTTCGCAATCGTGCCCGGCCGATTTTTGTGACAAATTTGTGTCATCAAATTTCTACCAACTGGGATTGGGGCTCAGATGAAGAGCATACGTACACTGGCAGCATTGCCATCCAACGGGGCAGTGCTGCCAGCCTTCTGAGAACATTACCAGTCGGTGACGATGCGCTGGAATTTGTATATAAACGTTAATAGAAATATTAAAAAGTTCATTAAAATTTATTTTTAGCTAAGAACCATCTCGATTATATCGCCTTTCAAACAAAAAAACCCGTGTCAAAATCGGTTCACCCGTTCGGGAGCCACGATGCCACAGACACACACACACAGACACGTCAGCACAGCACTATCATTGACATAATTATAGGTGGTTGACATTCATAGTAGATATGTGTACTTGTGTACCATAGGTAGCCAACACCAGTATATAAACATATAAACGTATATGTAACACCATTATAAAAGCCGGTTAGTAAAAGTTATGCTCAGCTAAGGCAACAATAGGTGTGTCAGCAAACAAGTACTTCGCATACGTAGTAAATTAGTGGCTAAATAGTGCATAGCAAACATTTCGGTAATTCCGTTCGCTTAATCTGTTGATCATGTTCAAACTTTGTCAGTCTGAAGCAAATATGGGTTAATACGAATCCTACAATTTCATTAGCTTATCAAGAACGTCACTTTTGAACTCAAAGCTTATTCTCTTCAGGTCTCCTGATATAATTATAATAAAATCATAACGAACTAACGGCCGGGGTCTCGACTTCACCCACGAAAAATACATAAAAACCTTCTTTGAAGCGTTTTGCATATCGTGTCAATTTTGAAGTTAATCGATGCAGAAGATCATACGCTTTATTTTAAACATTATTTTTTCACACCCACACTTGACCATAAATCCTAAATAATTTTATTAATAGGTGCTGTAAGATCGAACACCGTTCTTTACATGTACCGGCCATACTAATTATATTATGCAAAAATGGCCTCTTTCCTAATAGGGTAAGAAGAGACCACATGGTTCCACTTACTACAATCCCGGCATAAATCTTTCACTTTTCTACTTTCATTTTTGGCCTATCTTTAAAATGTTACCGGATTTTCCATTTACCCTCGCCGTATGAATCAGTTTCCACGTGTCATAGGTACTGTCTACGTCTGTAGACCCGAGACGGCGTGCGGTTTTAGTCGGTTCAAGCCCGACATAACCGCCCCCGCTGAAAAAAGGTACTCTCTACGTGTCCGAACCATCAAAACACCCCATCCATGTCATCCTATTATTTAAAGTATTACAATATTGAACTGCGAATGTTATACTTATTTCTAGAGGTAGTTTTATTCAATTACATTCCAATATTGTTCTCAAATTGAATTGCTGCAATTGTTTCTTGTATCGCACCTGGAGTCACCAGTCCGATGCACGTCACCTCGTTAAGTTTCATCGATTGATTGTCGAGAAAAGGTACCAGCACACAGATAGGCAGAGTTTGTGCACGTTAACTTATGATGTTGTATCTTTTTTTTTTTTTTTTTTTTTATCGTGCGGAAATCCCTTCGGATACCCCCCCGCCGGCCAGCGGGGGCGGTTATGTCGGGCTTGCACCGACTAAAACCGCACGCCGTCTCGGGTCTTCAGACGCCGGGGTGTAAGGTTACCCATAGAGCATATCCCTCGCACCCCGGCTGACCCTGGGCCATCTCACCACTAACAGCATCGCTCATCCTGTCTCCTCTGAAAGCAGAGGAGTACGGAGAGCGATGTGTTCCCGCCACGTTGGGTATTGGCCGACGATTAATGCCAACCCTATGAAGGGGTGAAGGGGAAGCCATTGACCGCCGCCCAGGGTGTACCGGCCGCTCCGATTCCGTTCCCCCCGGACTGCAGCGGGATCGGAATCGGAGCGACACTCGAGGAGGTTACCCAACACACACCCCTATGATGTTGTATCTAGTAAATATATAATAGATCTGTTGATAAATTTTATAATGAATTCAATTCAAAAACAGTGTGCAATAGCACAGTCTCAAGGTGAAAGTTAGGTCGCATTTGGTGCCACTCGAATTCTACCTCTAGGCCACAAAATCAATATATACTACTTGTTTCGTGTGGACTCTTAAGGGATGAGGAGACGCATCAGAGACTTTTTGTCTCTGATAAAGTTATAAGCATTTATATACCCTCAAACAGGTGTATGTTGTGTTTACTCGTCTGTCCCCTTTATAGTATAAAAAGACTTAGATAAAGTGTAAGTACTTTTCTAAGTGCGTTCATTATCCAAAAATATAATAACACCACAGGGTATTAAATTTAACATGTAACATACTAAGTGGCTTTTTGGAAAATAACATTATTCTTTCTTAAACTCTCAAGTCGAAAGCTTTTAAACGAATAAAATTAATAACCCTCCACATTACACCAGTCCATGTTTAACAAACAATAAATTCTCTTTCCTATTCAGAATACTGAGAATTTGCGAGTCTAATTAAAATATGTTTTCTGAAAGTCATGGCATTCGAAGGAACATATTACAAGGGGAAATAACAGTATAATATAACAGTATTTCACGTAATATGCTGGAGGGCGCACGGTGGTTGAATTAACCTATTTACAGAGGCATTTGGAAAAAATCTTATGAAACGACTTAAATAAAGACATATTTTAGAATGTGGGTATAAAGGGATGCGCTTACAAGTAAGTGATTTGATTAGTTTAACTAAACTAAACTTGTAACAGTAATACGAGTGAAGAACTAAAGAAGTTCGAATCGTTTGAATCATTTATTAATTGAGGAAGAGTAAAGGAAGTTAATAGATAAAGTCTATGAGAAAAGAATACGCCAATAAAAACTCACGGTCACTCTTTTATAATCGCCAGGAACAAGACACAAAAATTCAATTGATTTTTCAATAAAAAAGCCAAATAACATTGAATAGGTACCTTCTGCTAACGTTATGCGAGTCATTAGATATGGTAATATCGTTATGGAGACGATAACTCAAAAGGAAATTGAATTCCACAAGAGATGAAAGAAATTCATGTTCCTACACCCATCGCCTACGAAATCCTGTAGAATGACTTATTGAATGTGAATTCTGAAAACGGAATAAAATATTAATGTCATTGTACGTAACAATCACTTTGATTTACTTTAATAAATTAGCAAATTTTTTTTACTTACATTTATTATGGATTTAGAATGATGATTCTATTTAAAGGATCACTTCTAACTTGTATATATATTAAGTAAGTAAGTACATACATACACATCGTTACGCTCTTTCCTTGCGGGGTAGGCAGAGATAATAGACCTTCAGGTCTGTCTTTACGCACTTCAGCTTCAGCTTCGTCTACTGGTATTAAGCTTGATTTGGATATTTGTTCAATGTTGCCCAGTATTAGATGTTTTCATTATATTACGCATGTGAAGAATATTCAGACCTCTTTTTCCTATTAGACAATGGTGATGAATTAGACAACGTGGTTCCCAAACCCGAGGGGGCCATCTCGAAACCGGAGATGGCCCAGGGTCAGTCGGGGTGCGAGGGATATGCTCTATGGGCAACCTTACACCCCGGCGTCTGTAGACCTGAGACGGCGTGCGGTTTTAGTCGGTTCAAGCCCGACATAACCGCCCCCGCTGGGACGCGGGGGGTATCCGAAGGGATTTCCGCACGATAAAAAAAAAAAGGTACCGCAATTTGTAGTAATTCATATACTTAATTGAATTACGTTAAAAAAAGGAATGTGGTATGAATATGAATTTAAATATTAAGTTTCTGCAATTTTTTATGTTCCCTTGTATGTATGTATGTATGTATACCCTTCCATCCTGCAGCTAAGCTAAAATGCGTGTGCCCACGTAAAAAAAAAACGGCCAAGTGCGAGTCGGACTCGCCCATGAAGGGTTCTGTAGTAAGTGTTCAACAAGTACCATAATAATGTTTTTTTTCTTAAATTTTATATTTGAGTTTATTGAATGAAAGGTAAATTGCGGTTTACGATTTATGACGTATTAAAAAAAAACTACTTTCTAGATCTCGTTCAAACGAATTTTCGGTGGAAGTTTAGATGGTAATGTATTTATAATTTTTTTTAGTTTTATCATTCTCTTATTTTAGAAGTTACAGGGGGGGGGGGCACTTTTTACCACTTTGGAAGCGTCTCTCTCGCAAACTATTCAGTTTAGAAAAAAAATTATATTAGAAACCTCAATATCATTTTTGAAGACCTATCCATAGATACCACACACGTATGGGTTTGATAAAAAAAAAATCTTAGTTTCAGTTCTAAGTATGGGGACCCCCAAAATTTAATGTTTTTTTCTATTTTTGTGAGAAAAATCTAAATGCGGTTCACAGAATACATCTACTTACCAAGTTTTAACAGCATAATTCTTATAGTTTCGGAAAAAAGTGGCTGTGACATACGGACGGACAGACAGACAGACATGACGAATCTATAAGGGTTCCATTTTTTGCCATTTGGCAACGGAACCCTAAAAAAGAGTGGGTTCATGCCAGTACTGTAATAGCTAGGATGGCCGTCGTTTTGTATCGATTATAAGAACGTACTGTTTCATTTCGTTTGTTTTAAGGAAACTGAGGAGTTACGGAAACATGGGCCTCATTCTGTTTGACAATGAGTTTACATCACAATCGTAACGTGTATAATCGTTGGATTTCATTTGCTTAGCACAGAAGAAATAACTGTCTATTAATATAACGCGCGTACTTACGTTATGGTTGGTCAATTCAAATAAAGGGGTTTTATGAAACCGATGAGGTGCGTACTGTTTTTTTTTTTTTTTTTTCTCGTGCGGAAATCCCTTCGGATACCCCCCCCCCGCCGGCCAGCGGGGGCGGTTATGTCGGGCTTGCACCGACTAAAACCGCACGCCGTCTCGGGTCTTCAGACGCCGGGGTGTAAGGTTACCCATAGAGCATATCCCTCGCACCCCGGCTGACCCTGGGCCAACCCTATGAAGGGGTGAAGGGGAAGCCATTGACCGCCGCCCAGGGTGTACCGGCCGCTCCGATTCCGTTCCCCCCGGACTGCAGCGGGATCGGAATCGGAGCGACACTCGAGGAGGTTACCCAACACACACCCCTGGCCGTATGTACCTACGACATAAACTGATAAGCGGTGACCTAACCCTATTATAGTTGTGTCAATAGCAATCAATTTTATTTTAATACTTGCCACAACATACTTTGGTGCCTCTGACGCAGGACAAAAAATATTTGTCTCATAAATTTTAACATATAGGCAAACAATCCGATTTCCCGTCATAACATTCGCAGTAGTCCCGAAACCGTATTTAGAATCAAAGTGAATTGCTTGCAAATGTATGGTCCATTATATTTTTTCTTTGACAGACGGCGCACTTCCGTAAATAATCTACGTCTTTGAAGAAGACAACTAATTTATTTATGGTTGGGCATTCAATGTGGGCAATAGCTGGCGTAAACGATGCGTAAACATATTGCAGTATGCCTGGTATGAGTTTTTCATCCATTAAATTGCTCTGTAAATTTTAGACCCCTGTGGGTAAATTTGTAAAACTTTTGTAGGAAGTACGAATTTTAATAAACTCAGATTACTTGTTCACAAGTGGATGGGTGAAAAATTCACACTCGCGCACATTGGTGCTATAAAAATCACCCATTTAAAAAAAATACTTAAATGGTTTATTTACTCCTGGCCTGCGGTAACTCATGGCCGAACTGGGGTGTAGTAAAAGGCGTTTTCCTGCGATTATAGATGACGCACTTTGACACACGTTTGAAGAAGATAATTAATTAATTTATGAAATTCACTGTGGGAATAGTGCGGGTTTTACAAAGTATACAGAGAAAAAGATACTTATGTTGTTCCTTAAGTATCTGATCAAGTAGAATACAAGGCTTAGGTATCACTTTCGTGGGGTGTGTGTTGGGTAACCTCCTCGAGTGTCGCTCCGATTCCGATCCCGCTGCAGTCCGGGGGGAACGAAATCGGAGCGGCCGGTACACCCTGGGCGGCGGTCAATGGCTTCCCCTTCACCCCTTCCTAGGGTTGGCATTGATCGTCGGCCAATACCCAACGTGGCGGGAACACATCGCTCTCAGTACTCCTCTACTTTCAGAGGAGACAGGATGAGCGATGCTGTTAGTGGTGAGATGGCCCAGGGTCAGCCGGGGTGCGAGGGATATGCTCTATGGGTAACCTTACACCCCGGCGTCTGAAGACCCGAGACGGCGTGCGGTTTTGGTCGGTGCAAGCCCGACATAACCGCCCCCGCTGGCCGGCGGGGGGGTATCCGAAGGGATTTCCGCACGATAAAAAAAAAAAAAAGGTATCACTTTCGTGTTGCTATAGTACAAAGCGGCTACACGATAGAGCTGGTGACTACTTCTTCTTCATCCGAGGTTCAATCCCAATTGCATAAAAACCATGCACTTTGAAGCGGGGGCCCGCCCTCCTACGACTCCATTATTTGGTTAATTCTCGCTTTTACTATCTGACCACCCCAGTCCCAAGAGGAAAGCCTGTACAAGCAGGCCTACTATGAAACGTACATCTGCAATTGCGAACTGGCCCGTAGACGCTCACACATGACAGTTCGTTCAGCCCTACCATGAAACGAGCAGAAACCGCAAAATTCGGAATTTTGACAGCCCACCAAAAAAGTAAATAAAATGAAAACACGATACTATACGATTTATTTCAAATGGTCGAAAGGTTATCGTAATTAAATACAAAGGAATGTATTTTTTAATATGTGTGTTTATATTGGTTTTTTTACAGCAGTAAACGAAAGCCTTGATATGTTTGATTCAGTCCCGAGCACACTTCATGTCCCGACCGAAAGAACGAAATCCGAATCCGAATTTATGGTACCTAAATGACACTTCTTTCGATCGTGTTGCGTGCGGGCACGCAATATTGCGGATGTACATTTCATGGTAGGCCTACAGAGGCTTTTCCGTCAATCAACAGGTGTATAGGCTTGCAGGTGAGGTTGCTTTGAGTCCCAAATATCATGGTGGGGCTTCATACACCCAGAGCTGTTCTTCACCATTTGACAGCAAAACAACTTTAGCCCTTAAAATGTACTCAGTTGTCAGAAACCTATTTTCTTACATGGGGCGAACAACTATAGTTTTCTAAACATGAATGGTATCGCAACTCTGTTTTGTTAAAACTTGTATAGCGGAGACGTTAGGTTTTGTATAATGTTATGATCGTACACCAGTTCGCTTTTACTGTATTTTATTAACAGATTTGAACCCGTAACTCCACAATTTTCGTGCTGTTTGTATAAATATGCCAACTTTATCGTCGAAAGAACTCTATGAATACGTAATACAAGTGAAGGATTGCCATTCATCCGCATATTTTCCTGATTTGTGCGATCGAGCTGAATATTATTCATAAGGATCTCTAGTTTATGTAGAAAGATAAAAGATGTAGGTAAGTATTGTACAGTCGCTATCGGTATTAACTTCGAATCCAAGTTACCGACCACCTTTGCTCAATGGTCTTCCATAGAAAATGTCTTTACAATAAGACGAATAGTCATCTAAACGTCACATTTTTTTCTATTAACAAATATTTGTGCAAATAAGATTTAAATCTGTATCCTAGATCATGCAGGGTTTATTTTGAATCAGGGTGAAGTAAACAGTTCATTGAGACTGCGTAACATAATCCTTTCTCTCATATTATTCGACAATAGGCTCTGAATCGTAGTCATGAATCTTTAACTTATATCTTTATATGAATGAGTACGTTATCTACATAAAATTGCCACGTCATTTACTTACACGTTCACTCTGGCAAGAAATATATGACACCAGCTTTTTGTCAGCGAATCTGCCTACTGATCCATATATTTTTTTAAACGTTTGTTTTTTGAACTTTCGTTTCATGAATATTGATTTTGACATTGTTCGCAACAGTATCCGTTCAAAATAGTTTTATTTCAACATTGCTTTTGGTAATTGATGATACTGATATAGCTATGAATATACTCATTAAATTTTTATGAATGATCTGTGACGGCAAAACTCCGGGAAAAAAGAGCCCAGGACGTCCGAGACGGAAATGGGTCGAGGGCATGAAAGAATAGACTGGATACCATTACCAGCTTCTAAAAAGAAAAGTAGCAGCAAATAGTGTTGCCCACTAACCTCTATACCTACTTCATCATGAAGATAGCACATTGCACACACTGATGATGATTTGAATCATCCTCAAAATTATTATATTGTTACAATAAGTCTAGTCTTCCAGAAAATACATTTAGCCTAACACACGCAACATAACATAATTTAACATAAGGATATTTTATAATGTACGGATAACAATAATTTCTATCTAGTAAGTACTAGAGTTAAAATGGGCTTAGCTCAACATTCTTTTAAAAGGCCAATAAAAAAGTAAACGTTTACAGCTAGTCGGGTATCTTCGCCAGCTGTAAAAGACAATAAAGACGATAAGTTGTCCATTAGCTAAGATCGATTAGCCTATTTGAGGTGAAAAGCTCGGAAACACGTTGGTTAATAGTAATAAAACGTGAGTGGGTTATCTTTAGTGAAGTACTCCAATTGTACTCGTAAATACGTCACCTACGATGAGGGTTGCACAGAAGGTGTTTATTCTTGGTCTGACATTAAATGTTACTGCTCTTAATGTAGAAGCCAAGAGGTTATGTGAGGCTCTCCC
Source organism: Cybosia mesomella (assembly GCA_946251805.1). Classification (NCBI taxonomy): domain Eukaryota; kingdom Metazoa; phylum Arthropoda; class Insecta; order Lepidoptera; family Erebidae; genus Cybosia; species Cybosia mesomella. Next base: position 20,397,251 of record OX276405.1, on the reverse strand, counting down.
TAGTTATAGTTATCTCAAACTGCTGTGAGGGATACTCTTCACATTTCGTTAATTTTCTTTTTTGATCCCATGGAGATGACCCTATTATCATAAGTCAAGTACTATTTCATTAGCTTCTTGTTTTGGAGAACAATTGAACTACACCTATGAGAAGGTATAGACCGAGCTTTATAGTCTACTTCACCGAGAACGGGGTGTACAAAAATATACGTACGGTACCTACAATACCTACAGGTAATACGTACGGTACCTTTTTTTTTTTTTTTTCGTGCGAAAATCCCTTCGGATACCCCCCCGAGTGCCAGCGGGGGCGGTTATGTCGGGCTTGAACCGACTAAAACCGCACGCCGTCTCGGGTCTACAGACGCCGGGGTGTAAGGTTGCCCATAGAGCATATCCCTCGCACCCCGACTGACCCTGGGCCATCTCCGGTTTCGAGATGGCCCCCTCGGGTTTGGGAACCACGGTGTCCCCGTCTTGCCCCGGTTTGGGGGAGGGGCGCTAGTCAGCCCACCGTCCCGGCCTGCTTCTGCTGGGGTGACAGGCGGCCTCACCTGTCACCCCCAGGCCTGCGCTCATGGAGGACGGAGGTCGTTAAGCGACCTCCGGCGCCTGAGTCGCCTGTGACGCGCGGCGAGCAAGTTGCGGGCTCGGCGGGCCGGGAGAGTTTTAAATCTCTCCCGGGCGCACTCCGCCATCTCCTTCGCGAGCATTACATGCTCGCAGAAGGAGGTGGCGGCGGCCCACGCGCTCGTGCTCCGCACCATTGCCGCAATCATGCTGCCGAGCGAGAGGACTCCCACCCCGATGGCTGCCACGAGGTCACGCCTCGTAGCCTCCCACGCCGGGCAGTCCGCCAGCGTGTGCAGCCCTGAGTCCTCGCTCGCATCGCAGTGATGACACTCAGGCGTTGGCTCCTTCCTGATCCGATGCAGGTGGTCCCCGAAGCACCCCTTCCCGGAGATCATCTGCGTCAGTCGGTACGAGAGGCTTCCGTGTCGCCTCTCTAGCCAATCCTCCATGATGGGCCTTACCGCCGCTATTGCGGCGGAATTTAATTTAATTACCCCAGAGAATTTTAGAGAATTTAAATACCTACATCTACTTTCTGACTAACGTGGCGCGCAACAAAGGGCACCACTGTGACACAAAATCACACTGGCTGCACATGCCAACATCTAACATTATTTTTTAGAAGAAAGATAAAACAAGGTTCTGTAACGATTTAAATAACTTTTGAATTGAACGAGTTTACAGAACATCGTTTGGCTCTATGGATGCGAAACTAACGTACTTAAATTTGCCCTTGGAGTTACCGCGTTGGTAAAAGCAGTGTAATTCTGTTACCAACTAATAATTTTTTAAAAGCCATGGCTTGCGTTTAACTGCTATCTCATCTGTTGGTAAGTGATAATACGGTCGATGGTGGAGCTTGTCTAGAAGTAACCTGTTCACTCTAGACTTGAAGACTTCCAGGTTATAGCTTTTCAGAAACAGATTTAGGCAGGGCATTCCAACCTTTAGGAATACACATACGAATGAAAAATAAAAACAGTATAAGGACACAGTATAAAACGGATCGTACTGGAAATGCATCTTCTATTAAAACGGAGGGGAGAAAGCAGTTATTATGGACGCGTCTTTACAGTTTTCTTTGTTAGAATTTTTTCCCTTGTTTTTATTTCTAACGGTATTTAAATTAATATACGTCCGTTTTAATTGCACTGTCGTGGCCTTAACCGGTTAAGACAATTCGTTAATTAGATTTTTTCATTTTACGGTTTAATCCACTTTCTCATCTTTTGCAGTTATCTTTTGATGTTAGCCGTTAACTTTTATTTAGTCTGAATTTTTTTGGTGTTTTTGTTGTTGTATGTTTTTTTTTCTATGTGCTAATGGACCTAGTAAGGGCTAGTCTGTAGCTGAGTATTTAGTAAGAAAAAGTTATTTAGAAATATTATTTAACTTACTTTTGACGACCTCTGTGGCGTAGCGGTAGTGCATTCGACTGCTAAGCCAAAGGTCGCGGGTTCGATTCCCGCTCAGTGCAAATATGTATATTTGCATTGGTCTGGTTGTTTCTATTTATAATATGTATTTATTTACAAAAAAAAAGTATTTAAGTATGTTTATCCGCATTCTAGAACCCATATGACAAGCTCAGCTTAGTTTGGGTCTAGATGGCGTTGTGTACTTTGTCGTACAATATTATTATTATTATTTTATCTGCGACTGCGTTAGCGTATACTGTCGCTTACGAAATCCAGGAGTCTAAATTTATTAGATCTTCTCTAGCTTAGATATTGTTGTCAATCAGTTCTACAGTCTTAAGTAGTCGCTAAAGATATCAATTCGGTAGAGTTTAGTCCACCTTTAGTCTTTACAATACACTACATTACGTGTAAAAAGTTTAGTCAGAGAAAGCAATATCATTTATCGGAAAGAATTAAGCTCTTGTGAAAATCACGTCAATAGTACAAACTGAAACGAACAATCATATATTATTACAGTATAACATTTTACTCCACTCTTGGTAAGAAAATAAAAACAAATATTTTAAATATCCTAACCAGTTTTGAAAATTCTTGCAGTCGTTAAAACTCAAAGAATATTCAAATATAAATTTAGAATACATAGCAAAATTAATGAACTGTTACTTGATAATGCTTCTTTTCATTAAGAAACACAAGAAAATGCAATCTTAAAGTAAATTTTGAACTAACTAAAATAGTTTGTGCTCTGAGAAATTGTTCGCCAATCACTCTCACACTGTATTTTATTACATAACTATGGCAGAATCTTCCTGGCGATACTGTAGTAGTTTTAATTACTTCATTAAATTCTTTTTTGGCTGTTATTTTTTTCGAATATTCGGCAATTATCTCCCGACTAATTTACCTTTCAAACAAAAAAACAATCAAAATCGGTTCATCCGTTCGGAAGCTAGGATGCCTCAGACAGACATACACAGACAAGTCAAATTTATAACTCGGTATCAAGCGTGAAATGCTGGACCGATTTCCCTAATTCTTTTTTCTTGTGTTTATTACTATCAGAATAGAGTCCTTATGAACGAAAATTTTGGAAAATCCACGGGAATTATCACATTCGGGTGACAGCGGGGCGAACAGCTAGTGAGGTATATATTTAGTAACCACAAAGGCTTATCTTATTATACCGCAAATTATAAGAACAGAGCAGAATCCTAATCAAAGCAGACTAAATTGCAGAGCACATCTAATATATTACAGTTACATTATTTTACAATTCACCTAGTTAAGACATGCTATTACCAGCACGAATAGTCTGGCTTGATTATTATTATTATGGAATAGTCTGATTTGATAAGTTAAACCCTGTTATTTACGATCGCCTTGACACAACAGTATGCTGGCATAATGGCAATCACTTCAAATGCAATTGGAGATGACAATATCAGCCGTAAGATGATCCTTCCCATCCTTGATGAAGTCTTTCCAATAATATGTTATATCTTCAATTACTCCATATCCAGCTGCTCTTTTCCATCCATATGGAAGGATAGCCTAGTAGTTCCTTTGCCTAAAAATCATAAGCCGCAGTCTTTCACTGACTATCGTCCCATATCCATACTCCCATTCCTCTCCAAGGTCCTTAAGCGTCTCGTACACAATCAAATTAGTGCATTCATCACTAAAAATGATATCCTTAATCCTTTCCAATCAGGTTTCCGACCTGGCCACAGCACCGTTACAGCCTTAGTCAATATTACGGATGACATCAGGTCTGGAATGGAAGGCGGAAAGCTGACAGTCATAGCCCTACTTGACTTCAGCAATGCCTTCAATATGGTTGATTTTGATATTTTGCTTTGCCTGTTGCAGTCTCTTAACATATCTCCAACGGTGACTGGTTGGCTTCGCAGTTACCTGTGTGGTCGCCGACAGCGTATACGCACTGAAAATTCAATGTCCAGCTGGTGTAGTACTACTGTTGGTGTACCCCAGGGTGGCGTTTTATCTCCTTTACTCTTCGCCATTTTGATAAATTCTATCTCAAATCACCTTCGTTCTTCCTACCACCTTTATGCAGACGATCTGCAAATCTACTCACAGGCGCCACTTGGGCATTTGGCGCAGGCTGTGGAGACTGTCAACGAAGACTTGGCTCGTATAGGCACTTGGAGTAAAACTTATGGCCTTAAAATTAACCCTGCGAAAACCCAAGTAGCCATTGTAGGCAGTCCCATGACTATATCAAAAGTTGTGACTTCGCGGCTTCCGCCGGTTGTTTTTGATGGTACAGTGATCCCTATTACTGACACAGTTAAGAATTTGGGAATTTACTTGGATTCTAAACTGTCATGGGGCCCGCAACTCCAAGAAGTGAGCCGTAGGATGTTTGCGTCGATGGGATCACTACGAAGATTGCAAAACTTCCATCCTATTGCAACCAAAATTTCGCTTGCAAACACATTGCTACTACCTATTCTTGATTATGCAGACGTCAGCTATCTTGATTTAACCGAAAAACAGTTGGATAAGCTTGAGCGTCTCCAAAATGTCTGTATAAGATTTATATTTGGTTTACGCAAATATGATCATATTTCTCAGTTTCGAACAGAGCTTAAGTGGTTACCTATTCGACTTCGCCGGAATGCTCACATCCTTTGTTTTCAATATAAGATATTATTCAACCCCTTCTTATCTCAAAGAACGCTTCGAGTTCCTTCACGATTCTCATACGAGATGTTTAAGGTCATCAGAAAACTTAAGACTGAAGATGCCGTTGCATTCAACAGCTTTTTACGACAACTCCTTCACAGTTACAGCCATTCGTCTATGGAATAAGCTGCCAGTGGAATTAAGAAAAGCTCAGAATTTAGCCAATTTTAAGTTTATGGTGAGGGAACACTATTTATCGCTGTAAACATGTCGTTCTACTGCTAGTTAAAGTTTAAAATGCGTTTAATAATTTTTTTGGTAACTATGTGTAGTATATTTTATTTATAAGTATATACTAATATATGTAGGTATATATGTATATATATATATATAAATATATATATATATATATGATATAATTTAGGTAATTACATTTATGTGTATTTTTTTTTTCGTGCGGAAATCCCTTCGGATACCCCCCGCCGGCCAGCGGGGGCAGTTATGTCGGGCTTGAACCGACTAAAACCGCTCGCCGTCTCGGGTCTGCAGACGCCGGGGTGTAAGGTTGCACATAGAGCATATCCCTCGCACCCCGACTGACCCTGGGCCATCTCCGGTTTCGAGATGGCCCCCTCGGGTTTGGGAACCACGGTGTCCCCGTCTTGCCCCGGTTTGGGGGAGGGGCGCTAGTCACCCCACCGTCCCGGCCTGCTTCTGCTGGGGTGACAGGCGGCCTCACCTGCCACCTATGTACATTATAAGTACGCCAAATAACTACCGCGCAATCCTACCGACACATTACCATCCAAAGGTTGCCTGGTAGAAATCACTTCAAGCGATAAGGCCGCCCATTGTACTGCTTCCTCCTCTAATTTTATAATACTTGTAATAATGTATATTATGTTCACCTGGTGTACAATAAAGTGTATAATAAATAAATAAATAAAATAAATAAATATGCAGCATTTCGTAGCTTAAGGGACCACAAAAGACCATACTTCTTTCCTTGTCTTATTCCTTTTTTTATTTTTACTCCCTTTAAAGCTTTGCGGTTTCTATTGTTGCAGAGGAGAAGGTGCTCCTCTGCAACAATAGAAATCGCAAAGGTTTATATGGTACCTATTTACGCCAGCCGTTGTCGTCCCTCTCGCGATTTTAGCAAGGAGTTACTAATTCATCTTATTTTATAGTGGAACGCTCTCTATATTTTATAAAGTAAGCAAGTAAGGTAGGTATTGTACCTAGATTATCTAGCAAGCAAAGCATACGGCCCACCTACACGGGGTTATCACAGCCTAAGGATGCTTAGAATACCAGCAGATACCACCTTATTTTAGGGTGTTACAAAAAAAATCCCGAGGGGGCCATCTCGAAACCGGAGATGGCCCAGGGTCAGTCGGGGTGCGAGGGATATGCTCTATGGGCAACCTTACACCCCGGCGTCTGTAGACCCGAGACGGCGTGCGGTTTTAGTCGGTTCAAGCCCGACATAACCGCCCCCGCTGGCACGCGGGGGGGTATCCGAAGGGATTTCCGCACTGAAAAAAAAAACAGTTGTTTGGAGTAATTTCCGCGGTTAATTTAACTAAGATCTTGATTCCATATGAGCCTAACTCTTGTCGGTTTACTTGAACCAACTCGTATTGTCAGCATTTGTTATCTGGCTTGATAGATTTACATACTATGATAGGTTTCTGTAACCCTAATTATTCTTCAATCCAAATAAGCTGCAAGGTAATTCTAAGCCCTTATCTTGTTTAATTCTAACTGATGTTTGTGTTCCGATAGCCATCAGCATTATTTAATTTGAACAAGACGGCGTGTTCCTCTAACCATGTGCCTTAGTTAATTTGAACAAGATAGTGTGTTCCACTAGATATGACCATTATTCCAATTAAACAACAGTTTTTGTTCCACTAACTATGTGCCTTAGTTAATTTAAACAACAGTTTTTGTTCCACTAACCATGTACCTTAGTTAATTTGAACAAGACAGTGAGTTCCAGTGGCTATGACCATTATTTAATTTGAACAACAGTTTTTGTTCCACTAACCATGTACCTTAGTTAATTTGAACAAGAGGGTGTGTTCCACTAGCTATGACCATTATTTAATTTAAGCAATAGATTTTGATCCTCCAACTATGCAACTTAGTCAATTTGAACAACATTATGTGTTGAATTAGCGGTCACTCTTGTTCATTTCATACAACAGTGTAAGTTGAACTAACCTAGTCACTTGTTTAATTTTATCAGTATTTATGTTCACGACAACTACGAATTTTATTAGAGTCAAACAAGACAACTTATTTGGATCGATCAGAAATACTTAGTTGTAGTTGCTAACTAAAATCCGCACATCCTAAGCCAACTATAATTTTACGAAATCATTGAACATACAAACCAAACTACCATAATACATTTTTTGGTCATGTAGGTATTCAACGATTTAGTAACATTATAGTTGACTACCAATCAGGGTAAGCGGTTTCCATGTGACAACTGCAACAAAGTAAACATAATCGATATAAATAAACTGTTAAAATCAATTTACAACTAATATACATATAAATATGTGAGGGGTGAAAAGAAAAAAACGAATTAAAATTTGTTTCTCTTTATTTATTAAAAAACTCATAAAATTTGAAATATACGTAAATTCAATCAGTAACAAAACGTTATAGTTCCAACTAATAATCAACATGTTACAGACTTATGCTGTCTTGTTATTTATTCCTAAAACGAAAAACCCGACTGTGATTTATGTCATGATATACTTTTTGAAATCCTTTTATCGAGCCTTTTAATTTGATACCCATATTGTAGTATTCTAAACCTTTTTGGAAACGCTTCCTTAGATTCAAAACTTGACTTACAAGTTTTCCTCTGGCCGGCAATGTTAAGCCGTTTGCTGTAGTACAGGCTGGCACATAATACGTCGTAGTATTTTCACCCGGAAAAAGTGCTTTGATTGAACCCATCGAAAATATATTTCACCTCTTAGAGTATTAATCTCGTTAAGACGTTAGATTTCTTTAGCTATCACGGCCACAAGTAGGTTTCTTGCGCTGTCTCCATTTGTCGCGCCACCTTTATGAATAATAGTTTGGAAGCCTCAAGCGATTGCTTCAATAATTTCTCGAGATCCTGTAACAGCATTAAAGATTAAGAATTCTCACTAGGCAAAATTACAATGTATTTTCTTAAGACTTTTATTTCAGTTGTGGGTGTTATCATACAATTTAGCAGAGTTCGAGTGTAATCATATGAGCCTCTTTGTAGCTATGTATCCATCTTATGATAAAGATCTGTCAAATGAAAAATAAAAATTGATCTTATGCTTACTCTACACTCAGAGGTGTCCAATATTGGACTTGTTGTGTATTTTGATGGTGAGGGTTCTTTCTTAATAGGGGTTTGTTGCTCTGGTTCCTGCAGTAAAAATAAAGAAATAAATATAATTTAACAGTAAAACAAGTTTGTTAATTAATATCAGCCGTTTTAAGTTTAGTATTTTTATAAGTATATTTTATAAACTATAACTATTAAACTTAAAACATTAAAGAAATACTTCATGAAATATGTGTAGTCATGAAATGCTTATAAAGTTATAATAACAATACTACTTGTTCAAATTGAACAACACATTATTATTATACACATCATGACATCACAAAATTTAGGTAGTTAAGTTACCTTATCTTTTCCTATAGTATGGCCACAGATCAGGTAATATGTACCTATACCTACTGCACATACACACGGCCCACCAGGCCAAAAGAAAATAACTTCCTACGTCTACAAAGTGTAATAACTGTGTAATGTAGGCACTTACATTTACTTGAACAATATTATACTCCTCAACTTGTATAGGCAGGTCCTGTAATAAAAAAAAAATACATGCTCAAGGCTCATGGTATTGTTAAAAAGACAGAGAGAACTAAAAACAAAAACCTTAACAAAGCCTCATTATAATATGTGCCTCTTAAGCAAGTATATGAGTTCTGATAAGTACCGCTACCATCAATATATTAATGCATTCAGGTTAAAAAGGTGCTGTAAGAAATTAAATTTAATATTAAATATTGGATGGTAATATTGAATCACGAAAAATCGGTCGGAAAGAAAGAATAGGTATAGATGGTGCAGTAGTGATGAAATTGTCTTACAGCTACCTACTGGAGGAAAAACGGTGGCCACGATCTTTCTTCAGTCACAATCATGAAGGATCGATCGGACACATTGCCTGTTATTATGAAATCGGACTATTAATCTAAGTAGGTACTTACCTGTAAATACAGGAATGAGGTCCGCCAATTCCCATATCCTTAGTAGATCTGAAACTTCATCCATTTTGATCACTTTGATCGGCACTTGCCTATACTAACAATCATACAACAATAAGAACAATAAGTAATCTACTTCACTTGGGTATTCAAAATCACAATTCAAATCAAACGCTGCCAGCCAGCAGCCACACACACCCAGTACAGAATAATCTATGGTGGGCGGCAAACAAGCGGCGCGGCGGTTGGTCGCTCTTGGTTGAATCTAACATTGTAAATGTTTGAATTAAAATTGATATTGGTTTTATTTAAATTAATATTGTTTATATTGACTAATTACTACAAGTAGGCTTGATCAATATTCGTTGTTAAGATCAAGTCAATGTTTTTGATAGGTTCAATTTTTTAACTTAATCTGGGTAGCTAAATGTAATGTTTGAGTTAACAAATAATTTAAGTTAGCTTGGTCACTATACTTTGTTAAAAGTAAATAATTATGTTTTGTAGATTTAATCTGATGAATTAAGTCTTGGCAACTAAGTGCAAAATTTGGATTTAACAAACAATTTATCATAATTGTAAAAACAATGATATTTATTTAAAACCAACAACCAAGGTAACAATCAAGTTGTCCAAGTTTCATTGACTAAGTGACATTTGTGATTCAAATCTTTCTTAAGTTGATTGAATCACTTTTTAACCAACTAAGACACTTGTTTAGTTGGATGACCACCATTTTTTTCAGTGCGCACGATAAAAAAAAAAAAAAAAGGTACTGGCTTGTTCCGCCGGTCACCCCAGCAGAAGCAGGCCGGGGCGGTGGGGCGACAAGCGCCCCTCCCCCCCCCTTTCCGGGGCAAGATGGGGACACCGTGGTTCCCAAACCCGAAGGGGCCATCTCGAAACTGGAGATGACCCTGGGTCAGTCGGGGTACGAGGGAATTGCCTCATGGGCCACCTTACACCTGGTCTGTAGACCCGAGACGGCCTGCGGTTCAAGTCTGTTCAAGCCCGACATAACGTCCCCCGCTGGCAGGCGGGGAGGGGGGTATCCGCACGAAAAAAAAAACAGGTTCTGGCTTTGTAAATATTATTTATTTACAACGATTTTCATGATCCGCAGAAGAATATTTTGAGCTAAAAGCTTGTGTACACCTGTAATTTATCTCCGTTGTTTCAGTTTACATAGGAATCATTTTATGAGCGTAATTGGGATATTTTTTCTTTTGTTTCTCTTTGATCTTTCTTGTAACAACAATGTTATTAAATTTTTATTATTTCATAACTTTTCATACAATTTGTTTAGGATCAGTTTTTTCATTATTTTAACCACTCTATGAACTGAAAATGCTTAATGGATATATTAACCAGCAGGACAAAAGAAGGTAAATTCTCTTCGGGATATAGAAATAATTTCTTACTTTTGCCGTGAAACATTTATTGACTCGTGTACCGTGACAACAAATGGTATGACACTGTCTTATGTCATCGCGTTTCCGTTAAAAATAGTTGTTCCAAATTCAAAGTAAAAGTTACAAATCATTTATTCTGTAGGTATAGACCATATAATAAGCGCGAGCGCGTGGAGCGCCGCTACCTCCTTCTGCGAGCATGAAATGCTCGCGAAGGAGATGGCGATGCGCTCCCGGGAGAGATTTAGAACTCTTCGGCCCGCCGAGCCCGCAACATGCTCGCCGCGCGTCGCAGCACAGATTAATAAATAGTTACTAGTCGCAGGCGACTCAGGCGCCGGAGGTCGCTTAACGACCTCCGTCCTCCATGAGCGCAGGCCTGGGGGTGGCAGGTGAGGCCACCTGTTACCCCAGCTGAAGCAGGCCGGGACGGTGGGGCGACTAGCGCCCCTCCCCCAAACCGAGGCAAGATGGGGACACCGTGGTTCCCAAACCCGAGGGGACCATCTCGAAACCGGTGATGGCCCAGGGTCAGTCGGGGTGCGAGGGATATGCTCTATGGGCAACCTTACACTCCGGCGTTTTAAGACCCGAGACGGCGTGCGGTTTTAGTCGGTTCAAGCCTAGTCAAGCCTAGCCAAGTTTTTTTTCGTGCGGAAATCCCTTCGGATACCCGAAGGGATTTCTGCACGAAAAAAAAAGGTATAGACCATAATAAAAAGAAATAAATAACGTAGGTATGTAGTAATAGGTTACCATACTGATAATCGGTTTGCAACGTGTCTTCGTCCTGAGAGGTTTTCGGCGAGAATCATAGCGGTCTTTTTTGTGGTCTATTAAACAACAATAATGTTTTGTTTGAGTAGCTAAGTCGAGTAAAAAGTTCATTTCCAAGTTTGTTTGTCATCTAAATATGGTTAGACCTTTGTAAAAGTGGAATTTAAATTAATTTTAATAAATAGATATTATTTTATTAGAGAGTTCGTTGTGGAGACGTACAGATACTCTGAAGTAAATTTGCGAGGATGTCTGTTAATATTGTGTACGCAAACTCTTATAGCATCCTACTAATATTATAAACGCGATAGCTTGTGAGGATGTATGGATGTTTTTTACTCTTTCTCTTAAAAACTTCTGAACGAATCTGGCTGAAATTTGGTACAGGGATAACACATTGGCTACTCTTCATCCCGGGAATAGGTTCATGGAAACGAATTTGCAGGAATTGCATGACCATTGCAAGAACGGGATCTGAATTCCACGCGCCATTCCAGCTGGGAGCAAGAGCTAGTTATAAATATTTTTCGCAGACTTTCATAAATGTATTGTGTACTACAGTAAGAATATTTATCTCTTTAAACTTCACTCTTGGGTCCAAACTATAGATCGCTATTATCATCGTCCCGCGACGGCATAATTTTTTGACGATTTTTTTTTCGATACTCCCGACAGCTAGGAACGGTCACGACTAATTCACCATTGAAACAAAAAAAAATCAAAACGGTTCATCCTTTCGGGAGCACTCCATCGTTTTTGCGTCAGGGGTTAAAAAATCATAGAACACTATTTCAGACTGTTCAGCCGACTGCCAAAGATTAGTTATGTTTTACGCGCGTATCTTGTATTAGCTTATTTATTATTTTTTCGGTTTATGAATTGCAAAAGGGACCTACCAAACTTATTTCGATCTTTAAGGGCATTCTTTTCTTATTGTAAGGACTCCTTAACCACTAAGCTACCGACGATGCTTGTAAGTTGATTTTGTAGCAGTCGGATTTTTTTTAAATTATTCTTCGCGCTAAGTCGTGAGTTGGAGTTATTAAATTTAATAAAATCCCATAATTATTTCCATCAAGTTAGTAAACTGTGACAACAGAAGCAATATTAATCAAGCGACTTCGTTGAAGGCTGTATTATGAAAATTAACTTTTATTCAACATTGTTACTGTAAATGAAAGCTGCCTTTGTTTCGGCCAACAATTAATTTCAATTAATAACTTGATATGCAATTTGATATTTAACGTTTTTAATGTGTGCTATACGATTAATTACTGTTATGAACTTTGCTACTAGTGGTAGTTTACATGTTTAATGTAACTTTAAAACAATTATAATGCTAACTTTTCCCATAAATTAAATCGGAAAAAGTTAACATTTAGGACGGGACTAGAGCCTGAACCCACTATTCCCCTTACTCTACCTAAAAAGAAATCCTTTCTAGTTGAAATACTATGACTAACTAATCAACCCGGATACGTCCTGAAAGCAATTTTTTTGCTATACATACGTCTCGGGGCGATGCTGGAGCCATGTACAGAAATTCTTATGAATTTTTAGTTTCGACGGCTAATATTGACTTTTCCAGATTTAAATTTATAGAAAAAGTTAACATGTTTATTTTCAGTGTTATACTTAGTTCGGGTCTAAATTGTGCTGATATTTTGGAATCTTTGACTTTGTATATGGTCAAAGTCCAGAATTTCATTTGTTGAGTAATCACGTACCCAACCTCTGAACACTACACGTCTACCGCAGTCACGTTTGCAGCCGTGAACTGAATGCCCTAAATGAAGAGAGCGCATTGCAATGCACCTCAGTACGCGGGCATGAGAATTGTTTAAGGTTTGAGTGGACTGCATTAAATTTCTGTGTATGTTAAAATCCTCCTTATTATTAGTTACAACATATTTCCTTTTCATCACTATTGGTACATATCAAATAAGTCTAAAAAGGACTAAACAAACTGAAACTTGAAAATTTTATGACTGAAAAAAATATTTTTTTGGTGAAGTAAGTGGGTCCCCCACGCAAAATCTTCGGATACCAAGCCTATCTCAATTGCAAGCCAGTACGCTTGATGATTGACAGATGAAGCTCTGACTCGCGCCGTAGGCTTTTCTTGGCTTGTGGTTGGGGTGTTAGACGATAATCGCTTCCGTAAAAGCAAAGATACATCATATTATTGAGAGCTTATATATAAGCTTTGGGTGCAATTTGGATGACGAGGATTCTAAGACACATATTATTTCACGTCGCTATCTAGTCCCCAACTAAGCATAGTTTGTAATAATGGCTTCTTACATACAGATAAACATAATATTCAGATTATTTGTTTTATATCATATAATTATTATACACAGAAACACTCAGGCCAACGCTAATAGATGATATCTATTGGTTATCTATCACCTTCGCGTTCGGCTTCTACCTCGGAGCCCGGGGTCCTAATTCCAGCTTTAACTCCTCCACTTCGTTCGGTCTTGGGTATGCATGGTAGTGAGACCATTGGCTCGCATGTCATTTTTAACGACACAAGCCAGTGCATCTTGGATCTATCCTCCCTGCCGGGCCCGACGGAGGTGACATGGCCAGACTTTGTTACCCACGTAGACCGGCGGTCCCAATATATACTTATATTCATACAAATATTTGCACTGAGCGGATTACTTAAGGAATCGAAACCGTCACTACAGATGATACTGAATCTCGAAATGTATGATATAAAAGAGATAGCAGTATTCAATGTCAGGTGAGCCATACTTCACAGGGACGTACTGTTCTGCTCTGTTGGACACACCGATCTTAAAAGAAGCTAGTTTTGACGTTTATGTTCCCCCACGTGGAAGATACGTGGGTAGTTTTCAATTCAAGATATACACCGGTATACTTCTTCTTTATTTTTTTAGAATATAATATATCTATGAATGTTAAAAAATAAGTTGTTAGAACAGGACCTTCAGCAGTTTGTATCCAGCTGTCAAGGTCAAATCCATTGTTACATTGAAGGGAAGTTCCCTTTCAAATTTTAGTTTAATACTAGCTGTTAGTTACGCAGCCTGCCTGGAATTCTGATCCCATTTCCGCAATCCAGGGATAAAAAGTAGCCTATGTGTTATTCCAGACTATAATCTGTACCAAATTTCGGTCTGATCCGTTTAGTAATTTGAGCGTCATTGAGTAATAAACAGCCAAACATCTTTACAGAGGAGAATTGGCACTTCTGGCCTGTCGGCGGCCATTAATGAAAGTGGTTTCAAATGAATGTAGTGATAACTGGCAACAACTTTCACTATGAACGTACCACTATAAAACATTTAGGGAAAAATATTTACATGTAGACGTATAGAAAATCATTAGATACACATTATTTTGTGCAGTTAACCCGTTTTTTGATAACGATTACAATTATCGACAAAATAAAAGGTTCGCAGGTCGGACCAAAAAAAAAGTAAGACTAAGACCACAAAAGATACGCGCAAAAAACCCGTGGTGCTTGCTTCCTGCTTGCTTTCTTCGGTTACTCTAGTATCGTTGTGTATTGTGCGATTGGTATTGATTCCTTTAAACCTTTTAACCTTTACTTTGCATTCCGGACTTTATTTACTCTGAACCTTTCATATTTATAACATCAATAGGATTAGTACGTGGCCACATCTGCCGAGGGATCGGTGGCCGATGGAGCAAACGAGTTCTAGAGTGGCGACCGCAAATCGGTAAACGGAAGGTGAGACGCCCCAAGCTAGATAGACGGAGGACATGAAAAAGGTTGCTAGGATAGACTCAATGTGGAAGGCCGGGTGGAAGAAAAGGAAAGTAAAATTTCTGATGCTACTATGCCTTGATTACATGTCAAAGATAACTATGCCCATCTACCATAAATTTAGAGATTACTCTAAATTCAAGAATCTGCCTTTTCTATGAAATTCTTACAAGTTCTATGGTACAAATTAACACAGGAACTAATTGGAACAATTCTAAAAAAATTGCCTACTAACTGGAATAAATTACAACATGATTCCTGGAGATTACTGATAGACCAAATATTAACTCAAGCAAAACCGTGATCAAAAACAAATTTACAAGTCTTTAAACGATTCGCTCTTGAAGTCTCCTTTTTGAACCCTTCAAATTACAACCAAAGCGCTTGGCTATAAGATTTTCGTCAATATTGCCACCATTTTGTAAAACTGCTTATTCGACATTTTTGTCATTCCCTCAAGAAATATTATTTAGTCCCCGACACAAAGGAAATTGAATGGGGATGTTGAACTAAATAAAATATAAAATGTATAACATGTAGGTACCTCGCCTTCGGGTCGACGGTTTTGTCCATTCTTAACCAACTTCTTAAAATAAAGAACGTTTAGCGGAGGTGACGAAAAAATTCTTATTTTGCTTCAAAATTTTGTTTAAAAACAGTGTTTCTGCACATAAGTTTGTTATGTTATTTTTCTGCTTAGTACATGATTGCTAAGCTAGAAAAGTTGCACGTTAACTTTTTTTTTTACTTATTAAACTCACCGCAAGGTTATGTTAATATATCACTCTGCCAATTGTCACACCTGAATTAGATATGTTTTAGATTTTTAACATTCTTATATACTACTTTCATTTCCATTCGTTGTATAAAACCAACCAGTAATAAGTTTATTCATGTGTGTACTATGGCTTAACTTAATACTAAAACAACCTTGTCGAGAGACAGTTTATAAAGAAAAAGCACAACTACATCATATTACAAAAACATTTTATGAGAAGAAAAATTTAAAAAATTTAATTAGAAACCTACTTAAGTAAAATATCTCTTTACTCAGTAGACGCTAATGGAGCTACGTAGTATGTGTAATATGAAAAAATCCTCTAAACAATTCATTCTAAATGAGTTTGCTTCGCTATGAAGCTCGTTTACCATCATTCCTCGACGAGAAAACGGTTTAGTTTAAAAAGCGCTTTAGCCAATTTAAAATAAACACTGAATATTAGTTTTTTGAACTATGTTTAGACTACAAACACTAGTTAGATATACTAAATACATAATACATGAATAATATATACAAATGATATAATATAACATACCATTGAATGAAAACTATTTTTGGCGATAAATATTAATTTTGTTAATTGAATGTAGAGACCCCTCTAAGATTTGTAAGAAGAATTGTAATGAAAGATTGAGTTTTATTGAATATTTATTAATATTTATTATTTTATATAAGCTAAATCGAAAAGAGGAGGAGTAGGCGGACTCTGAGCTCCGAGGAGAAAGATGATCCAACGCTAATATGACGATGATGATATGAAATACAATATACCTACTAGCACTTAATTACCCGTTCGAATCAGACCATTAGTACTGAGACAAACATAATAGTAGATTAAAACCGCATCAAAATCGGTTCAAACGAACGCCAGATATTGGCGAACAAACGCACATACAAACATACAGGTCAAACTAAGTACCTTTTGAAGTCTGTGAAAAACAGTCCCAAGCGCAAAACAATGAATTAATTTATTTTTTTACCTGGCTACAATCGAATATAAAACATAGCACTGTTTGAAACAGCCGCATATCAGCCCATAAAATATGCACCGGCTTATCAACATGAATTGCATGCAACCATGGCCGTGTTCAACAGAGCAAACACTCCAAATATTTGTCTTTGTAACGTTATTGCGGTTGCTAGAAACCATTTCCACAAAGCTCTCCTTATTTCGAACAAATATTAGGTACTTGAAAGCTGGGGTGCTTGGTTGGGGACGTCCACGCGGTGCACCCTGGGCTACGGAGACGGCAGAGCCTCTCTCCTAGGGTGGGAGAGACGCTGCCGCCTACGGCCGACTCCGACCGAGGCGGGGACGGCTCTGTTGAGGGCTGTTCGGAGGCTTTCCACGTGTCCCTCTGATTAAGCAGATGGCACGTGGAGAGCAAGTAAGGGGGCCATCTCGAAACCGGAGATGGCCCAGGGTCAGTCGGGTTGCGAGGGATATGCTCTATGGGTAACCTTACACCCCGGCGTCTTAAGACCCGAGATGGCGTGCGGTTTTAGTCGGTTCAAGCCCGACATAACCGCTCCCGCTGGCCGGCGGGGGGGTATCCGAAGGGATTTCCGCACGAAAAAAAAAAAAAAACAAAGTCCGTCCTCCATGAGCGCAGGCCTGCGAGTGGCAGGTAAGGCCGGTTGTCACTCCAGCAGAAGCAGGCTGGGGCGGCGGAGTGAAGCCCTTCCTTTCCGGTGCAAGATGGGGACACCGTGGTTCCCACACCCGAGGTGGCTATCTCAAAGCCCTAGATGGCCCAGGGTACGCTGGGGCGCGAGAGATGATGAGGGGTGACTTTAAGAAAAATAGAGAGTGGATTAGGTACATCACTTGGTGGGGTGTGTGTTGGGTAACCTCCTCGAGTGTCGCTCCGATTCCGATCCCGCTGCAGTCCGGGGGGAACGGAATCGGAGCGGCCGGTACACCCTGGGCGGTGGTCAATGGCTTCCCCTTCACCCCTTCATAGGGTTGGCATTGATCGTCGGCCAATACCCAACGTGGCGGGAACACATCGCTCTCCGTACTCCTCTGCTTTCAGAGGAGACAGGATGAGCGATGCTGTTAGTGGTGAGATGGCCCAGGGTCAGCCGGGGTGCGAGGGATATGCTCTATGGGTAACCTTACACCCCGGCGTCTGAAAACCCGAGACGGCGTGCGGTTTTAGTCGGTGCAAGCCCGACATAACCGCGCCCACTGGCCGGCGGGGTGGTATCCGAAGGGATTTCCGCACGATAAAAAAAAAAAAAGGTACATCACTTGGTTATTGTTTTAATTATATATAATACAGTATACTTACTGTAGTGTTAGTGCCGGTAGAATAATATATTGGACTAGCAGTGCCCGCGACATGGTTTTTTTTGCACGGAACCCTAATTCGTTTTCTGTAGTAAAAGTAGCCTTATGTTATGCCTAATAATACTACCTGCCAGTGAACTATTACCGGTCACTACACGGCCTGTACGCTCAGAAGTGGAAGTACATTGTCATGGGCAACTGTCTACGGCCAGATGGTGCGCCTATACTCCACGCCACAACTTTTTTGGTTGGCCGTGTCGTCCCCACCGAAATAGAAAACAAGGGCGAAGGGAAAAGGCATCTAAGGAATAGATTATCGATAGTTTTAAGTTTTAAGTTTATTTTACGGATTAGGTTTTTGATTGGGGAATATGGGGTAGGATTGTTCTTTTTCCGATACTGAATTTAAAACTTACAAACTTAAAAACTCCCCGGTTGACAGTTATAAAAGTTCGCATCCTATAAGGTGAAACCTAAAAACATTATAGTTGGTGATATGTGCCTCTGCCTACTCCTTCGGGATATACAGGCGTTAGTTTATATGTGTGCAAGCTGCTTTTTATTCATCAATTACATGAATATTTTCTTGAAAAATTGGTATACAGAAATTGCGGAATCAAGGAAAAATATTGTGCTAAGCTTAAGAAAATAAAATTATCTTGTCGCGTGTAGCATCGCATCGTCGTGCGTCAATGTATGCCAGAATACAGGCTATGACATTACTTCGGTACAACGCGGCAGCATAGTCCAGAGTGGTGGGTTTGTGTTTAGAGTTCTGTACCCAAAGGGTAAAACGGGACAATATTACTAAGCCTCCAACGCCAATAACCAGGCTGCATCTCATGAACCGTAATAGCTATTGATTTTTTATACTGATATACTGTTGATTTTTTCACAGATGATGCATTACTGTTGCCGCTATAACAATAAATACTTGAGACCAAATATTTAAGGAGGGCTCCCATACAAGGAACGTGTTTTTTTGCTGTTTTTTACTCGATATTAATAACGGCAATAACCAGGCTGTATCTCATGAACCGTGATAGCTAGAGAGTTTTAATTTTCACAAATGATGTATTTCTCGTGCCACTATAATAACAAATACTAGAAATAAAATGAAATAAATATTTAAGGGGGGCTATAACAAACGTGATTTTTTGCCGCTTTTTGCAAAATATTAATAACGGCAACAGGAAGACGCTTGAAATATTCACAGAATATTCACTTATATTATTCACTTTAAAAATAAATAATTAAATTAACATAAAATACTAAAATTAAAGGGGCTCCAATACAACTAACGTGATTATTTTTCAATTATTTTTTTCCCGGTCTTAATAGCGAAAAAAGGTAATTATATTAAATATTTATACTATTTAATTTAAAATTCAAATAAAAGATATATTCAACAGCACTGGGACTGTTATTCGTAGCAGGAACAACTGTTACACTTGATACGCTATCTGTATACTAGAGTATACAGATAGCGGTAGACAGTCGACAGTCAAACGAAAGTTCACTTTGAGAACACGGTTAGATACTAAAACAGAATAAAATAAATATATAAGTGGGGCTCCCATACAATAGACATGTTTTTTTTGCCATTGTTATTGATAAAGGTACAGAAACCTCCGACTCGCACTTGGCCGGTTTTTATAGTAATTTAGTCTAGCAATTTTGTAAGTCACAGGACGATACGATGCGATATCGTTCTATATACGGACAGTTTTACATACCTCTCTCTGCCATAGGTAACTGTGCTCTTCCATATGAGATTTATGGCTTATATTAATACAACATGAGTACACGCCCAGAGTATAAATATTACTTAGCTATCTTTATATGTGTACGTTGATTTTCGCAAATTCCCTCCGCATGGTAGGAATAATATAACCCTGTACATTGATGTCTATGTTACAAATGCCCCAGTAGATATATACCGATGCAGCAGTTTTCATTAAAAAAAACATAACATTATTTCATGTTCAGTGATAAATTACAGAATGATTACATTATCATAAACTAGGCGGAAAATGTATTTACGGAACTTTCGTTGCCAAATATTGTATCATAGAATAGTTTATCAATTTAGACTTCCGAATATAGTTGGAGTGGAGCGGAGGAACTATAAACAATAATCTCCCGACTAAAGTTAGTGAGAACTATAACAAGCTTGTGTTCGGGTGTCCCAAGTCATAAGAATAAAACCCTTTTCATTATAGACAATGAACGCTGTACAAAGAAATCAATAAAGTTTCGCATGGCCTCGATAGATGGCGTTCTACATCGCGCTATGGTTTGGTTACCGGCCGGTACATATAAGCCCGATGAATATTTTTATTAAATGAACCATTGGAGATACACCGTTCTTTCTGTCAGTTAGATAGCATAGAAATAAATACTTTGTGTGAAAAGTGAGATCAGTGTTTTACTGTGGTGGAGGACTCCTGGGGACAGTACGGTTGTGTACATGGTCCTTATCGAGTCGGATAGTACGTTTAAAAGAACGTACGTTTTTGGAAACCCGGGCATAGAAACCAGTGGTGGTTCGCCACTGAAGTGCCCTTCTGTCGCCATACGGTGACAGAATCGTCGGGACGCCGAGTCAACGTCATCATACAGAGGGTGTTGCCAGTATTGTGCCAAGCAAAGGTGGAAGTATATTTGAGCCGAGCAGAGTCGAGTCTTCAGGAGCGTCGAAAAGTTATCGTTCAGCACATGACTTGCTCATGTTCCCGCCATCAGTTGATGACTACCAGTGCGCCATCTAGCGGACGTTTCAGAGTGAAGTATATGAAGACAAAATTGTGAGTACTTTGAATTTTCATAAGTGTCAAAAGATCAGTCATTCAGATTCTAGTGGAACATTACGTGGTTAATTTGAACTTTATTATAATTTCAACTTAGGGAACTTAGTTTATTTGCAATATTTGCATTTGATTATTGGAGTTAGAATTTGTAGAGTTGCTTGGACTGGGTATATTTAAGCAAAAAGTGGAAAGACGGGGAACCTATGCCCGATTTTACTATAAGTACCAATAATTCTAAACACTTGTAAAATTCTAGGTTTGTAATTAACTTGTAATTGTTATTTAGTTTAGGACTTTGAATAATTGTGTTAAAGTTGTAGACACGGGGAATTTACGCCCGATCATTTTAAAATTTACTATTTGAAACACTTGTGAAATTTGGGTATCATTATAAACTTGTAATAATTTGTCTAAGTTATAATATTTCAAACAATTTGCATTTTTATCATCAACTTGTAGTAATTCTCAAGAGTTTCTTTAGACTTATAAATTTCGTGTACTTGCAATGGAGACACTTATAAGGCTACAAGAAGATGTCAAAAAATCCATGGAAAGGGGTAGGATAAATTACAAAAAGTCACCTAAGGATCGTTTAACTCGGTCTTATGTTGAAACTAGGTTAGACGCACTGGAACAACAGTGGCAAAGTTTCTCAGAAAGGCATGTAAAAATTGTGGAGGTTTTAGCTGATAGCTCCAACAATTACTTTGAATTATTTGATATAGTAGAAGAGTTTTATATTAACTTTAAGGCAGAGTTAAGGAATCATATTTGTCAATTTGCAACAACATCAAGGGAGGTATCTGGCAAAGAATCATCAGTGAAACTGGGAACCAATGTAAAATTGCCTAAAATAATTATACCCAAGTTCTCAGGAAAATACAGCGAATGGACATCATTTCGGGATATGTTCACATCCTTAGTCCATAATAACGACACAATTGATGATGTTCAAAAGCTTCATTACCTAAAGGGTCACTTATGTGATGAGGCGGAACAGTTGCTTCGGCACACGCCAGTTACTGCAGCTAATTATAAAGAGTGTTGGCAAATATTAAATAATCGATATGATAATAAGCGATACTTATGTAACTCAATGCTAAAAAGATTATTAAATCAACCAAATGTAACAGAATCATCGACCGCAATTAAAGAGCTTCTCGACACTACTGTAGATTGCTTACACGGGTTAAGCACCCTTAAGGTAAAGGTCGAATCGTGGGACCCTATTATCATATATCTTATTAGCGGTAAATTAGATGTTGAATCGCGTAAATTATGGGAGGCAAAGATAAGCTCACTCGAGGACTTGCCCACCTTTACAGAGTTTAAAAGCTTTTTAGAATCGAGATTTCGGTCGTTGGAGTATTTAGATGCTTCCACTTCCAAATCTAGGTACACCGCTAGCAAGCCAAAAATCCTACATGTGGTTACGTCCACAAATAATGCCATTGTCACATGTCCTTACTGTAAAGAACCCCACAAGCTTAGCCGCTGCAAGCAGTTCTGTAAAGAAGACTACAGAGCTCGCAGTGATTTCGTACGCGCACAACGTCTTTGCTTTAATTGCTTGGGCGCAAATCATACTATTAAATCATGTCGAGTTTCCATTAAATGTCAAATTTGTAATCGAAACCACCATTCGTTATTGCACCCCAAGATGACCTCCTCATCAACACCTCCAAATGTTTCCGAGGTGTCAGCTGTTAAATCAGCAGTGTCCACATTGAGCGCCGCTACTAGTGCGGTTCAGGAACCAGATGTTCCTATAGTATCCACTCACTTTTCAAAAGGGTATCATCCAAATCAAATTATACTAGCAACCGCTCTTGTCGAAGCACAGACAAGGTGCGGTCATAAACAACTTCTGAGGGCGTTATTGGATCAGGGATCCCAGGCATCATTCATAACGGAATCAGGAGTCCAATTGCTCGGACTTAAGAAAATACCTACAAGAGGTATTATCTCAGGTATAGGAGGTGACGAAAGCACTGTGGCTTCCCGGTTTGCGGTTTTACTAACCGTTTATTCACGTCATGATCCTAGTTTTAGTATTCAAGTACGAGCATATGTTTTATCTACAATTACATCGTTAATCCCAAGTCAAAAAATAGCAATTCCAACATGGGATCAACTTGAGAGCCTGACTTTAGCCGACCCGGAGTACCACACTCCAAACAAAATTGACGTTTTGTTTGGGGCTGAAGTTTATAGTCAAGTACTAGGGGAGGGCCTAATCAAACATTCACCTGGGCCATTGATAGCACAGAACACAGCACTGGGCTGGATTCTATCTGGACAGATTTCATCTAGCCACAAATCAGTTTGTTGTCACCATGTCATTAATAGCGTTTTGGATCAGTCTGATGATAACAAACTCTTACGACAGTTCTGGGAGATTGAAACATGTATTCCTGGGAAGAAAATTCTTTCTGTAGATGAGCAACGTTGTGAAGAAATTTATTCTCGAACTACTTACCGTGACGAGGAGGGTAGATATGTGGTCAACCTTCCTTTCCGGGACAAGGATCCACAATGTCAATACGGTGGTTCTAGAAACCTTGCACTTAAGAGATTTCAGTTTATAGAGAATAAATTTAAGCGGAACCCGGAAATCAAGACTCGATACTCGGATGTCTTCCATGAGTATTTTGACCTTGGTCACATGAAGCAAGTACACAATGATGATCTGAAGGCTACTTCAGCAGTTTATTTACCACATCATGCAGTTGTACGTGAAGATAAAACGACAACCAAGGTTCGAATAGTTTTCGATGCATCAATGAAAGGTCTAAATGGAGTATCTCTGAATGATGATCTCTTGGTTGGCCCCAAATTGCAACCACCGCTACGTCACATCATTATGAGATGGAGAATGCACCCCATAAGTATCTGTGCGGACATTATCAAAATGTACAGACAGGTGAAGGTGGCTCCGGAACACACAAATTTTCAGCGAGTGCTATGGCGTGATAATCCAGAATCTGAAATCAAGGAATATAAAATAGAAAGAGTTACCTTTGGTACGGCAGCAGCTCCCTACCTGGCTGTGAAGTCCTTGCAGCAGCTGGCACTCGATGAAGGTAGAAACTATCCAGAAGTAGCTGAAAAATTAAAGAATGAATTTTACGTAGATGATTTAATGACTGGGTGTCAGTCAGTAACAGAAGGTCTATTAATACATAATAAGTTAACAGAGTTACTTACCAAGGGTGGATTCAAGTTACAGAAATGGGTTAGTAGCTGTAACGACTTAAACACAAGGATACAGGATGAGATGCAAGAGGATCAGGAAAGTAAGGATATTAAGCTGGATGATGTTATGAAAATTTTAGGAATTTCATGGGATCGCAAGAATGACGAATTTAAATATACCGTTAACCTTGCCGAACAACAGGTTCCAATTACCAAGAGAAAGGTAATTTCTGACATTTCGCGTCTGTTTGATCCACTTGGTTGGGCAGCCCCTTGCATTGTTTCATCAAAAATCTTTATTCAACGACTGTGGCTTTCTGGATTAGAGTGGGATGAAGCATTAACATCAGAACTGTTAGAAGAATGGGAAAAATATCGTACAAATCTGTTAAAAATAAACAAGTTCAGCATTCCAAGATGGGTCAACACAAGAGCTGATGACTTATCTGTAGAGTTGCACGGTTTCTGTGATTCTTCAATTGCTGCATACGCGGCGGTTGTATATGTCAGAATTGTTGATGCGAATAAAACCATTCACGTAAACCTGGTTACGTCTCATACAAGAGTTACTCCGATCAAGCAGCAATCAATTCCCCGTTTGGAGTTGATGGGAGCTGTTTTGCTTTCAGAGCTGATAGTAGAGGTAGCTGAAGTAATGGGAATACCACTCTCACAGATACATGCCTGGACAGATTCATCAGTGGTTTTAGCATGGCTTAGCCGACATCCTAGCCATTGGTCTACCTTTGTTGGAAACAGAGTTTCTACTATTCTGTCGCGTTTTGACAATTCACATTGGGCTCACGTCCAAACATCGCAAAATCCTGCTGATATTGCATCCAGAGGAATGTCTCCACAAGAGCTCGCCTGTAGTTCGCTGTGGATTAAAGGTCCATCATGGCTTCACAACGAAGTGATTCAGTATACGAGGCCAAAATCTATTGAACCGACCATAGATCAACGAGCTGTAAGGGCACACGTAACCACTGAAATACGTCAGGAAGATCCCCTCTGGACCAAGTTCTCATCATATCAAAGATTGATTCGAGTTGTCGCGTATTGTAGGAGAGTGTTGAAATGGAAGAAACAAGTAGATGGTAGAGAAAGATATGAAAATTATTTAACGACCAATGAGCTCCAAGAAGCTGCAAAAGTGTGCATAAGATATTTTCAGAAACAAGAATTTGACGAAGAACTAAAGGATATAAGAAAGACAGGAAATGTAAGGGCGCGGAGCAAGTTAAAATCCCTGTGTCCATTTATTGACCATGAGGGAATTCTTAGAGTCAGTGGTCGCATTCAAAATGCAAATCTGGATGAGACTACCAAATGCTCCATAATTTTACCTCACACCAGTCACTTAACCAACCTGCTGATCGGTGAAGCACATAAAAGGACACTACATGGAGGACCAACACTAATGTTGAACCATTTGCGTACCAAGTATTGGATATTATCAGCAAAAATGAAGGTTAAGGCTTACGTACGCAAATGTGTAAAATGCAAGCGGTATGCAGCAATTCCTCAAGGCCAATTGATGGGTCAGTTACCACCTAGTAGAGTCATTCCCGCAAGGCCGTTTTTACACACCGGGGTAGATTTTGCTGGTCCTATCAGTATTCGTAGTAGCAGGGGCCGTGGTCACCACTCTACCAAAGGATACATTTGTCTCTTTATATGCATGGTAACCAAAGCAGTTCATTTGGAGGCTATAAGCGATTTATCTTCTCAAGGTTTCATAGCAGGCTTTAAAAGGTTTGTGGCTCGACGAGGTATGGTCAGCGATATCTGGAGCGACAATGGAACAAACTTTGTTGGTGCATCCAAGGAACTTAAGTTTCTGGTAGCTGCAGAAAAGGCATCTGTGGCAGAAGATATAAGAGAGTGGTTGGGTAATAATAATACCACGTGGCATTTCATTCCTCCGCACTCGCCAAATTTCGGGGGATTGTGGGAGGCCGGAGTAAGATCTGTAAAATTCCACTTGAGACGAGTCATTGGCATTTCTACTCTGACGTTTGAAGAGATGTCCACCTTATTAAGTCAAGTGGAGGCTTGTCTGAACTCTAGACCGTTGTCAATGGTGCCTGATGATTCCAATGATCCAATACCCTTAACACCAGGCCACTTTTTAATCGGGGAATCTCTAATAGCAGTACCCGAACGTAATTTTGAAAACGCAAATATAAGTAGTTTGAGGCGTTGGCAATTTACTCAACGTATGTTGCAGGATTTTTGGCGACGGTGGTCCAACGAATATTTAGTGCATTTGTTACAGCGCTATAAATGGACAAAACAAGTTACAGAACCAAATATTGGAGATGTAGTCTTAGTAATGGAGGATAATCTACCTCCTGCCCGTTGGCTTTTGGGTAAGGTAGTTGAAAAACATCCTGGAAAGGATAAGGTCACACGAGTAGTGACTCTTAAATGCAACGGAACGTTGATGAAGCGTCCGACATTAAAAATTTGTATTTTGCCAGTCACAAATTAAGGTTAAAGTGTACGTTGTGTAGAATTGTTAAATTAGTTTTAAATAGTTACAGTCCATTGCATTTTTGTTAGTAAGTTTATTTCAGCCCCTGACCTCATGGTGGGCAGTTTTGTTTGTGTGTGAAGAACATAAATTATGTTCTTGGTGGGCGGTATGTACAAAGAAATCAATAAAGTTTCGCATGGCCTCGATAGATGGCGTTCTACATCGCGCTATGGTTTGGTTACCGGCCGGTACATATAAGCCCGATGAATATTTTTATTAAATGAACCATTGGAGATACACCGTTCTTTCTGTCAGTTAGATAGCATAGAAATAAATACTTTGTGTGAAAAGTGAGATCAGTGTTTTACTGTGGTGGAGGACTCCTGGGGACAGTACGGTTGTGTACAAACGCAAAATATGAAGCTAACTTGCTATAAATATAATACGCATTGTAATTTTTTGTAATATTTTACATATTTTTTATTATAGCCTAATTTCATTTGTAGGTGAGGCAGCAAGCACGAGGCTTCTACTAGGGCGACAATGAGCTTCAACCGTCACCCCAGGCTTAAATGAGTGGACCGCAGGAACTGCTGGCTGAATATGTCATGGTCAACCTAGTGCTATCTAAGGTGGCGTTTTCTCGTTTGCTATATGGTCAACGTCCAGCCAGGCACACACTAACATTGCCCCTTCGCAAAGTCTCTGCTATGGGTGAGATACTGAGATAAAAACAATCAAAAGGAAAGTACCTCCCTATTTTGCAGTTATAATTTGTTATGGCTATAATAGCAGCTTTATGTAAAGGGCTTGAATGAGGGATTTGTTACGGAAAATTTGTTCTTTCACAAATAGTATTTGCCCCATTACTGAATAATTTAACTCTAAGACTTTGAAATTTCACAAATTCTTTGATTCCAACCCTTGAACCAAATGATTTTAATATGAATTAAGTACTTGTTAAGATTTATTCGTAGGAACCTTTCTCCTAGAAAGTGCGGAATGCTCTTTCATCCATAAAGCCTTTTTAAGCCATTGCTGTTAAATTTTACTCAGCTAGGTGGCTTGTTGTTCCCGTGGTATAATTTTACGCTTATATTTTTTCTTGCTTGTGATCTTGAGGTCCTGGGACCAATAAATAATAAATAAATAAATATTCTACGACATTCTACACAGCGATTTCTAGACCCAAAGTAAGCATAGTTTAACTAGCTTGTGTTATGGGTTCTAGAACGCGGATAAACATACTTATATACTTTTTTTTTTGTAAATACATACATATTATCCATAGAAACACCCAGACCAATGCAAATAGACATATTCATGCATACAAATATTTGCACTGACTGGGAATCGAACCCGCGCCCCCTGTCGTAGCAGTCGAATGCACTACCGCTACGCCACAGAGGCCGTCTGTATTCGGTTCGAGTAAAGTTTTAATGAGTTTTTCTATAATCGTAACGTTTTTTTTTTTAAGTTATTTTCTTTTGGCGCGTTAGGGAAAAATGATGCGAGTAAATTTTTACGATGCTCGCGCACACCGTCATGATATACCGACACCCTGAATTTAGCTAGTCGACGTTTTACTTTGAGTGCGTTTGTAGAATTTGAGGTTAATTGACAATTTGCATTATTTATTTACATCATAAACTAAAATAAAATTTTACACTATTAATTAGGGTTCCGTTGGTACAAAACGGAACACTTATATTATATTCGTCATGTCTGTCTGTCCGTCCGTATGTCACAGCCACTTTTTTCCGAAACTATAAGAACTATGCTGTTGAAACTTGGTAAGTAGATGTATTCTGTGAACCGCATTAAGATTTTCACACAAAAATAAAAAAATACACAAAATTTTTGAAAATACACTAAAATACCTAGAACTGAAAATCTAAAAAAAAATTTTCATCAAACCCGTACGTGTGGCATATTTATGGATAGGTCTTCAAAAATGATATTAAGGTTTCTAATATCATTTTTTTCTAAATTGAATAGTTTGCGCGAGAGACACTCCCAAAGTGGTAACATGTGTGCAATGTAACTTCTAAAATAAGAGAATGATAAAACTAAAAAATATATATGATTTACATTACCATGTAAAGTTCCACCGAAAATTGGTTTGAACAAGATCTAGTAAGTAGTTTTTTTTAATACGTCATAAATCGTAAAACGCAATTTACCTTTCATTCAATCAACTCAAATATAAAATTATATATAAAAAAAGCATAATTATGTTACTTACTGCTACGGAACCCTTCATGGGTGAGTCCGACTCGCACTTGGCCGCTTTTTTTAAAAATCGGTTCACAAACGACGGCAATATCAATGGATGAATAGACTTGCATAGAAAAAAAAGGTTCATATGAACATAGAACTTCCTCCTTTTTGAAGTCGGTTAAAATGATATTAGATCTCAAACTACTGTCAAACTTCAAACACTGCTACCTTATAACATGGACCCAATACTGAAACTAAACCAAATACTTGTTATCATATACTTTACACTCTCTATCACCATTGGTACAGGCATAATTGAATTGTCTTGCGTCCCGATACTGTCTCTTGGAATATGTGAGACGTCCACAAACACCCTCTGTTACGGGAATACATATTATTATTATCTCTATATTCAAATTCAAATGCTTTTTTGTGAATCTCTATACCTACTAATATTTTAAAAAGAGGCCGAATTTTGTGACAAATTCACAAAATTCGGCCTCTTTTATTCTCTATTAATATGTTTAGGGTAATCTTCACAACCACTGCACTTATTGGAAAAATCCTTTTACCATTTGAAAGGTACTTTATCTCGAATGAACATAGGCTATACTTATATTGTGTGTAAATTATAATGAATCGAAGCGTAGCGAGGGTGGTTTGCTAGTATATTATATAGTGTCTCGATATTACTTGTCAATAGAACTCAACCGCACTCTCATATATTTTGACAAGGGTCTAACATTATAGTATTCTTTTAACTTTGGGTTGTGTTATAAGCGATAAGTGACCCAGTTTTGAGATTTTTTTTAACAAAACTATATAGTTTGTAGTCCACCATTTAGTTGTAAGTTGCGGTAAGATCCGCCATGGAGGATGGGCTGGCGAAAGGCATGGCAATAACCGCAAATCATAGCAATAGACTATATCATCATTATTGTGTCATAAATATTATAAATGTGAAACTCTGACGACTGCAATATTCTCTGCTATCATTAAAACCAGTGTTCTACACGTGATTTCTAAACATCAGAGGAACCTTGTGTTGGATTTGAATTCGAACTGACAAGAAGATAAATAATATTTCCTAAAAAAACCTTGTTTACATAATTTTCGTAAAACATACTGTCTGGACATGAATTTATGTGAACCTTGACACGAAACTGACAAATATACCTGAAAATATGAGCCAGATGATCTGGTTATTGCGTCAGGAAAACTTTAGTCGTGTTTTAAAAAATCTGATACATTCAGGAGGAAAAATCTTTTTACTTCATAATTTTTTAAGGAGTAGTAAGATATTTTCGGCGAAATACGTATTCGTAGCGACATATCGAATTAGCAATTGAACGTTCTACTGCTATACTACACAGGTTGTATGTTTCGATACCCTCAATAGCCGAAACATTTATTTGCATTTATAATAAATATTATAATACACATAAGTGATTCTAATGCAGAATGAAACTTCAAGAGCTTCTTTTATTTGTCATCATCAACCTGCCAGCGTTTTTTTAACTCAATTACGAGTATAGGTTTTTCTAGCTTTTTAACTAATTAGCTACGAAACCGCCAAACTTCGATATTTTCCTGACCACAGCGCTATAATAGTTGAAATGTTTAATTATGTGCACCAAACTTAATTTGCTCTGAAGCCGAGCTTTTGAATTCAATTAAAAATTGGGGCAGGCGTAACCGTTGACAGATGTTATTATTACTATGACAGATGATGGAGAGTCTGCGTAACAAGTGCATTTATGGAGGCCTCCATAAGGCTTCACCAAAATCTTCAGGGCTCAAGCCAACCTAACCTGCAGGCTGGTACGATCAGGCTAAGGTGCAGGCCTTACACTCGGATTTGGAGGGTCAGGCAGTCACTCGCATAGAAGCCAACCAATCCAAATTATATAAAGGTGAAGTAAAAGAGCGGGCTCGTAAGAGCGAGCTTTTGATCAAACCAGGATAGGTGCCCTGGTGAAGAACAAGATGTACCTATAGGAACACTTTTGTAATAAACACATTAATGCCGATAAGTATATTAAAAACAGCAGCCGAATAGTAGTGGCCGCAAAACTTGATTAGTAGTCAGTGGATTGACTTGAAATTCTAACAGATTTTTACATTATCTATGTTCTGTATAGGTCAAGAAGCTTATATTTAAAGGTATAAATATATGGATAGTATAATTAAGCTAAAAATACTTCACCTGTTAAAAATAGATACCAAGTAATACATATATGGACATTAACATGCAAAAAATATTTCGTCAAAATATATGTTTATTTTTCGTTCCCGCGCAGCATTTGGTGATGAAACATGGAGTCAAACATAAGTATATATTCAAAATATAGCTGTTATATTTTAACCGACATCGACGGCTTTCCATAAAGGCCCCCTTCGCTAGGGGAAAATAAGCTCGTTCCCAACGAAAATGAGACTAAGCCGACAGCACCAGTGAGATTATCACCAAATACTTATAGCTAGGGAAAAAATGAGTATTGTTACCGCCTATGGTGAGTGATAATTGTTTGTTTGACCTTTTTAATATTTAGGACTTTGCGGGATTTTCAAATTAAGAATTCTTTAATCGGGACCAAAAATAAACATCTTGTGAAAACCTACAATTCCTGTAAAGTTCTTTTGGTTATGAATTACTAGCTGATGCCCGCGGCTTCACTTGCGTGGATGTCCGTTATCGCGACCAAAAGTAATCATGAAATTTTGATGCCACTTTATAATTGCCTATTATTTAAAGTATTCAAATAGATATAGTATGTTATCCTTAAGAGATAGACATTTGTCATGCGATTTTTTTTATTATAACTCAAAGCGTTAAGGCAGCGTTTTTGTTGAAAGCTCCCAGACTTATTTCTCTCCGACACCTCCATTAAATATCATTATATTTAAGCCAATGTATACAAAAACTTGATGAAAACAGCATGAAAAACGGTGCAGTAGTCTTTGAGTTTATCGCGGACAGCCAGACAGACGCAGCGTTGGACTTTGTTTTACAATATAACATGCAGTGATAGCGATGATACATTTTAGGTTAGTGAGGTTGAACTATAGCCTTACCTCTCGAAAGGAGGCCTTTTTTTTTACGTGCGGAAATCGAAAGGAGTCCTTATATAAATAGGGGTAGTGTAGATAACATCATAAATAGATATTTATACAATACTATACATAAATAATTGCTTGTCGAAACTGACTGATTCAAAAACCACGGAGGCTACATCTACTGTTCTTATGGAAGAATCTAGAAAACTATACTCATAGATATACTTCTATGATGCAAGATGTTTATTATTGTTATTTTGAACCCATTGTACCCAGCAACAGTACCCATTGTTAGCTACTTTACATTCAAAACAAACTCGTCAAAATTCCACTGATATTCATGGAACCTTTTTTTAAAGCGCAAACACAAAATAAACAACCTGTTGTTTTTGCATTGCTTACAAAGAAAACGAGCCTTTTTTGGTCCCATCCTTTAATGTTCGATTGTAAATGGAAAAAAGTGAGTTTTAAGGACAATTTTATGCTATTATCTCTCGTGAATAAAAAAACCTGATGGTAATTTAGACTTTGACGTGATTTATTTATCTTATCTCTATGGATGTATAAATTATTTGCTTAGTACATGACTGTTCGGTCAAATCAGCTTCTAAACGGTAAGTTCTATGGAAACTTGTATGAACTACAAATCTGAATAATCTAAAAGTACCATTTGACAGATGGGCTTGACAGATGCTAGACACAGAATGTAGCCTCACGATTCAAACGAAACATAAAATAATTCTAAAATTAGAAGTTATAAGTAAAACAATTTTTAATAAGTAATAATGTATAATATTGAGTTGAAAGAATGTAATGCGACATACGTAGGTAAGTTAAAATCTCTGTAATTAATTTTTAGTGTTGTTACAGTTTAATCGTTATTTCAGTATAGATTAATCGGTTCATATGACAAATCCTAAGTTAGCAAGGGAGTTAAACCAGAGATCATAAATCGATCGATCAAAAATTAATTTGTTATCTGAATCGGTTATTCTCACTATCTATTTGTAGACACCCAAGATTATGAAGACCAAAAATGTAAGCTTCTTGATTTTATGATGTCAAACTTATGGTATAGATAAGACTAATGAAAATTATAAGCTCGGTTAGCTAATTCATTTAAAATATAGGACTGTATCCTATTATAGGATATCATTGTCTTTCTACTTTTGCTATGGATAACAACACTTTCCACCTTACGTCATACATTACTCCTTTTAATATAATAAACTGCAGTGCCGTCATGGCAGTGGAACAGTGTAATCCAAACAATTGTGAGTAGTGGTAGCATATTTTGGTAGCAGAATGAAGATCAAGGTGTTTCATGACTTTTTTTTAAATTGAGACACTGGTATGTATAGACGGCACGAGAACGGTTTACGAATTGTGTCACAGGATATTATATATAATCGGTGCCATTTAAATTTTTTGGGAGAAAGATAGATTATAAAGGAGGCACACCATCCTTAGATGAAGTTGTCGATATGTTTATAAATTACCTATGTAAGATAGATCAGCTACCACTGAACAATATCAAAAAAGCTTGGATATATGACAACTACTTAACATCGCGTCTGACTTGGCCTTTTCTGGTATATGATTTCGGCAAAACCTTACTAGCGAAAATAGATGCAATGTCATAAAATCACTAAAATCGTGGCTTGGACTAGCGCATTCTGCTGATCATTCTGCTCTATTTAGGGATCAAAATAATTTTGGGATGAAATTAAAGAGTTACCAAAGCCCACATCTTAGGTAAATCCCAAGATGACACAGTCAGGGCACTCCCGAAAGATAATAACGCGTCCGAGCTTGAATCTAGACTCATATTCCATCAACGATTTATGATAGGGGCCCAGTCGAATAGAGTGGGGTTGGGAGTAAGACAGCCAGAAAGGGACCAGGATATACTTAGGTCCTTTCTAAAACAAGACGAAAATTATAAATATCGAGTGCACGCGATGAATTTGGAAATCCAAAATGAATGGTTGACAATGGGAGAGTTCTGCATACCGATGGCCTTAAAGTGGCGCACCTTGATTTATGAGTGGTCGCCGCCTTTCAGATGACCCTCCCAGACCAGAGTAACCTAGTAAGGTGGGAAAGGCCAGAGAAAAACAATGTTATACTTGTGGCGAGGCAATAGGGACGGCTAGGCACATATTAGTAGGATGTAGTGTGCTTTCATAGAGGCCAAATCATCATACGTGAAGCAATGAGCCTGGCAGTAGCTAGAGCCCAAAAAGGATTGACTACTAACAGACGTCATATCAACTTTGTGTCTGAAGGTTCATCCATAAAATCCAGGAACAAGCCTTTTTCAATCTTAGATACTGCCCCAGATTGGACTCTCCTAATCGACACGTATGAAAAGCACTATAAATTTCCAGAGCATGTTGGGGTTTCGTCATCCAGACCTGACATATTTCTTTACTCGAGAGCGTAAAATTGTGGTCCTTGTGGAACTTACTGTACCATGGGAAACAAATATACCGAAGGACCACACAATAAAAAAATAAAAAAATATGATCTCACAAATGAATTAACGAAAAACGGTTACGTGGTTAATTTGATAACCTACTTAAAGATCTAGGCCTATCGAGAGCTACAATAAGCTCATTACTAGGACGAATGTCTAAAGCGGCACTAGTAGGTTCGTATCAAATTTGGTTAGGCAGGGAGGGGAACTTGGGTAGTGAAGGTGAGTGTTGATGTACATCAACAAAAGGGGCCCCTTCTAAACCTACACTTTGGTCGCAAGTCCCAAGCACTGTCCCGAGTTCCCAACTCAGCAACGCGATTGATCCGGCAACCGCACGGAGAATCCATGGATTCCTAAAAATATCCGTCTTATTGGGAAGCAGTGTTGTTCACAAAAAAAAATCACAAGAGTTACCACTACAAATATGTGATTCTTGTTAGCCAGGATGGACAGGACAAATCACATCACATCATCACATGATCACATCATCACATGATCACATCATCACATGATCACATCATCATTGTTCCCGGTTGAATCCGAGCCCGGGGTCTGTTTACTCCTTTCCTGCCAAATAAGAATTTGTATGAAAATTAAACAACAGTAAATTAAAGAATTTCAGAAAAGCTAGTACATACCCTACAAATAAAACTATTTTATTAAATTCTCCCTCTGCAACAGCAAAGCATAGCAGCAGATAGAAGGGTAAAATAGGCAAATCACAGTCAGTTAGATTTTCACGATCCTTGAGATTTTATTCGCCTATTCTGTGCCATTTGTTAAAAATCATCCAGCCGTTCAGTCATTTTTGCGTGGTAGAGTAACGAACATCCGTCCACTATCCATCCATCCATTAATTAATCCTTACAAACTTTCCATGTATAGTACCTTTTTTTTTCGTGCGGAAATCCCTTCGGATACCCCCCCGCCGGCCAGCGGGGGCGGTTATGTCGGGCTTGAACCGACTAAAACCGCACGCCGTCTCGGGTCTACAGACGCCGAGGTGTAAGGTTGCCCATAGAGCATATCCCTCGCACCCCGACTGACCCTGGGCCATCTCCGGTTTCGAGATGGCCCCCTCGGGTTTGGGAACCACGGTGTCCTCGTCTTGCCCCGGTTTGGGGGAGGGGCGCTAGTCACCCCACCGTCCCGGCCTGCTTCTGCTGGGGTGACAGGCGGCCTCACTTGCCACCCCCAAGCCTGCGCTCATGGAGGACGGAGGTCGTTGAGCGACCTCCGCCGCCTGAGTCGCCTGCGACGCGCGGCGAGCATGTTGCGGGCTCGGCGGGCCGGGAGAGTTCTGAACCTCTCCCGGGCGCGCTCCGCCATCTCCTTCGCGAGCATCAGATGCTCGCAGAAGGAGGTGGCGGCGCCCCACGCGCTCGCGCTCCGCACCATTGCCGCAATCATGCTGCCGAGCGAGAGGACTCCCACCCCGATGGCTGCCACGAGGTCACGCCTCGGCGCCTCCCACGCCGGGCAGTCCGCCAGCGTGTGCAGCCCTGAGTCCTCGCTCGCGTCACAGTGATGACGCTCAGGCGTTGGCTCCTTCCTGATCCGATGCAGGTGGTCCCCGAAGCACCCCTTCCCGGAGATCACCTGCGTCAGTCGGTACGAGAGGCTTCCGTGTCGCCTCTCTAGACAATCCTCCATGATGGGCCTTACCGCCGCTATTGTTGGGATCGGTACCTATTGCAGAAGCATAATCTATTCCGAACTTACGCGGACGTAGTCGCAGGTAACAGCTAGTCGTAAATAAATACACTTATACATGAGAGAGTTCAAAACGTTCCATTGAATCGCCGTGACAGTGCCGTGACCCATGGCCGAGAGAGTATCTCCGAGTAGATCTCGAGACTTGTGACATGGGTGTAAGTTAAAGGGGGCGGGCCCTTTTCGACGTACACCTTTACTACTCGTGTTTCTATTTCTGCCCAACCAAATCTGGTATGAACCTGCTAATACGGCTTAAGATGAACGTTCTAGTATATAATTTACTGCAGTTCTAGATACCCGAATATTAATATTCAATATTTCCGAAATTCTACCTACGTTTTTCGGCTTTATAGATTTCGTGATTTTCATATTTCATTAGTAAATGACACTAGAATTCTTTAATATGCATCTTTTTTTTACGTGCGGAAATTCCCTCGGGCTTCACGTCACTAAAGCTCCCCCCCCCCCCCCTCCTGGATATGATTCTGTTAGGGTATTCAAGTAAGCTAAATATAGAACTGCAACAGAACTGTGTAAAAGTTCTGATGAATAAAAATGGCTGTATATCGACCTTAATTAAACTATGCAAATTGCAAGAGTATGCAGATCCGGATCTTACCCAGATAAAAGAAACAAAACATTCCTCAAAAAAAAACATATTTAATTTCAGGCGCAAAACAGACTGCCTGTATTTAAACTGTAAACGAGCTGCAAAATTGTAATTTTAATGCAGTTGAAATAATTGCTTCGGAGCTGTTGACAGACTTCCAATAAAACTGTAGAGGACTGCGCAATCCATCGGCACTTTACACGTTTTTCGACGGTAAAACAACAGCATTCAATATAATTTGATAAATTGAAAACACAAATTTTATTAAAATAGTATATTAAAATTAAAACAAACCAACTCTTCGATAGCTTAGTTGTTAAGGAGTTTGACTTACGATCGATGATTCCTGGTTTCGAATCCTGGCCATTGCACTACCGTCGTGAACCCACTCATAAGAAAAGCAATTTAGCTCAGCTGCCGAGTTAGGGTAAATTTGAGTGGTTTACTAGTAGGCGTTAAAAAGTTTCACTATCCACAACTTGACTTCATCATCGGATCAGCTCGATGGTTTCAAATAATTGTATTGTCTTCCAGATATACATACTTACAAGGTAAGTTAAATAAAAGCTTGTAACATATGGTCATAGAGGTCTATAGATGTATCGTCACAGGGTGTATATAGGCCCCATCAAGATCTTTAAGGTTGAAGCCAACCTCTTCTGCAAGTTGGTACACAAATGCAGATTGACGGATGAGGGTCTGGTGCTGGTTTTCCAGACAAGCAGGTCAAACGGTAGTCGCTCCCATAAAAGCTAAAACAAACATATAAAAGGTAGAACTGGAGAGCGGACCCCAGGATTCAAAGCGAGAGCTTCGGATGCGACTGGTAAGAAAAAGAAGATGAATATGGAGTCAATATCTGGGTGTGAATATTCGGTTTTTTTTACCGTTTTCTTAGAATGAAACCCAACTAGATCGATTCATCGCTCCTAAAACCCCCTGTAAACTAAATTTCAAGAAAATCGTTGAAGCCTTTTCCGAGATTCCGATTACATATTTTTATAGTGGTAATGGCATCTCACTCGAAGTTAAAATCATTCAACTATCGGAGTACATACGGGAAGTATGTACTTCCCGTATGTACTTCTACTCCTTCTAAAAATAGAAGGGAAAATGTATATATCTGGTTCACCGACGAGACTTTAAAGTTTAATCAGAAGGTTTTGGTGTCAGCTGAACAATTTGTCTTTGTTTTTCTATTAGTGGAGGTACAGTACACATCGTGTCGACCTTTACACTCGTTCTAAACTTAGCCACCATTGATGTATTTTTATTAAGTGAATAGGTTCTTCTGAAGAATTTGTGTAATAATACTACCTAATAAATACTAATTATCCACCCTTACTGAAATTACTTTTTTCAAATTTCCATTTACAATAAGCTTCCTTCCATTTGCAATAAGAGAGAAAAGCCTCCGGCAATGCCTCGGCCGTCAATTAGTATCCGTACCAACCAGTCTTAGTGGGTCCCATATCTAATTAATAGCACTATGAATATATATATATATTCATCAACCGCAAAGCTTAAAGTATGTTGGTAATAAAACAACCGACTATTATGCATCACCTCGTAAACACGACAATTCTCCGAACCAACCGGAATCGTGCTAATTCAGTATTACAAAATAATTGTACCGCTTATAAATGCGATTACATAGTGATTCGTTGTATTTGAAGTTTTAGGAATGAGTTCATTGTTGCTTGGAGAGCTCGGAATAGACGTAGGAAAATTATGGAACATAAACAGTATTTCATGACTTATTTTCGTAAACAAGTACGGAAAAACATTAGAAACATTTTTTTCTGTTTGACACCAGAGTAAAAGAGCAGAATATGAGATTCATAAATAACCGAGTAAAAATTACTTTTTTTGCATAAAGTAGCTAGAAAAAAAAATGTTTAGTGCGACAGATTTCTTTTTAACCGGCTTCTTATATAAAAGTTTAAAGTTACAAGAAGACACTCGCTGAGACATTTAGTCATATCTTGACCAAGTATAATCCTAGCATGCATGAAGAATGTTATGAGAGTGAATGAGGCGAGAGAAGTGTGTCAGGATCGTGGCAAATGGAGATCCGTGATCTCTGCCTACCCCTGTGGGAAACAGGCGTGATTTTATGTATGTATGTATGTATGTATAATCCTAACTCAACTCCTAATTGTTGCAGTTCTAATATTCGTTGTTCAGGAATCAAACAACATTTATAATAAATTTTGAGTATTTTACACCAAAAGTAAACGAACCTGTTAAACCTAACTTATAAATTCATGAGTTTATGTAATAAATTTCTCAAAAACCTATATACGCATGCTTCCCTTCCATACTATCTACTGTAAATATTTATACACCATCAGTACCAAACACCATAACCAAAACATCAATCATTTAGGCTTCGCGAAACACATAAATAAAACTGTTTTCAGTTTATTTAGATTTCTTTAATATTATATTTATACATTTATTTACATAATTTACAATCTGGGTGTATGGGGCCTGTTAGGGACTTCTTCAATTAGAAAACACTATGGAGTGCTAAGATTATTTTATCATAGAAAAATATGAACAAATACTGACAAGTCGTTACAGAGAAGTTTATGGAAGAGCAATGTTGCCACCCGGTCACCGCTCACTTTCCCACAACAATTCAGTGTTGCTGCTACAAATTTACAAATTTAATATTATGTGCTGAACATAAGTTCCTTCTAGATCTTCGGGCCTCAAGCAAACCTCACCTGCAAGCCGATACACATGATGATTGACGGATAAAGCTCTGGCGCAGACTTCCCTGAGTGTTAGACGGCAGTCACTTCCGTTAAAGCTAAGATAAGCGGATAATCGCGTGGATGATGATGATTTTTTTTCTATGTTTTTGGGTAAACATACAGCAACACAATGCAATATTTGCTTAAGGAAGAGTTGTTTACACGGATAATAAATGTGATACCAAAGATATTTACCACAGCTTGGTAAGGTAGTAGTAAAAAAGAATGTGAAGACATTACAATAAATAAAGGAGAATCATAGGGCTATTTAAAAAAATCAATCATCTTATTTCTAAAGGTAGTAGGACGCATTGGCGCAATATTTTTATTGTTGAAGTTGCCATTATATAAGTTGACTAAGCGATGCATCGGGGAACGTGCTCCTGCGCTAGTACGGCAGCGGTATATTGCAAAAAGTTGGCAGGGATTCCGGCAATGCGTCCTAATAGGTATTCTATATGCAATTTTAATAATTAAGACTTTATAATCATATCTGTTATCACAAATATCAAATAAGAACATTGTTTGAAACTATATACGTCTATTTTCAAGCGTAAGGATATTATATTTTTCTAGTAGTTGTTCGTAGGATAAGTAGTTACGGTAACATCTGTATTGCATAGATCGCATGAACTTCTTCTGGACAAAATTAAATATTGTTTATATTTACTTTAGTAAGGGTCCCATATGGACACTTCAAATTCCATTTGAGGTCGCACCAGTGATTTGTGAAGGTGGAGGAAAGTAGTTGGTCGTGCTATTTTTTAGGTATTTCTCATAACAAACCCGTACATTTTAAACGCCTTATTAACTACATTATCTATGTGTGAATCTAGATGTAGTTTGCAATCTAACGTAACCATCTAGATCTCTAATAGAATGAACACTATCGAGTTAAACACCACACAGTGTTTATTTGTATTTGAAAATTTGTTTTTTCTCTGTTAAGGTTTTTTGATTGATTTACATTTATTTAGGTTTAAACTTAATTTATTATTGACTAGCTGTGCACGCGACTGCGTCCGCGTGGATATTGATTTTTGGGTTTTCAATATTTTTACGTGGAACCCTAATTATTTTTCTAAAATTAAAGTCGCCTATGTTACGTCTTGTAGCATTACCTATCTACCAATGAAAGTCCCATCAAAATCGACCCAGCCGTTCCAGAGATTACTTCTTTCAAACAAACAGAAAGACAGACAGACAGACAGACAAAAATTTTAAAAATCGTAATTTTGTTTTGAGTATCTCGTATACAATTATGTGCAATCATTAAAAATCTATTTTTTAATATTACAAACAGACACTTCAATTTTATTTAATTGTATAGATGTAATAGGTAGAAAAACAGTCAAGATCATTTGTAATATCATACGATCTTCGGTGTTCCTAATTGTATGAAATATTTTAAGGTCACTGGCGTATAATAAAAAGTTGACGACAAAGTAACTATAAGAACGTCGAGATTATTACTTTTACATTTTCATTTTTGTCGTACGCCTCTGGAAGTTACTGGTAATGTAGAAAATGTTTTATTGTTGTTTCTTTCTGCTCCGTAACCAACTTTTTGTTTATTGTTACCAGTAGGTATAATATAACAATATTTCTGCTTAACTTCTAAACCAGCTTTGTTGTTACATTATTGTTTACAAAATAGAATGAAATCCCATTTTATTATCTCATAATATTTCTACCGCCAACAATTGAAATAGAATAACAAATTACTCTCAATTGGTTTCAGGTAAGTCACTGGAAATAAGGAATTGTTGAACTATATATTATATTTCTTTTTTTATTTATATATGGTTACTAGCTGTGCCCGCGGCTTCGCCGAGACATGGTTCGATGCCCCGTGGCACCCACTAGCTGTTGCCCGCGACTTCGTACGACCGATATTCTTAGCAATCCATGGATTCTCCGTGCGGGTGCCGGGTCCATCGCGTTGCTGAGTTGGGAACTCGGGACAGTGCCTGGGACTTGCGACCCAAGTGTAGGTTTAGAAGGGCCCCTTTTGTTGATGTACATCAACACTCACCTTCACTACCCAAGTTCCCCTCCCTGCCCAAATTCGGAATATGTCAACGTATGTTTTACTTATTTATTTATTTATTGTTTTTGTTTTTGTTTTTGTTTTTTTTTATGTCTTCTACATCTATCTTTACAGATACACCCTAATACAACAGAGTAGGTAATTTTATTATTTATTAGGTTTATAGTATCTATCTATTAGGTACTGTCCCTATGTGTAACATTTAATAGACAATACTGTGTCTGTAAACTTACTCAGAGAGCAACAAAACAGGCCAACATTATGCAAAACGGCATTCAGCTTCCGGAGAGTCCGCGTCAGCGGCGCTTCCTTCAGCAGGTTAGTGCGCGCGCTCGGCAACTGCAGCAGCTGCGGCCTCCGGCGCCTGCCCACGTACCCATCCGGAACGAATATATTAATTCGCACCAATATATTCGGATTTTGGACCTTTCCACGCATAACTTTAAATAAGTATATGGCCATAGCTAGCTCGCTCCTTACCCTCAACTCATTATATCCAACCATACCTAATATAATAGTGTTGGATACAATAAAGGATAAAAATGGTAAACTCCATAATATTTTAAATATAAGTATCTAAAATATTTGTTTTGAACGCGCTCCAACATGAGATTATATTTAATTTCATGTGGACTCCAATGACCGCATTGCATTCTAACTGACTTCTAACTAATGTGTTATATAATGTGATTATTGCTCTAATGCTTGTAAATTCCTTAACTGTTCGTAATAAAAAACCCAAATTTCTAAATGTTTTTTTACGAATCTTAACGATGTGATCACGTGTTTATTTCTGCAGTCTCGATACTAACACAAGTATTGAGTGGTGTGGTGCACTCTTTTACATTTACAATTCGTTTGAAATAGATAGAGAAATATCATCATCATCACATCAGCCGTAGGAAGTCCATTGCTGAACATAGACCTCTCAAAATGACTTCCATTTTGATCTTTCTGTAGCGGCCTGCATCCACCTAGTTCCTGCGCTCTTTACCACGTCTGTCCACGTTGCGGGAGGCCTTCCTACGCTGCGCTTGCCGTTACGTGATCTCCACTCAAGAACCTTTCTACCCCATTGGCTATCGGTTTTCCGAGCTATGTGCCCTGCCCACTGCCACTTCAGCTTGCTGACTCGCTCTGCTATGTTGGTAACTCTAGTTCGTCTACGGATCTCCTCATTTCTGATTCGATCTCGTAGAGAAACCCCAAGCATAGCCCGTTGCATAACTCGCTGTGTGACCCCGAGCTTCCTTATGAGGCCCATCGTGAGAGACCACGTCTCGGCACCGTAGGTCATTACTGGTAACACGCACTGATTAAAGTCCTTTGTCTTCAAGGACTGAGGTCTTTAGAGAAATATGTAACATCGAAATCAATTCTGCCCGATTCCTTGATACGGAATATTCACGCTATTTGTGATGATATTTATTATAAAACGTTTAT
Organism: Cybosia mesomella; assembly: GCA_946251805.1. NCBI lineage: Eukaryota > Metazoa > Arthropoda > Insecta > Lepidoptera > Erebidae > Cybosia > Cybosia mesomella. The sequence continues at coordinate 20,354,474 of OX276405.1, read as the reverse complement.
GCGTCTCTAATCAAATATCTTTTATACGTGGGTAACTCAGTGGAATTTCGAGTTTTTACATTTTACTGCTCATTTCCTTTCAGGTATCGCGTGATGAGTTATAGTCCGGATTTTGACCATGTCTGAGTTCTGCTGAACTACAAAATTTCGTAAAGTGATAAATTTCGTGTAGTTATAAAGTTGTCATCAATGATAGTTTAGACCGATTTTGCTGTACTGCTCCTATCCTATCTATAATAGCGTAATGATATATAGCGCAGTTTATGACCATACCCTAGAGAAATGTTCATGCAAAATTTCAGCCAAATCTGTTCCGCGGTTTTCAAGTGAGTAACACGTGGTTTAGTAGTGGTAGAGTCAAGCAACAGTCATTTTGGCTGTTGCATGAATGGGCCGACTCGACCGGGGAAGCACCACCCTCTCAGAGAATATCGACGTCAAGTAACAGTATTTGAACTGTTGCGTTCCGTTTGGTGAGTGAGAGTGCCGAAGCCCAAACTCCTTTCCCATATCCCCTCCCAAACTCCTCTCCCATTCCCTCCCAAACTCCTTTCCCATCCCCTTTCCTTTACAGGGTCGGCAGCACGAGTGTGACGCCACTGGTGTTGCACACGTCCATAGGCCGCGGTAACCGCTTCCCATCAGGTGGGCCGTGTGCTTGTCTGCCATCTTAGTGGTATAAGAAAAAAAAAAAAGTGATGCTCGGACGTCGATTATAAAAGCAGAAAAACAGACAAATAGTCTAAAAATTTCATTTTTCACATCGGTATCGTTCCTAGAACCAACAGCAATTATTTTTTTGAAAAAAGAAAAAAATTATGTACAGTTTTCACCACGTTACGATTTTATTATATGTATAGGATACATGCCCATAATTTAATAGTTCTACAATATTGTATGAAAATTTTATTGACCTTTATGACTACTGCTGCGCTACCTGAGTAGTAGCATGATGATATATAGCCTAGTTTCCTCGATAAATGGGCTAGGCTAATGGGATAAATCCAACACAAAAATATATTTTAATTCGAAACAGTATTTCCTGAGATTAGGGCGTTCAACCAAATAAACAATCAAACTTTTTAGCCTTAAGCAACACATAACTCACTGCTTAAAATATTTGTACACAAAAGATCTTTATTGCATCGTCCCCGTGTCTAATAAACGTCTGTAAGTAGCAACTGTAGTACAAAATACGAGGCCTGACTAAATATTCGTAGCTCGTTGAGTTTGGACGGAGGCCAAATTCAACAGGTAAAACGGGCCCTGTTGAGTGATTTTCTTTCGGGTTGATAACCTCGAGAATAACTTTAGGCTGTTGGGTAGGATAGCGTTGGATTTTCATCTGCAATAGTTACTTAATGTGTTGACTTAATTTGATTATCGCTCGCTTAGTAATGTGCCTGGTAGATGGCAATAGGCTCGCCCCCTATTACATTGGGACCTAAACATAACTGGCGAATCGTGGGTGTGTAATACACCTCTGCCTACCCCTTCGGGGATACAGGCGTGAAGTTATGTGAGTTTATGTAATTTCAAGCTGTGGGATAGCGAAAATTATTGGTCACATTGGGGTGTAAAGAAATGGTGTTTAGATCTTCAGGGACTTATACTCATCTGCAAGTCGGTACTGCGCTGGGTTGGGTTGTCTCTTTGGGGCTCAAATGGCAGTCGTTCCCGTACCTACCTAGAAATATGGTTACAGGTTGTTACAGTAAAGCATGTCTCACCTATAATGGTATGCAAAACTAAATATCATTATATTATATCGTGCATAAATTAAAATTGCATAAAACTATTATTATTAAAATTACATTGAGTAATTATTATTAAAATTACATTGAGTAATTATTATTAAAATTACATGGAGTAATTATTATTAAAATTACATTGAGTAATTATTATTGAAATTACAATTAAAAATAAATATAAATACACAATAGATAAGTAATTTCATGTCACGTAATTATAGAATTAGAATGTATTTCAAGTTATAATATTATTTTGAAATATATACTAGAATTAATTTGAATTTATTTATTATTATATTTCATAAACTCCTTCATTGTGTAGAAGTGTTATCAATAAGCATTTTACTTTAAATGTGAGGCGCGTGTTTGAGGTAATTCTCTATATCTTTTGGTATTTTCTAGAACACTTGAATGCATCCAGATGCACATACAAAATCATAATTTTATATAAATAAAATAAATGATTATATATTTAACGACATTCAACACAGCGCTACCTCCACCCAAAGTAAGCATATTTTAACTAGCTTGTGTTATGGGTTCCAGAATGCGGATATACATACTTATATACTATTTTTTATTTGTAAATATGTACATAGAAACACCCAGACCAATTCAAATAGACATACTTATGCATACAAATATTTGCATTGAGCGAGAATCAAACCCGCGCGCCCCGTCGTGGCAGTCGAATGCACTACCGCTACGCCACAGACGCCGTCAAATATAACATCATTGGTAACTTACTTGAGTCTTTTCAAATTTATTTTTTTATTCTCACACGCTTTCTCAAGTAAGTCTGGTTGCTTTTTTTACAAACACGCCAATTTCATAAATGTATATGGATGTAAAATAAACCAAATATTAAATGAAGTCAGAGAGCTTGGTTACAGTTCTGTAAGAATCCAGATTAATTATAATAGAGATGTGAGATATAATAAAGAGTAGACTTTTCAACATTATAAGGTTAAAGTACCTTTTTTAGGGTTCCGTTGCCAAATGGCAAAAAACGGAACCCTTATAGATTCGTCATGTCTGTCTGTCTGTCCGTCCGTATGTCACAGCCACAAACAAGTTTCAACAGCATAGTTCTCATAATTAATGCGGTTCACAGAATACATCTACTTACCAAGGTAAGTAGATGTAAGTAGATTCTGTGAACCGCATTAAGATTTTAAGACAACAATAGAAAAAAACAACAAATTTTGGGGGCTCCCCATACTTTAGAACTGAAACACAAAAAAATTGATCCATAGATACCCATACCTACCTGCATACTCACGTAAAAAAAAATAGGCTCCATACATGTTTGCCCATTCTCCTTTGTTCAAAAAATACCATAACCCTCAAATATTTGTAACGTATACGATGGACTTTATATTCCACAGTTGCAGTTTAAATAACGTAAATAACAGTTGTACGAAAATATTCAAAGGAGACAGAATATTATTAATAGCATCACTGTAATATTTTACAGCGCAGCTAATTTGAAACAGACTATCCGTCATTTCTCGCAATTTGTCAACTGGAACTCATTAGTTGATTTGTAATTTGCCCTCCACTACGTTCTTAATTTAGTTAAATTATTATACTTTATTGGTGTGCCTTTGTGGTAAGTATAATCGTCGCCAAAGAACGATGACGAGTTTGATGAATTAAATTAGCCCTTTGAAACAAAGGGCTCGCGTGATTGGTTGCGCATCAAGGTCAAATTGTCAAGATTTTTGGTGTTGACTAAACTTTATGATTTTTATAAATTATCAGCAGTGGCCTGCGGCTTCGCCATTTTGGGATTTTGATCCGGCTCCCGCAGCCCATGGATATTTCAGGGATTAAAAGTGTGTGTGTAAGTCCAGACTATAATATATCTCTGTGTCAAATTTCAGCCAGATCCCTTCAACTGGGCGTGATTGAGTCACAAGTATCCAATTATTTCAACATCTTCACAAAGTTTCACATTTTTAATATTAGTAGGTAGCAGGATTTCACCACCTTACCAAGCCTATCTATTTACATACAGCCGAAAGTGGCTTCCAGAACGTTTAGTAAAACTCTAAATAAAAGTCTTTCAAAAGTCTTTACCAACAAATATCCTTGGTAATCATCAAAATATTCTAAGCCGTAAAGTAATTGAGTAAAGTAGTTTAGTACTGTGTATAAGTTCTGTGAAGCTCCTTAGAGTTAAAAGAGCTCCACAGATAGAACGCGGAGCGATGCGTTTTACGACTGTCAGTCTTTGAAATCGCAGCGTGTGCAACACTATAATGGTTCAAAGTTTAATGCCGTTTTTAAGAGAACTTTCATGGTAAAGCTTCTAGACTAATAAAGTTTATGAAGGCTAATGTACGACTACATTTGGGAATACAATTAAAACGTAAACCTGGCTAAAACTTAGTTACATGCTTAGTAGAAATAGTAAAATCTTCTTTATCTTACTGCAATACATGCTATTTTCAAAAACTCAACATTTAAGATTTTTTATCAAAATTACAAATAATTTGATGTCAAAAAAGAACGTCATTCCCGTCGGTCAGATTTGTAATATTGGCAATTCATTAATTAATGAAAAAAAAAGTTTTCCAAATATGGAATAGTGTTATGTGAATGAACTACAATTCATTCACTAGTGTGTGGGGCGTGCCTAACTTAGCAACAGGTCAATGAGGAGAGGTCAGGTCATGACCACAGATTACATAATATTATTCTAATCATGACTAAGTGAAATGAATTGAATTCACCGCCCGTCTTCGTTTTGTAAGAGTGTTTACTCACTATAAGTAAATACTATAATAAAATATACAAGGTTCTGTTGGTTCTGTGTAACTTCATTAGAAACATGACATTAAGGTTTCATTCACACTCCCTTTTTTTTTTTTTTTACGTGCAGAAATCCCTTCGGAAACCCCCCCTATGTCGTGTCTCGACTAAAACCGCACGGTGTCCTCCCCAAGTGTCCGTTGCCGGGCACCCCGGGTAAGCCCTCGAAAGGATAACCCCAGGGTTGCCGGCGGACTTTGGCCGCCACCGCGGCCTCGCCTGGTGGGGTCTGGTTTTATCCCGCTTCGGTGAGTTGGCAGGTGTGTGTAGGGCACACACGACTCGCCTCCGCCACGGCCTGCTTCTGTAAGGCGGGCGAGTCGACCAATTGCCGTCCTCAGGCCCCGATCATGGAAGTCGGTAGTCCCGGGCGTAGATGAGTCTGCGGCGTCCTCGGCGCAGACTGCGAAACTCGGGGGGCAGGGTTCTCTCCCGCTCCCTCTCCGCCGTCTCTTTCGCGCGCATTACCTGCTCACAGAAAGAGGCGGCGGCGTGCCACTTGCTCCCGTCGGAGACCACGGCCCTCACCATGGTCTCCAACGATAGAACGTCCACGCCCAGGACCGCAAGAGATCCCGGCGTTGACTCGCCCACGCAGGGCACTCCACCAACGTGTGGAGCGCCGTGTCTTCGCCAGGATCCTCGCAGTGCTGGCACTGCGGCGTTGTCTCCCGGTGGATGCGCCACAGATGTGTGTGGTGCGCGAAACACCCGTGTCCGGTAACCATCTGGCACATTCGGTAGGAGAGGTCCCCGTTGTCCCTCTCCAACCACTCATTCATGATCGGTCTCCTCGTCAGCATAGCACACTATGCTGACACCCTCGAGCAACGTACCGCGCAGCACCCAGTCGTATCCGATGTTCCACAGGAGTGGCCCTAGGACCGACCCCTGCGGAACACCGCACGACACTTCTCGCCGCCCTGGCCCTAGCCAGCTCGGGTAGACTATGGCCCATTCACACTCCCTGATATTGTATTTTAGAACATGAACTTAAAACGTGAAATCAACTCTTTATCGAGTTAAAATGGCAAATGCAATAAAACTTTTGTACCGTATTGTTGAGAAAACTGAGTTTATTTATTCATTATACACTTTATAGTACAACAGGTAAACATAATATGCATAAGTATTACAAAATTAGAGGCTACGAAAGCAGAACAATGGGCGGTCTTATAGCTTGAAGCGATTTTTACCAGGCAACCTGGAGATATATTCTGAGTATATTTCCACTGGTGGTAGAAATTTGATGACAGAAATTTGTCACAAAATTCGGCCGGGTAGGTACCACCGTGCGAAAACCCCTCCATAGTAATCCAATTTCGGTTTGATTGCGTTCAGGGGTTAGCAAGTGCATAGCCGGGTAGTTGTGGTCGCAGCACTAGTGGGACCGGTGGATGTCACGCGGTGCTGCGACGACAATCCTCTTCTGATGAGGCCGTCAAGCTGAGTGCCACCATTGTTAACATGGTACGTGTATGTAATGGTGACCCTCTTTCCTGAGACTTGGCCTTCGGCTTACCATCAGGCGAGGTGAAGTCAAATTGACGTGTCCTAAATATAAAAAAAAAGTCAACCAAATAAAATAACCGTGTAACAACGGGGCATCACTTGTCTATAATAAACCTACAAAATATGAGGGCATTAGTCGAAGAAATGACTGATTTATGGAAACACGGATGACTCCATTTGTACACCATTACTACATAAACAAAAACGTATGTATTGACGCCATTTTGCTCTACGAATGCGTCGATACGTGCTTTGATCACGCCTTATGTCTGTTGCTTTCTCTGTATAATTCACGCCTTAGATAGTGATCGTCTCACGCATTGAAAGTAAATCGCACTAAATAAATCGCGCTAAAATTCGTTAAAATAAGTTTAATTCCAATGGAATATTTTGCTTTCGCTACTACTAATGATGGGTCTAAACCAGGTATTGTTTATTAGATAGGTAAGCGTTCAGATGAGAAACACTAACTTTCGTTAAGTATAATAAAAATAACAGATCACTAAAATAGTCATATTTTTGCCAAGTTTAGACCTAGTAGAACGTAATGTTCCAGCGGCACCGTTGCTAAAGACATTTGTTCCATTTTGCACGTGCGACAAATTTGTCTTATTTGTGTAATGAATAAAAGACGTTTAACCAAACGTTATGCATATAAATGGGTTATTTATTTCGTAATGTGTTATGGTTTTAACGATTATTTTCCCCTGACATGCACGCTGGTCATGTAATAGACTATAGACTATAGAAGTATAAAATGCTTGAAATTATTTTACATTGAAGATACGTGATGAACGAAGCCTAGGAGCTTCAGTTGTGTGAATAATAAGCGGTGGAGGCCTCGGGTTTTTTATATGAAATATCTCGTTATTCTTTTCAATTCCAAATCATTTTTTATAGAGTCTTTACTCTATACAGAATGTTTTCGATGTCACATCTGCTAGGTGTACCGCGGTGGCTCAATTTACCATTGAGAAAGTACCAGCTTCGACTTTGCTTATACGTACTTACATATATCGTGTGTACCTATTTTTACGTCAAATTTCAAGCGATTTAAGTATGAAAAGGTGGTTAACAGACAGATAAGGTGACTTTTCGCTAAATATAATAACTGATAGCTCCGCCCGGATTAGGAAAAGTCCTATAAAACTATTTATCTGCTGATACCTTTTTTTTTTTACAATTACCTCGAAAATGAATTATATTAAATAGTAGGTATAACACAGGTTCTCCTCGTATTTTGTCATGAAATGAAAATTATCTTAAACCTCATTAATTAGTAACTTCAAAGACCGGTCTTATCGCTTTTGGCGATCTCTTCCAGACAAACTATGGAAGAATGTATTAGTACAAGTAAATTGACAGTTAGGTAATTTCGTACAAATAATTTTATCAATCTATACTATTATAAAACCGTAAATAAGTTAATATATACATATTGTATACAGAGACGGTACGACCAATGTAAATAGAAGTATTAATGCATACAAATATTTGAACTGAGCGGGAATCGAGAGAACTTTTTACGAGATTTAGTATTGTCAATGAAAAAATTGAAACAGTTTTTTCCCCTCTTTTCGAGGTAAATATACCTCAAATTTTCAATAATGATTGTGGTCAAATCTCAACCAAAGGGCGCACGGTAGTAGTAATGAACGACCTCCTCAGAATTTCTTATATTTATTTCTTCATCAATACCAAATTGCATTGCGTTCCGTCGGTTACAGCCAGGGACAAATAATTATCAATTAGATCAGCTACGTAAAGTGGAATGTTCCTTTATTACAGCCGTTATCTGAAAGCGGCGATATCCCGGTGTTGTACGTAACGAACTGCCGATGCCGAGACGAGGTCTCGAGTTCGATCCCAGTCGCCCCGGGCACACACCTCTGACTTTTCGTAGTTATGTGTGCATTAAAATGTTGATTTTCGCTCTCTTAGTAAAGTGCCCGGTAGATGGCAATAGGCTCGCCCCCTATTACATTGGGACCTAAACATAACTGGCGAATCGTGGGTGTGTAATACACCTCTGCCTACGCTTTCGGGGATACAGGCGTGAAGTTATGTTATGTTATCTGAAACCGGACTATTCGAGTATTTGATTAGGATCGAGAGCCTTAAATCCGAATTCGAAAGTGTGCATGTCGATCGAGCTGCTGAAGGGTAGAAATAATAAATGTTTATTTTAGAAGTGCTTCTGCGAAAATTTTAGTATTTAGAATATTATATTTAGAATTTCCTATACCAAACTGCAAAAAGAGGGAGATATAAAATGGAGGTGGCCTTTACTCGTTAAGAGTTCCTTAATTAAGTTAGTGCAGAATGCATGCAAATTTTAATAAATAATAAATTAATATTCTACGACATTCTAAACGGGGCTCTCTAGACCCAAAGTAAGCATATAGTTTAACTAGCTTGTGTTATGGGTTCCAAACATACTTATATACTTTTTGTTATAAATATATACATATTATATATAGAAACACAAATAATAAAATAATTTAAGCAAATGAAATGGAAAATGTATTCGTCATCATCAACTTCGTGTTAGTCCCGGTCGTGCTTGAGGCTCTCACCTCGGAATCCGGGGTCCGCCTTCCGGCTTTTACTCTTCCATTTCGCTCGGTCTTGGGCATCCGTAGTAGTGAGACTATAGGCACGTGATAACTATGTAATGTAATAAATAATAATATATAAATATAAATACCTTATTCTCTTAAACAATTACAAACAAATATAAAGAAATATTTTAAATATTTTGATAAATTAAGTAGACCATATGTGTTTGTTATTTATTAGTACGTATTGGCAACATTTAGAGGCCATTTGGACATTCTAGAAATAATTTAAGATAATAAATAATAGTGGGTAGTTATTTAAATAACGAGTAGTCTATAAAAGCAGCTCCCATATGGAGATTGGTATCTTTTTGCTCAGCAGCTGCGATACTGAACAACAGTGTGTAAGTTAAGTATTTCTTTTATATTGTTCTTCAATATGTCTGAGATTGTAATTGTGCCAGTAATATAACCAGTATATGTAGTATATATTTTGTCTTGTCAAGGTGTTTGAGTAAACATGCTTTATCTGTAACCATCAGTCATGTGTCTGATTTAAATATATTCCTTATTTCCTACTATAGAAACAACTTCTTCATACTTTTACATTCAGTTACATTACATCACAGTTTAGTGTCAATCATTCTCTTTTTTTAAATATATTTAGGACACGTCAATTTGACTTCGCCTCGCCTGATGTTAAGCTAAAGGTAAAGTCTCAAGAAGAGGGTCACCATTACATACACGTACCATGTTAACAATGGTGTCATTCAGCTTGACGGCCTCCTCAGAAGAGGATTGTCGTCGCAGCACCGCGTGACATCCACCGGTCCCACTAGTGCTGCGACCATAATCCCCCTGCCCGGCTATGCACTTGCTGACCCCTGAACGCAATCAAACCGAAATTGGATTACTATGGAGGGTTTTTGCAATCGTGTACGGTGGTACCCACCCGGCCGAATTTTGTGAGTGAGTTTGTCTCTCCTAATGTATACTTAAAGCTCATGAAGACCCGAGACGGAGTGCGGTCGTGCTGGCCGGCGGGGGGGGTATCCCCGTCAAGCTAGTGCTTCTTGGGTCTACCCCACCTAACGGGGAGGTCAAAGGTGGCATGCCCAGATATTTGTTACCCACGTAGTTTTTAAATGCGCTGTCTCGGATATAATGGTGGCACCGGATGCTAGAGTTCCTCACGCGATCCTTAGGCGTGACTCCACACATCCACCGCAGTATATACATCTCCGTGACAAACAGCTCCTGGCATATGTCAAAGATTGTGGATGAGTCTAGCTTGTAACAAATCGGTCCAAGTTTTAATAAGTTTCTGTATCCACAACTTGTTAATGTATTTTCATCACCATATTATAAAATAATATGCCACAACCCATATCACAATAATTATAAACGTGAATGACGATATTCAAACACATGCCAATATATGTAATAACGAACACTCAAATAGCAACTCTCAAGTACTACAATAAAGTTGTAATTTTTGCGATAACCGCAATAATTATTTAATGATAATTGTTGCCAAGCAGTGAGTACAGATGAACTGGAAGTGAAACAAGAAACAAAAATATATGTAAAGTACTGAAGCAGTAGGCGGATTCTAGTAAAATTCGAAATGGAGATAACTTATATCCTGGATTATCAGATAGGCTACTTTGTCGTCGTATATATACGGAACAGCATGTGCAGGGCTGAAGTATCACACTCATACGGCGCAAAATTCCAATCATCTTCACAAACTTAGTAGGACAGGATTGTCATCGTTACTAATTTAAAGCTTTTAAATTCCCAATTTATAGGATGACTACACGGCTAACTACTATTCATTTAAAAGCAAAGAGAGAGTTAAAAGTAAAGAAATAACTGCGTCGTGACTCGCGTCTACTCGACAAATGTACGAACTAGATTGCTCTTTGTTGGGTTACGAAAATCACATTTTTTTTGTGAAAACTATTACTTATTGGGTTCTCTGTGCGTCGGTGCGCTCTTACGAATGGTACAGTTAACGACAAAAGTGGATTAATAAATTCTAATTAGGTAGATTTCGATGAAATCGATCTACCTATTGGTTTCTTGACTACTGTCGAATTTAAAAAAAAAAAAATCTTCATAGGAGGTCTAGTTATGACCCCCTGAGTCCGAAATGACCACTGGTCAAAAAGTTTATATATATATATAGGTATATGTATGTATGGTTCTACTTCCCAAAATTTGCGGCACTCTCACGGTCGCATTTTGGCCCCGATCGCTTTCAAACTGCGGTCAAAAATTGCTTGGGTGTAAACTTAGTTTAAGTTCGTGAACGGGTGGAATCCGGCCTAAGGGGACGGTAGGGCCTCACTTTTTGTGAAATCAGTTTTTCCTCAAAATTTCACGTTCCATGAAAGATATTCGAACCGTTCTAATTTTATCCCATAGTATACATGAATACCAACAACGGTCAATTATAAACCTATAAGATTAAAACTTTAACTAAAAGTGGAGGGGGGAAAAACCAAAATTTTTCGGGAAAAAAATCATAACTTCTAACCGGTGAACATTCTTGTGGTCGGAAACATTTTTAATCGATAGGCCATTTTTAAGTCTTAAATAAATGTCTAAAAAGTTTTTCGCTAAAAGTTACCGTTTTCGAGAAAAAAAAACCCGTCCGTAGTTCTCTATATAAAATAATATTAATTGCTTCACGAAATCTACCTGTGTGTTCCCCCTGCGGGAACGGATTTTTTATTAATCACTTTAGCTCTTCGAACTTATATGAAATTATAAACAAAACTTGAAATATATTAACTTTGTCCTCTGAGGATTATAAAACTACATATATATTCATTATTAAGGTCATGTGGACTACAATTACACATACAATTACATTATTAAGTCAATGTAAAAAATGCGGCGATAGCCCAGTGACGTACGTAACGGACTGCCGAGCCGAAGTCTCGAGTTCGATCCCCAGTCGCCCCGGGCACACACCTCTGACTTTTCGTAGTAATGTGTGTATTAATAATGTTAATTATCGCTCGCTTAGTAATGTGCCCGGTAGATGGCAATAGGCTCGCCCCCTATTACATTGGGACCTAAACATAACTGGCGAATCGTGGGTGTATAATACACCTCTGCCTACCCCTTCGGGGATACAGGCGTGAAGTTAGTGTTATGTTATGTTAAAAATGTTTGACAATATTTAAGTGTGAATCCACTTGTGGCGTTGAATGACATCCGTAGCTAGTAACGAATGTTACGCTACCGGAAACGACAATTTACTTTGGCACGATGGAAAAAAGAATAAGAGTTTGAATAGGTTCCATACTTTTATGGAGTTCTGAAAACCGTTTGTACTTATAAATTTTTTGAACTAGTTAACTACTCTAAAAGGATATCCAGTTGTAGACATATGCTGTGTACACATGTGTGTGCCAATACAAGCGGCTAATTGCTCGCTAGTTCCCCCGCACTAACTACACGAATGATGAATCCATATTACACGGTACATACCCGAATCCCTTTTTACATTGGGGCTCGTGGCTATGTGGTAACCGAATAGGTTAACACATTGTAAAGTTAAGCAATACTAGCCAGGTCAATCTTAGGAAAGGTGCCCATTCTTCTAAAATTGAGACCCAGCCGTGCCTCAATAAGTACATTAAACCACAGGTCCTTGTTGGTTTACAAACATCTATGGCAGACAGTACGGGTAGTTGGAGCCCTAATAGTCCCACAACTGGTCTGACTACCAAGCTTTATATCGCCAGTAGCTTGTGTAAGTTAGATAGCAGTGGCTTCACGGAAAATATTGAAATTCGGCGCATCGTAGTTACACTGAAGATTTACCCCAATTGAGTTTGAAAAAGGTTCGTCGGAGGATGATGATATACATAGGAAGATATTATTCTGAAATTACTATTAGTGGTTATTGTGTACAGCTTTTTACAAGTATAGATTTAATACATCAATTTGCGTCATTATACTACGTCATACGCCACTTCTAGTTACAGTATATCTATGTTGTGTAAACGTTCGTAAAATGAATTTCAGGAAAATGTTTATGCAGTACTTTTTATAGTGATCAAGCGATGTTGTAACTTACTTGAATAATTATAAGGTGGAGATTTTCTTGTTCGCCGTCAACCTTGTGTACTAAATTGTAGTGGTTGAAAGTGTGATAGATAAACAGCATCATAATCTGAGATAATCTTGCGGTGGCAGGTAAACACGGAGGAGTTATTAATATAAGTAGGTTATTGGGCTACGTAGGTACCTCCAGCTGGATATGATCGGACCGATATTAAGTAAGTAATAATTATTGAGCAAAAGTTAATGCGTCATGAAATATTTAATGGCGGATGTTATTCAACATTTTATATGAACGGTTCAATTATTAATATTTTGACGTTAATAAAATCTATATAGATCATATTAACGTCAACGAAGTTTCTAGTAATGCATTTTTTTAAATGATGCTGTCCCCGCAAGTTCTGAACTTCATAAAGGACAACATAGATAAATACATATATTCACGCCTTTCTCCCTTCGGGGTAGACGGAGACGACAAGTGCTTCCTCTATTGTCAATAAACCTTCCCTGCAAACCCTTGTAGAGAGTGCCACTGGCCAGTTCAATGGAAGCTTGTACGCAAAGAGATACTTGGAAACAGAGACAGGTGTTACCAGCACCAGGGGAGCGACTGAATAATTCATTATTCACTTTATTGAGTTGGTGTACGCAAAGAGATACTTGGAAATAGAGACAGGTGTTACCAGCACCAGGGGAGCGACTGAATAATTCATTATTCACTTTATTGAGTTGGTGTACAAATTACTGAACGGATTTTGATACGGTTCCATAAGTAAGTTGTTGCTCAGACTTAAAATCTGCCGTATGATTGATTGCAATTGGTAATTAGAATCGTAGATATGATGAAAAACAATAACCAACCTGCGCTCAAGCTGAGCCGCAGACATCAGCTAGTAACTTAATATAATATGTACGCTAACTCCGTGCTCTAAAAATCCAGTTAGTACCACAATCATAATGCTACTATAGTACTCATAACAAAAGAGGCAATAGTGAATGACACAGTAGATCCGTGTCCGTGCCATGGCACCACGCGGTGCGAACCACAATCGTGCCATTCGTGACGCGTGACGGGTCGTAGAGCCGTTGACGTGTTAAAGCGTTGAACTTACCTGTAACAAACAGTAAAGGGTTAGCCATATTTTTTTTTGTTACTTGAAAACATTAATTTTGAAAAATAAATAACATTTTAATGTAAACTAAGTATGGATTACACAAGGCTCAAAGCTCAAATAGCAATGCTACCAACAAAAATAATGAACCGTCCGCTAGTCTACTGGTCGATCATACATGTGAAATATTTTCTTGCGTTAATAATAACTATTAGCAAACTGAAGTACATTAAAATAAAGATAAGATTGTATTCCTCAAAATAAAACATACAATTATACAATTATTGTGTACATTTAAAAGAAAAATGTTATTGTTAGGGGAAAATAATATGTATGTGTTCTAATAATTTTATTAACACTACTTTATACTCCCCCAACCAACCCTAAACCTCTACTGTGATGTTTCAAATGTGTCTGATGTACAAAAAAACAGCGCACTAGCAATTTTATGAAATTCGGAAGATCTTTTCCGCTGACTCGCTGAACGTATTTCTCATAGCAGTAAGACTAAAAACGCTATTTTATTTGATCACCTAAAGCAATTGTAGATTCATTCGAATCTTTATTAATTAGAAACCTGCCAGTGCTTCAGAAATAACCTACCAAATAACCTACCAACGGAAAATCGGAAAACAGAAGATTTAAAAAAAAATCTTAAAACAAATAAGGTTACAAGTCGATGTTTCCAAGGCCACAAGAGGACCGAAAATAAGATCTAAGTGAACAAGTATGGACTGTGTGAAAGATGATTAGATTAGGAAGGGAATAGGTAAATAAAGGCAATTAGATGATTCAATAAATGGTTAATATCAGTCTGTTAAAATAAGTTGGTAAAGTCAGGCAGCTCCTTCCATCTAGATATACTAACGACCTAATTAAAGTAGATGGATCAGACTAGCTAAGGTACAAAAGCGAGTAAGAAGTTTAAGAATAAACCATTCGGACCATACGATAGACCGATTCATCATCACCCTAGTATGTCTCCTATTGCATTATAATATCCTATTAGCCAAGGCTTCCACCTCGGAGCCCAAGGGTGGTTGTTCGATTTTTTTCTCAACTTAATAGCAGCAATAGACTGGTTATCATTTGAGGAAAAAACAGAAAATAGAAAATCGAGATTTGCTGACTTGGATTTCTTCAAGGAGTTCTGAGTACCTCCAAATTCATCGTAAGATTTATATTTTTTTTTTTTTATTTAGGACACGTCAATTTGACTTCACCTCGCCTGAGGGTAAGCTGAAGGTAAAGTCTCAGGAAAGAGGGTCACCATTACATACACGTACCATGTTAACAATGGTATTCGTAAGGATCTTCAAAAAGATCCTCAAAATAACTATGTTATCGTCCTGCGGTAAAGTTTCAGAAATACTATCTATAGAAGCTACAAAAGGCTTACATTAATCCGATACACTTGCCAAATTTACCCGCGTTACATGCATATTAGCAAGATGATGACAACATTTACCTACCACATACACAAAACATCTACAAAATAAAACAATGTGTCAAGCTAACAATGAATTTCCAACGTATTGTTTGGCGTATAACAAATAACATACACACTATTTCCTTACTTCTAAAACTGTGAAGTCGATTTACATAATATTTCAATTGAAAAATTTGTTATACTTGACAAATAATAATTAAAATAGATGGTGGCCATTTTTTTTGTAGTGGCTACATTGTTTCTTATTGGATAGTTCACTTCAGATGGTAATTATAGCCTATTCAATAGCTTGATCTCTGTGACAGATGGCTACGAAACCGACGAAGTAACCTTGAACAAGCGTCATATTTACAATTTTATTTTGTATCACCTATATTTTCATTCTTTACGTTTTACAAGTTTTACCACAATTGGAGTGCAATATATTATAAGATATACAAATTCATACCTAAAATGTACTTCGTAACTTCTAAAATACCTTTTTTTTTTTTTTTATCGTGCGGAAATCCCTTCGGATACCCCCCCGCGTGCCAGCGGGGGCGGTTATGTCGGACTTGAACCGACTAAAACTGCACACCTAGTAATCGTTTTACAAAATAGGTCGCTTACGCACGTATAAGGTCATACTGGAAGCAGAAAAAGATAAGATGTGACGTGACAATCACTAAACGTAAATCGATAACGAATCCTTATTAAATTAATTATAAAAGAAAGAACCTATACAATACCCTATAAAACTTTAAATATTTTTTTACAATTCCAACATACTATGTATGTATTTATCTACTATTTATGTCTTTCATAACCTAACTGATTATGAAATATACAAATTGAGGTAATCTAGTATTCAAAAACCACTTATAATACGTATTTTCTACGCGATGAATTTGGAAATCCAAAATGAATGGTTGACAATGGGAGAGTTCTGCATACCGATGGCCTTAAAGTGGCGCACCTTGATCTATGACTGGTCGCCGGCCCTGTTAAAATTTTATCTTAACGCCTTTCAGATGACCCTCCCAGACCAGAGTAATCTGGTAAGGTGGGGGAAGGCCACAGAAAAACAATGTTATACTTGTGGTGAGGCAATAGGGACGGCTAGACACATATTAGTAGCATGTAGGGTGCTTCTCGATAGAGGCCATTACTCACGCCGCCACGATAAGGTGCTTATCATCATACGTGAAGCAATGAGTCTGGCAGTAGCTAGAGCCCAAAAAGGATTGACTACTAACAGACGTCATATCAACTTTGTGTCTGAAGGTTCATCCATAACACCCAGGAACAAACCTTATTCAATCTTAGATACTGCCCCAGATTGGACTCTCCTAATCGACACGTATGAAAAGCACTATAAAATTCCAGAGGATGTTGGGGTTTCGTCATCTAGACCTGACATATTCCTATATTCTAAGAGGTTAAAACATGTGGTTCTTGTGGAACTTACTGTACCGTGGGAAACAAATATACCGAAGGACCACACAATAAAGAAAAATAAATACTATGATCTCACAAACGAATTAATCAAAAACGGTTACGTGGTTAATTTGTATGCAGTGGAAGTGGGAGCGAGAGGTATACCAGCAAAATCTCTCTATAACCTACTTAAAGATCTAGGCCTATCGAGAGCTACAATAAGCTCATTACTAGGACGAATGTCTAAAGCGGCACTAGTAGGTTCGTATCAAATTTGGTTAGGCAGGGAGGGGAACTTGGGTAGTGAAGGTGAGTGTTGATGTACATCAACAAAAGGGGCCCCTTCTAAACCTACACTTGGGTCGCAAGTCCCAGGCACTGTCCCGAGTTCCCAACTCAGCAACGCGATGGACCCGGCACCCGCACGGAGAATCCATGGATTGCTAAGATTACGGTCTCATACTATAAACTCATTATTGGCAATTACCTACAATCTAAAATCACTATTAAAGAAATAAAGAGTTTTATCTACAAAAAATACGAACTCCATCGTAAGCGTTACAGCACTAGTAATAAATGTCACTTAGATCAAATAATATTGCAAGTAGTATAGTTCACAAGAAAAGATTTTATGCAAATACTCTAATATGTTTAACTAGCTGCGCGCCCTGGCTACGCCCCAGTGCAATTATAGCACCTTACCCGTGGACTTTCCAAACATTATTTTTTCATACAACCTACAAACATACTTGTCCTGACAATCACGAACACAAAAAAAAGAATTACCTATCCAATTTCGTGCAGTCGTTCGGAAGTTACGCGCGTACATGCATTTCGGCTTTCTGTTTTTATTCTATTCATGTTTATTTATATAGATGTACCTTTTTTTTTTTTTTCGTGCGGAAATCCCTTCGGATACCCCCCCGCCGGCCAGCGGGGGCGGTTATGTCGGGCTTGCACCGACTAAAACCGCACGCCGTCTCGGGTCTTCAGACGCCGAGGTGTAAGGTTACCCATAGAGCATATCCCTCGCACCCCGACTGACCCTGGGCCATCTCACCACTAACAACATCGCTTATCCTGTCTCCTCTGAAAGCAGAGGAGCACGGAGAGCGATGTGTTCCCGCCACGTTGGGTATTGGCCGACGATCAATGCCAACCCTATGAAGGGGAAGCCATTGACCGTCGCCCAGGGTGTACCGGCCGCTCCGATTCCGTTCCCCCCGGACTGCAGCGGGATCGGAATCGGAGCGACACTCGAGGAGGTTACCCAACACACACCCCTATATAGATGTACCTAGATGTCATTTTAACTATAAGTTATGACAACAGTTTAGCGTAGGTAAAGTACTGTGGAGTCTGGGGTTTGACTTCACTGCTTCTTGTCGATAACTTGTGATATTTAAATTATAAGACAAGGATTTTATATGATCAATATATGTATTCTTAATTATATTTCTACTGAACGTGTTTTTATGGGATTTACGCGAGGTTCTTTAAATTTACTTATACGAACAAGAGAATCGCGAAATTCGCTCAGTGATTGAGCCTAATACACTTTTCACTGCTGGATATTTTCTTCCTTCTGATCAAGGACGGATCCCTGACCACCAACTGACTGGATCTGTCCGCCAACCTTTTGTTTTTTCTCTCAGCTCTAAATTCAAATTGATTTATATATTTTATTTTAATATCGCTGACTCATGATGGCCGGGCAACTCACTATAGTGTTCGAAGAAGTCCGAACACTACAGTACCTACGCTATGCTAAAAGATTTCTTCTAGATGAGGAAAATGAAATTCTAGTTGGAAATCATCTGTGCTTCATGTTCAGAAACTATTTTTGGGAAAAAAAGAAACTATTTTTTATACAATGAATTGTGTTTCATAAAGTACTGTAGAAATGAAGCTATTCCACTTTTAACCAATATATATATTTTATTTCACGACTTCCATTTCAGTAAGATTTTAAAAAATTTGACGTATTCCCCTTTCCCATTGGCGGGGCTTCGATTTCTAGGTGGTAACAAAGAATAACCTAATCTATCCACATCTCACTGCTCAAACGATATTTGGTGAGCATTTATCGATTTTGGTGAGCAAGTAATCTTTACTTGTTACTTAGTATTAGGGTCTAAAATTGTTTTGGTGAGCATATAAATTGAACCCTTTTATACTCCACGATTATTGATTAAGGGGAAAGTATACTGCGTACCACTACCCACAAGAGGTGACCTAAAAATACCATCTATGGACAGACGTCTCAAGATGTTATCAAACATACGAACTGTTCTCAATATTTATTCTGAAGACGTAAAATCATGTTTACACTGAATAATGATGAACGATTTTCAGGTGAAGGTGGTATGTAAACATCTGAATAATTTGCTTATTTAATCCACGCGGGCAAGCAAGCGGATGGAACGTTTTGGATAGAAAGTGCCGCGTTACGTATCTTTATATGGATCTGGTAAATACCCTGAACTGAATATTAAAAAGTAAAGAAAGCGAAGGTAGGGTCTTAATTTGCATATAAATTTAAAAAAACTTCGTTGTCAACAGACCTGTTTCTGTTTGAAAGTGAATTGGATGAATGAATGTGGACAAGACGACGAGATAGTAAAGCATATAATAGAAAAAAATGATACTCCTAAGGTAGTAAGCAAGCACCGCCACCTGCTTAAGGGTAAACTAAGGTTAAGAACCAATGCGAAAAAAGAGAAACTGAACTGATATAGTTCTAGATGGACCCTGCACGTGTTGTTCTGGATAGGACAGGAAAGTGTAGGAAAATATTTGCAAGACATTAAAAGGGTGCCTTAATTTTATGAATTCATCTAATTCCGATTTGTTTTAATTCTTGCCGCGAAATACGACTGAAACGCAAAATATATGTCAACGTTAAAACAAATATTCAAGTTTTTTTGACATTACTTTTACGTCAAAAAGGGTTGAATATTTTGATTTAAGTGAACATTCTTACTTCATATTCAGCCGGTGAAACATAACCTTAGACTGACAGCAACACTGTTGCGAAACTGTAAAAACTTTAGAACAATATGAAGTAATTAAGCGAAAATATATATTTTCTTAAATTAAATTTTGTCCTTCTTTGCACTGTTATCAAAAAAACGAAGAATGTGTGATTTAAAACTATTTTTGCAAGTCGTCGTAGCGGAATCGCCCATAGGGAAGAGAATAGGTTAATCTTTATGTGATATTACAAGGGTAACAACATACCTTATGAATTCATCATTCTTCATTCCGATTCGTTATAATCCTTATCAATAAAAAAGACTTAATTGCAAATTATACGTTAACATTACATACAAACAATAGGCAAACATTACAGTACGTGCCGAGAATACTTAGTTATGAGTAGGGCGACCTTTTTTTTCTTGCGTAAATCTCCGCCGGCCTACAGCGGTGGTTATGTCGGGTTTGAACCGACTAAAATCCCACGCCAAACCCAGGGCCATCTCCGGTTTGGAATGAACCCGCGCATTATGGGCTCTGCGGTTCGGGAGAGCCCTGAGTCTCTCCCGGGCCTGCCTGGCCGCCCCGTTCTCGAGCATAACTTGCTCGCAGAATGATTAGGAACACTCAAAAAGTAGCGGTAATTTTTGGTATCGAGTCCTTGCAATTGCATTCAACTGCAGGGAAACCAAAAAAGTGTATTTACTTAGTAAGTGTGTGTATTTACTTATTATAGGTAGTATGTCCGTCCCTGTGGTTCCTCATGACTACTAAACGGCAAAAAGATTTTTAATGCATAATGCCTTAGCTATATACTTAAACTTATCTTCATTGCGTGAATGTCACTAAGGTAAGGTAAGTACTTATATGAAACCTAGCTAGTTGCCCACGGCTTCGCCCGCGTGGAATTCTTTTCCCATTTCCGCTTCCCATTGGAAACTATTCCAGAGATAAAAATGTCTAGTCTAAGTGTTGATAGCCATTGATTGAGCCAGACTATAATCTATCCCTGTATCAAATTTCAGACAAATCCGTTCAGTCGTTTTCACGTGAATTAGTCCGATTTGTTGCATTTATGATTACTGCTCCGCTCTCCTAGGTACCTTTTTTGTTTTTTTTTTTATCGTGCGGAAATCCCTTCGGATACCCCCCCGCCGGCCAGCGGGGGCGGTTATGTCGGGCTTGAACCGACTAAAATAATTGTTTAGGTACCTATAACCTTCTCCGATAAATGGGCTATATGGGCGATAATGCACAAATGTTTTTGTAAGTTATTAGTATAGGTTTCTACTTATTCTAAGTTAAACTTTTGTATCGGTATTCACAGAGCCACGTCACGTATTTTTGCGCAATATTACGTTAGTACTACAAACTACTGACTAAAAGTACTTAACTAAACATTACAAAAACTAATTAGCACAAAACGCTCTCACAAAGGAAGCTTTCACTCTACAGTTAAACAATAAAGGACCTTTTACCTGTCTGATAAAGGAAGAAAATGAAACAAACCTTTGAAATTACCTTTTTCGCTTTTGGCTCTTGTCATGTGAATTTTATTATTCCATGAAAGAGAATTTATATCCTTGTTGAAATGTATGCATTTCAATTAAATTTTTAAGCATTTTGTATGCTTACTATAGATTTATATCGGAAAAAGAGAACATCTAGGACGGGACGGGACGTGTCCATTTTTTATTATTTTATATAATCTATGTATATATAAAACAACGTCGTATTAGTAATAACCGCGATAAACTCAAGCTCCAACTGAACAGATTTTCAAATTTATTTGAGTCTATACTGTGCTTTTTTTGTGGAAATCGGCACGGTTACCCCCCAGCTGGCCAGCGGGGGCTGGTTTGTCGGACTCAAACCGACCAAAACCTCACGTTTAATGTCGGGGTGCAAATCAACATTCACGAAATAATTCAGCTGATAAGATCACCAACATAACTCGATTTTAAGGCGGACCGAAGTTTGCCGGGTCAGCTGGTATTAATACAAACTGTAATACTTGCAAACACCTATATATTCAGCCGTCGCGGAAATTGATATTTACTTCTGTTAAAAATTATAACCAATCACGTTACTATTTTGTGTGAATATAATCGATTAATGTGAAATTATATAGGGCCGTCAAAGTCCTAAGAATAACTTTTATGCATACATACATACATATACTCACGCCTTTTTCCCATAGGGGTAAACAGAGACCCCGAGGGGGCCATCTCGAAACCGGAGATGGCCCAGGGTCAGTCGGGGTGCGAGGGATATGCTCTATGGGCAACTTTACACCGCGTGTTAACACGCGTGTTAAGACCATGAGACGGCGTGCGGTTTTAGTCGGTTCAAGCCCGACATAACCGCCCCCACTGGCCGGCGGGGGGTATCCGAAGGGATTTCCGCAAGAAAATAAAATAAAGAGGGGTAGGCAGAGTCAACATCTTTCCGCTTGCTACGATCTTGGCATACGCCTTTCGCTTCTTCCACTTTCATAATTGTTTTCATACATGCAAGCCGGTTACGGGTACTTCTGACCTGGCCCTTCTTCAAAACGTCGTGGATCTGATTGGCATACGTACGCCTAGGTCGACCTTTACTGGGTTGCCCAGTAGGCCTCGCCTCATAAATCTGTTTCGTTAATCTCCTTTCATTGATCCTTTTTTATCCATCCATCTTTTATGAACTTGGATAAACTGATATAATCATCATGGTACGCTCATCGTCTCAGCTAGTGTCCCGGTTACTTCCAATACTTAAAGAAACTACTACAAAAGTAGTACAATCTCTCTTCTCCATCGGCTCTCCAAGCTTTTATAAGAGCCACTGCTGCTGCTGAGCCATGTCTTTTAATCAGAAGGTGGGCCTTGAGCCCCGAAGATCTCGGTGGGGCTCTATATACCTAATCGATTCATGTGAATAATTTAGGGCTGTCAAAAAAATCCTTTGAATGCATTTTATGAAGATAAAGTTCAATTAAAGAAACAACTACAAAAAATAGTAGCAGTAGTGGTATTTTCCGGATAACAACATAGGGCTAAAGGTCTTTAGACGACTCGTTAACAATTGCCTCACGTTGTCCTCAGACTTGTTAGATCTTATCGTCCGTATATTTTGTCTACAATGTAGCAACTACGCACTAACAATTTAAAAATTCTTCAACATTTTACGCTCGTTCCACTTTTAATTTTTAGGCCACTGGTCTTAAATTCAGACATTGAAATAAACGCTGCATATGAAACGCTTTGTTGTACAATAGTTTATTACCTGAAGTGACTTTACGAGACTGTTAAAGTTTATAATAACTTATTATTGTAGGCAAATAAGTATATACAGTACCAGGCATTTGATTTGGCACGTTGCCCGTGGAAAGTTTTGAGGCTCATCCACGCAGTGTGCCCGCTATTAGTCATTTAGTCGTTCCGCTGCAGAAGATCTATGGAATTTCCGTCGAGTGCAGTACTAGCCGGAGAATCCGGTTAAGATTATGCCGTGCAAAGCGGAGACAGGTCAGCTAGTTAGATTATAAAATTTTTGCAGCTACCTTTGTAGCTTACGTACTACCCTACCAACTAATATTCTCTCTCTCTTGACCTAGGCATTATCCCTTTATTTGGAGTTGGCTCTCCTAGTCTTTCTTCGCCAGAACCCTTGTTTCGCCAAGCACCAGCAGCCATCCATGTGAGTCGAGGTCGCCGCGTCTTTTTGGCACCGGAAACATGTCAAGTACTTTACGTGTCATGTTTTCGGGTTATTTTCGCATTACGTGCCCGTACCATCTGAGTCGGATTTCCATCAATTTTTCCGGGATGGGTTACACGAAAGCTACCACGGATGTGGATATTGCGTACATGGTCAGGTCACACCTCCTGCCCATCGGAGAATTCGTATTTCAGCGACATTTAGTTTATCCTCTTGTTGCTTTTTGAGGGACCAGCATATGGCTCCGTGTATTATGGCTGGTCTATCAGCAGTCTTGTACACTTTGCCCTTCATATGTTCTCGAATTCTCTTGTCGCAAAATACCCCTGTGAGCCGTTTCCACTACAACTAGCCGGTATTCATTCAGTGGGTAATATCGGCGTCGATGGTCGGGTCTATGGTGATGACTGAGTCAAGGTATTTGAAATGAATAAATCTTTCCTTTCAAATCGAATAACATCATTTCTGTTGGAGCTTTTTAGGGACAAATACATTAATTAAAGTTTCCATCGATTGCACAAAAAGGTAGTTATATCGAATTACTGGAGCGTAAAATATACATCAAGGGAGGGTATGAGATGATTGATCCTGTGATCCCAACAAACACAAATTCAGTGATATAACTCAGTAATACTCTTTACTTCTGCTAGTTTGCCAACATAAACTGATTTTGGAAAGGGGTTGGAGCGTGGCCTTCGGACTCCGAAGTGCAAGCTTTGGATGCAACCGGGATGGGCGCTCCGATGTAGAGAAGGCAATAAAGCCAATATAAGAGGTAGCAGTGATCTGGTTGACCATCGAAGCGATTGCGTGGAGATTGTCTAACTTTACTATTGTACCGCAACATTTCATATCTGACTGCAACACAAAATATATGATGACGTACGGAATTGTGTATCTTTTTTTTTTTTTTTTCTCGTGCGGAAATCCCTTCGGATACCCCCCCGCCAGCCAGCGGGGGCGGTTATGTCGCGCTTGAACCGACTAAAACCGCACGCCATCTCGGGTCTTCAGACGCCGGGGTGTAAGGTTACCCATAGAGCATATCCCTCGCACCCCGACTGACCCTGGGCCATCTCACCACTAACAGCATCGCTCATCCTGTCTCCTCTGAAAGCAGAGGAGTACGGAGAGCGATGTGTTCCCGCCACGTTGGGTATTGGCCGACGATCAATGCCAACCCTATGAAGGGGAAGCCATTGACCGCCGCCCAGGGTGTACCGGCCGCTCCGATTCCGTTCCCCCCGGACTGCAGCGGGATCGGAATCGGAGCGACACTCGAGGAGGTTACCCAACACACACCCCCGGAATTGTGTACCTATACATTAATATGTAATTAGTTATTAAAGAACACAATCATGTAGAACACTGAAATATACAGATATAAACATACAACAATCCTCTTGTGGTCATTCTATTTCCGAGACCTCCAAACCCAACATATCACAACTGTATAGGTACAGTCGCCATCGGTATTAGCTTAACATATTACAAGTTACCGACCACCTTAACTCTAAAACTTTACATAAAATAATAAACAAACATTGAAAAATGTCAGAGTTCTCTTAAGATTACTTTACTGGTGGTAGAAATTTGATGACACAAATTTGTCACAAAATTCGGCAGGGTAGGTACCACCGTGTACGATTGCGAAAAACCCTCCATAGTAATCCAATTTCGGTTTGATTGCGTTCAGGGGTCAGCAAGTGTATAGCCGGGTAGGGGGATTGTGGTCGCAGCACTAGTGGGACCGGTGGGTGTCACGCGGTGCTGCGACGACAATCCTCTTCTGATGAGGCCGTCAAGCTGAGTGCTACCATTGTTAACATGGTACGTGTATGTAATGGTGACCCTCTTTCCTGAGCCTTACCTTCAGCTTACCATCAGGCGAGGTAAAGTCAAATTGACGTGTCCTAAATATTAAAAAAAAAAGAAGAGAAATCGTTTGTAAGTTTATTAGGGTTAAACAACTTCTGCATGCGACTGTATTTGGTTTCCCGCCTTACTAACAATGGCCTTACTATCTACATAGACAAATATAATATAAAAATTATTATTTGTCTATGCTATCTATACGAAAATCATGACAGATATTTTTTTCTAATACAGTCCAAATATAATCAAAAGATTTAAAACTTGTTTGGTATTATTATTTTGTTAAATTTTTTTAGGGTTTCTCTTAATTTATCATGGGAATTTTGCATAAATTGAAAATGGAACACTTAAAGCACAACATTTATATGAATAAAAAAAAATTGTACCAAGGGTAAAATAAATCCCAGCCAGAAGTTTGTTCGCCAAACAACAATATTTTACACGCAATGCTATCCTTACTGAGGTATATTTTTAACTAGCTTATGCCCGATATTTATTGCAATGAATCTTATATACGCGATTTACTGAGAAATTTGCGGGTACATGCACAGCTCGGGGTGTGTGTTGGGTAACCTCCTCGAGTGTCGCTCCTATTCCGATCCCGCTGCAGTCCGGGGGGAACGGAATCGGAGCGGCCGGTACACCCTGGGCGGCGGTCAATGGCTTCCCCTTCACCCCTTCATAGGGTTGGCATTGATCGTCGGCCAATACCCAACGTGGCGGGAACACATCGCTCTCCGTACTCCTCTGCTTTCAGAGGAGACAGGATGAGCGATGCTGTTAGTGGTGAGATGGCCCAGGGTCAGCCGGGGTGCGAGGGATATGCTCTATGGGTAACCTTACACCCCGGCGTCTGAAGACCCGAGACGGCGTGCGGTTTTAGTCGGTGCAAGCCCGACATAACCGCCCCCGCTGGCCGGCGGGGGGGTATCCGAAGGGATTTCCGCACGATAAAAAAAAAGGGTACATGCACAGCTCCGTACTTTTTTTTTTTTTCGTGTGGAAATCCCTTCGGATTCCCAGCGGGGGCGGTTATGTCGGGCTTGAACCGACTAAAACCGCACGCCGTCTCGGGTCTTAATACATCGGGGTGTAAGGTTACCCATAGAGCATATCCCTCGCACCCCGACTGACCTGGGCCATCTCCGGTTTCGAGATGGCCCTCTTACTTGCTCTCCACTGTGCCATCTACTAATCAGAGGGACACGTGGAAAGCTTCCGAACAGCCCTCAACAGGGCCGTCCTCGCCTCGGTCGGAGTTGGCCGTAGGCGGCATCGTCTCTCCCGCCCTAGGAGAGAGGCGCTGCTGTCTCCGTTGCCCAGGGTGCACCGCGTGGAGGTCCCCAACCAAGCACCCCCACAGCTCCGTACCTACGTTTCATTGTAATAATATGAAATATGAAAAGAAAATATATATGCGGAAAAATCGTACTTCGCATTAATTGTTTATTGATATATTTTTTATTAAAAGAGTTTGGTTATTATTGCATTTAAGGTAGAGTATCCAATATTAAGCCGGCGTTTAAATTGGACCACTTTTATATTCCTCAGAAGAGTTGAATTTAAGCCAAAGTCCAAGTACCTATACACCTACCACAAGTCGTTTAGTAGTAGGTATTAGATACATTGTCGGGGTGCGAGGGATATGCTCTATGGGCAACCTTACACTCCGGCGTTTTAAGACCCGAGACGGCGTGCGGTTTTAGTCGGTTCAAGCCCGACATAACCGCCCCCGCTGGCCGGCGGGGGGTATCCGAAGGGATTTCAGCACGAAAAAAAAAAGATACATAAACCTACTTTCAAAACATACCTATCAACTTACAACTTACTCGCTTCATATTGTATCATTCTACTACTATGAAACTGTACATCATATAACACAAAGCATCTAGCTAGACCGAACGAAAGAATCTTTTTCGTACCTATCATAACAGAAACATGAAATAAACAATCAAACGTGAGCCGCGGCCAACGGCTAGAAAATGTTGCCATAAAATATTGTCAGATGACCGATTCTGAGTGCTATCATCCCACCAAGCCCTCTGTGGACCATCATCAAACCGTTTTATGTGGAAAAGGATCCCTAAGTGAAATTGAATGAGTTACAAAGGCGTCGCAGAGAGCACACGTTTGCAGTTTTCGAGCCTTCACAACTGTATCCGTAAGTTTCTGAAGCGAACGGTGTTATTAAGGGTAAAAGCATTCCAGACAGATACACCTTTGAAAACTGGTAGATTTTCTTTCTTAGTGTCAAGTTTGTTCGTGGTTGCGTATGCGTTAAACACTTTTGCGGTATTTTATTGGTAGGTAGTCGTGGCAGGGGTGTGTGTTGGGTAACCTCCTCGAGTGTCGCTCCGATTCCGATCCCGCTGCAGTCCGGGGGGAACGGAATCGGAGCGGCCGGTACACCCTGGGCGGCGGTCAATGGCTTCCCCTT
Organism: Cybosia mesomella; assembly: GCA_946251805.1. Taxonomy (NCBI): domain Eukaryota; kingdom Metazoa; phylum Arthropoda; class Insecta; order Lepidoptera; family Erebidae; genus Cybosia; species Cybosia mesomella. The sequence continues at coordinate 20,326,785 of OX276405.1, read as the reverse complement.
CACCCCTTCATAGGGTTGGCATTGATCGTCGGCCAATACCCAACGAGGCGGGAACACATCGCTCTCCGTACTCCTCTGCTTTCAGAGGAGACAGGATGAGCGATGCTGTTAGTGGTGAGATGGCCCAGGGTCAGCCGGGGTGCGAGGGATATGCTCTATGGGTAACCTTACACCCCGGCGTCTGAAGACCCGAGACGGCGTGCGGTTTTAGTCGGTGCAAGTCCGACATAACCGCCCCCGCTGGCCGGCGGGGGGGTATCCGAAGGGATTTCCGCACGATAAAAAAAAAATAAAAAAAAAAAAAAAAAAGGTAGTCGTGGCAACTAGATTGCTTTTTATGTTATCAGTGTTGTAAATGAAAGGCTAGTTAGACCAAGACTAATTTATTATTCAAATACCCACATCTGCGTACATGTTATAGTAGGTAGTTAACAATAGTAATTAGTCGGGGTGCGAGGGATATGCTCTATAGGCAACCTTACACCCCGGCGGTTTTAGTCGGTTCAAGCCCGACATAACCGCCCCCGCTGGCTGGCGGGTGGGTATCCGAAGGGTTTTCTGCACGAAAAAAAAAGTACTACATACAATTTACCACATCTTCTGCTTTATATATTTTTAGCTTTTAACGTCGACATAATTAAAGGCAGGCAGAGAAACAAAAAGGGGATACAGGCGTGAAGTTATGTTATAATTAAAAAGTACTCTCACCTATAATACTGAAATACACGTTATTTACCAATAAATTGAAATAAATATCCTAGTATACCTAGTATTTAGATACATATTTAACAATATACATATTATACAAATTAAAGCGATTTAAATTTCAACATTTTATCAATGTAGCTTATACCTATATACTTATCATAAAATGCAATAACACTCACCACAGAACTTACACCCTGAACTACTTATTTATTATTGTTAAATAATTAAGCTATTTGTTCGCGAGCCTCTGCTCCGCCAGTCTGCGTACGCGATCCCGCGGTGTGCGTTCATCATCCCCACTCGCGTTTGAATCCGCCCCTACGTCATTATCATCATTCTCTGAGTAAGACCATTCGTCACCGACACTTGGCCCCTAGTCTATGACCGTTTCCTGCTCGGTTTTAATCTTTATTAAGTGATGTCTATTACCTACACCTATACCGCGTTCCCAATAAATTTGAAAAGCAGCATGAACGCGGTTAGGGAATGAGGGAGGTTAGGTAGTCGTGGCAACTAGATTGCTTTTTATGTTATCAGTGTTGTAAATGAAATGCTAGTTAGACCAAGACTAATTTATTATTCAAATACCCACATCTGCGTACATGTTATACTCGTAGTAGGTAGATAACAATAGTAATTTAACGGCCCCCGCTAACCGGCGGGGGGGTTATCCGAAGGAATTTCCGCACGAAAAAAAATTGAGGTACTACGTACAATTCACCATAATAAGCATCCACTGAAGAATTTTTGGTACTTTCACCACTAAGAGCATAAAATGAGGACCACCATTTTAGGAAGGTCAGCATCTGGAATAGTGGTCCATATCTTCTGGACTTCACCCTAGCTATCACTGTCAAGCGGGGTGCAGTCAACTAGGGAACTAAATATTAAAAAAAACAATAAGTGCGATTTTTTTTTAAACTTTTCGTAATACATCGCTGCATTTACTCAGTTATATTTTTGGTTTTCTTGAAATTTAATTTTGTAATAGAAATTTCTAATCACAATTTTGTTTGACCCAAGAATCGAACCCGAGACTTCACGTACAACAGCCGCTGCTGCACCTTCGTGGACTTTTATAAACAGGGCTTAAGTGTCGGTGGCTTAGTGGTTAGTATAGTGGTAGTAGGTGGTTGTATTTTCGGTTACTAATATCCTTTTTATAATCATAAACTAGAAGTATCAAATGACTTAAATCGAACACAAAATTATGTAAGGTGCTACGAATTCTGTCCTAATTTAAGGCCACTAAAATTAAGTATCCTTAGAAAAATAAAATAAACACTGCGGCAATAAAGTAATTGCTTCATTACTAAGAACGTTTTACGATAATATAATTACTTCGATGAGTTATCAAATTCTCTAAACAACACCCACCATCTGTTTCCCGAAACTTGGGATTAAATGTTTTCGTTTGCGTGGTTTTATTAGCACTATAAAGACTAAACATTTAACGTAGTCAATACATAAATATTAGTATATATTGTCTTTGACTCGTGTGTCTTACTAGCGCCTGAACTTCAGTAATAAAGAATTGGCATTTCCTAGTAAGAAACACTACATATTCATGTTGCATAAGAATATGGTATACATGATGCAGAATTAAAAATTGAAAATTGCGGTGCTATTTCGGCTCATTTTTATTGTCCTGAAAAACTCTCCGTAGTTACATGGTATTCAGGGTCTAATGATGGAGTCGGAAATGGTCTATAGGAACTCCTGAATTTAACAAGATAAACCTGTCACGTTTGAAACCGGAGATGGCCCAGGGTCAGTCGGGGTGCGAGTGATATGCTCTATGGGCAACCTTACACCCCGGCGTCTGTAGACCCAAGACGGCGTGCGGTTTTAGTCGGTTCAAGCCCGACATAACCGCCCCCGCTGGCCGGTGGGGGGATTTCCGCACCAAAAAAAAAGGTACGTTAGATTGAACACGTGAGATATTACTAATATTTGAACAGTAATCTGACGCGTTATGATATTAAAAAATTTTTTTCGCCATATTTTTGTTACGTTATAGGTTAAATATTTTAGTTTTGTAGTTTTAAGAGATTGATAGCTTTGTGATTGACGTGGGTTTGAGTCTCATTCAGAAATTTCTTTAAAAGCAGGTTTCGTAAAATCCTTCGAAATGTAATCGTGCCAAGGTATTAGCTTGTATCAAAGCACGCAATTTGATATTGAAAATTTATTTGTGAGGTTGTACAGGTTAAACAGTAAATATTAACCGCATCGGTTTCTTGAAAGCCGATATCGGTTTGCTTGGTAAAACTCGTGAAGGATAATGATGAAACTGGGGGAAAAGGCTTTTAGCCGGTATGGATTACAGGAAAGTATGCAGTGAGTCGGAAGTGTTTTAACTCCTTAAATTCATTTACCATAATATCAACTTCTGTTTTATATACACGACGGTTATGTATGCAAATACACGTCCAATAAATACTAAGCAAGGTCGAAGACGCATATTGGCTTCATTTGAGCCAACTTTGGGGCCAGTGGTATTCATTTATAAAAATCAAGGTGGCAAAGAATCGGTTAAATAACTCTTGATCTAGCCCATACACCCCTATGTAAGTAGTTCGACCATAAACGTCATAGTTGACATAATTATATGCCCTAAAACAATTAGAGTAAGCGAGACAAATAATATAAAGAATTTCACTAGACGACTTTAGACTATAACAATGCCGCACCAAAATTAAATATAGATAAAAGTTTCAGACTCGAAAGCGCAATCATTCATGTAAATATAACATCAAAAGCAAAACTGACTTTGCAGGCAATAGATATGTCAGACAAGTCATATAAACATGAATAGTAAATAATATTACTTTATTTAATGGTACAAATTTGAGAAAGTGTGACGATTTGCGTCATAATTCGTCATAGATCCGGATTAAAAATAGTTAGATACGTTTAAAATAATATCTTTTGACATACCCATTATTTGTTTCAAAGTTAAGGATGATAGATTTATAGTCAAATTAATAACCTACTTGTAATTTATGGTGATGATGTGGTTATTCATTTAATTTTAGAAATATTACAAAAAAAAACACCCTTCCTTTGACGCAACATTAAAATCTAACTAGCTGTTCCCAGCGGCTTCGTTGGGGTCAGCTTTCAGTGTAACTAGGAAACGGTGAAGTGAATGGCGATTTACTGGCGATATCAAAGTTCTGTAGTTATATCGGTTCTGACTTCGTCTTTGAACTACAGAATTCAGAGGGTCGATGTAAATGGTACACGTTCAGTGGCATCTTTGGTTTCGATAGGCGTTCCACAGGGTTCCATATTTGGACCATTTTTATTTTTAACTACCTGCTTCGCTGCGGTGCAATTTAAGAACCTTATCCGTGGATTCTTCAAAAAAAATATTTCATACAAACCTTGTCCTGAATAACGAACACAAAAAAAGAATTATCCAACACACATAGGTATCCCAACTACGTAAGGGATAAAAATAGTATTGTTTCGTTAGTTGATGATACTTCCTTAATATTTAAAATTAAAAGACATTTAGATAATTATGACGAAGTAAACAACACAATCAAATAGTAGTTCATTGGTTCAATATAAATAATCAATGCTTAATGAAAAAAAAAACAAATGTTTAATACATTCGGTTTTTTTTTATTCACCTTACCTAATGTTAAACATGTGGAAACCAATGTACAACTCAATGAACAGTTGTTGAGCCTTGTGGAATCGATTGTGTTTATAGGTTTAAGTATTGCAGTAAGGTTCAATACAAGGCTCAATTACAGTAACGTTCACATATGAAAAAAAAAAACTAGTTCCGCTTGCTACGCTGTAAAAAGATTAGGACTTTAACAAATGTAGATACGCCTAGAATAGTTGATTTCAGTTGTTTTCATTGTCTTATGCTACGGAATTCTCTTTTGGGGTAATGCCCAATAATCAATTATAATACAATAATTTAAATACAATTACTTCGGGCCACCAACCAGGTGGACACCTAAGTCTTAAAATCACGCAAAAAAAATCAAAATCTTACACCCACTTTTTATCACTTTTCTCGACAAAAAATTTTTGTGTCGGTCTGTCTGTTGGTCTGGATGTCTGGATGTCTGGATGTCTGTTTACGCAATAACTCAAAAACCACTTATCCGATTTAAAAAATTCTTCCGCCAATCATCTTGTTTGGTTAATGGGAAGAACTGATTAGATTTTGGGGTTTGTACGTTCAAGGTTTCGGGTACCTACCATACAAATTGTCCCTAAAAAACTTTTACAAGTGAGTTTCTTACGAGTTATCAGGGTAACGCGTATTTGACTTTGACATTTGAGTGACAATGACATTACGTATATTGTATATTTACATAAAACAACCAGACTCTGAAAGAGACTGAAATATAAAATCATTTTTTTGTGTTTTTGACGTCGAAGACGTTTGATTTGATTTGATTTTCTTCATATTTATTGCTCAATATGTAAAGACGCGTCGAATAATATGCATAAAGCTTAGGCTTTGCTTAGGGTCTGTAATTTTGAATAAAAATACTGCAACAAAAATATCTAAGTTTGGCCCGAAGTTTGACAATCACTGTGTGATTTCCGCCCCACTAGTTCTTTGTGTTGCAAAAGCGGGCAGTGCGGGCAATTTGGAATTTAGCCCATTTGAAAAGTTTAAAGAAATAAATATTCTTACTGTAGTGTCTCGATAAATTTTTGGATTTTTTTTTGTTTGTTCGAAAGAACATTTCCAATTTTTTAAGACTTTTTGACATACATAACATAAAATAAATACTAAAAAACAATCTTGTAGTTTGTAATAGTCGACTCCACAAGATCAGTAATTCTTTCTAGGGTATGCTTCTAAAAAAAACATAGAATTTTCGAATTTTCTGAATTTTCTTTGGTCTATTTCTAAACATGTTTTAATTAAACATGTTTATAAATAGACCAAAGAAAAAACAGGTCGCTGAGTTTCTTGCCGGAGTCTTCTAAGGACAGGGTCACGTTTGGAACCGGTGTGGTCCATTTACCCATTCGTATTTTAATCCTCCCGAACAATCCCCACCCCCCCGACCTGAAGGGGTGGTTAAGTCAGATTAGGACCGACTAAAACCGCACTCCGTCTCGGGCCCGCAGAGTTCCCGGTTTCCCTCGCACCCCGGTTGAGAGAAGAGAGAGAAAAGCAGCCTCAGTATCACAACACTTATTATAGTGCGCCCAGTACCGCTGTATCGTCCGTAGGAATGCATGGCGTAGTGGGGGACGGAGTAGGTAAGAGCATAAGTCGATGTGATCGATATATCGATATTGTTAATTTTAGGGACCGATATTATTAAAATTCCCTTTCGATCATTTTTGGCTGTACATGCCAGTCGTATACATGCATTACATTTTTAATTGAATAGGGAATTAGTACATAAAATTAGTATACCTAAATAATTAATTAAACATGACAAACAGACGGACAGACGTACAACGAAGTGATCCCATAAGGGTTCTTTTCATTTTGAGATATGGAACCCTATGACATCATAACCCTCTATTGTTTTTACGGTGACCGGCACCATTGCCAAAAACAACGTTGGCGACAACGGATGCTGTTAGCGCGATATCACTGAGTATCGAGCATCGATAACAAAAATTAACGAAAGCGCCTATCTCTACTGTCGGCCAATACTCCACCCCCGTCTCGACGTGCACATACCCAGGGTGCGGTACGTTGCTCTTGGTCGGTCTATCGTACATAACTCCAAGGCCAAGCGGCTGCAACGTAATAAAAACGTAGTTTTGTATAAAATTGTAAAGCATATTTTCTATTTACATTTGTACGCAACAGTCGATCACGTGGACAAGTAGGCATCTAACTCTTATTAGTACATTGATTTTCCAGGCAGTGATTTATCTGTACCAACTATAAGGAAATCTGTATTATAACTAGTTGTTAAATCGCTTTTTCTGTATAGAAAATATTGATACTTACATAAAACGATAAATGCATTTATATATGTATGATTGTCGGGCATAACTCTGTAATATATAGACGGAATTCTTGCTTTGTTAGAATTTATTCCGAAATGGTCCCATTTAAATTTCATAAAAATCTGATGACAAATTTTGGAGACAGACAACGGAACTCTTCAATAAATGCCAGCAAATCAACCGCGATTGCTGCTATCGCATATTTAGGCATAGTTATGCAATTTCAGGGCATAACATTACGCCTGTACGCGCTAGGTGAGCTCGCAGCCTTATATTCAATTCTATATCCGTCGTTTATGGAGCGATTTCAAAAAATATTATTTGTTTTCGGTTTGATTTAGCTTCTAGATAGTCTCGTATTAATTTTAATATTGCTATTGGACCTGCTGCTACAGTTATGAAAAAGGGAACTCCTTAAAATCAAATAGAAAATGTGAATTTATCGAGGTATTTTTAAATTTATGACTATACTGTAACACATATATATTATTATGATCAAAGACGTGCTGGAATTGTCTAGATTTAGACCACGAAGGCAGACAACATAACTTCTTAGCGATGTACTGCATGAATGTATCGTTCAAGTTGTTGACGGTACTATGCCGATCCTATGAGGTAGAAATACTGATCTATTGCTGCAGACATACTGGATTAGACTAAACTTGGACTGCGAGGACATTCAATGGAACTCCTTAACGACAAACATTACAAATGTCTCGTTTAAGTTATTGAAGGAATATTCTGATCCTACAGGTACTTTATTATATAACCAAGCAGTAAGCAGCATTTTCAACGATCTATCGTCGTGTGGACTTCTAGTTTTCAGTGTTTAGCAGTTTTTTATTGCCAGCTCGCAAATGCGTAAATCTAATTTTGCCTTATATAATACTCTCTTTGGAAATAGCCTAAGCGGCAAAATATTTTCATTGAGAGATATGTTTGTCTCTTTCTTCTTCACGCGCAAGCAATAGAATGTGTAAGCGTGTGTTGGGTTTCGTGCTGAGCGATACAATCCAAACGGGCAGACACGTTTGGATTGAATTCATTGTCAGGCACCTCGATTAATATTACGTTTTTGGTTTGGCACCGACTTCAACTGAATAGTCGTACGCGCATTTATGTCGTTTGAATTAAATCACTAATTCAATCATCTTTCACTTTTTGCGTTCTGAAGCCGATTGCTTTTTAATCAAAAAGTACTCATGTTCAATACTAGTCACGTAAATGCAATCATTTCAATGGCTATATCACTTTTCTTAATTTATTATTTATTATAATGAGTAGCTAGATATATACCCACTCATTCCTTTATGTGGCAGGCATCTTATCCAACGTATGCATATATTTCAATCAGAAACCATCACATTTCCAGTATCTGGCCATTTCCAAGTGTTTGCCGACCACGACGCATGTCAAGGAAATCCTCTCCATTGTCTAATGACACTTCGCTCGGCAACACATATACTATAGTTACTGTTTACAATTTTATTTTAAGCCTGCCTAGCTATAAATACGAGAGTGTGTTTGTTTATTTGGAACTTAATCGAATAAAAACGGTTAAATGGATTTTTCTGCCATTTTGCACATGGGTAAAATACGACCGAGATTTATAAAGTATACCTACCGTAAATATAAACTACTTTTAATCCCATGAACAGGTTCCTGTGTGTGGCGGGAATGGGTTCGGTTGAATATTTTGTAAACGGTTAGAGTACGATTTGCAGAAGGAAAAAAACCAACCAAGTGCGAGTCGGACTCGCACACCGCGGGTTCCGTACAAACCTGTAGGTATATAAGTAAAAGTTCACCCATCACGACAATCGAGTCATAGTTATGGTATTTTTATTGCAAAATGATATTTATAACATTAAGTATAACATTTTTTATTATATGGTGTACCTAAAAATTTACGTTTTTCGCAATTTTTCCTTTATCTGTAACTATAAGACGTTAGTTTGTACCAAATTTCAAGATTCTAAGTTCACGGGAAGTACCCTGTAGGTTTTGATTCCCGTGCGAGTTTCGAAAATTTGCGGCATAAACGCCTGTATCTTTTGATTGCTTTGGCTTAGAAGTTTGATTTTTTCACAGCTCCAAAGGACAGTAGACCTGACTATTAGATATAAATTTCAGTTTGATACCTCCACGTGTTCCTGAGAAAAACGGTCTTGACAGACGGACGGACGGACAACGAAGTGATCCTATAAGGGTTTTTTCCTTTTGAGGTACGGAACCCTAAAAAGGCTATTAATATTTCTATTTCATGTATATGTTCCTTCCTTCTTCTGCTTCATCGAGTCAATGGCTAATATAATTCCTTAGAATTAGTACCTACAGGCTGCCGAGGACCTGTGTATTTCGGCACAGTGGAGACAGCAAGAGCAAACGTGATATGGATAACATCCTTGAGGCCCAAACAACGGATCAATGCTATGGCGCAGGCTTCCCTATCAGGGTTGGGAAGTCAGACGGCAATCGCTCCCGGGAAAGCCGACATACCAATCAAAAACAACAAGCGGGCCTCAGGTTTCAAAGTGCAAACTTTGGTCGCAACTGGGAAATCAATGATGTATTTAACATTCAAACCAACGAAATGAATTTTAGTGTTAAAAAATATTTTCTGAGCAAAAGTCATCGACCGCTTTGTCACGTCTCATCTTATTTTACAAAAATAAGAGCATACCCACGCGTATACATTATCTTTATCAGAATTGGGTCAAGTGTCGGCCGAGAGCGTCATCGCCTCATGTATAATCCCTATGTTTTTCATCACGGATACACATCTATACGAATCATTGTTGTTGTAAAGTTAACCTAAATAAAACCTAAAGATATTGGATAATGAGTTTTTAAAATATTATGACAAATTGAATACGAATGCCCGTGCAAGTGCATAAACTCCACTTTACAATAGAACAGTTTATAAGTTCTAAAGCGTGTAAATTTGACATATTTCAATGGTTTTCTTTTCTCTTTATACTTTATTTGCATGAAGTACTGTTTCTGTTCCCGTTTCCTCGACCCAGGATTCCTTGATTAAAAAGTAGCCTATGTGCTATTCCAGACTTGCAGTTACTAATCTATATATGTGCCAAATTTCATACAGATCCCTTCAGCCGTTCTGACGTGATTGAGAAACAGGGATACTACAAGCCAATATTAGTTTAGATAGGGAAATCATATCCCGCGTTTAGCACAAAATTGAATTTATTTACTTAACTATATTTTAGTCTCCAGACCGCTGTAACTCGAGTAAAATTCTCACGTTTCAATTGGGTTATCACGGCCCCTTTCCGGCCTCCAATTAATAAATATGGCTGCCACTACAAGCTTGCGATATTCTATTTAATCTTTTGAAGTGTAAATCGTAAAGCTGTTTCACAATTATTATGTTCATCATCCGTTTGAGTTACCGAGAAAGACATTTCGGGCAAACTTTGTATTCCTAGCGAGAATGTGTGAACACTATTTGACGTGGATATCGAAAGGTTAATACAATGGTCAAAAGCTTCGGTAGCTTGGTGGCAAAGGAGTCGGCCTTACGATTGAGATATCCCTAATGTGAATCCTGGCCATTAAAATACCGACGGGAACCCACTACTAACACAAGCAATTTAGCTTAGCTGTGGGGGTTAGAAGGAATACTAGTAGTTTCGGTTACCAATATTCCTGATATCTAAAAAGATCAGATTGTCCTTTCGCTACCTAATACCATCATTGCCGATCTTTGAGTAACACCTATTTTTGCACAGTTCGAATAACAAGAACAACGATAGAAGTAAACTAATATTATTATTATCATAAAACTTTATACTGTTAAAGGTGACGTCACGACAGTCTCAACCCATAATGTTGACATACAGTTAGCCAGCCTAGGACAGTTTATTAACAAGAAACATCCACACAGATATGTGCTCAGTCACTTAGCTGAAGAGACTGAACAAAGGCTTGTAGACCCTCCACGATAACCCATAAATGTATATGCGTTTTTGTATAGCATACTTAAGGTTCGTTGAAATATGATGTTTGGCATTTTTTTATAAACACTCAGAAATAGGAACTTCGGATGACTTTACATTTGAGTTTACAATTTTCAAAGGCTGACTGCTTGTCCAGACTGGTTACCAATATAATTATCCTATTCTACTTCCCACAAATACTATAAATGTGAAAGTTTGGATGGATGGATGTTTTTTTTGTTTGGTAGAAAGAGTATTTCACGCAAAAACGGCTGATCGGTCTGCCTGAAATTTGGTACAGGAATAGATTATAGTCTGGAATAACACAGACTATTTATTCCTGAAAGGGTCCCGTAGGAACCGAAAACAGGACCAGAACACCACGCGGGTGAAGGCAGGGTCGCTACCCTTCGTCTTCACCGCGGTGCTATTATAGAACCTAAAGCGTGGACTTCTGAACACTACTACAACAATTCTGAAAACACTAAAAAATAAATCAGTCAAATAAAAAACTCAAAGAGAGAGAGTTTATTATAACATTCTATCCAATATATTTCATTAAAAACAAACAAATAATAAAAAGAGGAAATGAGCAATTTTATTGCACCTTTCAAAATATTTCTTTATTGTTTACAAGTGACATCGACCGATATATCTTACTGAGTGCAAAATTGTTATCAATTGTTCACTCAGTAATTGTTTCCTGATTGTCATAAAAAAACGACTATCAATGGTCAGCACTGATAACTTTATTTACAAATTATCGTAAGACTTGGCGGTTTGTATTTCCGACAACAATAAAATAATATCAAGTACTTATTTAGCAATTGAGTTTTTTTTTCACTCGCAAAAGCTATTATTTAGCAATTTCAGCTAATATTTATACAATACTAGCTTTTGCCAGCGGCTTCGCCCGCGTGGAATTCTGTTCCTGTTCCCGCTTCCTCTGGGAATCTATTACACTGATAAAAGCCTATATGTGATTCCAGGCTATAACCTATACCTGTTCCAAATCTCAGCCATCCTTGTCTCAGCCGTTCAGCTGTTAGAGCGTGCTTGTGTAACAAGCATCCAAACTAACAAACGTCTTCGCAAAGTTTCACAATTAAAATATTAGTATAATACCTAGTAGGGAAATAGGAAGTAGGATATGACGTGCAACCCACACTCGCTTCGCTTCGGTTTATAGGAGTTTTTTTTCAACTCAAGACACATGATATAATAGCCTTTGTCCATCGGGGATAGTGTACCTTCCAAATGGTGCAATTATTTTTCCAATAAATGCAATGGGCCCGAAGATTACCCTCAACATATAAACAAACTTACAGAATTCGGCCTCTTTTCTTATAATATTAGTATATAATACTCGTATGATATATTTTTATAGTTGATCAATTCTGTCCCAAGCTTTTATGCAATATATTTTTTATTTTGGGCACATGATGATTCAGTCCAGGGTGTTCATCTACACACAAGAGTAGACGGAAAAATCTTAAATTCCTCCTTACTAAGATTCCCGTTTTAGGCGTGAAGATCTCTACATCGACTCACTGCTCGTCGCAGATGATGCTGCCTTTGTTGCTAAGACTCCGCAAGAGTTGCAGGAGCAGGAGCAGGGATTGGATAAATTTGCCGAGCATTACCGCAATGCTCAAATAACATAGATTGCGATGGCTAGGGCTAGTTAAAAGCTCGTGTCACGGTCAGGAATGTGTTAACTTCGATGGTGTACTATGTACTATATGAGATTCGAGTACACAGTCTCTCAATGGCAAACCGTCTCTATTACGCCACCACCGCTTAATTTAAATACTTACTACTTTGTAGAACAATAGACCTATATAAATAAATATACAAGTAATATAAAGCCAACCCTCCATTAACGATTGCAATTAATTAAATCAACCGCTACGGAAAGGGTTCCAGAATGTAAGTTTAACTAAAATAACTTACAAAATGGAATATGGACCATTTGAGTTAGTAGACTTTGAAATTTTAATCACTTTCTAGTCAAGAAATTTACGAGAAGTTTAAGTAAGGAAAATATACAAGAAATTTAATCTGCAAGAAGTATGACGCAGATAAAAAATAGGTAAATACAATCAGCAAGAATATTATAACTTTTTTTTTCGTGCGGATATCCCATCGGGTACCCCCCGCCGGCCAGCAGGGGTGGTTATGTCGGGCTTGAACCGACTAAAACCGCACGCTGTCTCGGGTCTTCGGTGGGCCCATAAGGCATTTCCCTCGCACCCCGACTGACCCAGGGCCATCACGGGTTTTCTGATGACCCCCCGGGGTTATTGGACCACGGTGTCTCCATCTTGCCCTGGAAAGGGAGGGGGGGCACTAGTCGCCCCGCCGCCCGGGCCTGCTTCTGCCTGGGTGACAGGCTGCCTCACTTGCCACCTCCAGGCCTGCGCTCATGGAGGACGTAGGTCGTTAAGCGAACTATTCAATTGATGGTAAACCATATTTGGGATGTTTTTGTACTTAAATAATTTATTTTTCATAAGAATTTACACCCACTTCAACAGTTAAATCATCAGTTACAGAATTTTATTCTTTTAAATGCGTGAAATTGAGTACAATGCGCCGCACGGTGGTGGTTCAGGAGCGGAAAAAGCCTCCTTTTTTGCACTTTGTTTAAAACGTATACAATTTGTTACACACATTTTAGCATCTTAGGAGAAACAACTTCTATAAAAAATACAAATAAATCATTATTTTTAATTATATGATGCTAAAGTGCTAGATCGAGAACTAATAAATTTCGTGTAAGAAATATTGCTTCAAGTATGAATTGAATCGAAATATTTTATGTATAAGTTTTTATTTTTTATTTTAATCATAGATCTATTATGTGTAGTATTTAAATACATAATTATATTTCAAAATATAATTAGTAATTAATTGCTATTACGTTTTCGGTGAAGAGGGTAACTCTGAACCATTTGTTTTCAATTATTGATTGTAACTAATCTCCGTTATCGACCGTTACGTTATAATATAGTTCAGGAGATTATTAGACCCTATAGAATAACAATACATCAGTTTTAGCTGCGGTAACCTGCGATCTTGGGAATGCCAGGTCATTGACTAACGACGCTCTTTATTTATGCATCATTATTTTAATAAGTATTTCTAATGAGGGTAAGAAACACTTTATCATGTCGTATACGTACTTATAAATAGTATTGAATTTTAGTTTTGACGTCATTTACATAATATTCTCTTTTACGATAACCGTGATTATAACAGTGATACTTAGCTTTACTATTGCCTATTCCGATTTAGTGGAAATCATAATATCAAGTAATCGTGAGATACATAAATGCCTCGAAATTTTCAAACTTATATATCCACAGCTTACAGACAGTGTTTTGGAGCAAGTTTATAAAAAGTTGAGTCGTAATTTCCTGCCAGTATTTACGAAAAAGTGGCAAAGTGCAGCGAAAAATAAAAATACTTTCGAGGCAGATATGAAAAGTGGCTGAAAAATATTTTTACGGTCGGTATATTTTCGGTGCAAGCTGATATTATGGTGAATTATGGTGGTCTAGTAATGTGCCCGGTAGATGGCAATAGGCTCGCCCCCTATTACATTGGGACCTTAACATAACTGGCGAATCGTGGGTGTGTAATACACCTCTGCCTACCCCTTCGGGGATACAGGCGTGAAGTTATGTTATTATGTTATGTTAGTAATGACTGGTGGGTAAATGACTGGCAAGTCATTTATCCACCAATCATTACTAGACCACACAAGCGACCGACCGACTATTTGAAGTAATGGTGGTAGAAATTTGATGACACAAATTTGTCACAAAATTCGGCCGGGTTGGTACCACCGTGCACGATTGCGAAAAACCCTCCATAGTAATCCAATTTCGTTTTGATCGCGTTCAGGGGTCAGCAAGTGCATAAGCCGTTAGGGGGATTATGGTCGCAGCACTAGTGGGAGCGGTGGGTGTCACGTGGTGCTGCGACGACAATTCTCTACTGATGAGGCCGTCAAGTTGAGTGCCACCATTGTTAACATGGTACGTGTATGTAATGGTGACCCTCTTTCCTGAGACTTTAACTTCAGCTTACCATCAGGCGAGGTGAACTCAAATTGACGTATCCTAAATATAAAAAAAAAATGTCCGAAGACGATCTTATCATGACCACGATTATTTAGTTCATTAATATTTATTTATATAGGTAAGTTTTAAATAATATTTCGGGATAAAAAAGGGTTGCCTATGTGTTTTCCTGACTATAATCTATCCTTGTGCCAAGTTTCAGCCAGATCTGTTTAGCCGTTTTAGCTTGATTGAGTAATAAAAGTCTAAACCTACAAACATCTTCACAAACTTTAACATCCATATGATAAGTACTATTATAAAATTGTTAATTAACTGTGTCTGTACATTCTGAACACTAATTTTTTTTTATGAATTTTTGTCTGTTTGTTTATTCGCGATGCGATGCGGTTTTTTTTTTATTGGAAAGGTCTTGGTAAGACCTATTATCTGCCGTGTGTTTTGGGTTAAGTAGAACCAAAGATATACCCCAAACATAATAACCACAGCTCCGGCCACGTGGAGGTCCACGCGGCCGGAGCTATCCGGAGGTAACAGCTAGTTCATAAAATTAGTAGGATAATATATATCATATTTTCCACATGAATTCTACTATAAATATTCCGAGACAAGGTCTCGAGTTCGATCCCCAGTTGCCCGGGGTACATACATCTGACTTTTCGTAGTTATGTGTGTATTAAAAATGCTAATTATCGCTCGCTTTGTAGTGTGCCCGGTAAATGGCAATAGGCTCGCATAGGGACCTAAACATAACTGGCGAATCGTGGGTGTGTAATACACCTCTGCCTTCGGGGATACAGGCGTGAAGTTATGTTATGTTATGTTATTACGAAAAATACACAGTATTTAAGCTAATAATAATACATAAATAAAAATTATTATTTACGTATATTATAAATACCGTACCGTATATTGTAAATTACGTATATCTTTCTCTTTGTATACTAGTACATTCATTTTACTATTGTAATAAAGTATTATAGTAATATGCAACGTCTTTTCATTTAAAAATAATATTTTCCGCATGTCCGTACCACTGTCGGCACCATTGTGCGCCGTTCGTACGAAATCAATTCCACGGTTTACCAAAGATCGATGAATGAATTAGCAGGGAACACTAATCGCGTACTTTTCCATTGAACCCACACAAACGATATTTAAGTCTTTGTTTATGAGTGGAAGTATGTTTATACCACACACCAATATATCAATGGTCTATGGTTAAAACATATACGTATTAACCCTGGGCCACCTTAAACTACCGCTTACATCTGGTTGGAATACCTCAAAGGCGTATAAGCCTATTGGATAAATTGCATTTTTGGATACATTATTTTATGTATACTTTTGCTACTTTTATTAATTACAAACTTAGAAAAACAAAAACGTTATATGTATTATTTTCAATAGTTTAGTTCGACTTAATGTTACTTATAAACCTTCCGTGACAAAATATCTAGACGATAGTGAAAACTGTATCAAAATCCATAGCGTCGTTTGGAAGAAGTTAGCTGAGACACAGACAAACGCGTTAAATTAAAAACATTTTTTACTTGTAATGATAACCAACTTAGTTTCAAACATTTCACATCATACGACATGTCATATCTGGGATATACCACAGATATGAGATGTAAAATTGTAAAAAAAAGTTGAATTAATCTTGTATAGTTAATAAATCTTACAATAGCGTAATTATTACAAAATGAACGCTACAATAATTCAGAATCTTTTTAAAACAGAATGTATTTCTTTGAAGTTCATGAATACGAAAAATACTCGTTACATAATCAACCAAAAGCTCTGAAAATTTTAAAGTGTGCTCAAAATTCTACCAGTGCAATGAGATTATAGTTAGGCTGTAATCTCATTGCACTAGTCCATAACTCTGACGGTAACTTTGGTGAAGTAGGAAGCAAAAAATAAAGGCCGCCATTTTAGATGCTACTAACGTGTTGAGCAGGGTGCTCGCGATACGGGATCCGCCGAATGATGTCCTAAGTTGACCAGGGAAACTAATGTATATATTTGAATTTTTAATTACATAAATTATTTAAATCTTAGTATGTCTAAAAATATTAATCGTAAAAATAATTTATAATAATACAATTAATACAAAATGATACAAAAAGTTTACATTGCGTTTACATTACAACAGAGGACAACAGAGTGAACTTTGTCATAAAATATTTTAACGGATTTTAAACGTCGGGACCTGTGTAAATGATTTAATTATTTTGTGATAGAATCGGTATATAGTTGTATAAAAATATAAAAAATTAAATTAGATAATTTTCTTTTTCCAATTCTGTCGCAAATTGCGGGATGATAATTAATTACATATAAGAAATACAACATTCTAATACACGTTACTTTAATTACATTCTCTCAAGTGCAATAATATAAAAAAATATTTATTTGGTCATTATGGGTACAATTTAAACAAACATATTTGTTGAGGACTTCATTCGATTAAGACCCCGTAATTACTTGCCTATGAATAAATTAATCTGATTACGTTTAATCAACAGTCTTAACCATGAACGTGCTATGAATTTATTAGCATAATATGTGGTGTGCTCACATTAAGGTTGGAGATTTGGTTCATAACAGAGTACAATAAAGGTCATGACCTTTTTGTCGAGAGTTTTCATAACGTTGGCGGTTTTTTAGTATCTGTATCTGTCGCGAGAACTTCTATTTATCTTAAAAGGCATTGCTCGATCGCAATGGTACATCTGCAATAAAAATTAAAGCTATAACACCGTTAAACCTTGCTGGTGATATGTCGAGTTAATGCACTCCTGCATATCCTTTCAGTGAAATACAGGCGTGATAATTTAGAGACCTATCTATATAAGGATATCAGCTTTTCTAATTCGATTAACTATATAGTACATGTTTATTCCACTATTATGTCAGGCAAAGCCTTCGAAAAGCGGTCACAAGGTTCTTAAACGTCGGCCGAATGGAGGTTATATACCTAAACTACCAAAACGTACAAATCTATAAAAGTACCCCTTTTAATTTATCAAAGCGTTTTATTCTGAAGGGTGTGTTTATCCTGCGTAATGTTATAACGATCACATGATCTCCACTTGTGATTTTAATCACTATAAGCAATTTATTTTCTATATCAAAATACTGGTTAACCTCTTGATAGAAAACAACTGGTAGGTATCAACCCACGCAGGAAACTTATATGAGCGGTCCATCGAAAATAAAATAGACATTATAAGAAATAGATGTGACATAACATGCTGTAATGTTGTAATATTATAACTTTGAATACAATTAATGGTAAAAGGTGAACATAATTTGAAAGGTGACAACGGTTAAGTTCATCTTTTTGGTATATAATTCCGTAATGAAAACTTACTATTCCTTGATAATAAATCGATACGCACTGATTTTTAAGAAGGAAAAACGTCTCAGAGATCCTATCATGAACAGCATAGATTTTATTATTGATAGAGATTTTATTATGATATTAGGTCGTAACATATGAAATTGCCGTTTTTCTTGAAGAAATTGGAGGAAACTCAATTTTCAGTACAAATTTTTTTTAGGAATGACAAATCCAAATTTTATGTTTTTTTTTTTGTATATGAATGAGACAACATTAAGCTAACAAACAGCAACTTTTATTACATTTTTGAAAAGTGACAGCTGTTAAGTAATACGAAATTCATCATCAAAATGGATAGCATTTAGGAAGTACTGTTTTTGAAGATCAAATTAATTTATCAAGCGGCCAATAAAAACAAAATTTAATACAGGGTTGTAAAATCTTAAAATCAACTTTCAAACAAAATATAAATAATGGAAATAGCTATTAAATTACAGGAATAACGAACTCATGAATTTGTAAGAACATTTCGGCAATTTCATAGGTAAAGACCTATTATTATTATTAATAGAGACTTAAAATCAACTCTTATTCCAAAATTAATTTAAAAGGATATTCTAGTAGAATCGTTTTCATGTGGTTGTGCACAATGGCGCCTAAAACCGCTGTCACCCGCTGACAGAGGTTATATCTGAATTATTAATTGCCTTAAATAGACCTTCGTTTTAATATCAGTCCTGTCCTGTCCGTGAACTTCAATCTTTGATAATAAACATTTTACAATTTTGACAGGTTGACGTAAGATTATTTGGAAAAAGTAAATTTTGTTCTGTTTGTTTACTATGCATGATGATGAGTGATTGGCCTCACTCATCATCATGCATAGTAAACAAACAGAACAAATATATATATATATATATATATAAATATATATATATATATATATATATATATATATATATATATATATTTATATATATATATATATTAAGATATTAGGTTCGTTATTACAAATATTTTAACAATAATCCTGGTATAATATTCTAGTGGATAGTAGAATGGCAATTAACCGGCTTCAGACTTATTTATGCTTGGAATAGATTTGATAAATTTATGGTGCTTAAGTTCAACAAATAATTGATTGATATATGGCTTAATAATAAACTTGAGATCTGTTAAACTGAATTTATTTATCTAAGTCTGGGATTAGACAGTTAATAAATATCACGATCCAATATCGTGACCTCGACGTCAATCTAGGTACGAATTGATGTATAAATGCGTATACATCATTGTCAACATATGTACGCACACCAACTGCCAATATATACTTTTTCAAAATGGAAAACAAATCTAAAAGAAGGATTGAATTAGCTGCATTGTTATTCGAATATTTATTTCTTCGGTACAAAGTTTGAAATCGATCTGACCATTAAAGATAGTTAATTTGACTTCAAAGGCACAACCAACAACTCTTACTTACATACAAACACGACAAGTTAAATTAAAGCTTGTAAATACTATAACTACATTACTTACCTACTTTGAGTGTTTGGGGCTCCACCAACACCTTCGGGGCAAAGCAAAAGCCACATCCATGCCGGTGTACCTGCTGATTGACGGACGAGGCTCTGGCGTAGGCTTTCGTCTCATGGGGTCAGATATAAAAGCCATATAAGAAAAAAAATAAGAGAAGGAGTAAGTGTTTCTTTATGATAATTGTCGGAAGTTACGCGAATGTCACACATTGAAATAAAACTATTTTTAACGGATTCTATTGCGATTTATTTGATGTTATTTTATATTTTACATTGATCTCGACGTTTCGGTTGCTTTTCAGCAGCCATGGTCACGGGTAGACTAAAGATGGTTATCTTGTAGTTTGAAGTGTCAGTTATCTCAAAGTACCCGAACTATGTTGAATTGTTGTTGTTACTATTTACGCAGAATGAGCTCACAGTGTCATGAAGTCTTGTTGTATTTTGATTATTCTCGGAATTAATTAAGTGAATGACTGGGTCCCAAGCTGGTGGCACATACCAACCATCTTCTCTGTTAAAATTACGATGTTTTTAATTTCACTAGCTACGTGGAGCATCCTAGGTAGGAATCGATTTTCTTTCGCGAGTATCTGTGGTTTATCAAATCTTAAGTATTGCTTGGTCCACGTGTTCACATACAGCAGACTTTTTTCATCCATTCATCAATGTAAAATATAAAATAACATCAAATTAATCGCGATAGAATCCGTTAAAAATAGTTTTTTTTAAGTGTTTCTTTTTTTAAGTATTATAACCTTAGTATTAGGGCGCATAAATTATACTCAGCAGTCCAGTTAGCAGTTGGATATATATTAAGCAACCCAATAAGAATCTTTGGTGTTTATTGAAACTGAAAGCCAATAAGGTTGATTATTCTTAAATAAACCTATCTCTCCACAGACACGATCGAATACCAAATGTTATCACAGATATACTGTTAAACAAATATACATTAGCTTAGATAAAAAAAATCAATGTGATTTATATTGATTTGGTAGTTATCTAGATTTTTACATCATCGAGACCGTGATGTAACTATGTATAATTACGAGAACTTGGGATCATTTAGAAGCCGACCTCGCCTTCGAGGCGGTATACCTATTATTTCGAGGCTAGCTGATGAAAGCTTTCCCCAGATTGGGGATCAGACGGCAGTCGCTCCCGTGAAAACTAAAATATGATATTATATACTCACATCAGGAGGAGAAATTATGGTTTCTCTGGTTTCTCCAATGGTAAAGCGGACCTTGGGTTTCAAAGATGCTAACACTGTGATGATACTGATGATGATTCTGGCGCACAGAAGTCTACAGACTATCTACAGGTTGTATACAGATTGTCTACAGGCTGTCTACAGACTTCTTCTGACTGTCTAATGAGTGTCTACAGATTGTCAACAGACTGTCTACAGGCTGTCTACAGATTGTCTACAGACTGTCTACAGACTTTCTACAAACTGTCTACAGGCTGTCTACAAACTATATACAGACTATCTACAGGCTGTCTACAGGCTGTCTACAAACTGTCTACAGACTGGCCATAGATAAGCATGCCGGAATAAATGACACTAAGCTTGACCGTAACGATCTTGACGAGTCCTAGGAAGAGTTAAACTGTTCTGCTTGACTTGTTTCAGATCTGCCCTCTTTTCCCCATTTTCTCTGTTTCACCGCAGGAAGAAATCATAAGTACTTCCCTCATCTAAAACGGGGACTGACATAACCTTATATGAAAATTTATCTACTAGCTCTTCACTTTAAAAATAGACAAAACACACAACGCTAACCTTACCAGCAATTTCCAATCAAGATTCTCGAAGCTGTCAGACAATAAAGAAAAAAAAGAATATGCAGATGTGCGCGTCTGTATAGACAGATAACACTATACAGTAGACGCTTTCTATATTGCATCGCTCCGATGAGCTAAATCAGACATATATTCACCATAACCTAATGCGCACAGCGTCTAACATACTAATGCCTAAGGATACATGCACATGGTATGTTTTCTCATAATATGTTTAACAGGATATTCTCGTCCACACGAGTATTTCAAAAAGGTCGGCTGATGGAATACCCCACGCTATGTGCGAGATAACGAGTTATTTTTTAATTTATAGACTATTTTAGTAATATTCTACGACACACTACACAGCGCTATCTAGATTCAAAGTAAGCATAGGTAATCTAGATTGCAACATAGGTTCTAGAACGCGGTAAACATAATTAGATACATTTCTGTTGGCAAATACGCTTATCTTATACATAGAAAGTATAGAAACACTCCGACCAATGCAAGTAGACATATTCATGGATACAAATATTTGCACTGGCTCTACGTCGCGCCACGGAGATATGCCATTATTTTCGAAATAATAAAAAGTTATCAAAATTCTATTATACTACACCTACTCAGAAAATACACTTATACTTTTTTCAAGAATAAGGCAGAACGTACATTACTACTTCTGTATGAAATATGCGGGAGACAAAAATGTATGAAAATCCAAATGTTAATGTGCCAAGTGGGAAACAAATGTGTTTGAAAATTTATTGTTACGTGTTTTTTTAGGTAGATTTCGATGAAATCGATCTACCTATTGGTTTCTTGACTACTGTCGAATTTAAAAAAAAAATTCTTCATAGGAGGTCTAGTTATGACCCCCTGAGTCCGAAATGACCACTGGTCAAAAAGTTTATATATATATATATATATATATATGTATGGTTCCACTTCTCAAAATTTGCGGCACTCTCACGGTCGCATTTTTGCCCCGATCGCTTTCAAACTGCGGTCAAAAATTGCTTGGGTATAAACTTAGTTTAAGTTCGTGAACGGGTGGAATCCGGCCTAAGGGGACGGTAGGGCCTCACTTTTTGTGAAATTAGTTTTTCCTCAAAATTTCACGTTCCATGAAAGATATTCGAACCGTTCTAATTTTATCCCATAGTATACATGAATACCAACAACTTTTAATTATAAACCTATAAGATTAAAAGTTTAACTAAAAGTGGAGAGAGGAAAAACCAAAATTTTTCGGGGAAAAAATCATAACTTCTAACCGGTGAACATTCTTGCAGTCAGAAATATTTTTTATCGATAGGCCATTTTTACGTCTAAAATAAATGCCTGAAAAGTTTTTCGCTAAAAGTTACCGTTTTCGAGAGAAAAAAATTAAACTGTTTAAAGTTCGTAGTTCTCTATATAAAATAATATTAATTGCTTCACGAAATCTACCTGTGCGTTCCCCCTGTGGGAACGGATTTTTTTTTTTTAAACTTTGTGTTTTTTGTAGGTGTAGTATAAAGCAGTATTTACTACTGGTGGTAGAAATTTGATGACACAAATTAGTCACAAAATTCAGCCGGGTGGGTACCACCGTGCACGTTTGCGAAAAACCCTCCATAGTAATCCAATTTCGGTTTGATTGCGTTCAGGGGTCAGCAAGTGCATAGCCGGGTAGGGGGATTGTGGTCGCAGCACTAGTGAGACCGGTGGGTGTCACGCGGTGCTGCGGTGTTGCCTCTTCTGATGAGGCCGTCAAGCTGAGTGCCACCATTGTTAACATGGTACGTGTATGTAATGGTGACCCTCTTTCCTGAGACTTTACCTTCAGCTTACCATCAGGCGAGATGAAGTCAAATTGACGTGTCCTAAATATAAAAAAAAAAAATTGTACTCGGATGAATAATGGATTATTACCTTATATTATCTGGAAAAATAGCTAAACTTGAGTCGCTTTCTATGTAAAGTTCGAGCTTTTGAGTTACGTATTATTCGGAAATGACATTATTTTACAGCAAACTGAGTCCTGAAAAATAGAGTAAAAAAACTAATATCTAGTATCTGAATAGTATCTGAATACTGAAACAAGTTGAATTCCTGAGACGAGCTCAGCCGAATACAAGGGATTTTCGATTTTGTGTTATTTTTTTTTTGCGATTTTTTTTTATCTTGCAATGGTTCACCCCAGCACGAATCTATTACCGAAAACAGCAACTCCATAGCTCATCTCCTTCATACCCAAAACCTTGACAGAAAATTGGCAACGACGACGACGTCGACGACAACTCCATAGCAAAGCTTTTCTAAAGAAAATCCCTAAAAACGATTACATCAAATTGGGCTCGAGATGTTCGCATGTATACACGAGCCTTTAGGAGTAAATATTGGCGAGTATCGAGGAAAATAGAATAATGAAAAGAAAAGTTGTATGTGGAAGATTGTCTATTTGTGTATTCTTTTATTAATGAATATTGGTGTTGACTGATAATCAGAGGTCGGAATTAGGTGGAGTTATTTATGTACTTGCATCGAAATGTTGATATGAATATGGATCTGTCCAGGATTTTAATGGACAATCCCATGTGGCCAACAATATTCCAAATAAATTATAATAAAAACCTCAGAGATAGATAAGACAAATAAAACAAAAATAATATTAACATATAATTTATAATAGTATTTACTCACGATACAAAACAAATTTATCACAATAGTATAATTACATGGATATTAATTTAACTCCCGATGAGATTTAAGAACAGGCAGAAGCTGTTGTTAATCATCTATTTTCCAATTGTACTATTGTTACTTTAAATTTTAACTGATAATCAATATACCTGTCTCATTAATCGTGTGTGTAGTATTTTAATTTCCTCACATAGTAGAAATGAAAAGTAGAGTCTTTACCTCGGGTGAATGTCACTATTTCACCCTCGAACTATTGGCGCTGACACTTCGTTCGAACGCCAGAAATATCTCGGGTGAAATGGCTGACTTTCAACCCTTGTGTAGTAATCTACTATTGCTTCTAGCCTAGACTCGTAAGGCCTTGTTCACGCACACGCGGCGCGTTGGGCGGCGTGGCCAACTCTAAATTCAAATATATGGCGTTGTACGAGTGTGTTCACCGAAAAGCGTTGAGCGGTAGCATAGGACCATAGCCTGCGCAACGCACCGCGTGTGCGTGAACAAGGCCTGAGGTTTTGCTTATTCAAACGCCCATCACAATCATTTTCTTTGTCCGATTCATTCAAAGTACCACTAAGATTTGAAGTGTTCACTTCCGACATTACTGTATAACTTTTATGAGAATTGAAGTATTTAACCATTAGCCTTACAATATTTTTTGGCTTTAGTGAATTTCTCCGAAAGTCAAAAATCCATTTTTATATTGAAAAAAATCGCTCTACGTCAACTTAGGTGAGGTTGATAAATTTATACACTTCCTCCTCTTCGTCATTAATGCAGGAAGATTTTTTTTCCTCTAAATTTCTGATATTGTCCAAATCAGGTTTTCTATCCATGACTTTTCCCATTTTATAATCTAATTCTAGGCTCTCGCAATTTGCCCATCACAAAGCTAATCTCACTGCATCAAATATTTCAAATGATTCCATTAGAGAAGATCGGATTTCTGAAGTGCTGTGAAAGCTGTTGGTATAATTGCAAAATTTTCGTAAATACAAAACAAAATATCCTTTATGTTGTCATTATTATTAAAAATGTTTAAGGCATTCTCAATTGATTTTGTAGTTTAATATTTTTGCAATTGCAACACATGTACATTTGAAAAAATGTTTTAAACGCATTATTACCTAGTTGGGACCATGGTATGTTACAAAGAATCATGAATTCGATTAAGTCGAAGTAAAATTCTAAAGGAGTGCTTCTTCTACATGTCTTTTGACGTTACTCTGACGAGTTGCACTCAAATATGCTTCGCATTTAGAGCAGTAAATTAATCCACTTGCATGGTCGTAAAGAAGCTCCGGAGTATCTTAGATCCACTTGTTGACGGTGGCCTCTTTGATTGAACTATGCGCCATGGTAATACTTTTAATCGAAGGATTAATCTGGAGCAAAGAAATAGTGAATCTTAGAAAACTGTATGAGTGAGTTTGTAAGTATGAGAGAGATAGGGCACAACAGTTACGTAGTAGTTGGGCTGTCACCGATTTCAAATCCAAACTCTCTCTACTATTAATAGAGAGATGGATAGATTCTCAGATCGTAATTAATTGACATACATACTCTTAAAACACGAGTTTCTTGTATAAGGTTCATCATCATCATCATCATCAACCTATTCTTGGCCACTGCTGGACATAGGTCTCCCATAATGAGCGCCATAGCGCCCTGTAATGTTACTCATACAAAAAAAACAATACTTCATTTCAATTTAATACGTACTACAATCGTTAACCATCTAATAAATTAAAGCAATTAAAAAAATCATCCCGTATTTTAAGCTTCCTCAGTAGTATTTGACATCATTGCTACTTTATTGTGATTGTATCAAAGAATCTCATATGTAAAACAATACCGATTTTCATAACACTACAAGAAAATATTCTGCACTGGGAAAGTCTAATTTAAAGGCAATTTATTAAAAATATGAGCAAGAAACTTACCAAGTATATCATATATCACCAACTTCAAATATCCAATCATCCAATATAATAAGGCCAAATCAAAGCCCGTTAATGCGTGTTGAAATAGTCTTATTAAGTAGAGTCCAGAATCCAATAAACAAGCCAGGGTCAAACAGAATTCACTATACAAAAAACAACAGGAAACAAACGAGCGCATTCTACGAACCGAGGTAAGAGAATGAGCTTTGTCATTTTTGTCAATGAGTTAACCGATTTGTTGCTAATAAAAGTTTGAATGCGGTAGAAAGAGACTAAACCTAGTACATTTCCTTAAGCGGGGAGTGCTTCGTATTTCCGCTATTGATTTATTTTGTTCTCGCAAGCTATGTTGTGCGAACTAGAAATGTGTGCATTGGAATTCTACAACTTTGGACATCCGATGTCGTTGATGTAAGTTTGGCAACGTTGCGCATGCAGTGGTTTAAATTGTGTAAAAGTAAACTTTTTTTCTTTCTGTAAACTTTTTTATTTCACAAATCACGTAAAATGTCTGCTCTTTAAATTAATCTCGGGATTTGAGGCATAACCACTTTATTCTTTCGCTGTATGAAATCAGTGTAAGTACATAAATAACTCTACCTAATTCCGACCTCTGCTGATAATACAGTAGCGTCGGCTTCTCTTTGATGAAAAATACAATCTGAAAACTCTAGTTTTCAGAAACGTACCTACATCTTTAATTCAGGCTCGTAGCATTTACGTACTATGAAGTTATTTCGGATTTCTTTAGGTAGGGTTTAGGCGGGTACGCCGCAATAGCGGCGGTAAGGCCCATCATGGAGGATTGGCTAGAGAGGCGACACGGAAGCCTCTCGTACCGACTGACGCAGGTGATCTCCGGGAAGGGGTGCTTCGGGGACCACCTGCATCGGATCAGGAAGGAGCCAACGCCTGAGTGTCATCACTGTGACGCGAGCGAGGACTCAGGGCTGCACACGCTGGCGGACTGCCCGGCGTGGGAGGTGCCGAGGCGTGACCTCGTGGCAGCCATCGGGGTGGGAGTCCTCTCGCTCGGCAGCATGATTGCGGCAATGGTGCGGAGCGCGAGCGCGTGGGCCGCCGCCACCTCCTTCTGCGAGCATGTGATGCTCGCGAAGGAGATGGCGGAGCGCGCCCGGGAGAGGTTCAGAACCCTCCCGGCCCGCCGAGCCCGCAACACGCTCGCCTCGCGTCGCAGGCGACTCAGGCGCCGGAGGTCGCTTAACGACCTCCGTCCTCCATGAGCGCAGGCCTGGGGGTGGCAGGTGGGGCCGCCTGTCACCCCAGCAGAAGCAGGCCGGGACGGTGGGGCGACTAGCGCCCCTCCCCCAAACCGGGGCAAGACGGGGACACCGTGGTTCCCAAACCCGAGGGGGCCATCTCGAAACCGGAGATGGCCCAGGGTCAGTCGGGGTGCGAGGGATATGCTCTATGGGCAACCTTACACCCCGGCGTCCGCAGACCCAAGACGGCGTGCGGTTTTAGTCGGTTCGAGCCCGACATAACCGCCCCCGCTGGCCGGCGGGGGGGTATCCGAGGGGATTTCCGCACGAAAAAAAAATAAAAAAAAGGTAGGGTTTAGGCCGAAGGTGCCGCCTTCGGGACCGAATGCGGGATAAATGTGTCGCATACTGAAAGTTCCATCCGCTACATCGAACCCCGTAGTTTCATGGCAGTTAATAATAATATTATTTTTTAATAATAATTTTTATTTCTCAAAAAATAATGATACATGTTGTACATAATGATTAACTGCTATTTTTTAGATAGTGTACATAGGTTTGGTGCTCTGACTTCCAAATTAGGTAAAGACCTGTATTTTGGAATTCAGTGATTTACTGAGAACTGTAGTATTGACAACAATATTGTAGTACTTAGGATTATTATCTTTATCTTCTTCTTCTTCTCTTATATATAAAAATGAATTTCTGTTCGTTAGTCTCGCTAAAACTCGAGAACGGCTGGACCGATTTGGCTAATTTTAGTCTTGAATCATTTGTGGAGGTCCAGAGAAGGTTTAAAAGGTTTGTCATCGATTGAGGCAGTACGAAGTCTGCCGGGTCAGCTAGTAATAATATAAATATAATATAATAAAGACATTGTTTTTTTTTTTTCTATTTATTTTATTACATACTATCATGACTTCATACGCTTATTTATTGTTTTATATTTTATTCTTAATTTAGCGAGATGTTAGTTTTTGAATCTTATCATGATAAAAGCTTTTGAGAATTCAAATCTTCTACAAATTTCGGTACTTCTTGTACACTGCTTGAATAAACAAACAAATACAGTTACAAAGTTGTAAATGAATATAACATGAAAAAACAAACTCTTAGTAGAAAAAAAAATCGAACAAATAGCTGTTGGCCACGGCTATGCCCACTTAATTGCGGGAAACGCTATTTTCCGAAATAAAAAGTATCCGATGTTGATCTTCGGGTAATAACTACCTCTACGCAAACTAATTGATATTTTAATGCGAATGAAGCGTAATTCGTATTCTCCTAGAATGATTATGTATAATTCTTGAGATTTCACTCACAGCCGAGATTCCCATCAAGCGCGGTGAGGTCAGCTTGATAAACCATAAGCAAAACATTGAATTTTTTTTATTGATCAATTCATTTACATTGTTTATGTTATTGCAATTAAAGCACCCGCTTAAACCACGATGATTTTTATGCGAGCTGGAGTTCGTTTCGTTATGAACAACTAAATATATACGTGAGTGAAAAATTACAATCTAACATGCGGCTACTGAGAAAATCCTAACATATAAATCCAATAACACTTATCCCAACCTGGGAATCGAACCCCGTACCTTTTTTTTTTTTTTTTTCGTGCGGAAATCCCTTCGGATACCATGAACAGCAATCGCACTCGCTACCACTGCACCGTGTTATGCATGTAGACTATAGAGAGTAAAACAGCTGTGATTGTGTAAGCGTATGCTCTGAAACGTTCAGCGAAAGTTATTTATATGACGCAAGAGAATCGTAAGTGAGAGTATTTACGATTAGCTATAGACGCTCAAGTGTATAACAAGATCGACTGAACCAAATAATATACAAGAGTGTGTGTGCAATGTATTGCGCGTGAGTATACGTTTATATGAATGTTCACACGGCCAAGGAAATAAGTATACACATTTATATGTTTAGGTGTATATTTAGTTCCTTGGCTGTGTGTACATAATATTATATGCGGGTAAGCATGCCCTTGTATAAGAGTATATTACGTATGTGTGTACTTAAAATTATAATATGTTTGCGTCCATTGACTAGAAAATATTTCCCAAGTTTCTATGTCTTTCTAATTGGTACTAGGTGCTAAGATAAAAAGTAAACTGGTGCTTTCTACAACGTTAGAAATTAGAAATAATAGAAAATGGTGCCGACAGCGAATGGTTATTAGTGCGATATTGGTGACCATCGATGAAAAAAATTAATGGCCGCCATCTTTACTGACAGCTGATATTCCCCCCTGTCTCGCCGGTGCCGCCGTCTCGATCAGCCTATGAACAAATTGACTATTTGAAATCTAATATTTTCGATATTCAGTGTGACAGTTCCCTGACCAAGTCATGCCGATTGTGCTGGGAAACATTCTACTACTTATTCGATGTAATCACATAGACGTATCTACAATTATAATTTTGACACTTAAAGGCGAGATACATAGATAGCAAGCAAGGGGAAGTTTCAAATGGCGCATTCATTTTTTTTTATATTCATAATTATACGTCTTAGAGCACTCTGTGAATCTAGCCCAGAGCCAATAACACAAATTGTAGTTAGAGGGTGAAGACACTGGTCCCTGAAATACAGTACACTGATAACGAATAATATAATTAATTCAATTTACAGCAAGTAAGCTTTTTTCTTGTCAACAAAGAATTTGATTTGCACATAGATATCATAACCCACACATACATAGACCCTCACTATAATACTCTTATTCATAAAAAAACCTAATACCCAGCTATGTAAAATCTTAGTGCGGTCTATGAATCTTATTCTTATATACTTGTGAATTTAACTAAAATTACCACAGATTACTACACACATTTACTAGATACTTTAATACAACACTTTGTAAACGTATTCACGCCCAGATACTTACATAATAGGTAGGGGATATAACCTATACGTTGTGCCAATGGTGAATATTGAACATTTTCAAGAGGGAAACTCGCAAGTACTACAAATAGTTTATTAGCCTTAACTTACCCGCAATCAACAACTGTTGTGTTAAGTCTTCCACTGGCTACCTATAAAACTTACAGGTCCATAAGGGAAGCCAGTGAAAATTGTGTTAAATCAATCTTTAGCTCTGATAAAAAAGTCGAAAAAGATTATTTTTTATAATGGTCACGTCAATATGACTTCACCTTGCATTATGGGAAACTAGAGGTAAAGTCTCAGGAATGAGGATCACCGTTACACACATCGACAATGCTACAATGGTGGCCATCAGCTTGACGGCCTAATATCACCCCGCTTAAAGGACTCGGGAGTATACGAAGAAGAAAATACGGGTGCTGGTAAAGAATTACAAGTCTGATGGCATGGCATAGAAAAGAGGTGCCGAACCGCTTGATGGAGTTAGTTGCATCGTGTGAAGGAAATACCTCAGCCTTGTACATGTTGTTCTGTATAGGAAAGGAGAGGGTGAAACTAATTGGAAGAGCTCATTGGAACACTCGCCATGGTAGAGTCATAAAATACTGCCAAAGGCGTAATATCTCTTCGCAATAGCAAGGGCTCGAGGGTGTCAACATCCGTAACATTCCCTTTCTTGGGGGAATACTCTGGAATAAGACCTATCAGGAAACTGATTTATTTTTGTTGTTTATAAAGTTTTTCATGGGGACTAATCTTAGTTCAGTACTAAAGATATACGGTTATACCCACTTGTGTTCTTCGGAAAGCTTCCTTCGAGTCCTATAGAGGCCCTTATCAAACAGTAAAGTATCCTAACGCGTTGGGTTCGACTCACAAATCAGAAAGTGTTAGGGTTTGGGTTATTTGGGTTCGAAGTTTGGGAATCTGACTTTACTGCAATAAGTCCCCTATTGCATGAGATCTAACAGCTGACGAAATGTTCAGTTGATACACCTCTGCCTACACCTGCTGAATATACAGGTCTGAGTATATAAAAATAATCTTGTATCAACCGTCATTCAACAAACGTCAGAGCACTAAACACATTACTGCTCTAAAGATAAAACATCCATTACTCATAATATAAGTCTAGGGGGTTATCAAGCCCACTTCTTATATTCCAGAATACAAAAACATCATGATAATATCTCGAATAGGTTAGGCAGGTACACCGGTTACGAACATACCAAAAGTAATGTTTTAGTGTTATAATTAGATTCAGTAAACATGTTTGTAAATAGACCAAAAAAGCCCACTGAGTTTCCTCACGACAGAGATGGTGCTGTGTAGCAATCCGCTCCACGGCACATAAGCCTAGTTTTTTTGACGTTTTGTATGGTCTATACAGAATATATGTCTATAACATAACATTTTTGACTTCGACTTTGCTGGTCCTCTAGAAAAATGCGCAATAAAAGTATTAGACATTTTCAATTGAAGACCCATGGAATTCCAAAGATGGTCTACCTAAAGAGAGAAATTAGTGTCGAGAAATGGAGAATGAGGAAAAGCAGTGGTGGCTTCTGGTGAGTTGTTAATTAACAGCATAACATTTTAAAATAAATAGTATATAAAACGATTGCCAGTTAGTAATGGTTTAGTAATCGCCTCCGTTGAGACATCGGTACACCTGGGAGCCTCAGCATGGCGACATAGACATATATGTCTTCGCTTCTCTTCGACCAATGAGAGAAGCAATGACATATGTCTATATCGCCATGCTGAGGCTGCTGTTATCAACTATTTTAAACAGTGTGATTTGGTCAACCCTTTCGGGCTGGGAAAATTACTTTTCTTTATTTGTTGATTCATTTCATAGAAATGTTGATCAAGAAATGCTGGTTTAACGTCGTAAGGGTTGGCATACCTACCAATGTTCTCACTGTCGGGGATACTGAAGATCGTGCGAAGTGGACAAGTAAAAGGAGGCAAGCAAATCTCCGGCTCCGAGATGAAAGCTCCGGGAACCTCGCTAAGATAAATATCTAATTGGTAAAATATTTTCTTCACATTACAAGTAAATGTATTCCTGAGCTACACTGAAAAAGTCTTTATCATGCTCAAGGCGATTTCCCGGTTGTATTCAAAGTTTTCAATTTGAAGTCCTGGGTCCGCTTATTGGTTTTAATTGGTTTATTGACTTTTACAAGAGCCGTCTGAACTCCCAACTCCGAGAAGAAACTCTGCGCTAGAGCCTCATCTGTTGTTTAGCAGGTGCACCGACTAACAGGTGAAGTTAACTTTAGCCTCTAAGGTGTTGGTGTACACCCTGGCATGGTGAAAATTATGACTAGGGATGCGATGCAGTTAGCCGATCGCAAGAAAATTGAGCTGAGCAAGCATTTATTTTTTTATTTCAAAATCTGAAAAATTCAATTTTTGCGCTCGCGAACTTTTTCCATTAGTTTCAATGGTAAATTTGTTTGTCGGTGATAATTCCTCAATGGTATGTCCGATTTTTAATTTTATGGTCTCAAAACATGCTCCTAGATTGTCGTTATGAGCATGCCAAATTTGGTTGAAATCAGATTTGTGGTTGCAAAGGAGTATCCGAGTTTGTAAGCGGCTATCCCGCGTATAAGAGCTTCGCTCGCCTTCGACTCGCGTAGCTCAATAAATCCAAATTTAGGGACTAAATTCAAAACAAACAATAAAATTTAGCGCGAGAAATTTGATATAGTGTCCTACGTCTATAGTTTTTATACCAACGTGAATTGTGAATATATTTAGCTCATATCGTGTGATGTCCAGACATATCCCCTCACCCGTCATACTTCGCGTCACAAATTGCTCGACTATTTTAAGACTGTGTATGACCCAAGATAACTTTCTAAGTGCTCCCTCTTATCATTATTTATCGCTGCGATAACGAGCGACCGCTTATCAAACAGTGATTAGAACTAATGGCGGTGCCGAAACAGATTTTTAAGCTGCCTACATGTCTGCTCTCGCTCTATTACATTATTACCAAAAGGTGCAGAGCAGATATACTCTAGTGATGAAAGTTATCCACGAGGTATCCACGTAAGTCTGCTATGTTCAAAAATGATGTCTATATAGGCAATTAGTACACGATGTATAAGCGTATTTTATTTTTATTCCACACTAGTTGATGACGGCGGCCCCGCCTGCGTGGAGGTCGGTTATCGTTTTATGTTCATATCTCCGGTTCTACCTAACCAATTGCAATCAAACATACGGCAGATTTTAAGTTTTACCAAGACCTTTCTAATAGAAAAAAACCACATCAAAATCCGTTTAGTAGTTTTTGCGTCCATAGCGAACAAACAGACAAAAAGACAGACAAGAATTCCTAAATAAATATTTTTGTATTCAGAATCGTTCACTTAACATAACTCAAGTATTTTTTTTTATATCTCGAATATATAGATACAACTAATTTCCAATTTTATAATAGTTCATATAAAAGTCAGTTCATTTATCAGTTTCTGCGTTCCGCTCCAAATACAAAATTCAAAATTAATTCTCGCCTCACCCAGGAATTATTACAAAATTTTTGTTCAAATCGGCTTGTCAATACATAGTCATTGTATATTACAAATATCACAGTTTAATGTTAAGCGCGACACTTGCCACGTACGGGAACTGAACTGCGGACAGCTGCAAGTATGAAATAAAACCGAAAAAATATAAAATTTTACAGTAGCATATTTTGATTATTTACCGTACGATACCAAAATATAAGGCCGATTTTTTATTTAAATAAGGAAAGTTCTGCTCGCAACAAATGAGTCGAATGAGTTCTAATTTCAAATAACACATTTTGAATACGCAAATTTTATTCAGAAAGGATTCATTAAAATTTCAGATCTCAAATGGGACTATTTAGTTCAGTATCGTTGATACTTAATTATTCAAAACATACTTCGTTTGCAAATCGAATTCTTAAATTTCAGGTCAGCAGCATATATTATAGATATTCAAAATTTCATTTGAATATTTACATTGGGTTCGATATCATATTTTCTTTTTGCGCGTAAAATAATTCGAAATACGAAATGTTTTTATTAAGTAGATATTTTAATTTACTAAAATATGTAAAATAGTACCTATTTAGAATTTGTAATTTCAAAATAAGCTTCCAGTTTTTTCAAAAAGAAAAGTTCTTAAATGAGTACTTTTTTCAAGAAATTGTAAAAATAATACACGCGAACTTGGTATTATAGGTACCATAGTTAACGGGGTGCTTGGTTGGGGACC
Organism: Cybosia mesomella; assembly: GCA_946251805.1. NCBI lineage: Eukaryota > Metazoa > Arthropoda > Insecta > Lepidoptera > Erebidae > Cybosia > Cybosia mesomella. The sequence continues at coordinate 20,292,379 of OX276405.1, read as the reverse complement.
TCCACGCGGTGCACCCTGGGCAACGGAGACAGCAGCGCCTCTCTCCTAGGGCGGGAGAGACGCTGCCGCCTACGGCCAACTCCGACCGAGGCGAGTATGGCCCTGTTGAGGGCTGTTCGGAAGCTTTCCACGTGTTCCTCTGATTAGCAGATGGCACAGTGGAGAGCAAGTATGGGGGCCATCTCGAAACCGGAGATGGCCCAGAGTCAGTCGGGGTGCGAGAGATATGCTCTATGGGTAACCTTACACCCCGGTGTCTTAAGACCCGAGACGGCGTGCGGTTTTAGTCGGTTCAAGCCCGACATAACCGCCCCCCCTAGCCGGCGGGGGGGTATCCGAAGGGATTTCCGCCAGAAAAAAAAAAAAAAAAGGTTATGGTACCTTTTTTTTTTTCGTGTAGTATATCATACCTATATAAAACCATGTTCGCGTTATCATGCCAGCGTTAGTCGTGGTTGCATCCAAAGCTTGTATTTTGGAAGCCAGAGTCCTCCTCTTCACTTTCTAGTGATTGGCTTATCTTGGCTTTTGAGGGTGTGACTGCCGTCTGACCACCCAACACCAAAATGAAGGCCTTCGCCAGAGCTTCGTCCGTTAATCAGCAAGTGTACTGGCTAGCAGGCGAGGTTGGTATGAACCCCGAATATTTTGGTGGCGGCCCTTTTTTTTTTTTTTTTCGTGCGGAAATCCCTTCGGATACTCCCCCGCCGGCGAGCGGGGGCTATTATGTCGGGCTTGAACCGACTAAAACCGCACGCCGTCTCGGGTCTACAGGCGCCGGGGTGTAAGGTCACTTGAACATGGTATGGGTAGACATGTAGGCAGGATATGGCCATTGTAACTTGGCCAGGTATGTGAATCGCTTGAACTCATTGCCAAATTGCACTAACCATAGTCGCAGACTGGCTAAATATTCCTTGATATTTTTAAATTTCGAACGCATTGAACAGTTATTCCACAGAGTATGCCACGACCCACAGCACAAATATTATTCATCGAGGAAGTGTATCGCGCATGTCAACACGTCTACATGACGAAATAGTTAGTACGACCTCGATCGTGTTTGCTCTCCACAATAACTTCATACGTACGTATTTGCTTTCAGATGTAACTAGACTTCTCTATATCGGCGGATGATGGGCAAAGTGACTTATATTTCATAGATTTTTCAAAGAGAAAAGGTCCTAAACGATATCAGAAACAGTTTACAGTACAGCGATTTTCCTGTCAACTGACGTTGTCGGTTGGAGCCTTTTGGTTTTGCTGTAGTTTAGGTTTTTGGATTAGATTTGAAATTGTTATGGAAGGATTTTTTGCTTTCTTGATCAACAATAGTACCGACGTGCCTAAGGATTAGCGATCAATTGCCTCGATGCCGTTGGTATTCTGAGTATGATTGCCCTGCATAAGGACTGAGGTTTGATTCTCGAGTAGGGCGAAGTATGCGCCTAAAGAATCTTATTCTCTATAACAATATATTTATGTCGATTTTGATATTTATCTTTACAATCTTTTTTTCGTGAACTATGTGTGAATGATAACTTTTGTTGTCACCGACGATTTGTTTGGTTGTAAATACTATTTCTATTCTGTTTTAAATGCTAGGCTATGCTTTACGAATACAGAATAATTACGCGTTTTGTGTTAAGTGTGAGTGATAAACAAGCTCTGCACACAGTATATCCTAATTATTTATATTTTCATTTCAGCCATATTCATTAGATATAAAAAAAATAGTAGTTAAGTTTTTTTTACTATTATTGTATAGTATAGTATAAGTACCAAGCTAAGTTTTAGATATATATCTAGGTGCCTAAATATATTTTTCGTACCATTTGCTCAAAAAAGTGCCATTCTATGCCACAAAAAGCGAACATAACAATAGTCATTTTTAATCTGTTAAAAACAGGGAAAGAAAATTGTACTGAATTTCATTCATCCTCTAGGGGGAGAATGTGATTTAAATTTGGAATACTTACCGATATTTATACTGAATTACATCTGTGTTTACACCATTGAGTTTGTATATAAAAAACATTGATTGATTGGTTTTCGAGCGCGAAATTTAAATTAGAAGTTTTAATTCTTTATTTGTGACCTGCCAGTATTTTATGTGATAAAATAGAAAAAAGTTTGATAATAAATATTGTTTTGAAAAAGGAATACGCATTATTTATGCAGTTATGATTATTGAATAAAATTACGAAAACCGACGAGGCCGTATGAGCTTGATGCCTTTGCTTTTCCGACAAAAAAATCTTAGTCTAGGTATTTGCCGCGTTTTTGTTTTCTTCAAATACATTAACGTTAAGTTTATTTTAATTTATTTTTATAAATAAGTTAATGTTCTAAAAATACGTTACGATGTTAAATCAAAGCGACAATGACAGTGAATTTTCGGATTCCATCAGTGCAAATGCTGCCGCAATTATAAATAATTTACTTTCAACAAAATCCAAGGAAAATTATTTAAAAACTTTTGAAGAATTTTCAACGTGGAGAAGTGGCCTATCAATTTCAGAATCAGTACATACTTCTTGTCTATTTTGATTATTTATCAAGATAAAGAATCCGAATACACTTTGGTGCATATACTCAAAACTGAAAGCTACAATAAACATCAAACACAGCATTGAAATAAATAGATTCACGAAATTACTGGCTTTTTTTAAAAGAAAATCAGAAGGGCATTGCGCAAAGAAGTCTAAAATTTTTACGATCCAAAATGTGGAAAAATTTCATAATGAAGCTCCTGACGAATTTTTTCTGGCCACAAAAGTAAGTATATATGATTTAACTATGGATATTTCGTATCTTAGTAATGGTAAGTATTCTATATATTTACCTGTTTTTTATCTTTGTTATAGGTGGCCTTAATTTTTGGACTTAATGGTGCTTGCCGCGGATGTGAACTTGTAAACTTAAAGGTGGAGAACGTTGAAAATGTAAAATGTAAAAGAACCTAAGACAGAAAAATCGGTCATTCATTGTACAAGGACAATATACTAAAATCATTCATAAATACCAAGCATTACGTCCCACCAACATGGAAAACAATAGATATTTTATAAACTATCGGAATAGGAAATGTACTCGACAAGCCATCGGCAAAAATAAAATTAGCAATATGCCAAAGGAAATTGCTAAATATTTAAAACTTAAAGATGTTGAACTCTACACCGGTCACTGCTTTAGAAGAACTTCGGCGACTTTCTTGGCGGATTCAGTTACGTCAATAAAAAGACACGGTGGTTGGAGCTCTGATGGAGTAGCTGAGGGTTATATAGAAAGTTCAATGGCGAATAAAACCATATTAAGCAGTCAGATTAACAAAAATATAAAACTTAATCCATCAGAGCCACAACCATCAACATCCGGCATCTTATCTTCGTCCGCAACTCACGATGCACCACCACCACTATCTCCGACGTATACTATCTACAATGAAACGCAAGTTCCAACGCAAGAATAGAGAAATATAAACTCATCAACAATAAATGTACCAAACAAAAATGTAACTCTCTCTATCAATAATTGGACCAATGTTTCGAATGTTAACTGTTACTTTTAAGTGTCATTATTTTTAATAAATGCTTATCTCATATTATTATTGTGTTAATTTTTTCGCAAATAGTACGATAAGTAGAGTATTTTCCTCAGTGATAAAACTATCTTAGTCTTGGGTGAACTTAAATCCCTCGCTACACTCAGGACTCGTCTTAAATCCCTCGCTTCGCTCGTGATTTAAGTTTTTAACACCCTCGCTACGCTCGGGAGTAAACCTCGAGTCCTTCGTTACGCTCGCGATTTAAATCGTCACCCGCGACAGAAGACACTGCTTTATCCCCTTGGTTAAATCTACTATTATGTTGTATTTTATGTTGGATTACAATCTATAGAATACACATTTTAAAACATTCTCAGATCAATAATAAATATTTCCCACCACAGCAGCACTTAAAAAAATAAAAATGTTTGCAAAATATAAATATTTTTAACAAAAGTATTATTTAATAATAATTCCACCCCTTTTCCTCACGCAATTTATTTTAGTGTCACACAATTTACATATAATAATACATCAATGTCATTTTGCTAGATACCAGTCACGCCACCAAGATTACGAATAATTTTAGTGGTGTCCCCTTAAGTTTTTGTTCAATTCTATAATCCTTGAGGCTAAATCGCACTGCGTAATCTCTCCGCAGGATTCTAGTACATAAGAAAACTTCACAAAGCATACAAACAAAAAAACCGTCCGGAAATATTTCTGCAATATTTATGTTTTGCCTGAGATTCCGTTTACCTACCCGCGGTGCGATTTTAATTCACGTAAATATTTTATGTGTGAGATGTACACAAAATATGTTTTGTGATTGAAGAAACTGACAAATTCCATACCTCAGGTTTACGTGTAAGTTAAGATTCAGTACGCGGATAATAAACCGCCACATATAAATCATACATTTCGCAGTATGAACTTGCTTTTATAGTAATAGGTACACATTCCTACATCAGGTTCGTTAGCTGTATACAATGAGTTGTTGACATTAATAACGTAGAGCTGACAGCGTGATTGTAATGCAAGATGCGTTTTGCCGATACTATTTTAGTCTCCATTCATCCTGCTCCTAATCTGGTGAGTAACTAATTGCTTTTGTTAATACTCGTATTGACGAGACACTTGTCTATAAATTAGTCTTCTTTGTATTTCTATACTTGCACCATCAGCACTTGTTACAAGTACTTGAACACACCAAATGGCATTACCTGTGGCATTACTATATGAAGAGTAATATATCGTTATAGGAGTTAATCTCATTCACGAATCATCATTTACGAAGCCGCCACTATGAGTGTCCAAGTACAGGGTCAGCAGTCTAAACCCATCCAATTGCGCAGAGGAGTAAGACAGGGGGATGTCATATCCCCGAAACTGTTCACGAGCGCATTGGAAGATATGTTTAAGACGCTGGACTGGAAAGGTAAGGGCATAAATATAAACGGCGACTACATCTCACACCTGCGATTCGCTGATGACATAGTCTTAATGGCGGAGTCGCTAGAGGAGCTAACCCAGATGCTGGACGGCCTAGCTTCAGCCTCGCGACGCATCGGTCTTGGCATGAATTTGGATAAAACCAAAGTCTTGATCAATGGCCACATTGATCCAGGACCGGTCGTCGTGGATGGCCACCTTCTTGAAATTGTTTCTGAGTACACTTACCTCGGGCAGATTGTGCAGTTGGGTAAAAACAATTTTGAGAAGGAGGCCAAGAGGAGGATCCAGCTAGGCTGGGCAGCGTTTGGGAAACTACGTCGGGTCTTCTCGTCATCCATACCGCAGTGTTTGAAAACGAAAGTTTTCAATCAGTGCGTCCTACCCGTAATGACCTACGGAGCTGAGACGTGGACACTCACGGTAGGGCTGGTCCACCAGTTCAAAGTCGCTCAGCGAGCTATGGAAAGAGCTATGCTCGGAGTTTCTCTGAAGGATAGGATTCGTAACGAATACATCCGACAGAGAACCAAGGTTATCGACATAGCTCAAAGAATAAGCAAGCTGAAGTGGCAGTGGGCCGGCCATATCTCGCGAAGAACCGACAACCGCTGGGGTAAACGTGTTCTTGAGTGGAGACCGCGACTCGGCAAACGTAGTGTAGGACGCCCTCCGGCCAGGTGGGATGACGATCTGCGAAAGACTGCGGGCAGATGCTGGATGCGGCAAGCTGAAGACAGGGCGCTATGGCGCTCATTAGGGGAGATCTATGTCCAGCAGTGGACTAGAATAGGTTGATGATGAGGAGTTAATTGGTCCTGTTTGGATAAGCTCCAAACTTTAGGGCCTTCAATTTTGACGATGAATAATGAAACGCATGTTGATGTATTCATTATTTAGTCTGGAATACAATGGTATTATAGGTATTTATACAACACTTTTTATCTGGTTTACCCAAAATATTGCCATAAACGAAATCAAAATAAAATCATCGCACTTTTCTAAGACCCGTCTTTTGATTTGGCACATCGGGAAGAGTCCTACTTGCTTCGGTTTTTGTAGAGCTTACTTTCTAACACCCAATTGATTGTTTAGTAACTATATAGAGTAGTTAAAATCGTTTGTATTTATAAATGTGCGATACTACAAAACGGTTGCAAGCCGATCTTAGCCGAACTCTCTCTCACTCTTCTTCCCGACGTGCCAAATAAGTGACTTAATATAATCGTTTCAAAAATGAAATCCCACTTTCAACAGACCTAGGCATCCAACCTCACTACAAAGTATATGGAATTTCATTACCGATTTTTCTGCCGTGAAGAGCGGAATTCTTATCAAATTGAAATAGGATAACTCTTGAAATACAATCTATTCAATAAAGTCTATCAAATAAAAAGGGATCATTAAAATTGATTCACAATCGACGAAGAATGTTGTAACTCCGTTTGAACTATGAAACTTGGAAAAATATGGTTAGAATTTTGCTTGTCATTCGTTAGCGGAGAATTGAGAGCTGATAGCTAATAGAAATCTTTGAGCACTGGCTAAATGTCCTGTGAGTTTTCAAAAAAGAAAAAGAAAAATTCCAAAGAAAATAAAGACCTGTATTAAATACATTGGTAGCCACTTTCGAGGGGTGGCAGGTGAGGCCGCCTGTCACCCCCGCACAAGCAGGCCGGGACGGTGGCGGGGCGACTAGCGCCCCTCTCCCAAACCGGGGCAAGACGGGGAACACCGTGGTTCCCAAACCCGAGGGGGCCATCTCGAAACCGGAGATGGCCCAGGGTCAGTCGGGGTGCGAGGGATATGCTCTATGGGCAACCTTACACTCCGGCGTCTTAAGACCCCAGACGGCGTGCGGTTTTAGTCGGTTCAAGCCCGACATAACCGCCCCCGCTGGCCGGCGGGGGGTATCCGAAGGGATTTACGCACTTAAAAAACGAAAAAAAGATAGCCGCTTTCGATACAATATACTTAGAAATTATTATGGAGTCCCAGCAAGAACTTTGGGGTCAAGCCAACCTCGCCTACAAGCTGGTACACCAGCTGATTGACAGACGAAGCTCAACTCAACTCATTGGGAGCTCAGACCCCAATCGCTCTCATAAAAGCCCTATAAGTTAAGGCCTATTCAAACTTAAGCTGTATTCGCTACCGTCTGTGGTAGAGAAAATCGAGTGGATATGCGGTAATACTACTGTTCACTACCAATGTACCAACTATTTCGTTATAGCCGCGAAATTTTTGAGCGAAATCCGCGCGGTATTTATCTCTACCCATAGTGGTAGCGCATACCGCCTAGGTCTGAACAGGGCCATAAGCCGAGGAGTAAGCGGTATATCGGCACTGAGGTAAAATGATGATAATACTTCAAAGTTTTGTAAATATGTACTAGGAGTACATATTTACAAAACTTTTAACGTTTCACTGCATATACATTATGTCTATGAAAGATAAATATATTTCAATCAAATGAATTTTATTTTTCAAAGTAAAAATGTATAATTAATTGAAATAATGTAATGGTGGCCATTACAAATACACATCGATGTTACACACCTTTTTATTGAGGCCTATATGTAGATTAATTGAAAAATTCCATTAGGTGCTTAATCCGAATGGATTGCTGAAATTAATTAGTGGATTTCAATTGTCATTTTTGAAATGATAAATTGAAAGCATCACAGGTAACGAAGGATTAGAAAGGGCATTTAAAGATCTATTCAAACTTAAACGATATTTACTATCGTTTGCGGTAAAGGTTTATGTGGTTTATTATGGGCAACCTTACACCCCGAAGTCTGAAGACCCAAGACGGCGTGCGGTTTTAGTCGGTTCAAGCACGACATAACCGCCTCCGCTGGCTGGCGGGCGGGCGTGCGGTATCCGAGGGAAAATCGGTAGCTCAGGTATTTACGGGCCTATTAACACCTAAGCGGTAGGTACTTGCTACCGTCTGCGCTAGAGTTAACTTAGTGGGTATGCGGTAATACTACTGTTCACTACCTATGTACCAAGTATTCCACTCTAGCTGCGGAACTTTTGAGCAAAATCCGCGCGGTATGTAGGTATCTCTACCCACAGCGGCAACGAATACCAAACAGGGTTAAAAAGGGCCTAACAAGTGCCGCGGTTAGAGCGGAATATTTGATGCCACTGTAGTATTATCGCATATTCACTCAATTTACTCTAGCACAGACGGTAGTGAATACTGCTTAGGTTTGAATAGGCCTTTATATTCCAAATCACGTCATATTAATTCAAAATATTGAATACAAATAAACAAATCACAGTAATAGATCTAGACTATTGATATCAGTCACACCATGTGGTTTTCATCCGTTTGCCTACAGTTCTACATCTCCATCCTACTATTGAGATCTTCGCATTGAGATTTCTTTCTCCGGACGACTGAGCCCATTCATCATTTCATTAATTCCATTCTTTATTTGCTAGACTGAGTACAAAAATAATATGTAATACTAATAGATCTCCGTGGCTCCACCCGCATGAAATGCTCATGCCATTCCCGCGACCCAGGTAGGCTAATCCTATTCCACGGATAAAAATAGTAACTATAATCTATCTCTGTGCCAAATTTCATTCAGATTTGTACAGTAATTCTAGCGTGATTAATTTTTTTTTTAATAGACTACTAGCAACCGAAGTTACTAGTACCTATTCTCATTAACCACTGAGCTGAGCTAAATTGCTTGTGTTAGGAGTGGGTTCACGTTGGTACGGTAATGGCCAGTATTTGAACCTGGGACCTTTCGATCGTAAGACTGACTCCTTTACCACTAAGCTACCAACACTGTAAAATGCGTAATACACAAATTTCCATCCATCTATCCAAACTTTCGCATTTACATAGTACATAGTACCCCATAGGTCGAGGCTTGAATTCAATTATCGATTCGTACACCTCCTAAAAATATACTAAAGAAATGCGAAAAAGTGTAAGTCATTTTACAGAATACGTCCTTTACTTTGGCCCTCGGGAAAACTCACTTATTCTATTGAAACCCGTTCGAACCGTACTTTCCTGTAACTGAGGTCATTCGATCTCGTGAAAGTTATTTGTCAAACTGAATGATTGATGGATAGGGTCATTGACATTGTCCTTCTCTACTTTCATATATCGAACGTGATTGGGCGGAAAATTGCTAATGAATTTCCAAGAACGTATTGTTAGAGACTTATGGGATCGTCAACAAGGTTGATATTTGATAGTCGGCACGTTACTTGAACACAAATGTTGTTTATCTACGCAGTTTTATACGTTTTTTTTTCTGGATAATACTTACTGAGATGTAACTGAAAGATACAAAAAATAGCCAATGGTGTTAATCCAGTGTATGAGTTCTCATCGTCACCGTTTTAAATTTGGTTGACATCCATCTAGCCATACCGTCACAGTGTTAATATATTAACTCACACACAGGCAAATATGGAACATTTGCATATTTAATATTAATGGGATAATTTCCCACATTTGTATTGCTATTATTCAAAAGTTTGTTTTGATTTGCTTGTTATGATTAATAATTGAGTCTTATTTTAAAGAGCACACATTTTCTGCTTGTTACTGCACAAAATAATAACAAATCGTGTAATCAAAGGGGAAAAGGTTTTTTTTAACATAGAATTAATAATACCATCATGTTTAACCAGGAAAATAAAATAAAAACACGATACAGGTAAAAATAAATACATTAAAAGATACCTTTGCTCACGAAATAATACACCTCGTAGCACAATTAGTTAAAAAAAAACTATTCATTTTCCAAATAATCTCATAGCGCGATTTTGACAACGCCTTGGCCCTGTTATCACATAATGTACAGGGTCTCCAAACCCCCATAATATGGGGTTTATATGTTTAACATCCACACAAATAGTTTTTAACATAAAAAAGTTTACGTTTTGATACATTTTACAGTGGAATTCAATGAGATTTGATATTTTCCTTTTTCACGCGGTATTTTATATTTTATAACTACAACATATGTCACATGTACATACAAGTCAATTCAAACGTTCAGGTGAACATAAATAATATTCTAATCAGAATATTGCTTTTTAAAGAATGTTAGTAACCAGGATTCGAACCCGGGACCCCTCGATCATTAGATCGACTTCTTAACCACTAAGCTTAAGTGCCAGATTGAATGATCATTCGGTCTAAGGACTGTATTGTCAAGAAGTACTCCTTGTAATCGTGTGACCACTTTCAACTCTGTCCGAATACAAATAAGGTAGGTTGTAGTAACTGGGCGAACAAGGTTCGTGACGTGGCAAAATAAAATAAAACAATAAAATATTGACGTAGAATGAAAGATAAAAAGATAGTTGAAGCGATATTGCTCGGCAGTTAAAAACTAGCAAAACAGAAATCAGCAGATTACCTGAGTGAAAGGATATAAAACATATTCATTCGTTTTTTTTTAAATGGACATATTACTGCGGCCTCTGTGGCGGGCGTAGTGGTAGAGCATTAGACTGCTAAATCAGAGGTCAGGGGTTCAATTCCCGCTCATCACAAATATTTGTATGCATGAATATGTATATTTGCATTGATTTGTGTATTTATATGTATAATATGTTATATACATATACACTCTAGAATATAGAATGTATACAAAAAAAAACGGCCAAGTGCGAGTCGGACACCACACGTAGCAGCAAGTAACATAATAATGTTTTTTTTTATAATTTTTATATTTGAGTTTATTGAATGAAAGGTAAATTGCGGTTTACGATTTATGACGTATTAAAAAAAACTATTTACTAGATCTCGTTCAAACCAATTTTCGGTGGAAGTTTACATGGTAATGTACATCATATATTTTTTTAGGTTTATCATTCTCTTATTTTAGAAATAACAGGGGAGGGGGACACACATTTTACCATTTCGGAAGTTTCTCTCGCGCAAACTATTCAGTTTAGAAAAAAATTATATTACAAACCTCAATATCATTTCTAAAGACCTATCCATAGATACCACACACGTATGGGTTGACGAAAAAAAAGTTTTTGAGTGTCAGTTCTAAGTATGGGGATTCCCCCCCAAAATTTATTGTTTTTTTCTAATTTTGTGTGAAAATTTAATGCGGTTCACAGAATACATCAACTTACCAAGATTCAATAGAATAGTTCTTATAGTTTCGGAAAAAAGTGACTGTGACATACGGACGGACGGACAGGCAGACATGACGAATCTATAAGGGTTCTGTTTTTTGCCATTTGGCAACGGAACCCTAAAAAGTATCAAAGTATGTTTCGAACCTATATTACAAACTAGTTAAGCTATGCTAGCTGTAGGTAGGTATATGACTAGCGCAGTGTTATTATGATTATACAAGTCGAATACAGAACCTTATTTTCCAGAGTTGGTTAAAAATAGTAATTCGGTTTAAAGCTAGCGAGTCTATTTTGTCTGGCAACTAAATTAAAGTCAGCAGAAAAATAAATCATATTTTATATTAACTCAGCTCGACTGAAAAGTGCTTTCGTAAAGAATCCTTTCCAAACAAAGAGAAGGGTTGTTAACCTACAATAATATACTTACACTGTAAATCTTTTATTAAATGTATTTATATGGCAGAGATTTCTTTTGTTACCTCTAGCTCAACAATTAGAAAGAGACAAGTATAGCGCAGGCCTGGGGGTGGCAGGTGAGGCCGCCTGTCACCCCAGCAGAAGCAGGCCGGGACGGTGGGGCGACTAGCCCCAAACCGGGGCAAGACGGGGACACCGTGGTTTCCAAACCCGAGGGGGGCATCTCGAAACCGGAGATGGCCCAGGGTCAGTCGGGGTGCGAGGGATATGCTCTATGGGTAACCTTACACCCCGGCGTCTGAAGACCCGAGACGGCGTGCGGTTTTAGTCGGTTCAAGCCCGACATAACCGCCCCCGCTGGCCGGCGGGGGGGTATCTGAAGGGATTTCCGCAAGAAAAAAAAAAGGTACGATTATGTTCCTTGAAGTTTATGTAGTATATGCAACGCAAATAATTAATTTCCAATAATTAATATCGTAGTACTCTCCTGTAGTGCTATTCTGAAATATAGTTGTCGAGTCTTATTCAGACGAGTCAGAAATAAAGATAACATGTTTTTAAGGACATAAAAAATACATAAAGTGTAACAATAAATAGCAAGGCAATAAAAAATAATTGCTAAAAAATAAAAATATCTACTCCACATCACATGCCAATGACAACATAATGTTGTGCAGCGATGGTGGAGAGTTCCGCGCAAAAATATTAAAACCCACATCTAAGTCCACGTGTACGAAGGACATAATATTGTAAATTTGAAAGTTTGTGAAGATGACGAACATCTGACGTACGATCTGGCTGAAATATATAGTACTACATACATATAGTCACGCCTTTTTCCCGTAGGGGTAGGCAGAGACAACATCTTTCCACTTGCTACGATCTTGGCATACGCCTTTCGCTTCTTCCACTTTCATAATTGTTTTCATACATGCACGTCGGTTACGGGTACTTCTGACCTGGCCCTTCTTCAAAACGTCATCGATCTGATAGGAATACGTACGCCTAGGTCGACCTTTACCGGGTTGCCCAGTAGCCCTCGCCTCATAAATCTGTTTCGTTAATCTCCTTTCATCCATCCTCTCTACATGACCGAACCATCTAAGCATCCCTTTCTCTATCTTGGTCACTACATCTTCTGCCATACCACAACGTTCCCTTATCACACTGTTCCTCACTCGGTCCATCAGGGTCACTTCAGCTATACTTCTCAGACTTCTCATTTCAACAGCATTCAGCTTACTCTCATGTTCCTTCTGCCACACCCAACATTCACTACCATACATAAGTGTGGGGACGAGTACTCCTCTGTGAACAGCCAGTCGCGCCTCTTTAGACACTTTCTGGCTGCTCATAAAATTATGCAGGGCCCCATTCACTTGATTACCAGCCAAAACTCTTCGCTCAATATCACAGTCATACTTTCCATCCCTCGTAAACTTTGAACCCAAGTAAACAAACTCTTTCACTTGTTCTACTGTTTCTCCTTCAATCAGAATTCTACAATTTGTCATGTTTTCTTCTCTTTCAAAAATCATCACTTTCGTCTTACTTACATTTATTTTCATTCCTTTGTTTGTTAAGGCCCCATGCATAATATTAACCATCGCCTGCAACTCCTGTTCCGATGATGCCAATATTACTTGATCATCAGCGTACAGGAGGCATTTGACGGTCAAGTCATTCATTCTTAATCCATACGCACTCTCTTTCAGTTCTTTCAAGCAATCGTCTATAAATAAGTTAAACAGTCCCGGCGATGCGACACATCCTTGTCTAACACCTTTTTCGATGTTAAACCAGTCTGTGCAAGCTCCGTTTATCCTGACACAAGCACTGGAACCCTCATATAGAGATCTCAGTGCTCGTATCAAGCTGCTGCTTACCCCATTCATAGACAATGTTGACCACAATTCATTCCTCACCACTCTATCATAGGCCTTTTCCAAATCTACGAAAGCGCAATAGACTTTTTGGTTGTGAGCCAAAAATTTCTCGGCTATACTTCGTAGGGAAAAGACCTGATCCATGCATCCCCTTCCTTTCCTAAATCCCGCTTGTACATCCCACAACTTTTCATCAGTTTCATTCATCACTCTTTTCATCAAGATTTTTGCATACAGTTTGCCAACGATGCTGAGTAAGCTAATGCCTCGGTAATTCTTACAGTCTTGCTGTGACCCTTTTCCTTTGTACAGCGGTACGATGACGGCTTTGCACCAGTCTCCTGGTACACAGCCGCTCCTCCAGCAAAGGTTAAAAAGGAGGTACAGCTGACTAGCTACCACGCCTTGTCCAGCTCTCAGCATCTCAACCGTAATCCTGTCACACCCTGCAGCCTTGCCCAATTTCATGCTGTTCAATGCTTCCACAATCTCTTTCATACTGATATCGCTTTCATCACCTACTTCTCTCAAGTCCCTGGGAAGAACTTGTGCCGGCACATCTTCTTTCTCAAAATAGGCTTTCAAAATATTCCTTCCATCTCTTTAGCATGCATTCTTCTCCTCTCACAAAACTTCCGTCCTGGTTTCTGACTTTGGCCAGTTGTGAAGTCGTATTTGCACCTCTGGATGTCCTTATTGCCTTCCAGAAGAACTTTCTGTTCTGCTGGAAGTTGTCAGATAACCTTCTACTAAACTCATCTCTCTCACTCTCTTTCTTTCTTCTCACAACCTCTTTTACCACAGTTTTGTACCTCTTATACTCATCCCTTGCCAGTTTTACCTCTTCATCCGTTGCTTTCTGCACTCTCTGATTGGCTCGTACCGCCAACCATTTCACCCAAGCTTTCTTCTTCTCAGACACTGCCTTTCGGACTTCCACGCACACAGTCTCTAGTTTACACCCTTTTCTTATCTTGCATACACCACACGTTTCAACTGCAACTTCCACAATTCCTTCCTTAAACAACTTCCAGAATTCTTCAATCTCGCTTATTTTGTTCAAATTGACAAACTTCTTCCTCAACTTACTCACAAACTCCTCTTTCATACCTTTCTCTTGCAAATTCTCAACTTTTATGCGCTCTAGTTCACTAATGGACTCATACACACGATGCCGCCATCGCTTAAATAGGCCTCTTATGCGGCTTACCACCAGGAAGTGGTCTGTGTCAATTCCGACACCGCGGTAAGCCCGGGTGTCTAGCACTTTCTTTCTCAACCGTACATCTACAATTACAAAGTCAATCATACTTCTCCGATTTCTTTCTTCTCTAGTATACAAATGAATCTTTTTGTGGTCGAACATCGTGTTTGTTACCACCAGATTCATTTCCAAACATATTTCTAGCAAACTTTCACCGTTTTCATTCACTCTTTCATCGCCAAACTTTCCCACCACACTCTCATATCCATCACGTTTCACTCCTATCCAACTATTAAAATCACCAAGCATTACAATTCTTTCATTTTGATTACATTTACTCAAGACATCTTTCACACTAGCCCAAAAGGTCTGCCTCTCGCTCTGGGCTCTCGAGGACCGGTTCCACGCCGCATCTTGTGGAGCATATACTCCTACAATGAAGATGCGGGTAAGGCCAACCTTCAACCTCACCCAGAGGAGTCTTGGGCTCACACACTCAAAATCAGTCATACATTCATTCATTCTGGCGGAAAGTAGTACACCAACACCCTTGCTGGCTCTGCAGGATTCCGCCACTCCTGACCAATAGGCTGTATACTGGCCATGCGTGGTGATGTCACAACCTTTCCGCTTTGTCTCATTCACACATAGAACATCTAGATGTCTTTTACTCATCATCTCACATACTTCCTCAATTTTATCATTCATTCTTCCCCTAACTTCAGTGTAGCAAAGTGGCTGTCCGTAGCCCACTTTTCGCCCCCTTTATTCCTTGAATATGTTCCCATGGGTAGCGGGAAAGGGAACAGAAGTCCAGTCGGGTGAAGCCGCAGGCGACATCAATTTTCTACAAACTACAAGACAACAACCATCTTTAGTCTCCCCGTGACCATGGCTGAGAAGCAACCGAAACGTCGGGATCAATGTAAAAAAAATATGTATATATATATTATATATATATATATTTTTTTAGAAAAATAAACCGCGATAAAATCCGTTAGAAATAATTTTATTTCAACTTTATAGTGTTAATAAAACAAGAATTACTATTCTAATCCTCTAATATTTCATGTGACCTAATAGAAATATATAAAACTATATGATATTGTCGGAAGTTTACGCGAATGTCACACATTGTTTTTTTTTGGGATTTTATGTCCTGGTAACTAAGACCTTTAGGTCAAGTCCTATTTATTTTGAGTTTGTTACACTACACCAAAGGATTTTTATAAAAATGATGTGGTGTAGTGTCAATGTCCGACAATATCATATAGTCTTATATATTTCTATAAGGTCACATTTGTGAGTGGTAGAGTCAAGCAACAGTCATTTTGGCCGTTGCATGAATGGGCCGACTCGAGCGGGGTAGCACCACCCTCTCACAGAATATCGACGTCAAGTAACAGTATTTGAACTGTTGCGTTCCGTTCGGTGAGTGAGAGTGCCGGAGCCCAAACTCCTTTCCCATCCACTCCCAAACTCCTTTCCCATCCCCTCTCAAACTCCTTTCCCACCCCCTCCCAAACTCCTTTCCCATCCTCTTTCCTTTACAGGGTCGGCAGCGCGAGTGTGACGCCACTGGTGTTGCATACGTCCATAGGCCTTCATTGACATCGAAGGAGCTTTCGACAAAACCAGCTTCACCAGTATTAAGGCCGCCCTGTCAAAACATGGAGCGGAGCCGGTACTATCAGACTGGATAACAAACATGCTCAGCAAAAGAGTAGTTCGCCTTGGGGAAGAAGATCACACGGCTCTGATAGCCAAAGGCTGCCCGCAGGGTGGAGTTATCTCTCCCCTTCTGTGGAATTTAGTGATAGATGACCTAATCACAAGGCTGAACAAAAACCGCGACTACACAATAGGCTACGCAGACGACCTAACAATCCTCATCTCAGAGAAGGTAGCGGGAACGGTCTGTAACCTAACCCAACAAGCCTTACGCATCGTAGAAAAATGGTGCGGGGAATTCGAACTATCGGTGAATCCGAACAAAACCGAGTTAGTCATGTTTACGAACAAAAGGGTATTAGGCGAATACCGATTACCCAAACTCTTTGACACGGAACTCCAACTGTCGAAAGAGGTCAAATACCTTGGCGTTATTCTTGACAGCAAGTTAAAATGGAGTAGCCACCTAGACAATAAATTACAAAAGGCTGGGATTACCTTCTGGCAGTGCAGAAGAATGATTGGTAAAAAATGGGGGCTATCACCGAAAATCATCCTATGGCTTTACGAAACAGTAATCCGCCCCATGATAGCGTATGGTGCTATCGTCTGGTGGCCAAGGACCGAAAACAGCACAGTAGCGGCTAAACTACAACGGACCCAAAGACTAGCCTGCATGGCAACCACTGGATGCATGAAATCTACCCCCACCGCGGCAATGGAAGCCATGCTCGGACTCCCACCCTTGGATCTGTTCATCCGCCAAGAAGCAACAGCTGCGGCTATATGCCTAAGGGCACTCAACCTATAGAGCGAGAGAAACACGCGACACACCTCACTGCTCACAGATCTCATAAAGGAGATACCCATGATAGGAGCAATGAATGATCGTGTGCCCAAACAACACGTATTCGACAAAAAATACAAGATCCAACTTCATGAGGACCACCGCTGTGAGCCTTTATGCCCAACGGAACTACGCATCTTCACAGATGGATCAAAGACTGGTACAGGCACCGGGGCCGGCGTTTTCTCGGAGGACCTTAATATATCCATTTCAACACCGCTGGGGACCCACAACACAGTATTTCAAGCTGAATGCATGGGGATTACCCTGGCAGCTTCAGCGGTAATGGCCAGGAGAGTGGAAGGCCACTCAATACGCATACTCTCCGACAGCATGGCCGTGCTGCAAGCTTTAAACAGCCACACTATAAACTCGAGACTAATACTGGAGTGCCATCGTAAACTGAACCAAATAGGCCATTTCAATAACATAACCTTGCAATGGATTAAGGGCCACAGCGGCTCGCGCGGCAATGATGCAGCAGATGAGCTTGCCAGGAGAGGATCTGACATGGTGGTAATGGGACCTGAGCCCATAATACCGATCCCCTTTGCATACCTACGAACCATGGTAAACAAACGAACGAGAGATCAATCTAACAGCTATTGGATAAATCTGGAAGTTTGCAGACAGGCGAGGGAAGCACTCCCCGTGCTTGAAAATAGACTGACCAGGCGTCTTCGACAACTGACCAAACAGCAACTGCGCACGGCCACAGCTGCCATCACGGGGCACGGCTCCTTCAATAAACACCTTTATATTTTAGGAATCACCGACAGCCCTCTCTGCAGAGCCTGCATGAAAGAGGAAGAAACAGCGGCACACGTGCTCCTACACTGCCCTGTAACCGCCACATACAGGGTAAAGTACTTCGGAAATACAGGTACGCTCCGGGAGATCGCCAGCAGCGCGAATAGCCTGCTGGCGTTCTTCAATGAGTTGGGGTGGATCGAGTGAAATGCCCACCCTCACGCAAAAACCGCGCCCTGTCGTGGAGTTGCGGATACCAGCTCGCGTAACCATACCATACCATACCATACGTCCATAGGCCGCGGTAAGCGCAACCCATCAGGTGGGCCGTGTGCTTGTCTGCCACCTTAGTGGTATAAAAAAAAAAAATATATATATATATTTGAGGATTACAATAGTATTTCTTGTTTTATTAACAAGATATAAAGGTTTATACATTTATATACTTATTCTTATGTATTGTCATTGTACTCGTATAGTAAAGGCTGTCTGCTAGATATCACTGTAAGAGATAACACCACCCAATATGACCTCTATTTGATTAGTGTTAACATTCATTGTTAAATAACAATGAATCGTAATAATTACTTGTGATGTACAATACAGGGTAGTTTTCTTTTGTTTGGTAGAGTATGACTTTTAGTTTTTTAGGGCAGGATTACTCAAACGCATTGATCTTAGCTTATCTAGTAGTTAGAAGTCAATGAGTAACAATATAGGATTCCTGCAGCCTCAGAATGGTAGATTAGACTTGTGCCTTACGAGTCTCTTCAACCAATAATACAGCAAATTAAATCTGTCATGTTAACAAAACGACTCATTACATTGGTCAAAAGGACTCGAGTGATAAGAGTCTACAGTCCCGTGCTACAGGGGCTGGTATAACCAATTAACATACAAATATGAGTACTTAACCAGATATATTGTATTTAACCAGTATTTGACGTCCCCAAAGATACGTGTGGTGTGGATAATTAAGCGCTCCACATTTATTTTGAACATAATTATGACACATTAAATATAAAAGAAATATTAAAAAGTTACAGTTACAGTTAAGTTAAAATTACTAATATATTAGCTGACCCGGCAAACTTCGTTCTGCCTTAGAATCAAGTTGTGTGGTTACCTTATCAGTTGAATTTATTACGTGAATGTCTTCTTGCACCCCAGCATTAAAGACCCGAGACGGTGTGAGGTTTTGGTCGGTTCGAGTCCGACATAACCACCCCCGTTGGCCGGCGGGGTGGTAACCGTGGCGATTTCCGTGAAATACACACAAAAAGGCACGACAAATCGAAAAATTCAAAGATAATAAAAATCGATCCACCCGTTCTCGAGTTCATCGTGGTCATCATCAACACGACTTTGTTGTATATAGATTATCATATTGCAAACAAAAAAATATCCAAAGAAAAAAGACGTTGTTTTTGAAAATAGAACTGTATAGTTACATTATTAAAAAAGTAAGATTATATTGAATTTAATTTAATTTCAAATCGAAATACTTTGTACACCCAAAGAAACAAAGTAATTGTTTTTTTTTGTTTATATTTAGGACACGTCAATTTGACTTCACCTCGCCTGATGGTAAGCTGAAGGTAAAGTCATAGGAAAGAGGGTCACTATTACATACACGTATCATGTTAACAATGGTGGCACTCAGCTTGACGGCCTCATCAGAAGAGGATTGTCGTCGCAGCACCGCGTGACACCCACCGGTCCCACTAGTGCTGCGACCACAATCCCCCTGCCCGGCTCTGCACTTGCTGACCCCTGATCGCAATCAAACCGAAATTGGATTACTATGGAAGGTTTTTCGCAATCGTGCACGGTGGTACCCGACCGGCCGAATTTTGTGACAAATTTGTGTCATCAAATTTCTACCACCAGTTGAAAAAAGAATTACAATATCATAAAAAATAAAATTTATTTGAATTTAGAATGTCAATTTGAACCGTGGCCGTTAACGCTAAATTTTAACCTTAACGCTAACGTTAAAAGCTAAATAAAAGAAGACCCATTTACTTTTTGTTAATATAGTTATGGTCCCTGAATAATACCCAAACCCAGGTGTAAGATATTTAGTGTGCATTTAGCCAGCATTCGACGTCACAATAAGATACGCGCGCTAGTTAAGCGCTCCACATTCCACACATACAACGGTCTCGGCTTTAAATATTTCAAAGATAAATCGAAGTGGAGTAACGCACTGATAATGTGCTGTGGGTTATAAATGTACGTCATTGAATCCCAAACAGTGTTGTTTTAAAAGGTAATTATTGTGTTTTTATGAAAGACTTTTTATGAACACTTACACAAACAAACATTTAGTTTTTACAGAATGACTTACGTATTAACTATATTATTTAATCTGTTCCCACAGTATTTTTGTTAGCCATAGTTTGTGAAAATATGGATTTAATACTGCTTACGCCTTTAGCTAATATACAAGCGTGAGTACATTTTAGTATTAGAACATAATACGTTTACGCTTGTTTGTGAACGGCCGTGAGGTCCGAGATTCAATTTCCGGTTCGGGCAAAGTGTTGGGTATTGGATTTTGATAGTAGAAAATTCTCAATATGATTTTATCTTATAGATTCAGGAAGACAATAAGCTTACTAGTATTACGTGTGACCTAAAGTCATCATCCTCATAATGATTACCCAGTTGCGTCCGAAGATTGCTCTTTGGGGCCCGGAAACTTGTTTTTTTTTAAATATATTTAGGACGCGTCAATTTGACTTCACCTCGCCTGATGGTAAGCTGAAGGTAAAGTCTCAGGAAAGAGGGTCACCATTACATACACGTACCATGTTAACAATGGTGGCACTCAGCTTGACGGCCTCATCAAAAGAGGATTGTCGTCGCAGCACCGCGTGACACCCACCGGTCCCACTAGTGCTGCGACCACAATCCCCCTGCCCGGCTATGCACTTGCTGACCTCTGAACGCAATCAAACCGAAATTGGATTACTATGGAGGGTTTTTCGCAATCGTGCACGGTGGTACCTACCCGGCCGAATTGTGTGACAAATTTGTGTCATCATATTTGTACCACCTGACCAGTGAAAAAAAGTGTTTTTGATTGGTATAACGGCTTTTTCGGGATCGACTGCCGTCTGAACTCTCAACCCTGAGAAGAAAGCCTGTGCCAGATCTTCACCCGTTATTTAGCAGGTACACTGATTAAGTAATATTGGAAGGTGCTGGTGGGCCCTTTACATCCAAAACGTGTGACCTAAAATATAGGTGAACAATTTTAAAATTTATATTACTAGTAATAAAGCTTTGTTCATTCTAATCTCTGGAACTACCTATGCGATATGAAAAAATATTTTGTTATTCGATAGCCCAGTTCTTTGGTAAGGTTTATAGGCTATTTAACACCACGCTACACTACGCTAATTTAAAAAGGGTCAGAATGACGTAGTGGACAGGTAAATCGTCGCGACGCCTGGGAGCCGCATATTAGAACGAATCCAATCCCGGCCTCTTTAAGCGGGGTGTGAAAAAGCATCTGATGAGGCCTTCAAGCAGAGGGCCACCATTGTAGCATTACCGTGTAATGGTGACCGTCACTCCTAAGACTTAACCATTAGTTTACCATCAGGCGAGGGGAAGTCATATTGACGTGACCAATATTAAGAAAGTACGGCAGGTGAAATCGTGGCACACAGCTAGTATAATATTACTTAATTTTCTTCCTGTAGATGACCTAAGTGTACCAAGTACAAAAAGTTTTGTCGGTGGTCCACCTCAGTGAACGTTGGTGGATGGAACACCAGTTTGATTATTAACTAGGTGATGCGCGCGGCACCGCCCGCGCTGAAGTTGGTTATCGTTTTTTGCTCGTATCCCCAATTCTACTCGACCAATTGCAATCAAACCTATGGCATATTTTAAGTTTAACCAAGATCTTTCTAATAGTAAAAGAGCATCGAAATCCAATTACCTAGTAGATTTTTGTCCATCGGGAACAAATATAAAAACAGACAAAAAATTTAAAAAAAATTGTGTTCAGATTAGTTAATTTAACATAACCCAAGTATTTAATACCTCCATAATACAGATACAACTAATTTACAATTTATAATAGTATAGACTCTGTTCCCGACGTTTGGGCTGTTTTTAGCAAGTGTAAACAAAACAATAAGTGCATAAAACTTCGCGATAGAATCCGCTCATTCATTTTATAGTTTTTTTTGTTTGGTAGACTTTTGTCTCGGGGTTTGAGGGTTAGACAACAGTCACTTCCACAAAAGCCGTATAAGCGAAACCGAAAGGACAAGTAGTAAGTAGAGGCCGGGTTCCGAGGTGAATGCCTTGAATGCAAACGGGAACAACGTTAACATGATGACGATGATGACAAATATAATCTTTTACGAGATCACGAATAAAATATGAAGAAACGAAAGGTTACCCCATTGGGAATGAAGCATGAATAAAAAAAATTGACAACCGTATTTTCATTTAAAATGTTATGTACAGAGAGAATTATATACCGTTCGCTAATACCTGTGTTTAAAGGCAAAGATATCTGTATACTACACATTGTAATAAATTATCACACTGATAACAGACGACTTTATAGCTAGTTTCATTTTAAATATATAACAAGTTAAATATCATACAACACTCTAATATCTACTATAACAATGTTATATGAGAAGATTAATTATGGTAGGATTATGAATGTACCGAAAATTCATCCTAAGTTGTCCTTGAAAGATTATAACGAGAATTTTTCTCGACACATTTAAGATATTCGTCACGCTATAAATTTATCAACCGGCGCGCGGCGTTGAGATTGAAATTTTCGAACTTAAAAAAATATAATACTAGACTACTAATCATTCATAGATACTAAAAAATAAACATACAAACAGCTGACTACAATAACACACCACAGATAAAAAAAATCAAATTAAAACTTACCTATATCATCACACACATCACAAATAAACAACACAAAATACGAGTTTCACGTGAATTTAATTTTTGAAAATCACTACGTCAATCTTAGAAGAACTATACGCGATGATATATATGCACTTGTGTGGCCTGAGGTAGGCACTCTGAGGGGGGTGAGGAAGGTCTACTAGGTTAGTTAGAATTGGAAGTACAGCGAGTCGCGATTATCGGAGGGTGCTTCTCGGACAGCGCGCGACGTGCACCTTCTCTGGCGGATTCATGACGACTGGCTGTTCAACAGTTCCCCGCCCGCCCTATCACCTCGCCACCGCCCAAGCGAAATTGTTTACATAACCACTAACTATAGAAGACTTTTAATACTCTTGTTTCATTAATATGGTAATCCTAATGGTGGTTTGTTGAGCGTCGCTGCGTGTGCGAACACTGCCGATAATGTTCTTTTCAAGATTTACATAAATATGTTTTGGTTTCAGCGATGTAGGGTGAGAATTAACGAAGCAAATTTGTATAATGACCCACCTGATGGTTAGGTTGTGGACTTTAGTATATTTGTGACTCTTTCAGAGGGTTTAAAGGAAACAAACAGGAGAATTCGAAAAGGAAAGCGAGGGGAGATAAGGCAGTTATTTAGAAAAGAAAAACATCGAGATTGAATCAGCTGATTTGCTTTTGCATGGCTCTACAATATGTGGATCGAACGCACAACATAGGAGCAAAGTATCGTGGGTTCAATCCCCGTATGAATATTTTATTTGCGTGAGTTACAAGGTAGGTAGGTAAGTAGATCCTACTAATATTATAAATTAGTACGAGTAGGATGGAAAATGTTTTTTTATTTGTTACTCAAGCACACTCAAACGGCTGAAAGGATCTAGCTGAACTTTAGCCCACGAATAGATTTTAGTCTGAAATAACACTTAAACTACTATTTATCCCTGGAATAGGTTGCGTGGATTGCGGGAAAGGTATCAAAATTCTACGCAGGTGGAACCACGGGCAACAGCTAGTATGATATAGGTATTTAATTTTTGAACTACTTTCAAGCCTAAATGTATCTTGTAAACCAACTATGAAGTAAAAAAAAATCATAACTTGTCAAAAATCCAGGTAATTTTTTTAAATTTATAGTTGGTTTACATAGTTTCTTGTACAAATCTATCTATGATATATATTTTTTTTTTATGGATGATAGGCTCACGTTTGACCTCTATCTCACCTGATCGTAAGTGACGATGTGGTCTACGATGGATCACGTTTGCCTAGAAGGAACCTATTCACTCGAGACTTGAAGATTCTGTCTATCAGGTCTATTTGCACGATTGCGAAAAACCTTCCATAGTAATCCAATTTCGGTTTGATTGCGTTCAGGGGTCAGCAAGTGCATAATCGGGCAGGGGGATTCTGGTCGCAGCACTAGTGGGTCCGGTGGGTGTCACGCGTTGCTGCGACGACATTCCTCTTTTGATGAGGCCGTCAAGCTGAGTGCCACCATTGTTAACATGGTACGTACATGTAATGGTGACCCTCTTTCCTGAGACTTTACCTTCAGCTTACCATCAGGCGAGGTGAAGTCAAATTGACGTGTCCTAAATATATCAAAAAAAAAACCAGTCAAATCCGTTCATGTGCTCGGAGCACAGAACAGGTACAATGATGTACTCACCCATAGACGATACTATAGAGGTCGTTTATTTTGTATGTGCTGGGTAATTGCAGGTGTTCCTTGGGGAGATCAACTTTCTTTTACTTGGCTTAAACGGTTTTTATAGGAGTTACTACCATCTGACCTCACAACCAGGGGAGGGAAACTAGCACCAGAGTCTCGTCCGTCAGTCAGTAGATGCAGGTAAGATCTCGGTGAGGGCTCCATATACACCTTACTACTTGTTCTCTCCCTTATTAAATAATATCTGTCAGGGACGTGAAGTAACAATATTCTCCCCGTGCAACACAAGAAGCGCTTACCAGTCATGCCAAGAGTCATGTTTAACGGAACATTACATTTGTCAACATCGATTTCCTTACACGAGCAAACAATACTTTCATGGAAATATGTTAAACTAGCTACTGCCCGCGGCACCGCCCGCGTGGTATTCTGATACCATTCCCGCAATCCATGAAATATTTTCCAGTGATAAATAGTAGCTTAGGTGTTATCTATACATCTATACATAACATAACATAACATAACATACATATAAATAAAATTGAAGTGTCTGTTTGTAATATTGAAATAAGCGTTTTTACTACATGTATATTAAGAATATATATACGGTACATGAACCAAAATAACATTTTTTACAATTTTTGTCTGTCTGTCTGTCTGTTTGTTCCGGCTAATCTCTGAAATGGCTGGACCGATTTTGACGGAACGGGATTTTCACTGACAGATAGGTAATATAACAAGGAGGAACATAGGCTACTTTAATTTTAGGAAAAATAATTAGGGTCCCGCGCAAAAAAACTAAAACCCTAAAAATCTTAATCCACGCGGACCAAAACGCGGGCACAGCTAGTTCTAGACTAAAATCGTGGACTAAAATTCAGCTAAATCCGTTCAGCCATTAGAGCGTGATTGTGTTCACATACTTTCACATTTATAATATTAGCGGGAGTAGTATTAGTAGGATGTACATAGCATATCTATGCTTGACGTATATTCGGCGACAAAAGTAAATGATCATTTTCAAATAAAGAAAATGAGTTGTTGAGCAAATGAATTTAAATTTCTTAACGTAAATGCTGTTTAACTGCTTAGTGGGCTCCATAAAAATATTTACAAACATAACATAACATAACTTCACGCCTGTATCCCCGAAGGGGTAGGCAGAGGTGTATTATTGATTAAAATATAATTAATATTAAAATATAATAAGTCAACCTCAACTGCAAGCCGGTAGCACCTGAAAAGAGCAAAACGGCAAAAGTGAACTTTCGCGTCAGTTTCAAACATGCCAATAGACAGCAAATGGGTGCCATTGGTGCAAGTTTTGTTCGGACGCCGTTGTTTCCAGAGCCGTGTTTTGCTCTGTAATGTTCAATTTATACTGGAGTGACGTAGGTAAATTATAGACAAGTGTTCGGTTCCATAATCGGTATAATAATCTCTTAAATACATGCATGCAGTTACATATATTAAAAAAAAAGAAAAGAAAAGGTAAGGCGAGCCACACACTACAACTTCTACTCAAGCCATTTCTTCACTTCTTCTACAGTCATATGAGAAAGCAAGAAAGAAAATATGCAACTATATCCACCATGTGCCATTTACTTGCAAATGCCCTTAACAAGCAAGATATTGCTTCATTTTGAAGGCACGTGTATGTAGGCCTTTACACGTGGCGGGAAGAAATCATTAAATAACATAAATTCTAAGTGACATCTGTCAATACCAATTCCATACTCACATCATATCACACTTCACACTAATATTATATACGCGAAACTTACATTGGATGTGTGGATGTTTGTGACTCTTTCGCGCAAAAACGGCTGAACGAATCTGGATGAAAATTGGCTCAAAGACAGATTATGGTCTGGAATAGTGCATGAGTTACTTTTATCCCGAGGGTAGGTGCCTCTGGGTAGCGGAAGCAACTAGTATTAAATATACTTAAATGCGAAAGTAACTCTGTCTGTCCGTTATGCTTTCACACCTAAACCATGGAACAGATTTTGATGAAATTTGGTACAGGGATGTACTGAATAGATATCTAGGCTATATTTGGTCGCGATAACCGACAGTCACGTGTGCGCAGCCGTGGGCAACAGCTAGTAGTCTATAATACTTCTTTTGTTCGAAAAGAATCTATCACTATACCCATTAGATTCTTACCGTCGAAGTGCAAAACAATCAATTCTAATAATATATTGATTCTGATACTCTGAAACTTTAAAGTAATAAAGGGGCGATCTGCTTGAACGAATCGAACCTTCAAGAAATTATCGAAGAAGAGGGAATAAGAATGTCCTCAAGAGGCGAATTTACAATTTATATCAAGTTAAGGACCTTCAGACCTTCAGACGTCGTTTCTCAATGCAATACAATGACTTGATCTATAGACAAACTGTTCAGACCAATAATTCTGGTTCCTGGGTGAGACATAAATGAATTTTGAATTTCGAAATTGGAAGCGGACGCAGAAACTAGATAAATAGGGTTATGAATTTTAACATTTATCTGTCTAACAACAGCGCGACTTTTTGTAATGGCATCTGTATATATCTGTAGCTACAAAAAGTCGCGCATTGTTGCTGGTCAAGTAATGATCTAACAAAACGAAATAGATGATTTTTATGCTATATGTTGGCAGAGATAACAGCTCGCCACCTGCTTCTGTCCTTACATATTACAAGAGCTTCCTTTATTGTTATTAAACTGTCATGGAGGCCCGCGTTGAGCTTACAATTCTAATAATAATATTAAAATGAAGAAGTGTCTTTGTGGATTCGTTCTGCTTTCACGTAGCAATGGATCAACGTGAATTTTGCATATACATATATTATGTAGGTCATAAGACGCTCCCTTAATACCAGAAAATCCACGATTACCCTTTAGCAGAAAATAAATTGATTGATTGTGGCAAAATTTGATATACCCGTTCAAACCTAGTTCTTGTATGCTAAAAATATTTCTTTGGGTCTTGTTATTCCAGATTCACACAAGATATTCTATTACGATCACAATAAACAATAAAAAGAGGATCAGGAGAGCCAACTCGCGGCTCCAAAGTGCAAGCTTTGGATGGCACTGGATTTTTCGCTCGAGTGAAGGGCAGATGATGGTAGACACACGGGGTTAAGCTGTGAGTTTTCATCAATCAGTCTATGTTAGTTTAGCTTTTTAGGGTTCCGTTGCCAAATGGCAAAAAACAGAACCCTTATAGATTCGTCATGTCTGTCTGTCTGTTCGTCCGTGTGTCACAGCCACTTTTTTCCGAAACTATAACAACTATACTGTTGAAACTTGGTAAGTAGATGTATTCTGTGAACCGCATTAAGATTTTCACACAAAAATAGAAATATAAATCAAATTTTGGGGGCTCCCCATACTTAGAACTGAAACTCAAAAATATATTTTTCATCAAATTCATACGTGAGTGGTATCTATGGGTAGGTCTTCAAAAATGATATTGAGGTTTCTAATATCATTTTTTTCTAAACTGAACAGTTTGCAAGAGAGACACTTCCGAAGTGGTAAAATGTGTCCCCCCCCCCCCCCTGTAACTTCTAAAATAAGAGAATGATAAGACTAAAAAAAATATATGATGTACATTACTATGTAAACTTCCACCGATAATTGGTTGGAACGAGATCTAGTAAGTAGTTTTTTTTTAATAAATCGTAAACCGCAATTTACCTTTCATTCAATCAACATAAATATAAACATTAAAAAAAAACCTTATTTTATTACTTGCTGCTACGGAACCCTTCATGGGCGAGTCCGACTCGCACTTGGCCGCTTTTTTTATGTTTATTCCCTCAATTGACTGCACACCGCTGGATAGTAAGAAGCTAAGGTGAAGTCCAAAAAGTACGGGCCACCATCCCAGATGCTGTCGATCATAAAATGTTGGCCCTGCCTTAAAGGACTCGACCACTTTAATAATAATAATAAGTTTATTTATTAAGATAACAAAGATCTAATATTTGGTTGTAGGTATGTACAATTGTAGTCGGTTCAAGCCCGACATAACCGCCCCCCGCTGGCCGGCGGGGGGGTATCCGAGAGGATTTCCGCACGAAAAAAAAAAAAAAAAAAAAGGTACTTATGTACAATTGCAGGGGTGCGACTGGTTGGATCACCTCCAAGTTTGGTGCACCCTGGGCAACGTGGGCGATGACGCATCATTGATTGCTCCTCTGGAGTAGCAAGGCCCGCGGGGGGGGGTCGCTCCAGGTACCCCTCTGCTCTTATCAGAGGGGACACTGCGAATGGCCCAGTGTCAGTCGGAGTGCGAGGGATAGGTATGCTCTATGGGTAACCTTACACCCCGGCGCGGCGTCTGTAGACCCGAGACGGCGTGCGGTTTTAGTCGGTTCAAGCCCGACATAACCGCATAAAAACATAAATTTGACAATTATATCACATATTAATTAATTAGCTATAATTTTAAATTATATGCAATAAATATGTTAAAAATTAATTAATTAAAATTAATAAAAAAAAATATGTTATATAACAAATTTATTCATTACTTACCCATACTCATTACTTTTACCTATACACATCAATGGTCTCGATTTATACTTTTTCACGCCCCGCCCCCCTTGAAATATCCCGGGATTGTAGAAAGAAGGTAACACGTACAAAACTACAAATATTGGATCAGTAGAGAATACTATAAACAATTACCAAATAGTACCTTTTCAACTGCACAGCTTCGAATAGTATGAGTCTATTAGAAATATCGCACATACATGCTACATTTGCCAAGAAAACTTAATTATCACCAAGGAATCGATCGATACGTATTTAATAGACATGTTGTATGTTACATTTATTGTGTAAGGCACATGGTTGTATGGTAAATTTAGGAGTATGGTAGAAGATATACTGACTAAAATAACGAAAGGGATACTTAGATGGTTCAGACACGTTGAAAGGATAGACGGAAGAAGATTGAGGTCAATGTGAAAGGGCAAGCCAATAAGGGCTACCAGTAAAAGTCCGATCTGCCGACAAGCATGCACCTAGCACGTTTGACGGTCAGATCGAGGACTTTCCAAGGAAAGGAGCAACCGGCGAGGATGTATAAAAACAAATTATGAAGTAGGAGTGAAAGGTGAATGCCATAGAAAGTGAAAAAATGTTGTCTCTGGCTCTCCCAATGGGAAAGAAACGTAAATTTATATTTATATATATGCTTGGTTACCCTTCTTTTTTTTTTTAAAAAAAAGAATATTATTATTAACCGAAATTACTAATATCCCCCCTAACCCCTCCAGCTAAGCTAAATTGCTTGTGTTAGGAGTGGGTTCACGTCGGTAGTGTAATGGCCAGGATTCGAACCCGGGACCTCTCGATCGTAAGGTTGACTCCTTAACCACTAAGCTACCGACTCTTATGCTTCGTGGAAGGTTAAGCATAAATCCATCTACTTATAAGGTTTTAGCTAAAGCCCAGGCTATAATACTAGTTTTGAACGTTCAGATACTAACATCTGCGAACAGTTGCTAGCTTTTCGGTTTTTTATCGGATGCACTTCGGGGAGTGTGCACTGGAGTTGCATAACCTAATTCATCCAAGCTCCTTCTACCACCAAACGACTAGACGTACGGCAACGCGCCATCGATACATGGTGGATATTCCACTCATACGCACAAAACGTTTTGGCAATACATTCATCATGCGTATTGCTAAAGAGTGGAATGCCCTGCCTGAGTCTGTGTTTACGGAAAGCTATAACATGGGAGTCTTCAAGTCTAGAGTGAACAGGTTACTTCTAGACAAGCGTGCTCCACCTTAGACAACATCAACACTTACCAACAGGTGAGATAGTATTCAATCGCGGGCCTATGACCAATGATTATCAATAAAACCTACACACGTACGTATCATGTTTGTACACACGCAAACTGTGTTCGTATACACGAATTACGTTAGCTGCGATCGGAGGAGCGAAAAAAAACCAAATTGAAACTAATGATATTAATTTAATTTAAAATAAAACTTTTACAATTTAATTTAATTAAATTAGCCTAAATTCCTATTCGAAGTATGAACATAGAATGATCAATTTAATTACTGAATAAATTAGGAAGACAAGACTTCACAATATTTCGTGCGTCATAAGATGTACAAAAGTGCATAGCAAGCTTGGCGTTTCCGTCGCGCGATGTTTATTGCGGAATAACCAATATACGTCATTCGAGTGCTGCATCGGCGATTTCCCTTAGGTATTTCCGCACGAAAAAAAAAATAAAAAAAAAAAGGTAGCGACGCGTAACACACGCACGCATACAGTAAATAGCCATATAGGTATAACCCGAGACGGTGTGCGGTTTTAGTCTGTTCAAGCCCGACATAACCACCCCCGCAGGCCGGCGGGGGGGTATCCGAAGGGATTTCCGCACGAAAAAACAAAAAAAAAAGTACATATTCCTACATCAGGTTCGTTAGCTGTATACAATGAGTTGTTGACATTGATAACGTGGAGCTGACAGCGTGATTGTAATGCAAGATGCGTTTTGCCGATACTATTTTCTCCATTCATCCTGCTCCTCCTAATCTGGTGAGTAAAATTTAGTCAAAGTTACATATTTATTATATATATATTTATTTAAGATAGTCATCGTTCGAGAGAAAAATGAATTGACATGTAGTCAATTCATTTTTCTCTTAAAATAAACTTTTCACGACTTTTTTTTTTTACGTGCAGAAAACCCAAAATTAATTTTAATTCTAATTGCATGAAATCTATATTTCTTTGATGTGAGGGTATTGCTCCTCTTTAAGATATAGATTTAAATGTATGTAAAGTTGACATTGTCTTAGTGATGTGACTCCTTAGGTTCTTCAGCTAATAAAAGGCTTTGACAACCCCAAGTGCAGGTATTAGGACTAAGAGAGAGTGAGAGTGTGGTTAAGATCTTGCTTCGATTTGTAGAGCGTTCTCGTGCAAGTCGCGCAGTGGGCTTTGGAGCGAGCTATGATTGAGTGTCTTTAAAAGATACAATTCATAATGTACTAACCTAGTCACTCAATAAAAGTCAAAGCCGAAATGGCAGCCACATCTGCCGAATACCGATGGCCATTAGAGCCAGCGAGTCTTAGAGTGGATATTACGAGTTGCCAAACGGAAGCTAGGACGCCCCCTACCCCTGAAAAAGGTAGCTAGGATATACGGAATGTTTGAGTGGAGGATCAGGTGCTGATTGCGAAGTGCATTAGAAGAGGCCTTTTTTTTTCGTGCGGAAATCCCTTCGGATACCCCCCCGCAGGTCAGCGGGGGCGGTTATGTCGGGCTTGAACCGACTAAAACCGCACGCCGTCTCGGGTGCAAGGTTGCCCATAGAGCATATCCCTCGCACCCCGACTGACCCTGGGCCATCTCCAGTTGCGAGATGGCCCCCTCGGATGCATTAGAAGAGGCCTATATCCAGCAGTGGACTGTAGTAGACTAAGTGATTGATTCAAGTATTCTACATGGTGATTTTTTATACAAAAGGGTAGGTCAGAAAGTAACACTAATAAACGTCAATACTACAATGGCATCAAGCCTATAGATATTAACTATGGACATTTTGCAGATTTAACTTTCGATGTTCATAAGCCTTGTTAAGCGCTTACAATACGCTGAACTTTTGCTTGTTTAAAACTTCCAATAAAAAAACGTCACAAAACATCCCTCAGGGCTCTTCCGTATCCATAGTAGATAAAGTGATTTCAAGGAATTATGCGAATAACATTTTACAGGGACATGAACAAGTAGCATAAGCTAGTAAGTCTCGTAGCGAGGCATAAGGATCAAAAACGACAGAAACGTAAGTCAGGCAAGTGTTTTGATGAGAGAATGAATTTTGTTACACAATTGGTTTGGTGTTTTATTGTAAATTAAATTTCTGGTGAAAACTGCAACAACAGACGCTATAATTAGGTATAAGATGTATAAAACATAGCATCCGTATTCCGTAAATTTGTAACGCATAACTCGCAAAGTTGTCGATTGATTAACTTAAAAATTTATACTTAATTTAAAAATATTTTTTTCTTAATGATAACGTTGACGGTTCTTTGGCAATTTCAAAATGTAATGCTTTGGCTCCAAATTTAAAAGTTTTGCATAAAAGTTCTCTTCGGCTCCTAGGGTCCCCGATTCTAGAAGAAGCCTATGATTCCTTCGTTGAGGAAAAAATACAAAATTTTAATGAAGTTTCGGAACGACTCCTCCAAATTAATATACATTCAGCATTTACTATTGTTCATCATTGATGATATTGATTATATTATTGATCATCACAATTTTTTAAACATTCGGCACTTTTAGGCAATATGGACAAAATTATTTAAATTACTCTGTATAAAATTTTGAATGCCGATTTAAACGACCGAGCCCGGCTGCAAGCGTCTCTACCGGTTCACTGTGGTGGGCTCGGCGTTCGTAAAATTACTAATTTTGTTTTTATTGTACAGATAGTTAATCTTTTATTTACTTAAGTATATTGTAACCCGAAGTTCCCACAGGGCGTTTGTATTTTTTCCGACATTTGCCCCTGCTTTGCTGCAACGGGTTAGCTAGTAATTAAGTGAAATACCGAAACCGTTGATAGCTTAGTGGTTAATTAGTCTACCTTACGCACTTTGATTATATAAATCAAAGCTTACGCATATGATCCAGTGTCTTGGATTTAAATCCTGATCATTTAACTATCGACGTGAACCCGCTCCTAACACAAGCAATTTAGCCTAGCTGGAGGGGTTAACAAGAATACTAGTAATTTCGGTTACTACCTACCTACCTACTTTTGACGCTGATTGTACGTTTCATGGTAACCCTACAACCAAAGAAGCCTAGAAACCACTGAGCAAGGAGTCAATGTACTCGCGCCCTCCAGCGAGGAAGCGAGCGACAATCCTTGCTCTGTGCTAGGAACCTTACAAACAAGAAACATCTAGCTTCATTTGTTTTTAAATCTTCATTTATAATAGCAGGCACAGTTATAATGGTTTTAGTCGGTTCAAGCCCGACATAACCGCCCCCGCTGGCCGGCGGGGGGGTATCCGAAGGGATTTCCGCACGAAAAAAAAAAAAAGGTGATGCCCGCAGTTCCGCCCGCGCGGATTTAGGGTTCCTGAACGTAACCCTTATAGATTCGTCATGTCTGTCTGTCTGTCCGTCCGTATGTCCGCCTTAGCCTTCTAACCTAACCTATCCGAGTCGGGGTACTCGGCCTTGCATACTTCGCTGCAGTGAACTTTCGAACTGGCGTACATCGAGATCCTGTACTTTAGAACTAACATACGTCGACATTTTAAACTTCGACATTCAGTAGCGGAGTGAGACTTAAGATTAGGAGGTAGGACTTGAACATCCTTATTTAAAACTAGGTGATGCCCGCAGCTCCGCCCGCGCGGATTTAGTGTTCCGTAGGTCAAAGTCCGCCGGCAACCCTGGGGTTATCCTTTCGAGGGCTTATCCGGGGTGCCCGGCAACGGACACTTGGGGAGGACACCGTGCGGTTTTAGTTGAGACTCGACATAATCACCCCCGCTGGCCAGCAGGGGGGTATCCGAAGGGGTTTCCGCACGTAAAAAAAAAAAAGGTGATGCCCGCAGTTCCGCCCGCGCGGATTTAGGGTTCCTGAACGGAACCCTTATAGATTCGTCATGTCTGTCTGTCTGTCCGTCCGTATGTCACAGCAACTTTTTTCCGAAACTATAAGAACTATGCTGTTGAAACTTGGTAAGTAGATGTATTCTGTGAACCGCATTAAGATTTTCATACAAAAATAGAAGAAAAACAATTAATTTTGGGGGTCCCCATACTTAGAACTGAAACTCAAAAATATATTTTTCATCAAATCCATACGTGAGTGGTATCTATGGATAGGTCTTCAAAAATGATAGTGAGGTTTCTAATATCTTTTTTTTCTAATCTGAATAGTTTGCGCGAGAGACACTTCCAAAGTGGTAAAATGTGTGACCCCCCCCCCTGTAACTTCTAAAATAAGAGAATGATAAAGCTAAAAAAAAAATATGATGTACATTACCATGTAAACTGCCAACGATAATTGGTTTGAGCGAGATCTAGTAAGTAGTTTTTTTTTAATACGTCATAAATCGTAAACCGCAATTTACCTTTCATTCAATCAACTCAAATATAAAAATTAAAAAAGGACATTATCGTGTTACTTGCTGCTACGGAACCCTTAATGGGCGAGTCCGACTCGCACTTGGCCGCTTTTTTATTTATATCTCTGCTTCTAGTTAACAAATCCTGTCACGATTTATTGTGTGTTATTTCACCGTGAGATATTAACTTTACATTAATCAAGACAGGAGACGACCATTTTATTGGTGGCGCTCACACTACAACAATTCGTTACGATCGCACTATACCGTTCAAACTGCACCGATAAATCGTGTAAGATAAAAAATAAACAGTTTTTTGATGTCTTGGAGTGTGCTACCCATTGGTCTCCCCGTGAAGTTGTCTGCTGAAAATCAACTGAAATTTCAGAAATATCGTAAACAAAAAAATAATATAAATACATTATAATAAATCGGAATTCTCTGGTAAAATTGGTTTTATTAACCCCTGATGCCGAAACGACGTGGTGTTATAAGTTTGACGTGTCTGTGTGTGTGTGTGTGTGTATGATGTGCACGATAACTTTCTTTGTTTTTTTTTTCAACGTTTTATGGAAATAGGTAACCGGACCAAGTTTAACCCGTTCAAATTTTAAAATCCATACTTGTTTTATAAACGTTTTTTTATCATTGATAGGCTTTGAACTCTATCTCATCTACTGATACGTGATGATGTGGTCTGTGATGAAGGAAACTTTTCACTCGAGACTTGAAGATACCCAGGTTTAACTTCATGTAGTACTACCAGGTTATACAGGTTATAGCTTATTCTTTAATAGAACGAAACCATAGTAACTCAATAACACTTACACAGTATCGTATCTGTGTGGGTATAAACCCTAAGCAGGGTTATCAAAGCCTCTCAGTAGAGTCGGTAACGCGTTGGAGTGTCTATAGACAAAAGTAACTGCTTATCATAGAGTGGGATATGTGCTTGATTAATTGTTGTAAGTACCTACGATACTGTGTAAAAATAAGAACAATAAGATCAATATCCTATATAAATATGGTTTCAAATGGCCCCTAAAATAATTTATAATTATAAAATAAATTCTCCTTTTGTCATAAATTAGACATTTAAACAATGTGTTTAGATAGGTAGGTTATCGTTCAATGTTGCTACAATTTGTTTGATTAAATAGGCATCAACTTATTCGTACTCGATCGGTTCGAAATTTAAGCCATCTTGCCGAAGCAAAGTCACTAAATGAGGGAACACTTAAAAATATGGAAAGCAATAGAAACAGATGGGGTTGGTGGCGGTAGACAACCTTAATGCACTTAGAGGTACCTCGGCGTTGTCCTAGTAGGTACACTCTTTGTTCTGCATACTAAAAGTCCGTATTAACAATATTTTTATGAAAGTTTTATTACTAAGTACCTACCTACGTAACTAAAAATTGTTTTACCTATTCATACTTGCTTGCGTCGCTCGGCGGTGGTCGCTCATTTTATAGTTATTATTCTGTAGCTCCATTGCGCTGCAGTGTGTAGCGCACCTAATGAACTAAAAGAAATAAAGAAAAATCATAGATACAGACGAACATAGAACCTCCTCAGTTTTGAAATCGGTTAAAAATACTTTTATCCCTACAAAATTAAGTTCTGGAATTACTGCCATCTATAATTAAATGTAAGAACTACATAATCGTATATATACCAGGTCTCTGAGCCTGTGTAGTAGTTTGTAGAATACCTACTAGATGTCACTAGTAACTCTTAGTAAGGTGAGCCTAAAATGATGTTTACCGTAATATATAGATGGCGTAAATGACAAATTGCTTTTTTCTAGAACGCCTTTATTTGCCAAAGAATACGGATTGCATAAATTGTATAAAAATCGAAATAAAACATTATTATTTAACCAACTCTTCGCTGTTTATGGATATTATTTCAGTTCATCTTACTTACTTAAATTCTTACTATTTATGTAGGATAACCGACCTCAGCGCGGGCAGAGCCGCGGGTTTCAGCTAGTTCAATATAGGTAAGTTAATGAACAATTCTTTAGGTTTGACAAGCGTCCCTCCCTACCTACCTAGCTTTAAAGCGGAGTGTTAACGGCCATGGGACATAATTAATGGTAACTCGAAATTAGTATGCGTAACTATTACTTACCTTAGGTACGGTACAAGGCTAGGGCACGCCGCAATAGCGGCGGTAAGGCCCATCGTGGAGGATTGGCAAGAGAGGCGACTACAACCCCCCCCCCCTTTCCGGAGTAAGACAGAGACACCGTGGTTCCCAAACCATCTCGAAACCGGGGACCCATGGTCAGTCGGGGTGCGAAGGTAATGCCTTGTGGTCCCACCTTATACCCCAGCGTCTGAAGACCCGAGACGGCGTGCGGTGTTGGCGGTCAGAAAGCAGTCGCTCCCGCAAAGGTCAACTAAACCATATCTTGGGAAGGATGATTAGAAGGGTAGGCCCTGACCTCCAAGGTGCAAGCTTTGGATTGTATGCAACCTGGAGAGAAGGATAACAGTTGCTCTCATGCATTATATGCTATCATGACCTCTGGCGTGACGGTAGAGCGTTCGACTTGTTTGTATTTCTATTCTATGTATAATATATACCTACTTGTGTGAAAAAGAAAACGTATCTAAGTCTGATTAGTTTA
Source organism: Cybosia mesomella (assembly GCA_946251805.1). Classification (NCBI taxonomy): domain Eukaryota; kingdom Metazoa; phylum Arthropoda; class Insecta; order Lepidoptera; family Erebidae; genus Cybosia; species Cybosia mesomella. The sequence goes on along the minus strand of OX276405.1, from coordinate 20,255,094 downwards.
AATAAATAAATAAATATTCTACGGCATTCTACACAGCGCTTTCTAGACCCAAATTAAGCATAGTTTAACTAGCTTGTGTTATGGGTTCCAGAATGCGGATAAACATACTTATATACTTTTTTTTTGTAAATAAATACATATAGTTAGTTAGTTAGTTTGGGTCTTAGATAGTGTTGTGTACTAGAAAAATTATAAAATCTTTAACGTCAAATAATAAAACTCAATTGATAATACATAATTATTTTATTGGTGTATAATTATTTCAATACACAAAAATTTTTGGTGTAATAAGAAATTCGCGATTGCGAAATTTCTTGGCCTTGCTACCTGTATATAAGTAGGCCAGATTATATATTGTTTATGTTCTTAATAATTATTGTACATCGTCAGGAATGTACTAACATCTACCACTACCTACTTGCTCGAGATACAACAATCACTTCTATGCATGTTTGTAGACTGGCTGAACGGAACCAAATATTTGGTCACTTGTTACTGTCAAATTGACATAAATAACGCGCGAATTTTTGTACCTGTCATACAGATGACAGCAACAGAAATTCGCGCTATGCGCTAGAATTTATTTTCATATTTATTTAGTCTCTACGCCGTACCCTTCTCCATATTCGCCTCACCGCAGACCGCGACACCATTTTCTTCTAAACAGTTTGCCTAGTAGTATACATAGAAGTCATTGAAATACAACTATAATAGTTAATCAAATTTTACACAATAATCTTCATAATAATACATTAAATTAACTAGTTATAAAACATAAAATCAGTCATTTACAAAAAAAAAACAAAAATTTCAGTATTTTTACAACAATGCTACCTATGATTTTTTTCGGGAGACTTTTTTTAATAATTTGGGTATTGCACTAAGTATAATTATTATCTTATCATTTATAAAAAATCTTATGTAAAGGCAAACTGTCATAATTCCGAAACACGAAACAGACACCTTAAATATTTCAAACATCTCGGAAGTAACTTAAATTACTTACATGTAAGCATTACAATTAAGGAAATGGCATTTTGTGATACTAAATGGTCTATTTGTGAACAAAATTTTAAATAGCCTTAATTTTAATTAGCTTTATCTTGCTATTTTAAATTACTTGTCTATATTAAAAGAATATGAATCGAATTAATGTTCTTTCCATCTGAAGACTCATTATAGCTACCGATTTCAATGTCCATTATTTGATGAATAATTAGAACAATACATTGACAACAAATTTAAAAACAAATAAGCAATTCGTCGAGAAATATTATTTTTATTAGTAGACCTCTACAATTCAAAAGTAGTTTTCTTTGCTTGGAATTACAAAGAAAAAAGGTTTTATACCGAATTTATAAATATCTAGGCTCTAAGGACAATACTGACATAGTTATAGAAAAATTTGGTACCTATACACCTTTGAAATCATGAGTCACAACATGCGGAAATGGATTTTCCTATAATTAAGGTTACTACTTTAATCAATCATAAATGTATGTACAATAATATACAAAACACAGGTGCATAATATTTAAATTACGCTACTTTACTTTTTGAAATCAAAAGCTCTGCCTCCGGAGGATATCGTGTGCATAGGTAGGTTATGTCAGAATCAATTTAATCGATTTATCACAATTTTCTTTCTAAAATTCGAAATTCAAAATTTAGAAAATCTGAAAATGTTCATTTTTAGCCGATGACTAGACTTACTATAGTCGATAACTAGAATTGGCGCATTCTAATTAGAATCGCTACATGGAATAGGTAGAATACCTATTCCATGTAGTGATTCATGTTAACGAGTCTGATTTTAATACTAGACTCGTTCCGAATACTTTACATATCCTATCAGCATTTCTTAGCAGACGATTTGGATAATCGAAATTTGATTGTTGCCGAACATCCAGAACCGTCTAGATCTCGATGGAGTGAAAGATTTTTATATTAGGTATATAAATTAAATTATAAAATGGAATGAATTTTCATAAAGGTTTTGAACTTTCGCGGTTGCTAAACTTAGTGGATATTAATCGGGACTTATCACGTCAGACAGATATATCATCACGATAACACGACGATGGGATAAACAGATTATCGTGATTATGCCCCATTTAAGTAGATATTGTGTAATTAACACTAATATTGCAGGATTAGTATGACTGAATTTTCGAATAACAGTTACCAACAGTAGGTATCTAAAATTTAAATTTTATAAAAGCCCTAGTCTTGTATAGTCAACATTAAATACTGATATTTTTAAATACTAGTATTATATATATTAAGCTTTCATCTAATACTTACGAATGTATTACCTACAAATTTTATAAAATGCAAGATTGTTTACATTTTGTAAGCAAACTATACCTGCAAACCGACCCACTTATTCTTTGACCTATTCATTTAATAAGCCCATAATTATATGCAAGATTGCATAGTAGCCAAATGGGTTTTAAAATAACATTTATTACAATAATAATACTAATACAGTAGCCATTACTATAAACGCTTGCGAATGCGTCAACACTGGAGTAATATGTATTAAAACAAAGTATAATTACAGAATTAACTACCCAATAGTAATTAACGCTCTAACGGCAGCCATTTTGCATTTTCAATTTGTTACCACGGTTCTACGGTCGTATGTAAAGTAGCGTAATATACATATACGTTCCGTGACTACACAAACACAAAACAGACGCTTCACACTGTCCACTCATAACATCTGTCATATTATAAATAAAATACCAACTAAAATCTATATTTACACAAATTGTCGTTTGATAATGACATCATAAAAAATTGTATTAAAATCATCATACATAATCATCCATTAAAGAACAAGCAGAAACAATTTTAATTTTTATTATTTACAAATAAGTAATTCCTCGTTCTTTAGGCAGTGGCATAATTTAATTTGAGAACTATAAGTACCTTGAATAAAATAGAAAAAAAAACTAAGTACGTTAATATCTTTATTGGATGATCCGTAATTCAAAGTTTTTGTACTTGTCGAAAAATTTAAGTTTCATTTTCAAACTTCTAAAAGTTTGCGATTCCAAACAGCTAGTACATTTCCATAATAATAATAAAAAACATTAAATGCTCAACTTGTAATGAGGTTTAATTGAGTTTATGTCTAAATCTTTAGAAATCCTGATACGATACCTTGTTTAGAGCACAATGCTGTTTAACCTCAGTAATGTTTCATCACTTTGTATTTGTTTTTCACTTATAACGTCGAGTCATATTACTCAATTTTACAAATACATCATCGATTACGAAATTGACTGCCTATGCTCTGAACTTTAAAGCAACTAGAAACAGAATGGAGGGTGAAAATATACACGGACATCATTTGTAAAAAGTGAAATATCACATCCCTTCAGTTAGCAATCACATCTTTCGTCCTACTCCTAGATTGCTTCAATCATTCCATAAGCACAGACCATAAACAGACAATCCTTCAATTTGCTCAAAGTGAACGATTCAACTGAGCATAAACAGAACCATGAAGTATTTACTAAAATAAACTCAAAAATCCCACTGAATTATATAAAAAAATTGCACAAATTTAAAAATTTAAATTAAGAATACAAGTTTTAATTAATCAACAATCAGTATTTACCGCCTGAAATCGCAAACACGTAAATAATAATAATCATATAACACTAATCTACGAACTGTGATGCTGTGTTTAAGAGACCATTTGCCTGTGTCCATTCTGTGAATTATTGGCGGGGAACAGTACACCTTCGTACGTGACACCGTTCAGTTCTATTGACACTACTAGCTGCTGGTCGCCTGTGCTGGCATCACCTGTGAAATGGCATAATTTATTAGTGGCGTTCGTTGTGACTGTAAGTTATGAGAGTAGGATATATGAAGGCAAGTAATGACTCTTGTTTCGCATTTCCTTACATTTGTCTAGTCTATGTAGAACTATTAAAGTATAATGACTGCAAACATCTTGACAATGTACCCTAGCTGCACAGAAAGCGGTTTTTACGTCTCTTTTGTGGTAGTGTGGGCGCAACGGCCGAGGCGCGGCCTATAACCAATCATAGATTATATTAAACCAATCATGGGTTCAAAGGGCTCGCGTCATTGGTTAATCAGTCCTTTTATTGGTTTATGTTTGGTTCGTATAGTGCATATGTGCGTACTTTCTGACGTTTGTTCAAGATACTTGTCGCTACTTATATATATAAGTACATAGGTACATACTTACATAGGTATCTAAGGGATAAACCTACCTATACGACATCAACCAACAGATTTATTGAAAACAATTCTGCACCACTTTAATAAACAAAGTAACACCATGTTAATACCAAATGAAAATGAATGAATAGTAATCAATTAAGTAGTCTACGGAAAAAGTATCTGGTATATCTTCATGGCTGGTCTTTAAGACGTAAATTATACAGAAAAGGCATAAGGCGTAAGGCATAATCAAAGCAGAATTATACGTATCGACGCGATTTGACTCTGTGATCGCGCCTTTTAGAGTAGCCATGGAGTTATGCCAGCTATTTTCCCGTAAATATTTCTTTCCTTTTCTCACATATGCCTCTTTTTTGTTATTTTTCTCCTTTTCTTCCATCTTTAACCAAATCGTTCTTGGGATAGACTGTTTTGAAGCTGTGTAACATCCTAGTAAAATACAAATCAACAACCTGTTAACCCCCACAATTTTAAGATCCTGTCTATAATATTTGTTATGAACTAACCTCTGGTAGTAATCTTGAAGGCTGCCCCATTGACTCCGTTGGCTGTAGGTCCGTTGTGTGCATGCGACGGTGATGGAGGATCAAGTCGATTGGCGCGGGACAGCGGTGCTGACAGCGTCGGCGAGGGCGGAGAAGTACGAGGCGACGCGGGCCGAGGAGTGCGGCGTTTAGCAGGAGGCGGCGGAGATCTGCAGGCCTCGCGCTTACCGCCGGATGTGCTAGAGTTCGGGCTCTCGCTCAGGTTTAATGCCTCGCTGTGAGTTAAGCAAGTTGGCTTGTTAACTCTCTTAGCTTAACTTAACTAGTGAAATAGGAACCGCAGAAAGACAGCACTATGGTATAATGTGGTCTTTCTGCAGGTAAGTTCGCAGAAAACTAATTACCATAAGCAAATGGTTGTAGTTAAAAATGGTACCTTTCTGGTCTCTAGATTCGAACTGGACTAACCAAAATTAGTATACCTTAAATTTGGTACTATACCGGAGGACTACTTGAGGACAGTTTAAATAGGACTGATAGCATCTGAATAATATCTTTTATGGTGGAGTTTTCGTTACCTTACAAGAGCATATCGATTATCGATTCCAACAACCATTCGTTGTTGGAATCGAACCAACAAATGTCATGAATGCTGTCAAGAAATAACCTATGGCCGATGGTCCAATAACTTTAAATGAAAAACAAATTGAATCAGGTACTATGTGAGAAACTTTCCTCATGAAACAATGTTTAAGGACCAAAACTCACACTCTCAATCGAAGGTTGGTAATCCATCGGGAGTTCACACACACACATCATAAAAAAATCTAAGGCACTCCATTTGCCATTTGTTGAGGCTATTCCCGAAGTTATCAAGAAATAATAATTGGGTTACCTTCCTCAGCCCCCACATCACTATAGATTCTAGTCTCTCAAGTCTTTTTGACCAATGAAATGAGTCTTTTTTTTGGTTCACAATACTGAATAATATCAGTATTAAATACACTGTATACTTTACGTAATTGCGTGCTTATATTCTACTCTCTATCATGTGATAGACTTTGCTGCTATTTCATTAGTCGAAAATACTCAAGACTTCCCCATCATGCTGAAGTTGCAGATATATTTTAAGGCAATTTTAACTATTTACCGTTGTGGTTCAAGATCAGGCTGTGGGGTGTTATTGTTGTTGTTGTATAGCGACCAAAGGGTGAGACGTGACACGTCGATGGCGCTGAGTGCGGCCGCATCCCGCGGGGACATGATAGGCGCAGGACCATTCATACTCGGCGGTGACTCGGAACCTGTACGACCAAACGCTGATTAAGAAATCAGCCTAAAGATCTGCCCTGTTTATGACTTGGCACGGCTGGAGGAATAGTGAGAATAGCGAGAAGACCGTTTTGTAGAACGTTGTCTTCGTCGTGCATCGGACTGACAGGTTGATACGTTTACAGAAAACTGTCAGTCTGATGTGCGATACAGAGAACGCTCTATAAAATCGAGGCAGGCCAATTTTAGTCGAACTCTCACTCTTCTTCCCGACGGACGTGCCGAACCAAAAACAGAATATTGTACTTTAGTACTAAGTTTAGTTGTAAATATTGAGGCTTTTACCTTTTACCTTTTGTATTTAAAGTCTTGCACTAACTATAGATTACCTTCAAACGTATCTGACAAATCGTTTTCTTTTTATTAAACATCAAAGTTCTAATAAACTTGAACATTTTTATTATTCCATATCTCTTACTTCTTCATAACACCTTTAGTGTTAATAGCGTGGTTTCATTGCCAGGGATGCCCTAGACCGTGTGAAATGGAGGAGGAAAAGCCGGAAGGCTTGCTCCGAGCTGAAGGCCTCGGATGCAATCCGGACCCAACTGATAATTATGATGAGTGTTACTAGCGTAAATGGGTCAAGGTAAGCTCCCCGTCAGGTGGCCCATAAACTTGTTTGCTACTTTGAACGTAATAGTATTATTTAAAATGGGTCTTGCTTATTTGTTGCATTAAAAAGTTAATATTTTCAGGGGTCAAGCCTACTTCACCTGCTGTTTAACAGACAAAACTTTGGCCTCGCCATCATCAGCATATAATTTAAAACAAAGTCCTCCGTCGTGTGTGTCTGTTCGTGATGAACTCAAAAACTACTGCACCGATTTTCATGCTGTTCTCACTAATAAAGTGGTTCTCGAGAAAGCTTTTAATATATTATTCTTCAAGTTTTTGTATACATTGACTAAAATATAATGATATTTGTTGGTGGTGTCGGAAAAAAATAAGCCCTCTGGGAGCTTTCAACGAAAACGTTGCCTAAACTCTTTGATATACAACAAACTTTTGTACGGTGGAATTGTGTATCTTATATAGTTGTCATGGTGAATAGGGTCCCATGGATAGCGGGAACGGGATCAGAATTCCACGCGGGCGATACCGCGGTCCACAGCTAGTATAAAAATAAAGTAAGAAAGTGGACTACGGACTCCCGGGGTTCTTTGGATGCAACTGGAATCATCGCTAAGATGATGATGATCAGACCAAGACCGTCTGAGTAGTAACACCAAGACCAAAACTGACCTTTGCAATGTTCGCCCTTGTCTTACATTTAAGAAATACTACTTGGAAGTATAGAAAACTAGCTGTCCCTCGCGTCAAATTCTGATCCCGTTTCCTTTACCCATGGGAAGCTTTTCCAGGAACAAAAAGTGTGATCACCACCATATGTGATATTTCAGCCATATCCATTCACCCGTTTCAGCGTAATTGAGTAACAAACCTCCAAACATCTTCACAAACTTTCACAATTATAATATTAATAGAAGTAGGATTTTAATAAACTTACCATTTCTCATCAGGTCCCTCTGTTGCTGGATCATCTTCATGTACTCCCGTACCCTGAACTCGATGTCATGTTGTGCCAGATGTGGCGCGTGAGGTGGCAATGGCGGTAGGCGCGGCGCCACCCCTCCTAGTGAGAGCGATAGGGGCTGCATGTGTTGAGAGAGTTGTGCCAATGAAGCAGGCACGCCACGGTTCAGAGGCGGCTGGAATGGAGGTATCTATGTTAAAAAAAGGTATGATGTAGTGAATTATACAGTGATTTCTACGTATACTAGAGAAGCTGTTTAGAAGGAAAATTGTGTCACGGTTCTTGCGTGAATTTTGAATTTCGTATTTGGAACGAGACGTAGAAACTAGATAAGTAATTTTTTTCGGTTCTACTATTAAAATAGTTTCTAATGAACCTGACTTACAGGGTAAATATATTTTAGAAATAAAATAAGACAAAATACTTGACATTATGCAATTTCAACAATATACTTAAAGAAAATGTTATCGCATACTAAATACAACCTTAAACGTATACCTAATTGGAGCCAAACGGAGTACTCTGTGATAGTTTCTTCTTTTTCATCGTTACATTTTAATCCCATTCTGTAATGTTTCGATCCCGGTTGCATCCATAGTTTGTACCTTGGACCGTTGGTTAATTTTGAGTTTTACGGGAGGGACTGCCGTCCGAACCCCAACCCCTAAAAGAAAGCCTGCGCCAGAACCTCGTCCATCAATCAGTAGGTTGGCTTGGGCCCTGAAGATCTTAGTGGGCTCCAAATGCTATGATAGCTTAGTTACCATAAAAAATTACAAAAGTGTGTCGATGGTCTCCTACTCACCATAGATAAAGCTGCTTGTGCGTCATACTGTCCCGAAGCGCGTCTTCCTTCACGTTTGTTGCCTTCAATAGCGGCGTCCAACTCACTGCGAGTCGACAGATTCTTCTTCTCACACTCATAGTCGTACAAGTACTTCATATACCTGGAAGTAGAATATTTATGTTATGAAAGTAGAATTAAAAACCAACTTTTAACGGGACTAATCCCATCTAAATTACCATTACTGTAACGACTGTACAGTGTGTGTACACCAGGACCAACAGCAGTGACCCTCGAACACACCGAACAAAGACACTCGGCAAAGGAAAGGAAAAAGTTTTAGAACGCGCAATTAAAATAATAATAAGAAAATTGGAGTAGTTGGAAATATGTTAAATCCGCTATCCAAATTTATTATATTTTTACTATCCTCGTTTAGCAAGGCGGGTTACAAAAAATTTACCAAAATAGGCAAATACCCTATGATACAAGGACACAAAAATATTGTGGGTCCCAAGTGACTAGATTAGAAACTAAAATATCCCTTTAGAGGTTTCTGTGCTGAGCAGCAGGAGCACAGAAACCTCTACCAGAGTAATATTTGAAAGATGAAACTTCTAATTCATATTGCAAATTATGTCGCAAATTACATAGATTTTAAGCTAAAGTCTCACATTTTAATTACTTAACCGAATTGAATAGAATATTTTCGATTTCATAGTTACGTAAACTGTACAGAAAATTAGTATTACATGTGCGATAAAGGACACAAACTTGTAAAGCGGCACCGACAAAAACGAAACGGTTTGTAACTATCTATTATTATTCAAAATAATCTCCGTATCTATCAACTAGGAAATAAATCATAACATTTCAATGTCAGTGTCACCATTGAATCCTTTTAACGAATCTAATAATATCTTTACTACTCCGACGGAGACACGACCGCCACTAAATCATATTTCAAGCTCAATTATTATCAAAAGTCTATCCTTCAAATAATACGTGCCATTACATTTTTAATCCCATTCTGTAATGTGTCAATTTTATATGGCTGAATTGTATAGGTACCTTACCATATGTCATATTAAGTGATCACATATTTAATGCGTAACACAATAAGCGCGAGCCGGCGACGCGTCGTAAAAATCCACCTTTAAAACTGTCACTCGAATCTATATATACGACAGACATTCGTCAGTACGGTTAGACTAATTTTATGAGTGTCACTAGATATCTGTCTGTTTGCCACGTTGAAAATAAACTATTGTCTAGATATAACCGTATGAAATGTGGCGAATGTAAAATTACTAAATGGATGCACTGCACTAATTTTGCTTCAGTTTTGATTAATATTTTCTCTATTTTCGAATAATTCTACTTACTATTCATAATATAAAATGCGAAAGACGTAAATAAGTCATACATAGTGTGTGTCTTAATAGTTTGTGAAACTTGGAAAATTCACTCTGAAACGGTTATACGGATTTTGTGGAAATCGACAAGAAAGGTTCAGGTAAATTATAAACACAAAAGCTAGAATTTTGTTGTTAGTTCTGAATAAAACAGAATAACCGCAAGTAAAATTTCGGCATCTCATACTTATACAACTCTAAAGAAAATGACATTCGCATGAAAAATTCATGACGGCTTCTATTTTATAACAAAATAATTAAATGATTTCAAGAGGTTTCCATTGAATGCATTTACATTCGAATGAACTAAAACGCTTACAATAATTATATTTACAAAATAACTTTCTAAAATTCACAATACCCATTGGCACACAAAACAACGTCTGCCTCAGTAAGTACTTAAAAACAGAAATATTTAGTTACAAAATCACTATTTACATTATGAAAATTTACGTCACCAGCAGCATACATAACGTCAACATGTTATGAGTGCGGCTGGCTATAGAAGGTGCGTTTAAAATGATCCAATCGTGCGTAACGGGTGTACATTTTGTATCCCTCTAAACCTCCTTTACAGTTTACAATAGCAGAGGTGAAGGAACTCGCAAGATAAATGAGAAATTATATCGGCCGAAATGAGTTAGAGGTTATTAATTATTAAGTTGTCATATTGTCGTTGGCGGCTCACGTACGCTATTGTAGAGTAGTCTTTGTCTTCTCCCCGTGAGAATTTGAATAAGGTTAGATACAAAGCAATCTCCAATATGGAGCTCCTGAGTATTTAAGACCACACAGATACATGTTGTTGATGGTTATCGGTATTGAAGCCTATATGGATTCGGTCTGGTTAGTGAAAGTCGTAAGTCGAATGGATAAAATTTGTACATTGAATATATCTATACAGTGTACTCTCGTACATGTATACTTGCTTATATTTGAAACCAGGTTGAACAACGTTTGAAGTGTTTCATATCCTAACATTTTTAATTAAATTTCAAGTAAAATAAAATATATGTAGGTAAAAATTAGTCAGTATTAAACAGTCCAGATGGATCATTTTATCTAATCTCACACAATAAAACTTGCTACTTACTGTGTGCGTAATGTAAAAGCCGCTGATGTGATCGACGAAGGCAGTCTCAACCCCTTGATGATTTCTTGCCAGAGTTTCTTGTTAATCACCTCAACCAAGCCTCCGCGAGCAATCACCAAGTTATACAGTTCATACAAGTCCAGCACAGACTTGGCCATTATTGGCAATCTATTAATTGGTGTTCCTGTAACAAAAGAAAACAGAGTTTAGTTCCTGACAATCTGTCAAGTAATTACGTACGGTTTTAAATATCGCTATCAATTTAAAAAAAACTCGATATATAGGTGCAGGTAGCTGTAGATGTATAGGCTATATTTATGTGTAACACATTGATGAAAAACACATATTTGCTTAAATGATGCTTTTCATTCAGAACTTTAATACATTTGAAAAAATCTTAATTATACATTTAATAAATTACTTAAAATAGCAAGAATATTTATTTAAGAAATCAGAAAATATTCTTGATACTATAATATTGTTCTATAATAGTTCGCAAAGCTATTTTAACACACCTAATTTTAATACAATTTTTTAAATTTCTATAACAACATTGTTAGAATTAATATAAAAAATACTATTAGAAAAACCAAATCCAGACCTACCCAAAACCCATCAAGGAAACATAAAAAACAGATGTCAGTATACAATAATAACCATAGATAATGCTATAATTTATAACAAATAAAAATTTTCGTTACACGTCAACTTATCTTCCTGTAATAAAACTCGTTGGCTGCGCTTCGGAAGATTCAAAATCGGAAATATAGGCAGATATATTTAAATATATGTCATAACTAAAGACGTATTGGCAATAAACCAACACAAGGAAACATGTTAATCACGCTAGATAGCTCCGAATAGAAGCGGTCAGAATATTTGCCCACCATTGCATGTTGTAAAACCCTTTAGTACGCACTTGGTAAGGCTCGTAAAAACGAACAGTGCCAACTACGACTATATAAGATTAAACTGGCTGAAACAGGACTAGATGTAGTCAATGAATTGGCAGCTTTCAAACAGTTTTATTGTAATAAAGATCTGGTAATTTTACTATCATAATTTTCTCCTATTCATTAGAGCTCTAACACTAGTTAGAAAACACATTATATCTATAGGTATAGTGGCCGTTTGCCGTTTTGAGTACAAATACCAATGTGTTTTATTGATATTTTTCGTTTAAGATTACACTATAGTTTTATTGTATACAATTGATTAACTTTTTGCATGTTGCCTACATTATAATGTATATATTCACAAAAACAAAAATTTCAGTGTTTTCCTCTGCATTCTAAGACCCATGTGCTACTCGTATATGCTATGCTTAGTTTAGGTCTAGATAGTATTTAGTGTGTAAAAAGCATAAAAAAATGCCCGATTAACCATAAATAGACAGTTAATTAGCATTTGCACTCATAATTAGTAACGCATACTCTATTACGTTTTGTTAAGAATATTTATAAACAGACATATATTGGTCATATGTAACTGAACTGATTCTTGGCGAAGAATAAAGAAAGCGTCATTATAGCGAAATCATAAACCACTTTTGCATGTGTGGTTCGTGCCTTAAAGGGATTAAATTCAACATTACGCCGGGCGTGGTAGGTAGGAACGAGGCGTAAGCTTTCAGCTGCAAACTACTGACTAATAATTATAACTCACAGATACCAAACAATTAAAATGATAGATTTATATTAATTATCTATCAAAATAATAACATCATAGTCACTTGAATAAAGTCCAGATACCGGTATGTAACTAATAAATAAAATACAAAACGAATACTTACAAAAACTAAAAGACCCGAAAACAATGTTTTAGAATCAAAAATGTGCCATTTTGATTTTTTTTAATTTTCATTTATGGTAATCTAGCGGCATACTAATCATGAAAGTACTCATTTAGTAGGTAGGGAACCTGGGTTTATTAGGTAAGTAATCAGTAATACAGGAATGGACATATTGAGGTTAAACACAAACTCTTTTTACTTCACCGAATTCGGATAAAAACAAACACTTTTCACAAAAGCATCAAATATATTTCAAGTACCTACTGGGGATCTAGTAAAACATGCACACGACAAGCTGGCAACAAGGCTCGTCGAGCGTAGTGAATCGCATCGCATCGCACGATCGATGATTTACGCGTTGCGCGAGCGCGTCAGATCGCGGCTTTACGATGCAAGCGCAGTGTTAGTAGCCCGGATTTAGCACAGCCCGTGTGGCCGCGGAAGCTGGCCGTTTGTTGTACAGGCTTGTTTGCCAGTTTTGCCACTATTTGATTTATTGTAATTTGACTGTTAACTTGTGTTAGATGACGTGACGAATCCGGATCGTGCTCGCTATAAGGAACTACGAACTACTTAGCCACGCTAATAGCGGCTGTCAGTGCTTGAGATGTTTACATTTTTAACACAAAAACAATACATGCGTATTCAATTTTTACAATTTTCAATTAGGTAGATTTCGATGAAATCGATCTACCTATTGGTTTCTTGACTACTGTCGAATTTTAAAAAAATTTCTTCATAGGAGGTCTAGTTATGACCCCCTGAGTCCGAAATGACCACTGGTCAAAAAGTTTATATTTATATATATATGTATGTATGGTTCCACTTCCCAAAATTTGCGGCACTCTCACGGTCGCATTTTTGCCCCGATCGCTTTCAAACTGCGGTCAAAAATTGCTTGGGTGTAAACTTAGTTTAAGTTCGTGAACGGGTGGAATCCGGCCTAAGGGGACGGTAGGGCCTCACTTTTTGTGAAATCAGTTTTTCCTCAAAATTTCACGTTCCATGAAAGATATTCGAACCGTTCTAATTTTATCCCATAGTATACATGAATACCAACAACTTTTAATTACAAACCTATAAGATTAAAACTTTAACTAAAAGTGGAGGGGGGAAAAACCAAAATTTTTCGGGAAAAAAATCATAACTTCTAATCGGTGAACATTCTTGCTGTCGGAAACATTTTTAATCGATAGGCCATTTTTAAGTCTAAAATAAATGTCTGAAAAGTTTTTCGCTAAAAGTTACCGTTTTCGAGAAAAAAAATTTAAACTGTTTAAAGTCCGTAGTTCTCTATATAAAATAATATTAATTGCTTCACGAAATCTACCTGTGCGTTCCCCCTGCGGGAACGGATTTTTTTATATGTTCCCATTATTTTCCATTGTATCAAATTGTAGTCCCTGTTAAAAGATAATCGTCCTATTTTTACTTCATCATCAATTCTTTTTCCTAAGCATTTTTTTCTGAATAATTTTTTACAAAATTAATTGTAGATAAATTCATTTTGTATTAAATAATTATTTATGAGCTGCTTTGTCTGATTTACAAATCAAAGATAAAAATGCCTCAATAAAGATGGCAATTTGTTTTTGTGATAATCTTGCACCAACCTACATATCAAAAACGGCTATAGCCTTATTTAAGGTTATTACTGTGAAATGTTATGATGATTTCAAATTTAAAAATGTAATAATGCATCATATTTTAGATTACAGTTAACTAATATTGTATCTACTTTAAAAGTACATTAATTACATGTTATTAGAACTTATTTAGAAAGCGGACGACAATCAATCAACATGCGCGTGAATAATTGCTGCAAACAATTCGTTACATTTGCAAAGTCGTTTCTGTAAAGCCATATCGAGTTACAAGCTGTCTCGGTTCGTACCCAACGAATCTAATGCAGTCTGTTCCCAATTTATTATATTTTGCCAAAAAAAACGTCAAGTTAATTGTAAAAGCTTACCTATATTATTATTTGCAGGTTTAAAATCCATATAGATGTATTTCTATCACCACCCATCAGTATAAACATTTATGTATCTTGATTAAGTAAGCATTAATTTAATTACTTGTTTCTTTGTTCAACCACCCTCAAAATACAAATGTACAATCGAATCTGTTTCATTCTTGGTATAGTGAAGCGGGTATTTTCCAATGACTTATTATTAAATTAAATTATTACGATTTAAAACATAAAAAAATAATTTATTAAAAAAATATTTTGGGTTTCGTGACATGAATATAAATGTAGAGATAAAACTCACTCAGCATATTTAAATTATAGTGACTAATTTATTATTCTATACTTTTACAACTTGTGTATTTCTTTTGCAAGCAGTCGATTCAATAACGTACCACGAATAAGTAGGTTTGTTGCCAGTCAAGCCATCCTTCCAATAACAATTTACCAACTTCCCCAATCGCAAATTCCCTAAGCAAGAACAAACCTACAGCGTCGATCGTTTATTGATGAGAGCGAAACATTAGCGAAATACCTAAACGACTATTTGTCAATCCGTCTTCCTGTCTGCACTTAATCATTCCCCCGGTTATCTGGGCCGCGGGTGAGAGAGGGTAAGAGGGGTAAGCAAAGGGTGGCTACGTCACCCGTTTAGATTAATTGCCACGTTTGAAGTAAATGGTACAACATGATGACGCAGAATTGAACTAAACAAGGCAACCAATGTATTCGGCCTATATAGGTGTCTACTTATTGTATGAAATTTACTTGGAATTTCGTAATAGACTGTGTCAAATCATGTTAATTCTTCTTTACGAACTGAAGTGGGTATTGTAATGATGACGTATGTCACAGTCAAAACTTTGAACCAGTTGAAAGTAATAATTTTAACCATCATAGGTAGATACATGTGACCGCAGGGTCTCGGAAAGTAGGTACAAATTGTCGAGAGCCTGCAGTCAAAAATAAGTCAAAAATTTGTGAGTAAAGAGCATGCTGTGTCCCCGAGCTTGCTTCGCTCCCTTCATAATGAACGATTGCGCTATATCAAAATACTTCTACTATTTACATTCTAACCAGTTAATAGTCATTTTAAATCATCGGTTTTCACTCCTAGTTAAAACTACTTTTAACCTCTAGAGTAGGTTAAAAGTAGTTTTAACTAGGAGTGAAAACCGATTATAACCACAAATTGCCAGTCAAGATCACTATTAACCAATATTTTCAGGCTAAACTACTGCTACTTATCAGTTAGGTAAGATTATTTTTACCGATTACTAGTTTTGAATGTAACATACACAAGGAAAATATATTTACAAAATATTAAGATAATACCGGTGTTCGCAACAGCTTCTTAGTTATGTATCTGTGGCAGAACATCAATTTCTGTCTGCTTCTTTGTTCCTCGCTAAACGACGAGATAACAAAACGTTGGGTCCTGACCTGATCTCGTCTGCTTCGAATCTAATTAACTATTATAACAATTTCTGTCAATACATTTTTCAGATGGCCCCCTTGTGTTTGGGAACCACGGTGTCCCCAGCTGTCCCTGGAAGGTGGGGGAGCGCTTCTCGCCCCGCCGCCCCGGCCAGCTTCTGCTGGAGTGACAGACGGCCTCACCTGCCACCCCCAGACCTGCGCTCATGAGGGACGGAGACCGTTGAGCGGCCTCCAGCGTCTGAGTCGCCTGCGCCGCGCGGCGAGCATGTTGCGGGCTCGGCTGAGCGGGCCGGGAGGACCCTCCCGGCCCGCTTAGCCGCCTCCTTCTAGAACATTACTTATTCGCAGAAAGAGGCGGCACGCCAGGCTCTGCTAGCATGTGCAGCCCCGAGTCCTAGCTCACGTCGCAGTGATGACACTCAGATGTTGGATCCTTCCTGATCCGAAGCAGGTGGTCCCCAAAGCTCTCCTTACCGGTACCTACCTACCTACCCAATCACAGACAAATATACCTCCTTTTTTGAAGTATACTAAAACCCTTTCCAGAATGTAACAATTACTTTTCTGAAGACCACATCCAAATCGGTTCAACTAAACGCGAGATAATCGCGAACAATTATTCATACAAACACATACTGTTCAAATAGTGAACCTCCCTTTGAAGTTGGTTAATAAGAGTATGACTCATTAATAGTATTATGGTGCCTACCTATTATACGATCTCGAATGAGTTTTACTTGACTGTAGAGTCACCAAATGTTCTCATTTCTCAGGATATTATTAGAAAATGTAATCATGTCTCGCACTAAGATATAACTACAGCGCTATCTGAGCTAAAATAAGCATAGCTTAAAAAGCTTATTTCATGGGTACAAACATACTTAGATACATTTTTTTTGTCAATACATACAGGCCAATAAAAAATATATCTTCTCTTATATCTTCTTATATATAAAAACGAATTGCTGTTCGTTAGTCTCGCTAAAACTCGAGAACGGCTGGACCGATTTAGCTAATTTTGGTCTTGAATTATTTGTGGAGATCCAGAGAAGGTTTAAAAGGTTTGTCATCGATTGAGGCAGTACGAAGTCTGCCGGGTCAGCTAGTATTGAATACAAAGATTTGCACTGAGCGGTAATAGAATTGCGACCTATGACTTAGCCGTCAAATATAGGTTATTATAATTAAGTTTTTATGACATCAAATTATTAACACAATATTTTTTGGTTAGGAACATATTCTAGGAAAGCGTCCTGATTATGAATATCAGTTGGCAACCCTAACTCGCCACCCACACTCTTCACACCACGTTGACAACCTTTATTGCCCCCTACTAAGTTGCTTTGCGCTCGATCGCAACTTTTATGACACTATTTCACCCATAATAAAATGACCTGTGTACCTTTGAAGGTTTCAAATGAATTCTTGAACGCGATTGGGATCTAGGAATAATGGTCAATGATCAATAATCCAATTCTTTGATCTAAGGTAGTGTGATTTCTGTAGATGGCTAAATATTTTGTCGACTGAAGCTCATGTAGTTGATAAAAATTAATAATAAAATATAATTAATTTCCTGTGGTTTGGACTTCCAACGAAATAGTTATTTTTGCAGATAGGTTAAAAGATAAAAAAAAAACCGCGTTAGCCTAGTGGTATGGGTAAAGGACTGCTGAGACGAGGTCTCGGGTTCGATCCCAGGTATTACCATGGCACACACCAATGACTTTTCGATGCTTTTCGAAGTTATGTGTGTATTTATCGCAGGTTTATAAGTGCCCGGTTAATGGCAATAGGCTCGCCACCTATTACATTGGGACCTAAAAAACATAAACTGGCGAAACGTGGGTGCTAGCACCTCTGCCTACCCCTTCGGGGATATAGGCGTGAGTTTATGTTTATGTTTATGTTTTATGTTAAAAGATAATAGGCGCCGTCATATCCACTTTTATGAAACCACTTGTTATTTTACAAAGTACCTACAAAGTTTGGTAACTACCTATCGGCGGAAAAAAATGATACAATTTCCACCGTGAAGTGATAGCAATAATACAAGTTACTTATGTCATAATGTGTACCTTCCTAACCACCATGTCTTAAAAAAGGTACTTACTTACCTACTTAGATCGCAACACAGTTTCTACAGATCCCTTAAGCCATGATGAAATCATAGTAAAACCAGTGGTTACAGTGCATTATGTGAATATCGTAAATAGGTACGTACAACAAATTACTAGCAATTGAACGCGGTACAGATAAAGCACGATTTCAAACATTGAACACCTTCTAAACGGGATTGCGTAAACCTTGAGCGTTATCACACGAACAGCGAACAACCCCGTTATCCGAATAACGCTACGCTTACAAGAACCCGTGGACAAAAGCTATTGTTTATGAAAGCAATCACCCCAATAACGATTTCCACAAAACACATTCCGTGCGGTGCGGCGGAAAACGCGCGATTCGATGCGCGTGCGCCCAGCGCACCGAGCGCGCGCGCACGCTATTTGCATACGACGACGTACCATTTATAAAAGCCCACACCACACAGCTCGCCTCGCCTGCTCGCTCGCACTGACGGCTCACTCAATTCGCCCGCCCGAAGTATTATTTACGAGCTATGTCAAATCGCCAGCGGAGCCAATCTAATCGTGCCCAATTGTGACAAATTATTGCTTTTCCTACGAAACCTTATGCTAAATTTGTATTATGAATTTCACTTTATGGGTGTATGCATTTATGGGAATGTGTATGAAATAAATTGCGGGCCGTCACCGTCACACCCGCTACAGTGTTGCTCGATTATTTGCACCTCAGTCCATGTTTATTGGCACTCGATGTCGCTTAGAAAGGCTAATTCTTTTGTACTGGCAACTCTTGCGAGTCTTAAATCGTATTGCCGACCGCCCCCGAGTGCTGATAAAGGATTGTAAATAACTGCCGATTAGCCGACTAATCTGTTTCAAGTGTTGCAGATTGCAACTTTGATTTCGGCACCGTTTTACGACGAAAATTAAGTTAGAGGTTTCGCACGGTTTCAATAAATTTCATTTGACACTTTATTACTAATTTTAGTATTAGCATAAATATTGAATGATGACAGTACTAAAAAGTATATTAATATGACACATGTGAAGTTCTACTTAGCTTTACATAAGTTAAATGCTTAAATTAAAGAGATATTGTTATAAGTAAGTATGAAGCGTAAAAAAATAACGACATATTGTCTTAGGTGACTATCACTTCAGGTATGATAAGAATCATGTTTTGAAATCAAGACACCTTGAAAAAGAGCGACAGAAAATACTATAATTCCTCCAGAATCATCAACAAACGCATTCCACGCTTCTTTACTTCAAAGATTTCCAGATTGATTAATTTGGGATTGACTTAAGAATTTTTTTTACATTATAGTAAATTACATTAAACAATGAATAAACACTATACATACATATACAACTATAATGTATTATAGTTAGCGATAGTTCGTCTTGTAAAATTAGATTTGAGGATGAACTTCCAACATTCCCGTGGTATTTACCAATTTTCGCGCTATCACTGACAAAAACAATGCAGTTTTCTTTATGGTGTAGAGTCTATAATAGTTACGAGCTCTATGGAGCGCAACGAGTCCTGCGATAATCGATCGAATCGACATTGGCCGGCTCCCGCTTATCGAGAGTGGTATCAAGGCCCTAGAGCCGACTACCCCGCGTCGCACCAATGAGCGCCGTACGTCCACCGGCGACGCCCTCCTATTGGTCGAATTCGCGTTTGATTGCGCCGCCCCACTCGATTCACGTCTCGATCAATCTTAATTATATTCGTATGCTGATAATACTTCAAACGGTCGACTTCGTGCGCATTTAATTGCACATTCATAACAGAGAAAATTGTTTCACATTTCATCGGAATGGAAAAATATACTTTTTATAGTGCTAAAGTGGTAAATAAAGAAATAACAAGGCTAATGGCACACCATTGTGTATATCAGGGGTGCCAAACAGTGTCAAGTCAGTGTCTATACTAATAACTCATATGTTGCTAACGGCAGTGTAACCATTAGCGGCTAGTCGCTCATTTCCAAGGTTTGGGTTCGATCCCTAGTCACATACTTTCTATCTATTTTCATAGTTTAACGTATTAGAAGGTAACGGTGCTTTAACGGTGAAAGTAAACATCAGGAGGAAACAAAATGAAGTTGTTCATAATATTCTTTAGGATTTATGAAGTCTTTCAACTCGCTCCTTATAGGGACCTAGCCAGACAAAGGGAGTTTATAAGGGAGGAGGCCCGTGTCCAGACATTGGTTGATAATGTTTTATATTAAAACTTTATAGTACTCAATATGATTACCAACATTGAGCACTATAAACCTCAAAACAATTATCAACAAACCTTTCTTATGGGTTTTCAGAGGGCCAAGTCCCAGTCTAGTGTAGATGTCATGACCAAATGTCAAAAAAGATGTTCTCTAATACTACGAAAAGACTAAGTTTGTATACCAAAGGGATCAAAGAGTTTCTAAATTAAGTCATTATATTTAATCAATAAACCATAACGTTCAATGAAATCGATATCATTAGGTACGTTCTAAATTCAAATTGAAAATAACATAAGGAGACGGACAGTAACTACCTAGGTGCCTACTCATAGTATGTATCTAAGTAGATACCTTTTTTGTTTTTCGTGCGGAAAGCCCTTCGGATACCCCCCCCCCCCCCGCGTGCCAGCGGGGGCGGTTATACGTAGGCACCTCATACCAAATGAATCAAACACAAGTACTAACATGTTTGATTTTATTTCTTAGCATGTATTAAGGCCGTAAATGACAGCTAGCCTCTATTTAGACAGTCGTTATAAGTTTATGGTCGGAAGAATTTATTGCGGCTGCGAGCCAGGTTTTAATTTAGAATACGATCATTCTAGTGTTAATTTCCACACTTCGGTTCAACACAACACCCACCATAAGCTCTCCTTTAATATGAACCAACAATTATTTATTCAAAATCATAACACCCTTATTACCCTTTTACTTTGAGTCCAACAATACACAAGCTCAGTAAAAGAGTCATATGCTATAATTTCGCAAAATCACCATAACTCAATGTAATATTTATTGCTTGTAGTGCAAATTCCAAGAGATACGGCGCGAAAATGACATAAGGCCGAGGATACAACGATCAATCATGAAGGGAGCAGTAAAGTTGAGAACAATCCACCGTAATTCCGTCTGAGAGACATTAAAACAGAGGCGGCCGGCCCTATCCGGTGCAACATTGTGGCAATACTTACTGCACCGCGCCCCCCACTTGCACGCTCCGCGAGTACACAACCACTCACTGACACTACCTGCATATATTCTAGTCATTTAAACTCGGTATCAGTGTACACAGTAAGCACAACCCTTTGCTATGTGTTGCAACAACCGAACAACCAGAAAAGCCACCATATTACTTTATTTATTACAATTCCGATACCTCAATAACACATAAATCATTTATTCGAATGCAAATCAAAACTGAGAAAGATTGAAGTTTTGCATGGCTCAGTGGAATTCAGGAGGCCATTCGATGTAATTGGCAATCATTCAGAAAAGAATATACTCTCGCTCGAACAATCAAGACAAAAGGGGCCGATAGTACCTACGGGCGTACCATTACGGGTCAATACCCATTATTATGCTATATTTTCGCGAGCGCGGCCCTCCGATATCCCATGCGCTCACATGAGACGGCAAATATCTGTAATTAAAGGTTGTAAAGTTGATTTACAGTCGTGGTCCAAGTATCGAAGTCCAGGGAACGATCCACCAATGGCGCGCGCGAGACCTCGCCCCGCACCTCGTATCAATTTATTAGAAACGAATGTAAACCGTGGTTGCGGTGGCGGAGGCGCGCGATTATGCGCCGTGGTGTGGTCGCGCGACCCATCAGCGCTGCTCCGGGGATCGCTGGCGATAGTATCGAACGCTGTTGCGTAGTTTACGATCTTCACGGGGACGGTAACACCGGCAATAAAATTACAACAATGGAAATGTCGGATGCGGCTGAAAGACGACGATGCGACTACGCCGGATCATTGCGATGAATGCAACAATGGAATCCTCCAAACGAAGGTGGCAACTATCGACAGCAGTAAACCTGAACTATCCACCGCCACAGTTCCGACATCGTTATGAGACTCGACAGATACGAACAATACGCACATATTGTACGAGTACCATATTCTAATAAAATTGCTTTACTCAGCACAATAACGAAAATACCTACTGTTACTGAAACAATTCCACTTATAGAAGATGGAATTTAAATTAATGAAAAACATTCTTATGTGACATTTGATATGTATGTATGTCGTAATAAAATGTTGATTTAAAGTAATAGCCATGTCGGAAATTAATATGGCAGATATCGCTACAAAGACGTCCAATGTGCGGCGGCTATAGCGGCCTCTCGGGTTTATTTGCCAATAATTCTCTAAGATGATCGATAATAAGCATTGTTTCATTTTGCTTGGTGCGAAACGCATTTCGTCCCTTGCGAACATTTCATACGTGGAAAGTAATTATTAGCATTTGTTGTTTCCAAATGGTAGTATCGTCTGGTTGAGATGTGTGTAATTTATTATTAGCGTAGTCATGTTTCTGCTTTTTATGGGTGCGGAGAAGATTGACCATCGAAACGAGTATGCTGCCCCTCTTACAATGTTGTACGAATTTTTTTAATTGAACATGCTGAACATTCTGATAAAATGGTTCTATTGAATGAAATATTTCATTGTTTCTAACACTGAACTGTATAGTTATCCAGAGGTGTAGTACTTACACTACCTACAAGTGCTTTATACGCAATATTTCTACGGGCTATTGCAACTTTTATGGCCATCGCTTTGTCGCTTACGGCTATCGTAAAATATCACTGGGATGGAAACCCTTAATTTTGTATATCATTTCTTTTGTTGTTATACATTGTTACTAATCTCCGTTTACGACGTTGCATGATTGATGCAAATGCATGTATATTATTGTTATTATAATTGCAACGGTGATAATTATATTTAAAGTAGATCTTTTCCCAAAAACTTTTGGAAGTATTAAATGTCTACGTGGCAAATACTTATATAATAGAATGCGTACAACTGTCGTGTTTGGACGTGTCTAGACGAAGGTGTCGAGAATTCGAGTGCCACCGCGTTTACTGTCTCCTCTCGATGATAATTTGAATGACAATTTAAATTACAATACGGAACGGCGTCCCGGTCGTGACGAAGCAGCTTTGGTAACAACAACTTCGGCTCATGTTGTTAGAATATTGTCACTAATAGCCCATAAAAGATGAAGGAAACCATTTTTAAAACTGGAATTAACGGTATTAATAAACAGTACTAGAGTTTCCATAAGTAACTTTTTTCAGCCTGATAGAATCTTATATTTGAAATATTTAAAATTAACTTCTTGCAAAGATAAATGACAATCATAAACGTAAAATACGTCATGCAAACGCAATAACTGTTTTATAATAAATGTCATCTTGAACTAGCATAAAACTGTAGTACGCTCATAAAACAATAACGACAATCATAATTATGATAGTTACAATGAGCATAAAAATATGATCCATAATCTTACAGAAAAGCGAATGAAACTAATAATGATAAACATGAGACAAAAAAAGATAGAACACATAACGGAAATAAAATAATCCGGTGTAGGTTCACAAAAAACACACAATAGAGTCAAAGGGCAGGATTTTGACAATGGCCATGCTTGGCAGATAGAACAAATGAAGTGTCAGCCACAATGCTACATTAACATAAATAGGTTGAAGAGATGGGGTGACATAGTGCTGTTTATGGAAAGGACAAATATTATTGATTCTCTCATGAATAAATAAAACTTGATTATCTAAAAGTGGTTATATAAGTGTTAGTTTTGACAATTCAAAATCAAAATAGGGTTCGTTAGAAGTATTTCGCCCCTCTATTTTGATCTGCATATGTTTCGTAGTATTTTGCGTTTGGATATGTGAAATTAAGGTTTTTATTTTGATGATATGTACTTACCTAACACAGCAATAATAGCAATAAAAGTCTTTTAATTATATTTAAATGTTTTGTTTATACATATACCTAACAAAACACAGACAGTCACACGTATATCAAGATCTGCACCTCTTTCACCTTCACCATTGTGCTTAGCGAAACCATGATAACGAAACTGAACTTTGACATTTAAAATAATCGAATTAGAGTTCGATATTCTTTTTCTATCTGAGATAGAGCGTTAGTCTTTGTGTAGTAATCGGATATGAAGGCATTATTCTAGTTTTAATATCTTCATACCATCCGCAGCGGCCCATGACTTCATCTTTTGGTGCCCATTGAAGATAACGTTTAGATGGGTAAGTATTTAGCAGTTCAATCGTTTTCGAACATTATCTTACGACTGTTTGAATTATTTTGTCTTATATACTCACACCTGTGGGTACATAGTTTATTAGTCCATTGTAAGGATTCGTCTAAGCAAACCATGTTTTTGTCTAACTGTACAAAAAATATTTTTAGGGTGGTGTCCGAATTGTCAGAAAAAAATATCAAACTTACAAAGTGTAAATTCGGACAAGTGTCATAAAAAATTGTATCCCAAACGTCAACAAGCTGTATTGCGTCCCTATTATTTATTTATTTATCAAAAATAAAGTGTAGGGATTTCCGCACGATAAAAAAAAAAAAAAAAAAAAAGGTATGTTCTATGCTAATGGGTTTAGATGCGCTGTGTAGTGTGTATTAGAATTGATTTTATTTCATTTATTTAAATATTGGAAATTTTCTGTATCTTATAATAATCTGTTACCTACGGAGTTTAGAAAAACTCAGATGCGTTTAGAATCGACGAAAGCCTTTGAATTTACAACAAATATTATCTCTTAAAGATAATATCTGGAAAATAGGCACAAATACTTAAGTAGCACTTTTATCCTTTATATACATCCAATCAAATAATCGTCTGATAACGCAATAAACTGTCCCCTTTTAGATCCGCCCAACGTGCAGGGCGGGCGGGGATCTCAGGGCGGGTCGGTACCGCCTACCGGGCTCTCATGATAATACTATTTCGAAAATTGATCTATTATTCATACATTTAAAATTAAAGTAAGTATTTGAATAATAATTGCAGTATCTTACTTGTAAATCTATATTGTAATCTGTGTGTCTGTATCTAAATTGTAAAACCACGCATTGGAGCTTGGTTATTGGAAGTAATTGTCGTGCGTTGTTATTGCCTGACTCTTTTTTCTACTCCTCTATTTCTTAGATTGTGTGCCCCCCAAACCTGAGAGGATAACCTGCGCCAGCGCCTCGTCCGTTGCTTAACAGGTAGGTATACCTACTGATTTACATGTGAGGTTGGTTTGGGTCTCAAAGATCTTGGTGGAGCCCCATACATCCCATGGGGGCTCATTAACAGTATGACTCAAAAAAGAAGAAGAATGTAGTGAACAAGCACATTGTTTGATACTATAACCCAAAACCAGAAATATAAGTAACACCAATACGAAAAACATCCTATTTGTTCCATATCTATCGATGTGCGGTTCTGTAAAGGAACAATGTAGGTTCAATAAGACTTAAACTTATTATTTCCAATGACTGAATCAGCATTACTATCCGTGGGAAACGTACACAATTATTGCACTCGCGGATATGAGATAATGTACACCGACCCACTAAGACTACGTGCACCAGTACCCAACACCATAATCGTTTGTTTGAGCGCCACAACTTGAATGCGCGAACAGTGTTGCGCTGGGTACCGATAACAGTATCCGGCACCTTTAGATTACCCGATCGGCGGATATTAACTAATACTGTCAATATTTGTTGGAAAATATAGCCAATTATGGAAAGTAATTGCGGTAAATTTATGTCAATAAAGGTATTTCAACTAGGTAGGGTTTTTAAATTCTCGCAAGAGTTACATAATCTAAATAAATAAAAAATATATGCAAGAGTGAGAAGAATTTTCCGTTCAATAAATTGTATAGGTACAAACAAAAAAAAATGTTTGTTTACAATATATTTAAATTTCAATCGTAAATATATAATATTATCAAATGATGATGGTCTAGGCATATGAGTCAGCCTGTGACAGTGGCCAGAGCATCCTAGTCGAAATGTTAAGCAGTTTATGACTATTATTGAAGATATATGATATAAAGCCTGTATTATGATATATGATGTAAAACCTGTATCATAATTGCGCTAATTTCCGTAAAAAGGTATAACATATTATATCGTAAAATGTGAAAAAATTAAGAGTAGATGGCCCAGGGTCAGTCGGGGTGCGAGGGATATGCTCTATGGGCAACCTTACACCCCGGCGTCTGCAGACCCGAGACGGCGTGCGGTTTTAGTCGGTTCAAGCCCGACATAACCGCCCCCGCTGGCACGCGGGGGGGTATCCGAAGGGATTTCCGAACGATAAAAAAAAAAAAAAAAGGTATCGTGTAGAAATAAAATTAGAATTAAATTTTCAAAAACATAGGGAGAATCACTAAATATAGTTTGCCTGTCATCAATAACATAAATTTGAAATAATACATGCAATCATCATTTAGCAATTTCTATCAGTAACAAATATTTCGTATCTGATGGCTATTCTAAACCTAGATTTCAATCGAGGAGCTTCTTAATCACCAGTAATAATGTCGGAAGTCCTGTCATCACTGTTTATAAATAATCGCTTTTGGCCAACGAGTCGTTAGTGAGGGAACGGAGAGGGGGGAGGAAGAGGTAATTTAGCTACTCATCCATCAAGCACACCTTCGCGTGAACCTGGATGCTTTGAATTATGGTGATTTAATAAATTTATTCCTGTAAAAATGAGTTGGTGACACATGGATTTTGTTTTCGTCCATATTGGTATGATGTTGCTTAATGAAATTCGAGTTATTAAAATGTCCTTCTCTATCTAAACTGCAATCGGTATATATAGCGGATAATAACTGTATATCTTTACGAAACAAATTCGTATTTCTGAATTCTTAATCGTCTGATAAGGATATAACAACTCTTTTCTAGGTAATATTTTCTTGATTCAAAATTGCGAAGTAGTTATCGGAAGTTTACGTGAATATTACACATTGAAATAAAACTATTTTTAATGAAATTTAATGCGATTTATTTTGCGTTATTTCATTATTTATACTGTTTCAAAAAGTTAGTCAATTTTGCTCACTGGACATTCGGGGCTATTTTAATCTAGGTTTGTTGTTATTTTTGTCGTCATCAGATCATCAGATAGATAATACTTTAATTGAGGTATGAGTAGATTCATACCTCAATTAAAGTATTAGGGTACGCTTAAATGTTTCGCCTAGATATTTTATAATATCGTAGGTGTGTTTCATTACAATGAAACATTGTAAAAAATTACACTTTTGCGCTACTACATTTTTGAATACATTGCGAGGTCGATACCATTGTGCATCATACTCGCACTTAAATATTATTGATCTTGTTCTCATGCCAAGCAGTCACTATCAGAGCGAAGCGTATCGGATTTTAAAGCACCCTTTTAAACAGTTCGAGAAACAAGATATGTTATTGAGAGTTCGCGGATCACATCTTCAATTTTAGAAGTAAGTATTTGGGCGAAATCAGTTTCACATTATTAGAGCCACATATTCTTTTATACATAAGGGTCGTAGATTTTAGGTTGTACTTCAAGTAGTTACCTGCTGTTCGAGTATTTGTGTACGTAGCCAAGGTCCACTGGGATTCTGAATTTTATTTCTTAGATTTACGTTCGAGAACTCGGTAATGAATCTTCACTGAAGGAACACTAAGTTTATAGTTTTACTCGATATGATTTCCTCCCATTGAGGCAACCAGACATCATAGGAAAGATTATAAATCTCTTCAAGTTTCCAAAAGCATGAATAGTATTTAGTTGGATTTAGAACTTTTCCATCACTTCAGACCAAACAGCTCCTTTCTAGATCAGAGTTCAACTAAAAGAGATCGCCTCTTACTCAACAGGTGCGTCATATTTTTTATTCTTTTAATTTATTTTAGCTACACATTGGTATTAAAATTTCCAATTAGCGTAGGTCGCCTTCAAGCGAAGCTGCCCAATTTTTCGCGAATAACAAACGCAGAGAGAAGGCCGAATCAAATATATTTTCAAACTATTGAAATAGACAACTGGTGAGTGATCCATGGGCTAATTACTTTCTAATGACTGGCAATCAGCGACATCCTTATATCTAGTGGATAAATGGACAGCCGTTGAGTGATACTCTTTATTTTATAGACACGGAGGTGGCTACTATTCTGGTCCGAGGAAATGGATACGCGTCAATAGTCTTGAAAAAAATTCTATGAAGGGAACAATGCACCGGCGCTGCTTCCGCACTCTAAGTTTAGATGGTTTCAGTTTCAGAGAATTGACTTTTGACCCTTTTTGCATTCATTAGCTGGTACATATTCTAGATTTATCTGTCATATTGAATTTAGATTAGATTGGTATAAGATGCAACATTGGAATACGGACACTTTAAAATAATGACATCAGAAGGATTTTTAAAAATATAGGAATAGAAATAGAATAGAAAATAGGAACGTTAAATGGGCTGATGTCAATCCACGTCAACGTCAACGTCAGTTATGAAGTAGTTCAGAGAGAAGCTGATACAGTTTTGGCAAATTTGGATAATTGGGCCACAATTGTGGAAACAAATTTCCACACTTGGAACAGGGTCGAAATCATTTTACGTTATCTAAAACTAGCTGTCGCCTGTATCAGATAGCTTACATAGCGTATTTCGTATTCCATCCAGCCGTTTTCGAGTTATTGAGTAACTAACATCCATGTATATATTCAATTTGTCACATTTAGGTATACTGTTAAGTAAGATTATTTGTATGTCTCAGCATGAATCACACACGCACTGTTTTGTATGAACTCTTATTACTAACACTATCAGACACAGCAGTAAACCAATTAAATGATTCTGAAGTGATAACAATAAAGTCTCTTCTGGTAGCGGGAATGTTGTATAAAGAAAACGGGACTCTGTCAGGGCTCCGGAGTGCAACAAGCCCCTTGTTAGCACCTTCGACACCTTAAAACACGATCGATTAGGCCCCCGGCCGCTCACATTCAATTATTTATTTATTTATTCGTAATTAAGCCGCGCGAGTTATGGACTCTCTCAATTTACGAGCAAAAGAGATGAGTTATCTTGGATCGATGGTATTGCTTTATACGAAGGTATTGACGAAAGAGTCTTTTGGCACGGATATGAAGGTTATGGCATTAGTATTTCCAACAAAATATCGATTTATATAATCGAGTTCGTGATAATTATAATAAATGATGATTATCTGAACTACATCCTTTAAAAATTGCGTTATACAAGACAGATCGCTCTAAATCATTTAAAGTTTGTCTATATTTAAGATTCTTTAAAAAAACGATTTATATACTTCACTAACAAGTATGTACAAAACAAATGTTATCTCATTAAACGAGTACAATAAGCCAGTCATAAGTAACGATGTATCGATACATCGACAACAATTTTATCGATTCTCGCCACTCGATAAGGCAGCCGTCACGAGGCCAATTTGTAAGGGCCCATAAATTACTTTATTAAAATAAATCAACTGGTTTATTGTTCTCTTCTCGCCTTAGCCACTATTGTTGTTTTGGGAAAAATGCATTTTGCTTTCTGCGTGCTTTTTATAGCTACTATTAGTGTAGGTACTTCTTCAAAATCTCAAAAAAAAAGTCAGCTTAGTGTAGTAATATAATATTCAGAGTCACATTTATTCACTGCTTTTTAGGATCTATAACGGATGTACAGGTCCCTTCGGATACCCCCCGCTGGCCAGCGGGGGCGGTTATGTCGGGCTTGAACCGACTAAAACGGCACGCCGTCTCGGGTCTACAGACGCCGGGGTGTAAGGTTGCCCATAGAGCATATCCCTCGCACCCCGACTATCCCTCGCACCCCGACTATCCCTCGCACCCCGACTCTCTAGTGCGAACCTCGTTCCCAATCTATATACACAGGCAGATGTGACGAGAAAGAACTTGTGGTTAAGGCTGGTAGTCGTCGATTTTTATTAAACAATATGTTTTTTTTTTACTAATTAATATTCACCTCCAATCTGAACCTGACTCATTTATAAGTAAATGTACATTCAGGTGATTTATTATATTATATTCTATTCACGGTTAAATACATACATACTGCGTTTGCACTACATAATTTCATAGCTGTATTTATTTAAAGGATATGTGGTTTTTACATGCCGAACACTGGGATGTCTAGCTCCATGATTATGAGAATAATTTAAGACGATTCATCCAAAACGGCCGTCACCTACTGAACGAGTGCTATCTATTCTAGTCGAATTGTATGTGTCAGTTTCTTATTTTAGAGTCGTGTTTATATTATTTTATTTATTCTCTGTTTACAAATTTTTAATCAAACTGTTAGTCTAAGGTTCCCGACGTGCGAAAGGGTTCTCGGACTCTTTTTTTTTATACCCCTCAGGTGGCAGACAATTGCGATACAAGCTTTTCAGATCAGCTCAATCCTTGCAAAAAATTATTATTTTGGTTTTAGTACAACAGACTTTTTTAATAAAAGTTTGTTTTTATAAAGGTTTTTTTATAAATTATTTTGTTTTTAACTTTTTGGTTTTATTAATGTCATGTAACACCGGAACGCTAGCCAAGATCAGTTATAGGACCGCAATACAACAAGTGTATATTGTTAAGCTCCAGACCACCTACAGTCTCCATCTTCAGACCTTGAATATCATGTAGCATCAGAGTGTTTACCAAGACAAAACAAAAGCACCACACTCGCTAGATTTATATTTTTTAGTTTAGGAGGTCCTATGACCACCGTCCTACTCCATCACCAGATCGTGAATACCATATAACACGAAAGAGTTTGTCAAGACAAAACAAATGACCACAAACTCGAGAGGTTTAACTTGTTTACCTTAGGAGTTTTATGGCCACCTTCCTACTCCATCATCAGACCAGTTCCATGGTATCATATTAATGCATTGTCATCCAAACTAAACGTTTATTATGCATAATTACATCTCAATAGGTTGCGGATATCTGCTTCAAAATTATGTAGCAAATTTTACCCGCACTAACATACAATGAGTACATACATACATACAGAGCAAGTTAAATAAAAGCTTGTCAAAAGAAATATATTTCAGTATTCTTGACCAACGTTGATAACAATTGCTTTTATACAAGTACATAGTTAAGTCTAGTGAATGTTTGAATACCTAACCATAAATAATACTATACTACCAAATACTATAATACCTAATTATCATAGCATTCGTAGCGGTTGTGCCTAGATTGCTCAAAATAGTCTAGACATTTTAACAACCATTTGTAACAACCATTATTCATAATAAAGGCGAAAGCAAATACACTCAGAGAAAGTATAATCAAACATTACGAGCATTAGATATGTCTAGACTTAACCCCGAGCGACAACTATTGATTTCAAACTTCTGTACCGTCAAATAATACTCATCAAATTAGTACAACAAAATGTATATTGGGTCAAAACCGTTTTCAATATCTTACTGCCTGCCTCATGATCTCTAATACAATATTGAACTTCGGGAAATTAAGCCAATGATCAAATCAAATTAAACTAAATGTTTACGCGTCAGTATTTACAGGTTACAAGCCATAAACAACAGGGTTAATAAGATTGGGTATAGAGTAAATTTATTTTATCTTCCGCGCTCAGGCAGTGGCGCAGAACGCATGCTTATTCAGGCCGTAAGCGTTAATAAACGATTATTACTAAGTTATGTTTTTAATTACGAGACGATCGAATGCGTATTTATCCGTGTGATTTTATAGTCCCCCGGGGGCTGGCCTTGGGGCGAACTCAATAAAATATGTGTCGATAAATAAATTCGATTCGTAACGAGATGTGGCTGGCATTCCATTACTTGAGTTGTTATCAATGTAAGGAAATGATGTAAATATTTAGAAATAAATCAGTGTAATGGTAAATGATGTGAAAATTATTGGTTAAACAGGAAATAGTGTAAAAGCTTTTGATAAATTGGCCGTTAGTTATCCCGCTATTTCATGCATTTCAATAAAAGTATAATGACTGAGACACAATCACAAAATCGTTCAAAGAATAATATTACATTACAATACACCTTACATTGGTATTAGTTATCTTTATGAAATTGAGTACTGCAAAAAAAAGAAGCAGAATCAAACCCATAAATAGAAAACAAACGTTTAAAAAAGGAAGGACTGGTACCGTCCCTTCATTGTCAAGAGCTAAATCTGATACGTCTCAAATCATGTGACGGATGAAATAACGCGACAACGTCGGATGCGACGCACTATGTTGTGGAAATTCTTCACAAAATAAAGAAATATGTATAAAAATTTTAGTGACAGGAGATGGATTGACGGGTCTGCCTGTACGAAATGACTTATTGTCTCACCCACGCGAACTATAGCAATAGATTTGCTTTGAAATTGTAATTCATGAAGTGTAGCGAAATGCGGTTGACAAGGTTTTTCGCAATAATAACACCGGTTAGCACGACAGTGCTTCTTCTGGTAAGTAGGATTGCCAGCTCTTCAAGTAGTTACAATAAACAGAAAGTTAGAGACAACTCTGGTGTTTCAAGAGTATGAAGATATTAGCATCAGGTGAGTACTGTGTTTCTCTGTAGAGTTATATTGAAAAATGCTATTAGAAAAAGTGCCTTTAATGATTGTAGGATCTCCTTGGAAAGAATGTTCAAAATCACATGGAATACAATTTAATCAATTTCTTCTGATATGCAAAATAAAAAAAATAGGTCAAAGGATTGGAAAAAGATATTATTGACCAACAGTGAAACTATTTTACTTCGGTTCTGAATTGATTTGGAACAATAACGTAATACAGGAAGACCTTGATTACAATGAGTCATGTTACATTGCCACCACACGGGTATGTTTCGTCTGGAGTGGCCACCGCCAAAATACGCCACAATCACGCTCAGTAAAATGGGTCAATGCAACAATGTCCGACCTCAAGCCGACTCCACACAACTGTTATTAATCAAATTTTACAACATCGTAAAACCACGACGGGATTAAAAAGTTAAAATCCTTCTCGAAATCATATTTTTATGAGATTTAGATCCGAAGTTATTATTTGGGTTTTTATAACGTGAGCAGTTCAACTGTTTAGTGGGTTTCCAATTTGTGGGGCGGTTGATTTATGAGTGTCGAGATGACGGAATGACGAGATGCTAGACATGGCTCAGACGGGCGTCATGCTCAAGGCGTCATGTCGTCACGCAGTCCACAATGAACCACTGTGTCGACTGCCACGGCAATGACTGTACCAACGCGTGATGTCGAACTATAAAACTTTACTATAGAAACGGCTTTGTCAACACTCGTTAAAGGTTACGATTACAAAATAATATTATGAACCGATGTTATTTATACCTACGCATATACAGTTAATGAAAATTACTGTTCAATCTAATAAGAATGTATGTTTGAAAATTATAATAAATAATAATAATTTTACATAACACTACACATCAGAATGCAACTTTATAGAAAAACAGGATCGTGTTCCAATTATACAACAGTAACCATCGTAAGAGATGAAATGATTGCATTCAGAGAAATGAACTATTATAGAAGGTATACGTTAGAAAGTTGATGTCAAATCTATTCTTACAAAGCATTCTAATTAACAGAGACAGTGTTCCGGTGAACACGAATAGTCTCCGGTTACCAATCACGAGTCTAGGAACCAACTTGATCTAATGTAATCGCAGACGCATTGGCCGATCTCCCAGTAGGAATCGGGATACGACAGCTGATTTCCGGTCTGAGAAATGTTGCGGCTAGATAGCACAAAGTTTCATATTTAATTTTATTAGATTGAAGTTCGTCGGTAAATTACGTTGACGGAATAATGGGAATTTGTTTCTTTGATCTTCTATTTAATTTGGTAAGTTAGTGGACTCTACCTTGTTGTGTAATATAATTTCTATGATGCATTTAATGATTTTGGTTGGTTGATTTAGTAAGTATTTTGGCAGGTTGTGCACACACGTGAGCAGTACACTGCTGTGCGGTGCGAGGTGCGCGCGACGCTCGCCGGCATTGCGCTCCGCTGCCCGCCATCGAACAGGCGTATAAAATCTTTGATACGCAGCACCGATGGAATCGAAATCCGATATTCGACTTCCAAGTTTATTTATCGCGAAATGCGACTATATTTTCGTCCGTCTGTCACTTGGACAGTTCACAGAACCGGCAAGATTAATTGTATTTCAGTTGAGTCATCAAAATAATTAGAATGACGCTATTTTCGTTTGTGATGCTAATTTGACAGACGTCGCGGGAGATTTCATGTCTTCTTGTTTATCGAGTGAATTCTTTGATTACTTCTTTGTTATTTTATTTCCATTTAAAAGTAGAAGAAGCAGAAACCGCATCTGTTTTAACAGGACAACAATTTCGAATGATATCATAATAGATAAGCGCGATCGTTTGATTCTTGACTCTATTGCGCACCAAATATTTAAATGATGAGATGTTATTATAACTGAATGACATTATATTAACCGTAATGAATGTCCATAAAACATTGGCGGCAATCCAGAAGTTTTACGTTGATGTTATTGTAGATGTTATGTTAGGATGGCATAAGAATGAGAATCTGGGGAGTATACTGGCCCAACTGGTTTATTGTAGGAAATATTTGATAGCCAAGAGTTCTGAGAACTTACATTTAACATACGGCAGTTAATTTTGAATGCGACCGCAATAAATGTGTTTGATTAATATCATTCTCGCGAAACAAATGTAATGGCTGCAGTCGCCTTTGATCAAAGAGCGGTTATACATCATGTTGGAACAATGATACACATAAAGCGCTTGCTGAAACATGTCGAATTGTTTTATCCTCTATCCCTGGGCTAATTGAGAGCGAATGTACTTATTATGAATGTTGGCACGAGGCCGATGTTGTTGGAAGATATTAAATAAACCTGTACTAAATCAAATAATAATCGTAGCAAAGGTGACAACAAAGGAAATCAAAGTGATGAATTCATAATCTTACTACACACTCACACGGTCATGGTACTTGGAGTTTGTTGTGGCAATATACAATTTGAAGTAATAACTTCATAATATTTTTGATAAAACCAAGGAAAATTTTACAATAACCACTCAATGGAACTGAGCCAAACACGTTTCCACAGTCCAATAATAAATGTGAGCTATTGTATTCCAGCTTTGATAATATACAGGGTGGAAACGTTAAGTGTGTTCAGCTGATAATTTCTTAATTTTCAACGATATTGCAAAACTTTACACTCATGAAAAACTGCATCACTTAATCTATAAAACGAAATTAAAAAAATATTTAAAAATAGCAGCATGTGTTGCACAATTTGTAATATTGCAGTTCTCATACGCTTATTATGGCACGGTTTATTCACTAGTCTGATACGTAGAAACTTTAAAAAAATAAAATAAAATGAGATTTAAAAAAAGTACACAAAATAAATTCATGTGTTTCCAATTTGCACTTTTGCGGCTCCCACACATTTACTATGGACACGGTTTATTCACTAAAGTCTGATATGTAGAAACTCTAAAATAATAAAATTAAAACAAATAATTCTAAAAAATCACGTGTTTACAATTTGTAGGTACTTAAGTGGCTGCCATACTTTTACTATGGCACGTTTTGTTCTCTACATAGTTTGATGATGAATTTTTTTTACTCTTTAAATTGCAAACATATAAAAAAACAATTTTTACTTCTTTTGCTGTTTTATTTTTTAGTTTTAATTTTTTTAACGTTTCTATTCATCAATCTAGTGAATGAACTGCGCCATAATAAATATATTGGAACTGCTAAAGTAATAATTGTGAACACTATTCATTTCACAGATTAAGTGATGCAGATTTCATATCAGTTTAAAGTTTTGCAATATCTTTAAAATGACAAAATAATCGGCTAGACACACGTAACGTTTCCTTCCTGTAGATATACAAGTATATTCAGAGGAAGGCGTAGGAAATATCGACCTTGTCCTTAAGAATTCGAAACCTCCTGACTGGCGATTACCTCCAACTGCCTCCAACGTATAGAACGCTATGAAACAACACGAGTATTTTACAATACATCTAGTTAGTAGAAGTTATTTAAATTTTGAAGCAATTAGTTTGCTAACTTTTCCTATAAATTTAGATCGGAAAAAGAGAACATCTAGGACGGGACTTGAACCAGGGACCAGTCCCTTACAGGGGGAATACTCTGACCAACTGAGATACCTAGACACGTCTCAGATATTCGATTTTTTTTTCGATCTAAATCTAAAAGTAGACTTTGGGTAAGGAGAGATATATATAGGTAATAGAGATCCTTGGGGAGGAGATAGGGGCAGTGACACGTAAATGAAATTTGATGGCACTAGTAACTGCTTACCAGGTCTACTTATCTGCCGACGATATTAATATGATAATGTCATTCAGTAATAACAGAAAAAAGGACGTCGATATCGTTAGGCTGGCATTAAAAGCCGTAGGTATTTATTACAATGAGACAAATATAGTTAATCTTACGTGACAAACTGAATTGAAATAGGAAAGTTCATGTGTCCTACTTCAAATAAAGAGAAAAATAAAAGAAATACAATTTAAAAGCAATTAGCTTCCACAGTTTCTGTTATAATACAAGAGGAGGTTGGAAAGTATAATTTTTGAATGGTACCAAGATCAGAGAGTGCGTGGACGTGTTTTGACACTATACACTGAATGATTAATGAGGTACGCGCTAATCGTGGCCGATTTATTTATAACCTAGTCACCCGCAGGAGAGAATTAACGTTTGTTGACATCAAAATAGGCCAATGTGTAAATACTTGATGCGAAAATCGAACCAGACAGGAATGCGAATCTTCTAAAAAATGAATTTATTTAATTCGAATTTATGTGAATACTATAAATTTGGACACAATAGGCTCCAAATACTAAACTTGTATATTAATATTAATACTAAATATATAAATACTCTGGTTCGTCTACGGATCTCCTCATTTCTGATTCGATCTCGTAGAGAAACCCCAAGCATAGCCCGTTCCATAGCTCGCTGTGTGACCCCGAGATTCCTTATTAGGCAGGGACTCGGTGGATGCAGGCCGCTACAGACCGGTCAAAATGGAAGTCAATGAGGGAGGCCTATGTTCAGCAGTGGACTTCCTACGGCTGATATGATGATGATGATGATATAAATACTAACAAATACTTGTATATAAATATAATTGTAGATTTACGGTAGATGGCTCCAGCGTCGTCTTAAGACGTATATAATATACCGGAGAATTTCGAATATCTGGAACGTGTCTAGATAGCTCAGCTGGTCAGAGCATTCCCCCTGTAAGGGACTGGTCGCGGGTTCAAGTCCCGTTCTAGATGTTCTCTTTTTCCGATCTAAATCTTTAGAAAAAGTAAGCTTATAAAATGCTTAAAAATTTAATTGAATTAATATTATATTATTATGTAAACTATGCAAGAAAGGTCGTGCTGTGACATAGACTTGGCTACAAGCACAACTTGATCACATGTTGATAGGTTCACAAAGTGAAGGCGAAAGAATTTGCGATTTGGAACTTGCAGCATTACCACTTATTTAAGTAGCTTCTACTTAAAATAAAATCAACAATGCAATAGCAGCTGGTGTCAACCTGTAATAAGTGCTTATCATTAGTACTATAAAAATTAAGGGGTTTCTACAAAAAACGGGTTTTAAAAAAAAAAAGGTATTTTATCTTTTCTCTTATCCCTACAAGAGAAAAGATAAAATACCAACTTCCTTATTATGCTATACAATGTTGTCTGTTTGGTAAGCCAACCAGACAACAGCTATATCTTTTCTCTAGGAAATCAGTCTCTCTGTTAGTTGACATTTTTTCTTGCAACGCCTAAATAAAATATATCCCAATAAGAAAAATAAATGTGTGATTACTAAGTAATATTAAAAATAATTGTGAAGTGATAGTTGACAGCTTCTTACTTACACATACAAATTCATGATGTATTATTTATTTTATTAAACTGACTATCATTTTTGAAATGATAGTTAGTCATCATATTATATTATTTTAAGAAACGAAAGAATTTTTATACTTTCAAACACAATTTCTTTACCACCGTAAGCCACGTACCAATTCGACTTCACAAGTAAATCATGTATTAGTTCAAAAACGTTTATTATTGTAAAGAAAACTGAGGTAACCAAATTTCATTATAATTAGTTTCTGTTTGACTGATGATAATATGCATTAAAGCGAAATAAAATAGGTATATGTCAGTATAGAATTACACAGGCCGCACAATAAAGCAGTTCAGAGCCAAACGTATGACCTCCACATTATTCCATTTATCTGGAATTAGACCATTACAACATACGACTATTTCAATTCTTAGTTTTTCCTACAGTTTATAAATTCATCTTCTGTTTAAATAATAAACTTGATTTCATTTTAAAACAAAATTGTTTTAGTCTTTGCCGGTGTGTCTAATTCTGATACTTTTGATGTAGGTGTAAAACAACTTATATTAGATTCATTGTTTTGTGACGTCGCGTCAGTGAGAGTTAGTTGTGTACATAGGGTTTGCTCCCGTTGAAAGTTGGAAGCAACTACTTTTTTTCTTGCGGATATGCGTCACGATTTATGGAACAGAAAAAAAATACCAATCACGACACAAGAACCACGGTAACCGGTTATCATTAGATATGAGTTGTAACAAGATATTGGCGTTGTTTTACTATGGTTTATTGTAAAGTGGAGTTCCTACTCCAGTATTTGAATAACCGGTTGAATTTTTTTTTATAGGTGTGTGAAAGAAGTTAGTTTGATAATCATTTTATGTCATTTGCCGAAAACATTGCCCGAGTCACGAACTGACAGTGACTAAATGACACTGTCGGCAATGTAGAAAAAGTTTTTAAGTTACAAATCAAGATGGCAAGGTGTGATATGCACATTCATCAGTGAGTTACGATCGCCACGACAATTGGACAATTATCTTAATTAAGTACTTCGCAATTACTTCCCGCAATACACTTGATTCACGACGATTGTGTTAAGATTGCTCGTGAATGTTTTATGAAATAGATGGTGGAGATTGGACTACGTAAATACGTGTTTTCTGCATGCATTTTTTTACAATCGTCGTATCATATTTCCGGGCAATAATAATATGTATGAAGGTGGATGAATTGTGTGAAATATAGTATGAAGGAAAAGGCGGTAAATTACTTGATGACATTCTGCATGAGTGGAATACAAAAAAAAATTGGAATGACACGATGATGATTGGCTGGAATAACAACCGGGACTATTTCTGTGGACCGCACCCCCACATGACGGTAACCTCGTGCGCCAGGTCCAGATATTTGGTTTTCTTATCTGCTTCGGCGCGTATGAGGTTCTCGTCACAGACAATAGTGATGTCCATAAGAAATACCCGTGACTCTGCCCGGTCCATCAGCACGATATCAGGCTTATTCGTTACAATTGTCCAATCCGAAAATTATTATTATTATTCGAGGCCGAAGCCGGCGGGAGAAGCTACTTTATAATAGAATAGTTACTCGTGATTTTCTAATCTAAACACTTCGAAAACCGCTGCAAATACATCAAAAAGGGTTTTTCTATGGAGATTATAAATCCTACTAACACACAGGATAAATAGAAAGCCGGCGACAACAATTAGGAACCGGCTCCAGTGTCGGCTAACTTGGAGTTAAGTACCGTGACTACTGGCTTTTGAACCGCTTAACATCATCTAGTTATATCTGGTTTAACCACCCAATTATTGATATTATAAAAGTGAATGTATGAATGGTGGTTTGTCCTTCTTGCACATAGCAAGGGAGTAGTGATTTGATGAGCTTTTTGAAAGAGATGGTTATAGGTTAGCAGATGACATACACTATTCTTTACCCCCAAAAAATACAGAGCATTTTTTTTTTCAAAACATAATTAGATTACTTCCTCGTTGGTACTATGTTCGTTTGTGTGAGGCCTTGAGTTTGAGTCTCAAGTCGGGCAATAAAGTATTTTTCTAATAAGAAATTTTTAGTACGGTGTCTGAGAGTCTCAGAACTCGGTAGACTAAAATGAATTCGCTCTGTATCGCGTGGAGCAGAAAAAAAACTAACAATTATGCGCTTCGCAATATCGGTCAGGCCTCTTCCATGTCAGTAATAAATCATATGGAATTACGAGAATAATTCGTTTCATATAGTAGTTTAAAAACATTCAAAGTCCAAAGCACTTACGACCTAAAGTGAACTGCGAAATTGATTCAATAAACTCACTACCCGAAACATTAGACCAAGGAACAAAGGAAACAAAAAACGAACGAGGATTCGATTGAGCTATAGATAAAATTATAGGCATTCATACAATGTTGTGGTACACGCAGCCCTGGAACCATTTAACGAAGGGCACTAAGGGTACAATTACAGCGAAATAGCCGATAAATTATATGCCAATGGCTGGTGCGCGAGCGCCGCGTGACGTGACGTACTCTGCTTCCGCGAAACGTCATCTAGCTATCGGCAAATTGCTGCGGAATCACCGCTACACGATCGATTGAGAGCTCAACACTAGCGCGCTGCTACGGCGTAGCTGGAATCATTTAACTAGAATTGTGGTTCAAGTTGGATATTAGAACGTCCGACTCAAGCTCATATTAGTTGCAACATACTTATAAGATTTAAAATGTTTTTTTTTATTCCTGTAAGCGTTAGTAATTCATATTGGTATTACTTAAGAATGGCTAAAAGTGTGTTAAATTAAAATTAAATATTGGTTGTAAGGTCTTAAATTATTTAATTTTCCCCATTTTAGCCTATCTTGAAGTGGACAGTTATGCTACTAATATTATGAAAATTTCAAAGTTTGTCAAGATGAATGGTTGGCTGGAGGTTTATTACTCTTTCACGCTAGAACGGCGGAACGGATCTGAATGAAATTTGCCATGAAGGTAAATTATAGTCAGGTCTGACAATAGTACATTTTCACGCGGGCGGAGCCGCGGGTGTAATATAGTACTTACTAAATAAAACAACAAGACGGTCCACGACAGTCACATACAAATGGTTTGGTTCGTTTTTTAAATGTCTACTCATTAATAATAATCGCTATATTGCATGTACTTACTCAATATGAAAATATTGGTTTACTTTTAATAGCATACTGAAGGCCAAATTCCTACGGTATTGGGTGAGGAAATTTCAATGACAATTAGATGAACGTTTTCCTCGTGAGATTAATGATAAAATATTCAGTTTCAATTACATTTGAAGTTCATTCGACAACCGATAGTATACCCCAATTACATTTCATTTTCATATCGTCTCATGAATCGTTTAACAATGTTGCAAATCATTTGTTTTACTTCATTTGTTTCCTTATGCCTCGTTTGCGACGGAAACGCGTGTTGACATTACCAGAATAGTCCTTTGTTGGCTCACAGCCGTTTAATAACTTGAAACGCATGTATTTGAGCCAAGTGTATCGAGTTTATTAAGGTGAGGTATTTGTGTAATACTTTTAAATTCTTATTCATAACTCTCTTGATCTCTTACTTTGAAAATGATAGAAGGAAATGAAGGTGATAAGGCATGGATCTATCGACAGGAATTATGTGACACACAGGTATACTCGGCTGACGGTGTGCTCCTGATCACAGGAAAAGTCCTCAGTGTCAAGTGCAATATCATGAACAGAACAAAATAGGCGGGCAGGTTAACTAGTACGACTAGATAACCCTGGCTTGGAAGTGGTAAAGGAAGTGAAATCTTGAAGTCACAATGGACAGTGACCTTCAAGACTCACATAAGTAACAAATGCTCAAAGGCGAAAATGACCATGATGCAATGTAAAAGCGCAATAGAAAGAAGCTGTCTTGTAAATCCAGAGTAATGTACTCTGGATTTACAAGGTAAATATCATGTCGAGAATCCTACACGGTGCCCTAGTATGGTGGTATAAAGCCCACTTAGAGAGGAACGAACTAGACAAGTTCAAAGACTGGCAGCCCTGATGACCACCGGCGCGATGAGAACTACACCTACAGCCGCGCTCCGGATTATACTGGATCTGGAGCCCTTATATTGAAAAGCAAAAAAGAGGGCAATTGAACAATAGTACAAACTGAAAGGTACTGGTCTATGTACTATTAATACACTGAATGAGGGCCATCTGCTACAAAAACGGCTCCAGAAAGGAAACCACATAGCTCTTTGGCTCTGGAGCGCACATCAAATGCGAAGACGGGTCAGAATCAATACACTAGGGAAAGTTTGTAAGTGTCTTTCAAGCAGAAATCTTCGCTATTATTGAAAGCGTGAAAATGGTGGGCCATGTGACTAACACAGGGAAGGTCACCATCTATAGCGACAGCCGGGAAGCGTTGAAGGCACTGCTGATGTTGTTTCTACTTTGCCAAGTACCTTCAACGCAAAGATAACTATCAAAGAATGCAAAAGTCATCGGAAAGGCGGTTCAGATCAGTCGACGTGACGATTGCCTAGGTAACGTTGCCCACATATTCGGGATACGTGGACAAAACAGGCAGCGAAATAGCTGATGAACTGGCCAGGAAAGGAGCTGAGGAAAACGAAGTCGGTTTGGAGCATAGGCTACCAATTGCCCACAAAAAAAACAAGGGAGTAATCAGCCGAAGCTTAGAAGTAGAGACGTTTAAGTACGTCATATCCAGTGATAACATACTGGATTTAACATAGATGAACGTTAAACGCACTACAGTAAAGTGGTTGGAGTCAAATACCTATGCTCAAATATAAGTATATTATATTATTGATTGATTATTAATTATTATAGATTGTATTGCAAGGAATAAGGTAGGTTCGACGGAACGCTGTGTTTGCCGGATATTCCAGATCCTCCCCAAAGAGAGAATCAGGGTAAATGGGTGAAATTACTCACCCATGTGAGGTTGATCACCCGCCCGGTCATCGATGTCCCCATTGGAAGTAATAATAATATAGAGTGTGATATAGCTCGATCTAAAATAATAATAATCTCCATCTGACAGTACGACAGTACAACATAAGTACGTTGGCGAACTTAGGGTCTCGGTGCACCTCTACGGAAGTGTGAGTACACATAAAATAATTCATTTTGGTATAATAGTTTTG
This sequence comes from Cybosia mesomella, assembly GCA_946251805.1. Taxonomy (NCBI): domain Eukaryota; kingdom Metazoa; phylum Arthropoda; class Insecta; order Lepidoptera; family Erebidae; genus Cybosia; species Cybosia mesomella. The sequence goes on along the minus strand of OX276405.1, from coordinate 20,211,724 downwards.
TTGTAAAGAGCGTTGAAATCTATAATGTTTATTACATATTATATGTAAAGATTCGAAAGCTCCTTTTGCAAATAGTTTTTTTTTTGTATGTGATGGCAATTTGAAAAACAATACTTCGAATAATAATAAACGGCCGATTTTGAAATTCGAATTCATTATTCATAATTATAAAATTTCAGAAACAGTTTTAACTTCTCAGAAAGTAACTCAGTTCGGCATAAAGATGTATACAAAAAGTCTTGGCGGCCAGTAACTCTATTCTTTTCATTTTTATTTTATTGGGGCTGTGTACATTGAAAAGAAATTGGGATGTTTGTCGGGAAACATAGAGGAAACAATAGGGTATGTCGGCTTAAGTAAAAGCTCTCATTGTGAAATTACCCGGCGGCTGACCGTCGTCGACTCTTACAAATGGCCTTAGTAATAAAATGGTTTTATGAATTGTCCCATATTCATTTTGTATTTTTTTTAATTTGTATTATCAAGTAACTATAGCAGTTCTGTTAATTATTTGATTTACATTTACAGAACCAGAAACCAGAACTTCCATGTGACACTGTGTTGGATAGGATTGTAACTTAAATCAGTGACGTAAGGTAACAGCACCGCACCGATATCAAGACGGTTAAGTAAATCTTTTACAGTCTTACCCCTTGATGGGTGACTAGTAATAAAACGTCACGCTTCTCCGTATCTAGAAGAGCACGTAAAATGACTCCTTTTCGATGTCCAAATACCGGATGAATTACTCGCCTACATCAAATAATTGAATTTTATTTTGAGCAGACATAATGTTCTACCTGACATCTGACGCCATTTAAAAAAAACAATCAGCTGGTTGAAAGAAGTGATGCATTTGCAATCAGTACGCCTTTTTCTTTTTCAATCCCCTTGAAATAGAGTCCAATATTATACGATATAGATACCCATAACAACTAAAAAGACAGACAAATGGCTAGTATGAATAGTGTGATAACTAAATATAACAAGATAACACTGTAAGCAATGTCAATATTAAAAACCTATAATAAAAATATATGATACTGACAATTTAACGAGACTATCAGTTGCAGATACCCTTTAAGTACAAGATATATCTTAATTAAGCACAAGACCAAACCCAAATAAACAGAATTCGATAAAAACATTCCATGGTATCGATAACATTGCTGAATCGTGAGTCAGGCGACAAATTATCAACTTTTTTTACAAGTCTACATATTATCCATTGCACGATACTGTCTCCACAAATTCAGGTAGATGGAATACAATAATAAAACATTTACCTAAAAAAACTATTCCAAAGCAATTAACTTGAAGTAAGCCTCCGTGGCGTCAGAAGGATTACAAAGGACTTATCACTTTTTTGTACGGCTTATGAATCATCTCCCTACAAATTTGAACTTTAATGTGACTGTTCCTAGATATATTTTGCTTTTGAGGTATTTGTTGTATTGTGTAGGTGGTCATTCACGTATTTGTTTTTGTAAGATAACAAATTGGTCATTTTACAAGACCTCCGATGAAGTCTTTTGCGCTACGGCTTGATGTTAGTGAACTAATAATCTAGCATCCGATATTTATATCGATCCAATTAAAAACAATATATCGATTAGACTTACGAACAATGTAAATAGAAATGAAAATAAAGTTTATAAAAGGCTTCTTACAAGTTACAAATTAAAATTAACCGCACTTTTGATAGACTAGTTCCTTAGCTCTTAACAGATAGAGCTGGATTTTGGACCCTATTACGTCAGTTATAAAGATGTGTCTTCCATCGATATGTTGTTAACGGAGTAGAGCAGATGTCGCTGGCGACAAAGTAAAACGTACGTGCTTGTCGCGTAAACACGCTTGATGTGTGGGGCCCACCAAGCCACAATAACTACTGTGCAATTTGTGATTGAACTCTATAATACGCCGTAATTACCCAGAAAGAAGCTGTTTATTTTCATTTTTTTTGGTAGTCGGAAATCTAGGTACGTATCGACAATATACACGTTCAATTGTCGTTAACAATATATCAATAAGTACGTGCATAATTTTTGTTCCAAATACGAAATTATACGTCGAAATAAGGTTCGAAAGCTGTCATGCATTTATTTCTTACATAGACTGTCACACACGAAAATCGTTGAGATTTAAATAAGGACAGATCTCTCATTGTAACTCGTATCGAATTTACGACGAATATGATTTATGGACGTATTTGATGCGGATGGACAGACGGACAACAATAGGCTCATACAAGTAAAGAAACGTCGTCGGCTCGTGTGTTAGTGTTATAATGCGGTCACACTCCCCCTCCTCAAGCTGAATAAGCTTTTTTTATTACCTATAGGTAGGTGCTTCTCAGAAACAAATGTTCGATTACGTTTATCGCTCTGTTTTATAGGGTTAAATTGAAAAGAAAGGGTTAAATTGAAATTGTAATCGAATTCTGTCCAGTATTTAAATTAAGCCGAGTAACGATTTCCTGTCTGTCCTATAAAAAGGGCTAAATATAATTTATTATCATATAGTAGCAATTTAAACACTTAACACATTTTCAGAAACTGTTATTCTACCGTGGTTGTATGGAAGTAAACAAAAAGGTGTTTTCAAGAAACCTATACTGTAAACTATATTTTTAAGTTGCATATGTCTATAGAAGGGTAATAATATGTTTATAGTCATAGTAGTAATGTGTTGTTGTAAGTGTAAGTGTAGTTTAATATAATATATGTAATGTGACGATCGAAACGAGACTCTCACAAAAACGAAAACAATTAATAAATTTATTTTTGTAGAGGAGTGAAACCCAAGCAGGAAGAAAAATCGTTTAATCAAAATTCGATTACCACAGTAGTAGTAGCTACTTCAGTAGCTACCCTATTTATTTTGATAAGCACAAAAACCGTATAACACAAATAATGACCATTCCCTTGTTGGTATAATTTTACCTGGGAACAGCAAAACTTTTCCCAAAGAATATAAGATAGACTTTGCTTCCGTTGGTCATAGTGAACCATGAGCTTTCTTGCCCAGCACGACATTGTGTAATTTACTTGCCTCTTTCAAAATTACTCTTCCCTGCATTCCTGTAGACTAATTATCGTTACAATCAAAATATTTCAATAAACAAAATAAATTACAAGGCACCCAACTTTTGTGTCAGATCTAAGTGCCAAAACCAAAAATTACAAAGGCTTCGTATTACAAAGGTCAATTAAATCGCAAATATCGACGTCGGCATTCAATACCTAAACATAATCGATTAAACACGCGCTCGAATCGAATACGTTGCAGTTTCGGCACGGAATTATTTTTGTCCAGAAACAATACATTAGGTGCCTTTATATAGCGTTTTTTAATGTTTATGTAAATAGTGTTGTTCATGTCTTAACAACTTAGATTAAAATAAAATAATCAAACTCAATCTCCATCAATAAAATTGTGTCTGTTCGTTTATTGTGCGTACAGGTTTCTCTGGAAGAGTGTACCGATTTTGTTTTTATTACAGTATCAAACAGTTCCATAAGCTCTAGAAGTTACTGGCATAATTGCACCGTAAGTATACAATTATGTATATGCTAAATTATGCCCCAAAAACTTGCTTAAACATATAAATACTGTTTTTACGATGACATTCTTCGCGGATAGAAATAAATATCAATTCTAAATAAATGTAAGCGGCCACTAATGTTAATAGCGAATAAAATTCGTGAAATTCGCAACAAGAACAATGTATTAACAGAAAAAAATTGCTGACATTAGTAACATTTGGACACATTACTCAGTTCCTGTATTTGTCATCAAAGTATGCATTAACATTGTTTTTTTTATTTCATGTGATTATGTGATTTATTTTGGCAAGATGATGTATGATACGCCCACGGGACGAGTTATCGTGGTCTCGTGATCTACTCGACAGTGGCACCACACTAAATTCTATTCGAAGAGTTACATTGATCGAGTCAAAAGATTTATTATAGGGAAATATTATGTTATTCGAGTATAACTGATGGAAGTGTTGATTTGTAGACAAGAATTTATAATAAATGATCGTTTATTTTCTTGTTACTCTTAATTTGATAATATTTTTTATTATTAGTTATGACGCTATATGTGATTTGTTGTCTAGAGGTGGAAACCAGTTTCTTTTATAGTAGCATAGAACGAGAATTGAACTGTTTGATAAGTCAATAAAAATTAACATTACAATTAGTTAAGTTAACATTACAATCAGTTAATCCGTAAAAGTTTCTGTTAAGCCATGTTTAACAACGCATCATGTTCAACCCTTGCCCGATTTGTGACTTTTATTAATGAACTCGAAATACATGCAAGCAGAACTCAGTCAACCATTCGAAAAATAAATATTAACGTCTGGGAATCTGACGGATCGGCTTTTATGAGAGAATTTGTAAAACAATAAACATTAGCATTATGAAGGAAAACCAGTTCATTAAGTGATCGTAAATATAGAGAGACGCTTAAGACTTTGTAATTTGTACCCGATAAAAACTTATAAATGGCAGTGTCCAACATAAAAAGTAACATTTGGATGCGTTATGGAAACAGATATATTGCGTTTACGAGATCAAAGCGTCGCATAAAGGCTAATAAAATTATTTTATTAGTAGCAAAAACAAAAGAAACGTTTAGGACGCGATAAAAATTATTAATAGAGCGGTAAACGCTGGCGAGACGATTTGGTTAAATTAAAAATGTGTAAGTCGGATTTTCCGCGGCTTTGATATATTAATCCGCGTTTCGACTCGAGATTACCATCGAATCTGCGCCCGCGCATTTTTACAGGAAACTCGCGGAACCGCTCATCCATACCTCCGCTAGTGTCGGGACGTTGTCATATGATTCATAGAATAATTTAAACCTAAGACCACTTGTAGTGTAGATAATGTATGTAAATTCAAGAGTAGGTCTCTGTACGGATGTTATGACACTTTGAATATCTCTACAATATCGTATAAACATAGTGGTTTATATTAATTTACTAACAAAAGTGGCAATTTGTTTGAGAAAAAGATGCTGGGTTCCATCACTAGTGTTGCGTTGATTAATTCCACTTTTATTTGTTTAAGAATCAAGCAGCTGTATGCGATGGCGACGCGTTTGATCCCGATACGCCGCAGAGCGCGACGACATAATGTCTCTAGCATTTTTCACCACGTGCCGAAAACACAACGAAAATAATCGATCATAATCTTAAAGAAATTCTAAGAAATGAGATAGTTCTGTATTTTGTTAATTAAAATGCTGTTTTTAGATTCACGTTTATATCAAGAATGTGATCTTAATATTTCGATAAATTATTCTGACATTCTAAAATGGCGCGTCACTAGACAGTGGCATTTTGGAATTCGAAAATTAAACAATAATGTTACACGCTCTGTTCGAAATTTAAATAGATGTCACAACACTTCAAAAGATTGTAATGCGGAATACGGAGTTGTATCTTACTAGTGGTTCGTTAGAGAGATGAACGAGAGAACAAATAAACCAGTAGCCGCTACTGGTCGTTGTGTAAATTGCATAATTATTGAACGAACACAAGGGAAAGTCGGCTGATTGGGAAAGCGCATACCTTTATGTCACAGACGTAATTATTCTGTACTAGTAGGTGTAGACAATAAATTATACATAGAACATAATAATATTATTTATAATATTATATTTGGATTCTGCATTTTCTTTAGAAATCATCATCATACTAACGTTGTTACCTTACCGGATGCATTCGAAGCTTTTACTTTAGAGCCCCGAGTCCGCTTACTTCTTATCTTCTCTTTTATTAAGATTATACGCCTGTGTTGTGAGCGACTGGCATCTGACCTCCCAATCCCAAGAGGAAAGCCTGCACCAGGGCCTCGTCCGCCAATCAGCATGTGTACTGACTTGCAGATGAGGTTGACTTGGCCCCGAAGACCTTGCTGGGGCCGAATACCTTTTTTTTTCGTGCGGAAATCCCTACATCTTTCAATTCAGACATATATATTGCTGCTGAAATTATTTTCATCAGTTCTTAGAATTGTAGAGTTTTTTCTTATATATTACACGTCAATAAGACCTCGTCCTCTCTGATCCATTTAACTGAAGTTTAAAGAATAATAAGTCTGTTGAAGATCTAGATGAAGATCTCTTTCACTACCCACTTCAAGTACCCAAGTTTGTAGGAATATCTCTACAATATCAATACGGTTACAATCTTCTTCAACTCATTCATTCAACGTACACAAAGTTCGATAGTGAAGCCTTTGAATACTTGTCTACTGTACAGTATAATTCATAAGCTTAGCGATATAATTTCAGCAACACGTTTTCACGTCAAAATGGCGTAAATAAGATAAATAATTTTTGTGTCATGTGGCACAAATAGACAGGAGAAGGAAGAAAAATACATTTAAAAATTAAGAATAACATTAAAAAGCACTTCTTATTAATCCTTGATCGCTGTTTGCTCATCCCTTGCTGATACGGGTGGCGTGATGCGGGTGTGCCACCGTGACTGTGCGCTATCAGAGCCCGTTATTGGCGGGAGATGACCGTCACTCCGAGAATCGTTCTATACCGTTCTACTGTGACTTAGCAGTACTATATTATGAACAAGTCTGGTGATGCGTCCTTTGGCTAAAACTTCTGGAGCCCGTAGGCTGGTTACATATAGAGCTGTGTGATTATTGTTCATTATTTCTCTAATAAAGGTTTATCAGTTGTTGTTTGTGGTCATCACTGATGTTTTAAGAGTCCTTAGGTATAGCTCCGATAAAATAATAAAACACAACAACTTATATTTAATGGCTTAAACTAAAATATGCACTAGGCTTCTTTAAATATAATGTAAAAAAAAATTTAAAAAATCGACAAATCATAACTAACTTTATTGTAAATATTTCAAATCGATTTCAAAATTGAAAATATTTATGGAAATCATTCATTCATTGATCACTGTTCAGTAAATTCAAATCATCAGAATTCAGATAGATGGCTACAAGCAAGAAGCTTTACCTTTAACCATCTTAGCTACAAGTTAATATAAACTGTCTGCATTGAAATTTCAGCCTTCCAGGATTGGTTTCGATTTGCTTCGTAGGCAAGTTACTGTTACGAATGCTGACTTCTTTTTTAAACATATTAAAGCTAGTAAAAATGCGTATTTATAGCAATTTCAATTAAAATAGTACGTCCTATATCGAGCTGTGACAATGATTGCGGGTGTCAGTTGCACATCATCAATCTTCACCCTTGTTCCAATCGTACCACATCATTCATCTTGGGTTATTTAAAGCAGACGACAACCATAGACAGGCAAGCTTGTTTTATCCAATATTACACGCGTGAATGATTAACGTTTTAATATTAAATGTTTTATATTACCTATAATTTAAATTTAAAGTAAGTATATGTTACTTACATTATATTTAAAGAAGTATAAAACCCTAGTGTAATAACGTTTTTGGAAGTTATTTTCACTACAAAATTCCTGAGAAAATGCTAGTAACAAATGTAACTACCTTTTTTTTTTTGTTTTTTTTCGTGCGGAAATCCCTTCGGATACCCCCCCGCGTGCCAGCGGGGGCGGTTATGTCGGGCTTGAACCGACTAAAACCGCACGCCGTCTCGGGTCTACAGACGCCGGGGTGTAAGGTTGCCCATAGAGCATATCCCTCGCACCCCGACTGACCCTGGGCCATCTCCGGTTTCGAGATGGCCCCCTCGGGTTTGGGAACCACGGTGTCCCCGTCTTGCCCCGGTTTGGGGGAGGGGCGCTAGTCGCCCCACCGTCCCGGCCTGCTTCTGCTGGGGTGACAGGTGGCCTCACCCGCCACCCCCAGGCCTGCGCTCATGGAGGACGGAGGTCGTTAAGCGAACAAATGTAACTACCTAAGTGCCAGAATTTTATATTTTAAAGGAAAAGTGAAGGTAAGGCAACGATCTTATATTAAAAATATGTAAATACGGCACTAATAACTCCAAAAAAGGCTTTATCGCCTCACTCATTGTAAGCACGAGTGCAACAGCACATGCAATAATCAGCAAGTGTAAACGAGCACAAAGTATGACTACTGTCACACAAAGCGATACACTTTTCACTTAATATTGAGATAACATAATTGTCTAACTCATTTTAAAAGAAGATCATTTAGATCGGATGTGGTCGCTTTATGTAAACTTATCTTTTTAGGGTTCCGTTGCTAAATGGCAAAAAAAGGAACCCTTATAGATTTGTCATGTCTGTCTGTCTGTCCGTCCGTATGTCACAGCCACTTTTTTCCGAAACTATAAGAACTATGCTGTTGAAACTTGGTAAGTAGATGTATTCTGTGAACCGCATTAAGATTTTCACACAAAAATAGAAAAAAAAATGTTGGGGGCAGAACATACATGGAACTGAAACTCAAAATTGTTTTTTCGTCAAACCCATACGTGTGTGGTATCTATAGATAGGTCTTCAAAAATGATATTGAGGTTTCTAATTTTTTTTTTCTAAACTGAATAGTTTGCGCGAGAGACACTTCCAAAGTGGTAAAATGTGTGTCCCCCCCCCCCCCCTGTAACTTCTAAAATAAGAGAACGATAAAACTAAAAAAAAATATATGATGTATATTCCGAAATAAACTTCCAACGAAAATTGGTTTGAACAACATCTAGTAAGTAGTTTTTTTTAATAACCTCTTAAATCGAAAACCGCAATTTACCTTTCATTCAATCAACTTAAATATAAAAATAAAAAAAAAGAACATTATTATGTTACTTGCTGCTACGGAACCCTTAATGGGCGAGTCCGACTCGCACTTGGCCGCTTTTTTTTAATTATTGTAGAGGATTTAAAAAAAAAAAAAAAGGTAGAGCCTCCAATATTTTTTGTAAATTGTACTCTCATTTTGTCTTATCCATCCGTTCAGTGTTACACGCACAAACATTTTATTTCTGTGGCTACACGCATTGTAGTCAAACGGCTCGACCAAACTAGATAATCTTAGCAGGTAATTATTCAGTTTAGTCTGGTTGGTTCAACAGGAAAATAAACGGTTCAAGCAATATAAGAGTGTGAACGGTTGGAGGCCTTTCTCTGCCCGCAATTTTTCATTTGTGTCAGTGCGTAACCTCTGTGCTTACTTCAACAATAACTTGCACAAATTTAAATTAATTTGTGCACTTTTCCTCTTATGGAATATAAATTTTGTACAAGAGGAAAAGTGCACAAATTAATTTAAATTTTAATTGTGAGAAATTTAATTTTTTCCACTAATTAATATAATCCCGTCATGATTTATGACAACAAATTCATTGTCATCGGAACCTTATGTTACGGTTTTATTTTATTGTATTTCACATTGACAAAAGCCTTCAGTCAATCAATACAACCCAAAAACAAATCATCGCGATCAACAAAAACTAAATTACGCTCTCCCATTCATATTAAATCCACAATCAACCAAGCGTAATAAGATCTCCGCCCATCATCGAAGTCGCTTCTAATCAATCAACTTTAGATTAACACTCGGTTTAGGACTAACCGGACAAAAACAAATGAGCAAACCCATACTCGAAATCGAATTAACCGTATACATGTTTAAGACACCAATTAAAAGCTCAACAAAGGCTATCTGCAATGCGACGAAAAAAATTTGATAGATCAACTCTTTAACCTAATCTACAATCTACTGACTTTCAATTAAGATGCAACTCTACCTTATTCAGGTAAGGTTGAATATTGAGTGTAACGTTGTAGTTAGAAACTTGAGAAGGCTGTTGGCATAACATCTTATATCGATTAAACAGATAATTAATCACGGAGAATGAATCCGAATGAGATGTTATTAGTTATACCACTCGCTATTAACAAGTGAAACAATAGCTTAGATACATGATGTTGGTATGAAACAAACAGAACTTTAATACAAAAGTTCTGTTTAATTTTATTTTAGTTTAGTTTTAAAAAAAAATTAAAATTAGTTTTTAGATAAGTCAAATCAGTTTATAGTTTATATATATGAAATATGATAGTTGATCGTTGGCTATCCGCCGAAGTTGTGCTTTAGGTCGTATGTAACAGAGCCTCTCTGCACCGGATCGTTGGACGACTTCGGCTATTCGCAGAGAGAGAAGAAGAGTGTAAGTTAAGCAAGAAGACTTTTAAGTTAACTATCGTGACCTATTATTATAGAATTAACCTGCTAGTCATTTTCATTTTCTTCTTACAAGACTGCCCAAAAACAGAAGTATACCTTTTTTTTTTTTTTTTTTTTTTTCGTGCGGAAATCCCTTCGGATACCCCCCCGCGTGCCAGCGGGGGCGGTTATGTCGGGCTTGAACCGACTAAAACCGCACGCCGTCTCGGGTCTACAGACGCCGGGGTGTAAGGTTGCCCATAGAGCATATCCCTCGCACCCCGACTGACCCTGGGCCATCTCCGGTTTCGAGATGGCCCCCTCGGGTTTGGGAACCACGGTGTCCCCGTCTTGCCCCGGTTTGGGGGAGGGGCGCTAGTCGCCCCACCGTCCCGGCCTGCTTCTGCTGGGGTGACAGGTGGCCTCACCCGCCACCCCCAGGCCTGCGCTCATGGAGGACGGAGGTCGTTAAGCGACCTCCGGCGCCTGAGTTGCCTGCGACGCGCGGCGAGCAAGTTGCGGGCTCGGCGGACCGGGAGAGTTCTAAGTCTCTCCCGGGCGCGCTCCGCCACCTCCTTCGCGAGCATTACATGCTCGCAGAAGGAGGCGGCGGCGGCCCACGCGCTCGCGCTCCGCACCATTGCCGCAATCATGCTGCCGAGCGAGAGGACTCCCACCCCGATGGCTGCCACGAGGTCACGCCTCGGCGCCTCCCACGCCGGGCAGTCCGCCAGCGTGTGCAGCCCTGAGTCCTCGCTCGCGTCGCAGTGATGACACTCAGGCGTTGGCTCCTTCCTGATCCGATGCAGGTGGTCCCCGAAGCACCCCTTCCCTGAGATCACCTGCGTCAGTCGGTAGGAGAGGCTTCCGTGTCGCCTCTCCAGCCAATCCTCCATGATGGGCCTTACCGCCGCTATTGCGGCGTGCCCTGCGCTTGGTTGCCCAAGTCGTTCCTTCCACTCCACCACGATGGCCTGGCGGAGCTGGGACTGCACGGCCTCGATTTCTCGAGGCTCGGGGTTCCATCCCTGCTCCCGCGCCTCCTTTCGCCACTGGTACAGTTGCGAAAGGGCTCTCGCTTCCAGGTCCCATGGCGGAGTTCCGGCAAGGAGACTCGCCGCCTCGAAGGAGATCGTGCGGTACCCTCGGATGAAAACAGAAGTATACCTAATGTGTTATGGGTTCATGTATGTTAGTGAGTCTCTATATTTCATCATAACTTTTAAATTTCTGAAGTAATTTGGATATTTAGGTATCGTTAGAATAGCTATATTTTTTGGCAGGGCACTAGTGTTTTTGTAGTGATGTTTTAATCACCGTACTTAGTTAATCAAACCAGTTCTGTTATAATTAATCAAAGTCATTGCAGTCAATACTTAAAAATGTAAAAAATTGATAACATATCAACTTGATCTTAACAAAACACTTTGTTATATCAGATACCGATCTTTCAATATTAATTTATGTCACCAATCAGTTTTTGTTGAACTTATCGATATCGATAGAACACCTGATATTATTATATGTTAAGTGGTTATTAACATGTACCAATTTAATAAAAACAACCTGTTATTGATATGATTTTCAATCAAAATATATATCTGATAAAGCGTACCCCACTTTTGTCATTATCTTATCTTTATTTACATGGTTTTTGTCTTAGATTGCATTTAAAACTCAATGAATTGTCAGTAAAATAATAGTGATACATCACTATTATTTTAACTTAACTTTTCATAACTTAAAATAAGTACCTACCTATATACACATCTTACAAGAAAATAGTTACATTAGTAAATACCAAATGATTTTGTTTTTGACCATCTCAATCGATTCGAATACGACACACCATTACTGCTTTGAGTTACTATTTTAGTGTAATATATAATTCAATAGTATTTACATCAATATTAACTTCACACACTTGATTCACCCTGTATATACGTGACGGCAAGCAGACGCCGATGTCCGATCAATCAGCGACTAACGAGGCGATCACGTGGTTACATCTCCTATACCGAGCCATGCTTCCTCCTATCATAATTATAGTAGATAAGGAGACAAATTAGATTATCATAGATAAAGTAAATAGTATCAGTCTGTGTAAATGTGAGAAAAAAAAAATTATGTCCACAAAACGATAGAAACGATTTACTAGCATCAATCAATTTAAATTTCGAATTAGTATTTTCGCGGTCTAGGGTCAATCCACACATCAGGGCGAGCCGTACCCCATCAAGGGCTCAAAAAAATATAGGTGTGTACATTTTATATGAACTTGCGTCCTGTCTTGCGTTCCGTCTTGCACGTCCGTGCCCGAACCGGCGACGGAGCCTCAGTGCCTAGGCCAACGCCGGCCACGTTTGTCCCGTGTATGGCCTTGATATGACGTATAATTAAGTGCCACCATTGTTAAAATGGTACGTGTATGTAATGGTGACCCTCTTTCCTGAGACTTTACCTTCAGCTTACCATCAGGCGAGGTGAAGTCAAATTGACGTGCCTTAAATATAAAAATATATATATATATATAACCGGTAAATTCAACGTTTGCTAAATCGATATTGCACAAAGTTAATATTATATATATAATTCTGTTCGTGATTAGCTGATTAGGAGTATGAGATCCGTGAGTAACAGGAATCGAAAACTAAACGTTATATATGATATATTAGTTAATCAAACTCAGTTTCAATTATTACACTGTCAGACCTAAATACATTAAATGAATTCAATAATTACGGTATAGCTAGCTATAAGCTCTTGCCCGTTGGTGTAGGAAGAGTCCGGGTGCTACTGTATGTATTTGTAAAATAGTTAGTAATAGTCCTGTTGATTTCGGTAATAACTAAGTTATCATTGATATGTAGGACGTATCAATTTCATATTTACATTGATATTTTTACTAAAACAAATCAAATATACTTCAGTCGCTGTCAAATTACAATAAAATTTTTATTAAGTAATTACCAGTCTACTAATCATTGAATTATGAAAAGGATGTATTACAAATATCAACATATATACGATATCTTTTCATCAAAACAAATCAAACACACGTCAGTAACATATACATCAATCGCTGTCAAATTACTAGGTAGGTAATTTTCCTCCAATCAAACCACTCTATCGATTTGCAAAGATATTAGAATTGATACAAACAGCTGTACGTAATCGATTAGTTTACAAATTAGAACACCCACCGCGTTAGGCGTGTATAATGCACAACACTTTGATTAACATTTACATAAACGTTTGTCGCTGGCATTAAATTAAACGAGTCTGAGCCGGATAAGAATAAAAAAAAGTTTTAATTTCTTTTTTCGAAACTGAGACGAAGACAGAGTACGAGAAGGCACGGGGCGTGCCTGACTAACTTTCATTACTCATGAGCAATAATAAATGATAACACATTATTAATACGAGAAGATCAGTCCATTTGATGGCTCACACATGCTAACCTACGTCGAATAAATTAATTCCAATTATTAAACACTGTTTATGTGCTTGCTCCCTCCGGCTGTAACAATTTGTTGCGTTGAAAGTGAATTAAAAAAAAAATATGTTGCAATTTGTGATACATTGAAGAGTAATCATGAGATGTCTATATTATTTCAAGGTGCATACCTTTTTTTTTCGTGCGGAAATCCCCTCGGATCCCCCCCCCCCCGCCGGCCAGCGGGGGTGGTTATGTCGGGGTAGAACCGACTAAAACCGCACGCCGTCTCGGGATAAGTATCTCGTCGCCCAGTAAAAATTATAAAACATACCGTGTTTTCTTTATCCAGAAGACAGTACGAGGAAACCAAGGCCATAGGAGATACAAGGCAATTCTGTCTTAGTAAACATTACTTACGTCTTTTTGTGAAAATAATTTTGTATGCCAGAATAGCCCAGTGGTGTACGTAACGGACTGCTGAGAAGAGGTCTCGAGTTCGATCCCCAGTCGCCCCGGGCACACACCTCTAACTTTTCGTAGTTTGTGTGTATTAATAAATGTTAATTATCGCTCGCCTAATAATGTGCCCGGTAGATGGCAATGGGCTCGCCCCCTATTACATTGGGACCTTAACATAACTGGCGAATCGTGGGTGTGTAATACACCTCTGCCTACCCCTTCAGGGATACAGGCGTGAAGTTATGTTATGTTATGAATTAATTATTTTTAATGAAAAATTTAATAACTCAGCAAAATATTTTCCTAATAATAATAGTTTCTTGTCCCATATATCTTATATTCTGCCCGAACTAAAAAAAACATACAGTAGATATATCAGTATAAAAAGTCTACTTTATAAACAATAAGTTGTAATCAGCCATATACGATTAGTTTCCTGTGTTATCGCATCGCGTAATAATAACCAGAAGTTTATTGGCCAGTTGGCCGAGTGATAAATTGAATAATAATTTATTTCGAACCAGATAAGCGGGCGGCTGATCGCGCACCGCGATACCTTCAACGTGTGAGCAAGGTGCATTTCACACTGACGCGTAATATTTATAAATAAATAAATATTAACATGCGGGTCTTCTATCAAAATATGATATCACTTTAAATGTTTTCATCATCATCAAAGGTCAAGTTCACTCCCAAAGAATATTAACTTCAATGATGAAGAAACAGTCTCTACAGTTCTATATTTATTCTAGCGAATACTGAAAAAATTAAATTTGTTCCGCGATATTATAGTAAATAAATACTTTTGAAACTAACCCCTAGTTAACGGGATAATTTGTTAATCTTATAAGATTGGTGAACGCCAGATTGGTCTCAAACTTTAGTTCCGATTGTTTTAGGATGATGTTGCATCATCCTAAAAAAATAACAAACGTTATAGCATTTGTGAAGAAAGTAACTCCACTTTTTATATTATTCTTAGTCAATGCTTATTGTATTATATTTTATATAAAAATATAAATATAAATATTCTACGACATTCTACACAGCGCTTTCTAGACCCAAAGTAAGCATAGTTTAACTAACTTGTGTTATGGGTTCCAGAATGCGGATAAACATACTTAATATACTTTTTTTTTGTAAATACATACATATTATACATAGAAACACCCAGACCAATGCAAATAGACATATTCATGCATACAAATATTTGCACTGAGCGGGAATCGAACCCGCGCCCCCTGTCGTAGCAGTCGAATGCACTACCGCTACGCCACAGAGGTCAATAGGAGGTAAATAGGTCACATTGTCAGACAAATCGATCCTCGGTGTGAGACACATCCTAAATTTTGTTTTAATTACGCCAAGAGGCTAAACAACTGTAGATAGCAGACGTTTCGATACTTATCCCTGATGATACTAGGTATTACAGTTTTTATACTCACCCTACCTTTACAACAACGTTCAGAGAAAAAAATATCTGCAGAATAAAGAGGATGATAATATTTATGTATCCATTTCCAAATTCGAATTTCATCAATGAATGTCACCAATATTTCAAACGTCACATTACTATCACTAATAATTCAAATGAATTCTGTGGTAGTTCGGTGTAGAATTGAAATCTTTCGATACTAAATTGGATGGTCTATTAATAAGAGTAAGACGAAATTTATTTATTGAATTTTACACATCAATAAAGTTAAATATATTAACAAATAAAATATAACACACCGAAGTAGATGGTATGTTGATATCACAGACGAAGGTAAGTAGATATAATGTTTTTAAATTTTATTTATGTGAATATCAAGCCTAACCAAAACTCAAACCAATTTACGATCTGTAAGTTAAACCGGGAGACAACGGCCACCACAAAATAATTTTAGCAGTTGTCCAAATTGGTGCCAACAATAAAAAAAAATACAAAGAATATTGACAACTGTTTATTTTTTCAAATCATTCATACAGTTGCATAATTCCTACATGCCAGTTACAAAAACCAAATGCAACTGCACAATAACCATTGATTTAACTAACAACAAAGCGGTCGAATATCAACATGATCTATCTAGCGACAATAGTGGCGCCATTTACAACAGAGATCAATTAATGCCAGACAAGGATAACAATATAAAAACACAGGAAAATGAGTGAGACAACCGTGAAGTTATCAATCACGCGCCCGCGCACCATCTCGACGCCCGAAGCGATCAGACGATCGGCCGCTTAATTATTTCTATTATGATATTTAAAATATAATGATTATCTGTATGAGTACTTGCATAGCGAATTCCCACACTCGTTTTGTATGTAACACTTCTATAAATCTAATGAATGACGCTCTCGCTAACGCACTCTTGGATTTGGATCATTTTAATGTTGGACTCTTATCACGATTTTATAGCTAAATTATAATGAATGCGATGCTTATTAATTTATAGATCAAACATGAAACGATCGCAGTCTTTTATTTATAATCATGTAGCATTAACACGTTCAACTCTGATTTCTTTTGGTAATAAGAGAATGTTGGCGTTTCTGCAGTTCCAAAACCTACCAAACCAGAGAAAATTTTTCTAAAATTTTATTTACTGTTATTAAAACGACATAATTAACGAAAAGTATAAGTATATACACATTCACATTAAACCAGAAGCAAATAGAATGAATGTTCTAAATTCAACTATAAATATTTTACAGATGGTTTAATTTAGTGAGATGCACAACAGGATTGGCACCAAACCAAAGTCATTATCAAAAGATATCTGGATTCGGCGAATCAAAAGTAATCGTGCTTGAGAATTCTAAAAAGGTTCCCTACTAATGGTATTAATAAAGACGTGCTTAAAATACGAACTGAAAATACCTCATAATAATTTTCTATCATTCATGTCTCGGATTCATTAATAGCTCATAGTTCCACTTCAAGTTCCAACCTCGTCCATCACCCAAGATCTTATCACCGTATCACCGATCCCCACAATATAAAACCGTTTATACAACCAATGACTGATATTACCCTGCATTTGATTTGTATCTAAACGCCACAGTAACCTGACCCCGGTTTACAAATTAATTGTTCCGACAGAGATGTCTTGCTAGATTTGTGTTTCGTATCATTTCGATCGATGATCGTGAATGGAGCGTTTCGAGTAGTGATAAATGACAATGAGTATCAATCGTTACAAAGGATTAATCAAAATACGTTAAGGCTGAGGTTATAGAAAGCGATCGATCAGTAGCTGTAGCGGTAGCGATATTTTTATTCATACCATTAGGTGCCATCTTAAGAAACATACAGGTCCACTTACAGTAAACCTGCACTGTCACAACCTGACTGTCTGTAGCAGCAGTACATATTAATCTTTTCTTAATTATCGCCTAAGATATAATAGTATAATGAAATTAAACTAGGTATTTGAGTGAAGCTGAACTTATGACACATGAGGCTTAAAAATAATAAATGTAAAAATAATAAATAAATAAATTATAAATTTAAGATTCCATAAAGCTTTAATTACCCTAAATGTGTATCAAAGATTTAATGTAATTTCACGTATTATAAAATTTTAAATTAGTTGTGTCTGTACATTTGAAAATATTTAAAAAATATACTGGGTTATGTTAAATGACATAACATAACAAAACATAAACTCACGCCTGTATCCCCGAAGGGGTAGGCAGAGGTGCTAGCACCCACATTTCGCCAGTTTATGTTTAGGTCCCAATGTAATAGGTGGCGAGCCTATTGCCATTAACCGGGCACTTATAAGCCTGCGATAAATACACACATAACTTCGAAAAGCATCGAAAAGTCATTGGTGTGTGCCATGGTAAAACCTGGGATCGAACCCGAGACCTCGTCTCAGCAGTCCATTACCCATACCACTAGGCTACCGCGGCTATTGTACCAGTGCGGCTATGTTAAATGAACGATTCGGAATACGACAATGTTATTTTTTTTATTTTTGTCTGTTGGTCTGATTATCTGTTTGTCTGGACGCAAAAACTACTGAACGAATTTTTTCGTTATGTGGTTTTTTCTATTAGGAAGATCTTGTTTAGACTAAATCTACCGTATGTTTGATCGCAATTGGTTAAGTAGAACCGGACATATGAACAAAAAACGATAACCAACCTTCGCGCGGGTGGAGCCGCGGGCATCAGCTAGTTTAACATAATATTATATAGTCTCGCTCAGAGACAAACTAATCGGATTTAATATTTAACCCTAAATAAACTGAAAATAAGCAGCGACTAAAGTGAGGTAGAAGCGTTTGATGACAATGATGATGATAAGAATATCGTTTTTAAATTAAGTTGTGTTGATCATCATCATTTTTTAATCTCTTGCAACGTAACAAAATAGTTTGTAAAAACGCTACAGACGCGTATATTAACGCAACCTTAAATATAAAATATGTGAGAAATGAACTTACCTCTCTTTTGCATGAAGGAGAACAGATCGTCAAGAAATTCTTTCCTTTGAGGATCATCGCTGATCTCGTACAACTGTAACAAAAGAAAAACTTTATTATTATAAAGATAAGAATTTAAAAACATATATATTGGTAAGAGCCTTGATCAATATCATGTATTCAATATTATTATCAAGATAGCTTTAGATGATATCGTAGGTACCTTACACCCCAAGAAATCAAAGGTGTTTTTCTGGTGTAAGGTCTTCTCCTTCTGCCGAGCGACAACCTCGGATTCGTCCAAAGCTTGTATTTTGGTTTATTTTACATTCCTGCTGTCTGACCCCCAAAACCCAAGTGAAAAGCTTCCGCCAGCGCTTCCTCCTCCATTAATAAGCAGGTGTACTGGCGTACAGATAAGTAGCCTCTGAGGCGTGAAGTGCACAGATGATATAAATTCATTTTCAAAAACTAACAAATTTCTAAGTGCAAGCAAATTAATTGATAGAAAGTTTTATTCCAAACACATTTAATTCCCGCATTGCATCAAATATTACATAAAACATCTAAGTACATTCTGTATACTAAGTATCGGGAATTTGTCAATAAAACAAAAAATACAAATTATTCATCTAAATTTATTTTATCGCCTTCAAAGTAGGCCCCATCGCTTGCAATACAACATCTCCACCGCTTCACCCAGTCTTCCATACATTTTTCATAGGCTATTTGCGGTATGGCCTTTAGCTCATTCAGCGAATTTTCTTTTATGGCTTCTATCGACTTAAAACGTTTTCCTCGAAGTGGTAATTTTAACTTGGGCAATAAAAAAAAGTCAGACGGAGCCATATCAGGTGAATACGGTGCTTGGTCGAGAACTTTTGTTGAATTTTTCGCTAAAAACTCTTTCACTATAATGGCTGTGTGTGATGGTGCATTATCATGGTGCAGCATCCATGAGTTGTGTCGCCACAAATCTGGACGTTTTCGGCGGATACTCTCACGCAAACGCTTCATGACGCCTATATAATATTCTTTATTCACTGTTTCTCCCTCTGGAAGGAATTAGGAGTGAACCACACCACGGTAGTAAAAAAAAACTGTCAGCATCACCTTGATTTTGGAGCGACTTTGCCGCGGTTTTTTGGGTTTCGGCTCGTTTTCGAGACGCCATTCTGAAGCCTGTTGGCTTGTTTGCATGTCATACTCATAAACCCATGTCTCGTCGCCAGTAATTATACGTTTCATAAAGGTCGGATCCGTAGAAGCTCGGGAAACCATGTCTTCAGCGACATGCTTTCACTGCGCTTTTTGAACAAAATTGAGCTCTTTTGGAACTAGTCGAGCGGCGACGCGTTTCATGCCTAAAATGTCAATGAGAATATTGTGGATGGACTTAAAAGATATGTTCACCTCACTAGCCAACTCTCTCAGACTCATACGTCGATTTTCGAGCACTAGCTTCTTGATTCTGTCGATGTTTTCTTTGGTCGTAGCGGTTGAAGGTCTACCAGAACGAGGCAAGTCTACTACTACTTCTCGGCCTTCTTTAAAAGCCTTATACCATTCATAAGCCCTTGTTTTCGATATACACGATTCGCCGTAGGTATTTCGCAACATTTTTTGTGATTCACCACATGAAATATCATTCGAAACACAAAATTTAAGGCACACTCTTTGTTCAACAATATTTTCCATTGTAAAAATCGCCGAGGACTCAAAACTATGACCAACAAAAAGTGTAGTTTAAAACAAATAGAATGACAGATCCCGCTCAAATTTTGCGTGCTAAATCAGTACAGTGCTACCAACATGCAGTAAAAAAATTAGAACGACCTCTTTTACGTGGGTCTTTTTATTGACATATTCCCGATACTTTTTACACAGAGTAGTATAAACAAATGAAGTGATATTATGCTAAAAAAAAACCTTCCCGCATTGCATCAAAAATCATTTAAAAAAAGTCAAAAATAGTGTCACAACTATGCTAAACGTTACATTAGTAATAATAAAGTCATTAATATTCTTCGGAAGTGATGTTCAGCGGTGCGCGAGTGCATGGCATGGCCCACGTGCGGTGCCCGCATACGGAACAAAACATAAGAACTGCATTACACCTTTGTATTTCCCATGCCTTAGATATGCATGTTTAATTGACTATTAGAGTGCTATTATTGAATAGCTTTTTATTATTTATTTAATCAGATAATGCAGTTAGATTGTAATGCAAACATTCTACAAGCCGTGTATAATTGTAGGTAACAGGTGGATCAAAATTTCGCGGTCTCGACTAGAAAACCAAATATAATACGTTCAAAAACATTTTTATTTTTCGACGTAATCTCCGTCTAGCTCTATGCATTTCTTCCACCTACTTTCCAAAGTTTCTATACCGGTTTTAAAAAATATCCTGAAGGTCTCCAAAATACTGAATTATTAAAAAAAATATTTAAAAAAAACGAATACTTGATAACCGCACATTGTTCAATTGTCTCCATTTTGCAGTACTTGAATCATATAAGTCACTGTAGCTTAAAAACTGTTAGCTTTAACCAAAAAGAGTGTGAATCAAATGAGTATAGTGTAATAAAACATATAATATTCTATCTTAAGTCAGTTTTAATAAAAATGCAGGAGCATAATAATAGGTGGTTTTAGGATAAGGGCTTTTTAAAGAAAATTTATCAGAATTTCAAAACGGTCGAAAGGGGAAGCACCTACTACTACTTACAACCAGTTGTAGATAGGATTACCAGAGCTGCTTGGTTAGGTGGTTTCGATAAGTAACGCACGAAGAACACCTCTATGTTATCTCTTTCTCGGTCAGTGTATACTGAAAAAAAAATATTTAAAAAAAACGAATACTTGATAAACGCACATTGTTCAATTTTCTCCATTTTGCAGTATTTGATATCATATAAGTCACTGTAACTTAAAAACTGTTAGCTTTAACCAAAAAGAGTGTGAATCAAATGAGGGTAGTGTAATAAAACATATAATATTCTATCTTAAGTCAGTTTTAATAAAAATGCAGGAGCATAATAATATGTGGTTTTAGGATAAGGGTTTTTTAAAGAAAATTTATCAGAATTTCAAAACGGTCGAAAGGGGAAGCACCTACTACTACTTACATCGTGTTGTAGATAGGATTACCAGAGCTGCTTGGTTAGGTGGTTTCGATAAGTAACGCACGAATAACACCTCTATGTTATCTCTTTCTCGTTCAGTGTATACTGTGACACATAAGCCTCTTCTAACTGCTTTGTTTTCTATCTTTGGCTGTTCTTCAATAGATAGTGTTTGCCTTAATATGATCTATCCATCGTCTTGCTGTTTCTTTTATATTTATCATTGCGTGGTTGCCACTCTGTTATGATTTTAGTCCATTTTATCTTACTATCTCTTGTCAAGTGTCCTGTCCATCTCCACTTCAACAGTTTTACTTCCCTTATTAATCTTATACATAGGATACGATTACCACATAAGATATTTTTCTATTGAAGATACGGGCAGGAGCTAGTTATTCATAAACGCAATACATTTAATAATACAGTGAATAACTTCATATGGGAATCCAGATAAGACTTATAATCGACAATATCCGCCATTTAAGTGCACCGCGCAATTTAAATACATTGAGATAATTTTGCCCTATCAGTAGCCGGTATTGAAGATAAAATATACACGCTTGATTGGCCCGGAGCGCCAAGCTACGTCGAGTGCCAATCAACAGCCGGTAGGTATTTTTAACAATAAGTATTATAGCGATCTACCTACTTACAACCTACATGAATTTACCTTCGAAGTGACACATTACACTTGCAAATTGTCTTCTTATCACCAATTATAATAAAGCAGTCTAATTTCAAATAGGTTTACGACCTTTTTAGCTTGATATGAAAATGCATTGATGCATATTCATAATCATATGGATAAAAGAGTGTCACAATATGTATATTTTAATTAAGTAGGTATGCAAAGCAAGTAGAAATCACGGACATTTTACTGTTACGTCCGTTTTACGTTAGGGAGCTATCCTTAATCACAGATTAAGGATGGCTCCCTAATGTCAGGACAAGAAAGGCTAAACTTACTATACAGAGAAAAAATACTAAATCAATTTTGAGTTATGTCCCTCTCTCCGGGTTGCTGCAGAGAGAAAAGTTATTAGAAAATAAAGGAAAAGTAAGGCATCCTGCTCCCACATAATACAAAATGCAGTTTATCGTTACTCGGCTTTCTCAAAGCTGAGAAGAAGGCTCTGGTAGAATCGATCTATTTTAAGGAGGACTTAATTATTTTTTTGATAAAATAGCTAGTTAATAAGTCAATCTTATTCTCGTCAAATGCTAGAGTTGAGCTAAATTATATTTTAAATATGACCACGTCAATAACATACTAGGAAGATTAAAACCAACAGCCTCTTGACCGCAACTATATCTTGATCTCACTCATGATACGGATATCCTCGCAATAAAAACCGCTTTAGAAATTCAATGACTCATGACATCCCACGGCACCGCAAAAGCATGATACTGACATCATACACAAACAAAAGAAAACCCCGTTAAATAACCACACTGAGTCCGTTTACACGTTAGGGCAAGTGTCCCGGAGCTGTGAAACACACGGCGCCGGCAACAACGATCAAACAGTCGTATTTGCATTGGCCGAGCAATTACATCGACGCACTTAACTCTACGTAGAACTGGGCCGTGCTGAGACAACGAAACGCCATTTGACACTTCCTGTTTCCGTCTAACACCTTTGTATATTCATTAGACTAAAAAACGTTGTGCAAAAATAGGTGCTTTTATGGATGTGAGCGCCCGCATTAATGTAATGGACGTTGGTAAGAGTACTGAGTTTTCGTGTCGTAATATTAAATGTATAGATACATCAATGAATGTTCGGTTCTATAAAATATTAAATACGCCTCTTATGAAATCAACCAAATATAGACATTCCACAAGGATTCCACAAATTCTGTCCTGCAAGAACAATCTTGCAGGACAGAATTTACTCTTGTAGGTATTGGATGCAATTCTTCAGGTCACTTTTGCGTTTATAAGATTAAGTATGGGTTTGTTAAAATATTTTTATCTCAAACGATTGAAGTTTAGTGTTCTCGCTCTCTATTATTATAAAATAAAGTTACACATATAATTTTAAGTGTTCGTTACGAATATGTTTTTATTAAAAAAAGTACAATTGGCGTATCAACCGTGCGGTCAAATATGTCCCATAACCAACTAAAACAAATGAGGTCGGTTGATCGTTCATAAATGGAACTTGTTTTTTTAGTCGGTGTGTGCTATCCGGCGCTAATCGAAAACGTTCTGGGTGATTAATCGCGGGGGGCGAGTCCGAGTCGACAGTGACGATCGAGAAGATTGATGTGCGAGGCGATCGCCTGTTGCCGCTATTAAGAGTCAAGCCCTCTCGCGAACGCTCATGATTGTCTATTGACACCGACATGGTTGACGTCACTACACCTGGAGTACACGTGTTAACTAAAACGATGTTGTTCATATTTATGGTCTATTCGATTGTCTAGCGGTTTTTTCTGAAATTTATATATACAAGCTGTACAAGAAGTTCCAGGTTTAGAACCAGGTAGATCAGGACTTCAATACTGCTTTATATCGTCAAACATTAAAGATGAAGCAAAAACGAATAAAGAAGATATCGTTAGAAAGTCAAAAATTATCCGCAAATTTCCGCGGCGCTTAGGGCTAGGTAAGTATTATTGGGATTTACTATCAAGAAATTCTCCGGAACAATACACCTTAAGTGCAAATAGAGCAAAAAAGTATCACTAGGTCATGACTTTATGCACTAATGGACGCTGATGAACTAGGAGCTTCCCCTTCTACGTTATGCAAAAATATTCTTCCCTCAAATTCATCATCATTCGGGCGCCAATCCCTGGCATACAAAGCTTGCACTTTGGTGAGCGGGGACCGCTCTCCTACTCCTCCTTTCCTTCAGTGATTTCACGGCAACTACGGCTGTCTGCCCCCCCCCCCCCCCCCAACACCGAAAGTGAAGCCTCCTTATTAAATTTTAAATTTATTGTATTATGCACTATACACATATAAACGCAACGAATACTGAGATAAATGTGATATTCTCTTGCTCACCATACATTTTCACTATTCGCTACTAAGCTGTGACGTCACTACTAGGTACGATTTTGTATGGAACCTTTTTTGAGCGGCTATAGAAATTGAATTTTGAAAATTAAATATTTTTAAACAATATGAATAAGAATATTTTTCACTAAGGCATTTCATTATATTATTATGAAACGTAAATTTTTCGACAATAATTTATTTATCGTCAACATCCCTCTTACAATATCTATGTCTTCAATTATAATAAAAAATCACACTTTTCCTAATTGCGTCAGTCAATAGTTCACACGAAAGATCATAACATTATGCACTAGCTGTTGCCCACGACTCCGTCGTCGTGGAATACTGTTTCCGTTCCCGTGACCCACCGAAATCTTGACACAGGATTAATAATAGCAGAATAATATAATGCACGTCCAGACTATAATCTATCTCTGTGCCAAAGGACAATGCCCGTGTCAGTATGGAAATCGGTAGCACACTTTTTTTTGCTATGTCACACAAGTATAAACTGCATTAAAAAGCCTGCATTAAGTATTATCTGAAATATAAACGCATATTGTAACAGAACTTGGGGTTATTGAGAAATTAAATGATTACAACGAGAAAAACAAGAACAACAATAAAATATTGTGACAGACTTTTGAACTGACGTTTGTGTAAAACAGGTATACCATGTATAAATTAAGAGAAAACTACCACTGAAGCACACATTATTTTACAACTTTAACTGATTATCACTAATAAACTACGAATACATACACGAAATATTAAGATTTCATAACTGCAATATATTTGAATGTGACATTGCGAATTATTATCACGTATTATTATTTAACCATTTTATTTTAAAAAGATTGGTATATTTGCATTCTACCACCAATGGTTTATTTTTTATGATGGTAACAATTAAATTAAAATGGAAACGATTATTCATTCAAGTTTTATACCTTTATAATTTAAATTCAAACCCCAAGTTGTATAGAAGCGATTTAGTGTTGAAAAGTCATACTATAATCAATATTATTTTTTAACATTTGAAACTTTGACGCGAACGTCTAAAAGCGAAACCAAGAATGGGCATTCTCTCCTTTTATCCAGATACGTTCAACCGTTCTAGCGTGATTGTGTAACATGCATTAATTAACCTACTAAAACTTATTTGTTGGTGCGATTTTGTGTACAAAAATTTTTTAAATTTAAAATTCCATTCATTCAATTGTTTCTCTAAAATCAGCCTATCGACATGTACAATTTGATAATATTTTACGTCACTAATGTCCGTTCTACTCACATAATATAATATCCATTCATTCATCCATCCATTGCGTCAGACAATAATTCACACGAAAGGTCATTACATTATGCATTCCAATTATCGCGAACATTGACAATGTTATAAGGGTATAACGTCCACTAGAGTAGTTCTCGACAAATTATTATTAATACCGGGAATATTATCATAACAGGGTCCCGTGTATTGTCGCCCACAAACCGTCGTATTTGAATCACAAAACTGGCTGATAATCTCCGTAATCTCTATTGTGAACTGCCAATTATGAACTCTCCCCTTCCGCTTGAATAAATAAATAAATATTTTGAAAACATCATCGCCAGTGAACCGTGGTTACTGTTACAAAAAATATTTTTTCTTCGACCATATTTTGTGGTCTACATATTGTTAGGTGGTCTGAAGTTTGACACAATAGCTGAAACTTTTGTTAAGACGTATAAAGTGTCCCTATACTACGGAGTTTTACCACAGATTACCTACCTAGTTGTGTTTTACTTAGGCAGATACATACATTGTTATCCTTAAATAGCTAAATACTGGAAGCGAAAAGCGGGGGATCGGACGCTATAGCGCACATTATAAGAGGCTAGAAGAGGCCTATGTCCAGCAATGGGCCGCAATAAGCTAAGTGATGATTATCCACAGGACTGTACATTCCGCAGCTTTTTTAGTTTCCACTTAATGGGACACCATTTTTTCTTTACCGTTTTGCATCCTCAGGTTTTCTAAGCGCTCGTAAGTCACAGTACCCGTTTGACATCAAGTAGGCCGTGTGTATGTTGCCTCAGTATTATGCAAAACGCAATCAGAGAAATAACGTTCATTATAATAGACAGCATTATATTACTTTGAGTTAATTAGGACAAATGCATAAAATAAATAGTTTTTATGTAGTTGTGAAGCAATAAAATTGTGATTGCATTATACGCAAGCGGTAACTGATGTTCAATGTTAAACTATCAAATCGAATTACCTATTATGTATGTTGCATCTAGGCAGTAAGTAATATAAAAACATAAATTCTGATTTATTCAGAAGAAGATGGACATAACATGAATTCGAGAGCTAAAAGAAGTTTGGGAAGTACTATTCCTGTCCATTGATGCCACTTCCTGCAGTGGCATCTATGGACAGCGAGATCCACATAAAGCAGAGCGTGATAATAGAACAAAAAAAAAGAAAAGCTTTGGTGGTTTCCAAAAAAGACTCACGTAACAGATTTAGGAGGCGCGTGTGGACAGTAACATTCTACATATAATTGGAGTATGTGATTAGTGATGAAAGGAATGAAGACCATTACCACGAAGACTACTTCGAACTTGTGAACAGGTATGCAATAAGTATGAAAACACTCACGAAAGTAGAACAAACAATAGATATGTGCCAGAATCGTCGAAATGTAAATATGTAGTCCCTGATTGTCGTATATTATTATAACTCATAAAAATCATTGTGATAACCGAATCTTCTGTACTTACATATATTAAGGTAAAGAGTGATACTTCCCCAGACAACAGGCCCATTCACACTGGCAAAAGCGCTACCAACTAATTCGATGAACAGTTTGAATTCAAAGAGGAAATTACTAAATCGTTGAACAGGTAACAATTATCCATGTTCCACATCGATTGAATTATCAATATCTATTGATGCTATAACATGGCATACATAGTTGCGCATAAAATTGCGTATTTACGACCGATTTACAACAAGCAATGACAGCTTGTGCGATGTGTCGTCAAGAATCGTAGCCCCATTCATGCAGTTTTATCGATTCGACCTTTAACTCAAGGTGCTTTTGAATCAATCATAATGTATGTAATCTAGGTATGTGCTTATGCAGTAAAATGTACAAAATTGTTTTATTCTAATTTTCCTTTGTTTACTTGATTTCTATGCAACCGTACCATGTTTCAGGAAATCATAAATTATAATTTCCATGTTCAATGTCTGCTTTTTCGCTTCCGTACTTGTTTGGGATTTTAACAGCATATTAATAATGTTAATTTTAGCAGTATGCACTGCTAATTCTTATTGAAATAGGAATAATATTCAAAATTGAACACACCAAAGCTAACATTGAATCGCCAATAAATGGCAAGGTATTGCCATTACGCTTATATTAGAAACATTGAATTTTGACATACGTAGGCGACCACTTTGATAGACTATTGTTCGTAAAGATAGATTTATGAAGGATTTTTATAACTTATAAGACCTCCATAGCTCATTAAAGAATTGATCACTTTCAATTCTCGCTAGTGATTGCGCATCATGATTGCTAACTATCAAGCAATTTCATATAACTGTAAAAATATTTACGTCTGTTAACATGACAGATTTGAAATTTGTTTGTGTTAAATCTTGAAAAGAATATAAGATTCTTGGTATAATCTAACAGACATTTCTCATCTTTGCTGCACTATAAGGGCTAGGAATTGTTTACCAACACATTTGTTTTTTTCTTCCTTTCTTAAATAAAGTTTTTATAACACATTTTCTACATCAACTTCTCAATCCGAGATATTTTATCTCCATCATAATATTGGTAGGCACTTACGTCAATATAAATCAGTACCTATGTAACTACCACAAACAAATCTCCAGCGAACCTTTGCTTGAAACTCAAGTTGGTTTCATATCAATTCCATTTTCGTAACAACTGATTCATGGACATACAACCTCGTGAAATACAAATTTTACTTGTAGGTGTTGACGTCGCTGTACACACTAAATAATAGAGAAGAGCTTCGCTGGTACATTGAAGTACGCTTAGTCTCGCCGCGAGACAATTTCAAATTGCTTGCAATAATTCAATCGCAATAATATTTAAGAAGGATGCGTTTATAAATAAACCCTGTGGTGGGTATCTAAACATAATGGTACCACCGTTTATGGTAATGTAAAAGATTTACACTTATTGCTTTTGATAGTTTACGGTCGAAATTACGAAATAAATTCTTATTATTGCATACAACATGGATCTAGTTAGGTCTGTTTCTGCATGTACTCGAGCTGTATTTACCCTAATATAGATTATGTGAAATAGGTTAGGTTAGTTTAAATATAAAATTTTCGAATCTAGAGCAAATAATACCAATAAGTTATTACTCAGTGATAGAGTATAGATCTATTAGTATTATTTGCTATAGATTTTTCTGTCTAAAATCATTTAGTGGAGAAATGATAGAATACGTATTAAGTTTAAACCATATAAGCACCAATCCAACCTCGAAAAAAGCTAGTAATATTTTCCACCTGCTTGATAAAAACAGCAAAACACTTGACTCAGCCCTGCGATCTTTAGTTTTAACCTCCTGAAAACGAATACCTACCAATTTTGTTCTAAATAACTTATGTAATATATAGTGCAGTACATATAACTCTGTATTGTGAGTATTAAAAAAAAACTTTTTAAAAACCACGTTTTCCTTCCGACCAACACTAAAATACGTGCGGCGGGTGCTTTTAAATTTTTAAATTATTGAATATCTAAGGAAAACGATACATTAAACGATTAAAGCGCCCGCCCCACGTTTGTTAGTGTTGATCGGAAGGAAAACGTGGTTTTTAAAAAGTTTTTTTTATTTATTTATTTTTATTTTTTTCTGATGATTAAATATGAAAATTTAAGGTGGCATTAGCCTACATAAAAGAGACAGCCTACATTTTCAGAGCTTTAGGGTGATCTGAAGTGGTCGAAAACTAAGTGTCAATTTTTGGCTTCAGAGGGAAAGAAACACAGAAACACATACACGAAGTGAAACTAAGAAAAACGTGGTAAAATGATTTCCAATACAACATGAAGTTAACCACGACAATGTTTAGTCTGCAATCTAGTGCAGTAAAACGCACGTAATGTCTTCAGGTATTTGCAAATATTACTACTATGATAAAGCGACCTATATAGCGATCAGTTGCTACACCTTCGATGGTATAATTATGATCGTTTTCCGTTTGTAATAAATTATAATGTATTGATAAGTGTCATATGGTTATATTCGATAAGAAGGGTTTTCTTTGTTGTTTTGTTAATATTGCTTTTGTGTTGTTAATATTGCTGTCTATAGGTACTTGAGTCAGATTTAATGTAGAATATGTTTCAAGAAACCTCAGTTAAAGAACAGAGCTAGGTTAATTATGTACGTAACGTAATCACCACATAATTGATGTTTGTAAAATACATAGGGTAGTCTTATCAAAAGGTCTTTTTCATTACTAGTAATCCTATCCTAGCCAACTATTCTACTGATATTATAAATGCGAATGTTTGTAAAGATGTTTGGGTGTGTTGTGTGTTACTAAATCACGCACTAATGGCTGAACGGATCTGGCTGAAATTTGGCACAGAGATATATTTAGTCTATTTTTATCCCTCAAATAGGTTCCCATGGGAAGCAGGTACGGGATCAGAATTCCACGCAAGCGAAGCCGCGGGTAACAGCTAGTGAAGAAAATATAACTAATTTGACAAACGCATTATGGCCTGTAAGAGTAAATTTCAAAATGTGCTTTTAACAACTGTAGTAGGTACTATGCCATGATTGCGTTAATTGCCGTTAACATTATTGCATATCGTTAGTCGAGAAACTTAAAACAAATTGTATCGTAACTTTAAACGACTTTATACGACCCGACAATGCAACGACGACGACCCGTAAAAGGTATGGTCAGAGTCAAAAGTAGATGATAATTTTTAGATTTTAAAATTAAGTTCTATTTCTTAATGAAAATTTGGTTTGACTACGCAGAGAGCTCTATTAAACTATTTTTAAATGTTGATTAAATAATAAATTGTCATTCGAATTTGATTTTTTTGAAATCTTTACTACCGCCATCTACTTTTGACGTTGACTGTACCTACGTTTCCGTTAAGTGATGCACTCGTGCTGTGCCATGCCTGTGAGTAGTGACAGTGTCAATCGCAACATTTGAGCCCTGGGTTTATGCCGCTACTGTATCTAAGTTCAGTAATATTTTTATAAGATTAAGAGACAAACAGACGAACTATTAGCCTCACTTTAAACTTTGAGCATTGAAAAGTATTTTTTATCATGTACAGACTTTACCTTTAGCTTACCATCAGGCGAGGTAATATCATATTGACATGACTTGACATCAGGAATGGGGGTAACCATTACAGACACATTGCCCTATATAAACCTACTCATGCATTTTTGGGAAAACTCGCTTCGAATTAGCAATGCAGGAAGGTCCACAGTAGTCTTTCCCTCTATTACACTGAACGAAAACATAATTTCTACTAAACCCTTTCAACAGATACAAATGCTATGTTAAGTTGATGATTCGTTACAGATCTTGTTAAGAAGCAGTAAAAGCTTTACTGAAAACGGCGACTAATTAAGTTGTACGAGAGAGAGTCTCGCAGGTGTGTCCATTGTGATACTGTGTAACACAGTTTTAACCGGAGCTGTAATGAGGTAAACAAACGTTACAGATGTTTGACCCAAAGTATAAGAGTAAGCGTAACACTCGCGCTACCAAGTATAAAATTAGTATAAAATCATACAGTACACGAAGTTCAGAAGGTTGAAGGTAATATTAACTACCTCGGTATATAAAAATTTTACAACTAGAGGTTTTATTTCTGACAGTAATCAAACATTTGGATCCCAACAACGTTCATGTAAATTAAATAGATCTATGTCTCGTCCTTTGTTATTCGTAGCGTTTATGTAGGTTTAATTATAATGTGCAAGTTTGTAAACATTTACTGTAATTGTGCTTAATCATGAAGTAATTTCCTCAATTCGATGTCATTATTTTAGCTGTAAAAACTACACGCACTGACTTATTGTATACGTAATCTCAAGATACGACCAATTCTAATTTTATGTTTGCTTCTATTACTTTTGCATACTAGATGCTAAGACTATTAAATAGCACGAATATCTAAATATGAACTAAAATATTAATAGAAAAAATATGTAAATTAGTCAATCTACGATGTACACTGCTCACATAATGTGAAAGATATAAGTTGAGATTTGTTTTACAGATTTCGGATTGTCATTAACCGCTTTCGTCTATGACTTACACAAATTACGCATTATATGTAAAACATGGAGTAACGGAGGGGGCGTTGGCCGCAGAACAATGCCTCAATTGATACACGATGTCTAGTGTCGAAATCAAAGAGTTACTACTAGTCTTAGCTAATGGACGACTACTGCTATGGAGTCAAATAACGGGGTTTTTGCATATGACTGTTGGACTAACATTAAAATGTACATTAGTATGTATTTGGCAACATTTTCAATAAAGTGTTTAACTGTGTCACATTTAATAGAGCTGGGCCATAGTGGTATTTTGCCTACATTGTAATAAATTTTACCAAAAAGTAATAGGTGGTATATACCAATCAGTGAATTAATCTCTGTTATTGACATACATGAGCTGAAAAAGCGAGTGCTATACAACGGATCTTTAGTGGGCTTAATTACCTGAAGGCAATAAGTATCAGTTTATTCAATATACGACGAACCTTCATTCATAGGAAAGCATAAATGGAGGAGTTATGGCATACTAAGTGCGCTTCAAGTTATAAAAAAGTATGACCACGAAGACATCTGACTGAAATTAGACTCTTACTGAAAACACAAAACCAGTGCAAAGAGAACATGTGCTTGAAGAGCAATTTTTAGTTTAACCATACTCTTACTAGTGTAAATGAGTAATTTCAATACATTTTTAACCACTGCGATCAACAGCATCGTTCCATGAAAACACGAAGCATGATACTCAGCAAATACCAAAAAATAACAAATGCTACAGTTTAGTTGACTATTGGATCACTGGATGTGGATTTGGAACCGAATTGACAGGAGTGTGCAAGAGATAGTTCTCTATCATAGAAGATAGTTCTTTATCACACTATTCAGTTGGTGTTTGGTGAATTGAAACGGAAGACAACGATGATGTTCTTTAATCGAGGAACAAAATACAAGGGGAAGTTAACATTGATGCCGTTAACCAAAACGCACGAAGCCTAAGCTTCAAAAGCTTCGTTTCAAACTGTTGATGATAAAGTTTTTAAATCGCTCCTATAAATAGTTCCATTTCCAAATAATATCTTCAGTTCCATGATGAATTAGCATCAATCGGTGTTGCTTTGATAGCGGCCCCGTCGAACGCGCTAAGTGATTCCCATCCTCAATGTTTACTCATAAATTACTGCTCATTTGAGCGTCCACCACTTGCCCAGATTGATAGGTTACGTTGCCCACACGTGTGTAATTACACCTCAATACGTAACTGTTATTAGATCTTAGTGTTTGGAATCATTAATAGTGGTTTGAAATATGAATTTGATGAGGCAACAGTTAGTTGAATATGTAACTATTTTCATATTTGACTGTTAGAACTTCGTAATGTTTGTATATTTTTTGTACCACTAAGATGGCAGACAAACAGCAAATGCTTGAAAACACTCCCTATACCAGAAATATGATTCGCGCATTACTGACCTCTGAAGGACTTCTGAGAATCCTACTCACCAGCAGAATTTCATTGGCCAGACTTAAAATTCAAAATGTAAGAAGACTAGAATTACATGAAGAAATACAAATAACATATACATACACCTAGAAATTAATAATGTTCTAAGTATGTCTATCTGTCGGTGCCCGAATTTCATAAATAGTACTACTTTTAATTTCTAAACCATAAAAAATGTTGTATGTAAATCGAATCGAATCCCTGTCTCATTAAAATACCAGAACTCTCCGAGAAGGGTTCAACACTAAGATAAAATTTATCAAATGTAGGAAGGAGGACGTTTTCGTAGGGGTAATTGCGTATAGAATTGTTCATAAAAGTTTATTATTCCTTCTCAACATATAACAACAAAACGTACTTCAAAAGATCGCCTCTATTCTAAGAAACTAGGTACAAATTTCGTTTTATTCCAGTTTAGAATTGAAGGAGCACCGCAGGGGTAAGCTTTAGCAAATTCCTACACTAGATTAAGAACATCAATTTATCGGTCAAAGTGATCTGAAAGAGTTTGTGTAACAGTTTCAATTTCGAGATGTTTTCACGAAATTGTACTTTATTTTGTAATAGATTTTTCCAAGATAGTTGGATTTTAACAACCCTAAATGTTTAGAAATGGCAATGTTCTGTTTTCTATTGAATTTCAATGGCAGGTGGGATGACGATCTGCGAAAGAGCGGGCAGATGCTGGATGCGGCAAGCTAATGACAGGGCGCTATGGTGCTCATTAGGGGAGACCGAGAAGTGAACTAGCATAGGTTGATGATGATGATGATGATGATTATATCTACTACGCGAAATCACGAAAGAATTTCACCCGGGTGAAGCCGCAGGCAACAGCTCGTTGCCTGCGGCATCACCCGCGTGAAATTCTGATATGGGAACCTTTTCTACCACCACAACTTATATAAGATATGTGTATCTTATATAAGTTGTGGTAAGTTGTGGTAAGTTGTGTTGTAGGTTGTGTGGTGGTGGGGTGGTAGAAGTTGTGGTGGTGGTGGTGGAATTCCACCATACATTATATTGTATATCTCAAAGAGTTTAGGCAGCATTTTCGTTGAAAGCTCCCAGACGGCTTATTTTTTTCCGATACGTCCAACAAATATCATCATATTTTAGTTAATTTATACAAAAACTTGTAAACTATTTATACCAAAACATTCCTCGAGAACCATTCTATCCGTTGGTGAGATCACCTTGAAAATTGGTGCTCTAGTTTTTGAGTTTATCACGAACAGACAGACACGCGGCGGAGGACTTTGTTTTTTAATATATATTTTCATGATACAAAGTAGGCTATAATTATAGTAGGTACTCGTATCTAGTAGCAGTAATAATAGGTATATAAAGATCATTTACTGTTTCAATTTTATTCAAATTCGTTCAACCGTAACAGGGGCATGAAGAAGACACAAACAGACAAACAAGCATACAAAAAAAAATTGAGTCCTTTACTCCCCCTTTCTATTGCTTGCATTTATTTTTTTAATTATATCCCTATATAATTATTATTATTTAAAAAAAATTTTTGGCAACCACTTTTTAATTATTGCTTTTAATTAATTATCTAACAAAAGTAAACTTTTCCTCCATACACACACTAAATAAATTTTGATTCACACTCGACCGGAGCCGTTAATACCGGCTCTAACCGGCTGTGGCTTAATCCTGGCGGATAATTGCGGCTCGCAAAACACAGTACACAGCTTTGCGGCCTGGCGGATTAATTTTCCCCGCCCTAGTTATTGCCGCCCGCCCTAGTGCGATGTTATTATTTCAGATTGATTATTTTTGTCAATCTGAGTTTGTTCAAAGAAAATATTATTACAACTATTAGTATAGATTGAAGTAAGAGTTATGTTATTATGGAAGAAATATATAGATGCTTAATACGATCTATAGTAAGCATCCATCCATTTCTTTTCTCGTCTATATTCAGAAGTTAAATTTCAGATCTCCATTTTCTCGATTGGAGAGCAGGCACTTAGGTGTTTTGGTTTTGGTTTAGCAAGCTACGTCTACAAATAGCTTGTCAAATCGCTATTAAAAATAAGACCGGATATAGATTGTTACTATTCTCTATTTGAAATGCTCAGTTAAACAATTTATCTTAACCAGGGAACTGCCCAATTCATTACGAAACACAATATGTGTAGATAGGTACAATAAATTGGTGTCTACACCGATCTAATTCGCCACAGTAGTGAAACTAATTCACACCCCTGTTCATATGAGCACACAGTATAATCGGGCGAACACCTAACGTATTTATCTCCGAGCAATCATCTCCCCTATCATAGCGGGCAATATGCGGAACCCCAAAATGTTCATCTAATTGGAGATCAAAGAGAGGGCGTGTAATCGCGTACACAAAGTACGCGTGTCGAATAGACGGGCCAAGATGTAGTGTTGATGGAAGTGTCTTCCTGAAATTGATTAAGGATTTCGGATGAAAGCGATTCCATATAATTTTATTGTTTTAAATTCGAATAAATTAGTCATACTTATGATGGTCAGATTTTATGTTAATTTTTAATGCTGAAAAGCAGTCAGAAAAACTAGTAGGTCATTGGATTCCATAGTAAACTTAACCCTAAATGTGAAAGGCACACATAGTAAGATGGTGAAAATGTCAGATTCTATATTCATCATCATCATCATCATGTCAGCCAAACGACGCCCACTGCTGGGCATAGGCCTCCCCCAAGGATCTCCACAACGATCGGTCCTGCGCTGCCCGCATCCAGCGGCAGATTCTATATTAATTATCACTAAAGTAAATACAATATTTTCGCTTCAATATAATCCTAAACCTACACTTGGGTCGCAAGTCCCAGGCACTGTCCCGAGTTCCCAACTCAGCAACGCGATGGACCCGGCACCCGCACGGAGAATCCATGGATTGCTAAGAATATCGGTCTCATTACGATAATAACAGCATCATAACTACGAGTATTTATTCAGTTTTCCAATAAAAACCATAAACGTAATTTTCTTCGAGCTTTCATTAAAAGCTAGAATGAAAAATAATATAAAATAATATATCTAGGTTATCTTTTTTATATCTGAAGAATTGATCCTTCACACTGTACTAATTTTTTTTTTATACCACTCAGGTGGCAGACAAGCTCACGGCCCACCTGATGGGAAGCGGTTATCGCGGCCTATGGTTGTGTGCAACACCAGGGGCGTCACACTCGCACTGCCGACCCTGCAAAAACCTTCTTGAAAACCCCATATTGTAGTCGCTAGGGAAAACCACAGCAGGGAGATCATTCCACAGCCTGAGGGTGCGCGGAATTTAGTGCCTTTCATACCTAACTGTACGCACCGACGGTTAAAGTAACATTCCACGGATTCCACCCCAAGGCAACATTATTTTTAACAAGAACATCGTATCGATTCCAGCGCGCCATAACCTATGTCGGTATGCGTTGATGACCAAAGGCTGGTGGGCGCGTATTGTTTTTGTCAATAACGCGATTACTTGCCCGGAATAATTCCCGGACAATATTCTATAGCTTTCGACGTAAGTCCCTCACTATTATATAGCTAGTATACTATTTATATGTTTACTACTGTATACCGACCGATATCTGAAGGTCAAGTATGTATTATGTATTAGAACGACTGCTGTTTTTCGTTTTCTACTATTATAATGTGCCTAATACTATTTATGCTAGCTTTATTGAGGGTTATATCAGTTTTGTGTTGTTAATAAATAACCTTGATTTCACTTTGTATTTCAAGACAAAGAAAATATGACTTTACAGAGTATAAATGTTAATGTTAAATATAAATAAGTGTTACACATCTGAAGGAAATGTATTACCTAATAATAACCGATTTTTACTAATGTTTACCGACATTTTTAATGATTACCGTATAATTTGGTTACTGTGATGAAATCAGTAATATGTTATTAAACATTTTCACCGGTCTTTATGAACTTTACTATACAATTGAATAAACTTACTTAAATAATTTTTTCCTTTTACCTTAATCATTATTATTAAAAAAAAAATATTTTGCTCGAAAGGTAGTGAAGAACATAACGGAAAGAAATGGGTAAGTATGTAACGTAAATTTAGGGTTTGTCATAAACCATAATATATATTATTTCATCTGAATAAGATTAAATGGTCAACACAACAGAAATAAATCAGCGTATTCAAGAGTGAAACCCCATTCATGTTTGTGTAAAACAACATCTTACGATTACAGTTTTTCTTGGCCGTTTGAGCAGTTTCTCTAGTCTATATATAACTTGTATTTGGCTGGCTGGATTTTTGTATATTTTCACCTGCCAATTACAGTAACTATTGTTTTCTTTACACTAATTTAAAAATTATATACCTGTCATTGAAAAATAAAGTATCAATTTTCTTTTATAACTACACAGCTGACTAGCTCCAGCTACCGGGTCCAATAATTGTACCTATAACACTTTTACACAAGTGCTAGCAAGAAGTTTACGAAGTTTTATTGAAAGCGGATGGAAATGTCTCAGGGCGATTCTGGAGCCATCCACTGAAATTCTTACGAGCAATGTATAGGAGAACTTCGGCTTTCTAAGACGAGTCCAGTTAGCTCAGTTCGCCAGAGTATTCCTTTTAGAAAGGGACTGGTCGCGGGTTCAGATTTTCAGTCCTAGATATTGACTTTTTCCGATTAAAATTCATAGGAAACGTTAACATAGCGTTAATTTTATTTTTCTCTGTTGCATGTATAACCCCGAATGGTTCTGAATTAGCCAAGAGCGCAGGCATGATGAAGTAGGTATATCTGAATCGATCAGAAGGTAACCCTTTGAGGAATATTTAGCCCTTGTTCCCGACCAACCATAATTGCCATAGTACAATCAGTTAACACTAGAACCACAAGATTAATTGTTCTCGCAGAATATTACCCACCATATTCACCACGTGTCAAGTTGATTGATGCAAGATATTAAATGTATCGCAGTGAACACCGTTTATCTCTAACCATCTGGGTTCATACTTTATAGGTTCAATCAACTTTGGGCCCCATCAAGACCGTCGGTGCCCAAGACAACTTAACCTGCAAGCCAGTACACCTACTGATTAACAGACGAGTCTCTGACGCAGGCTTTTCTGTCGGGGTTGCGGGGTAAGACGGGAGTCGCCCCCGCAAAAGCCAGAATAAACCAAATTGCGGAAAGGAGGAGTGGGAGAGTCGGAAGAGTGGGCACCGGGCTCTTAAGCGTAAGCTTTGGATGTAATTATATTATAAATCGGTTTAATCAAAGCTGATTAATAATAGAAAATTACAGAAATATCATTGGTCTTATTAATCTCAACTCCAGAAATAAGTAATTGTAGAAACTGAAAATTACATTGCAGGATTTCACCTACACACATAGTGACGAAGATTGAGATAGAGACCCTTCTCCTTTTTTATTCTGTTAAAAAGATTATGATTCATAACTATGCCTATAAACTTTGCTTTGGGGCCTCTGCTCTGCGTACCCCTTCAGGGATACACAAGCGTGAGAACAACTTTGTATTTTCTATTGGCTTTACAAATAATTTTCCTCGAGTTATATTTTCACCTGCTAGGGAAATACACTAAACGCGGCGCGGTCAACGCGTGTCAGAGACATTAGCGCGCACTCGTGACGCGCACACTTACGTCTGCGCAGCCATTGATACTTACATGTTGTGTAAGGACCACACCACACAGTGAACATAAAAATAGTTAAAGTAACGTGATTTGTACACGTTTTAAAATATAGAGACAACCTTGATAGTTTGGTATGTAACACAAATGTCTGTATGACGTTTCGCATCGCCATGGACAGACTACTTATTTTTGTATGGATAGTCACTAGTTCAATTTCACCAAAATCCTTCATTTTGGATAAATGACTCACTAAGAGCCGTGTAGCGAAAATATTTGCAAAAACAACTTCCATTCATAATAATATGCTATCTTACTTCCTATCCTACTAAAAGTTACGATGGATTAATGTTTTATTACCCATAGAAACACCCAGACAAACTTAAATTGTCATATGCATGCATAAAAATATTTGCACTGAGCAGGAATCGAACCCGCAACCTCCTACAAAGTAGTAGAACGCTCGACTGCAGAGATAGTCAATACAAACATTAGCTCTAAATAATAATAATAAAAATTTAATTCAAAGCATGTTAAATTTACTAATAAATCAATTAAAAACTCCTAACAATTTACTAAAAAATATTGATGTGTCAACCACTACACCAACACAGTGTTAAACTCTAGACAGTGTATGTACAACATTAACACATAGACATAAAGATCGCATGTTAGCGCTCACAAACCAAAGATTTTCACCGTATAAGGTGGTTAATGAACACACACTACATGGAAACATGCATTTATTGGTCCCGCGAATGGAGTCCAGCGTATTTGCAGGTGTACAGTCTAACAAACGGTCGGTCAACGCTCTCAGTGTGCAAGTGTGGGTAGTGTTGCCAGCGTTATCGGCCCTAGATCTGATGCTTTTATATTTAAAATTGTGTTTTATTTTTTTAAGAAGAAAATATTTTATGTGTGCCGGGAAGGCTTTATGAATTATGATAACATTCAGATTTTAGACGGACGTTATAATGAACAGATTTGAATTTTTAGCTATCTGTTGATCAAATATTGCATAATCATATTACATATTAGGTTCATGCAGTCATGTTTTTTGATTGCATGAACCAAAACAAAAAAAAATGCAGTCATGTTAGGAAAATTGAAAAGTTAGTAATAGTGCAGTACCTACTAAATGTGGTATTATCGCTTCTTATGG
This sequence comes from Cybosia mesomella, assembly GCA_946251805.1. Taxonomy (NCBI): domain Eukaryota; kingdom Metazoa; phylum Arthropoda; class Insecta; order Lepidoptera; family Erebidae; genus Cybosia; species Cybosia mesomella. The sequence goes on along the minus strand of OX276405.1, from coordinate 20,171,536 downwards.
GAAATGTGATGTTATCGCTAACAATGCTATAATCAATATGGTAAGTATGATATTAAAAAATCATCTCGATGTTTCCGTACGGAAATCCACTCGCCGGCCAGCGGAGGTTGTGACTCGAGCTCGACGCTCGAACAATCTAAAACCGCACGCCGTCTCAGGTTTTTAGATGCTGGAGTGTGAGGTGGCCCATGAGGCATTTCCCTCGCACCCCGACTGACCCAGTGCCATCTCCGGTTTCGAGATGGCTCCCTCGGGTTTGGCAACCATGGTATCCCAGTCTTGCCCCCGGAAAAAAGGGGGGCGCGCAACGCACCGAGACCCCGGCCTGCTCCTGCTAGAGTGACAGGTGGCTATCAGACGTTGGCTACTTCCTGATCTGACACAGGTGGTCCCAGAAGCACCCCTTCCCAGAGGTCACCTGTGTCAGCCGGTATGAGAGGCTTCCGTATCGCCTCTCTAGCCAGTCCTCCATGACGAGTCTTACCGCCGCTATTACGGCGTGCTCTACGCTCGATTGTCCAAGTCGGTCCTTCCACTCCACCACGAGACTTGATGTAGGTTGGATAATGGTATGATTCTCACGGATTTACTTGTATTTACTTAATATATTATCGCCTAACGTCAAAACAGAAAGCTTAACGCCGTTCAAATAACACCAATGCGACTAGCAACTGTTTAACAACAACGATTTAACGGAATAAAGTGAAATTAAAACTGTCTGAATGCCATCAACAACAAAGATATGTAAGTATAAAATGTTTTTAATTGTATTTTTTATCTTTTAACCCAGTTTTTACATCTACCATTACAGTATTGCAAAAAGTTGGCAACACTGAATGCACACAACGCACACAAACATTCTTGTTGTGTAACTACATAGTTGTGCACACAAACGACGGCGGGCGAGGGGATGACCACAGCGTTGAGCGGCAACATGCTAATTTCTTACAAAGCCTAACAATCGTTTTGCTGTATATATAAATACAAGTAACACCCGACTCTGAACATATATTTACAATACATTAATTGTTAACATACAAATATCTAAAAGTCTCAAAACACTTTTGAAAAAAACTAAAAACCAACAACCCTTTTTTTTTATTGTGCGGAAATCCATTCGGATACCCCCCGCCGGCCAGCGGGGGCGGTTGTGTCGGTCTTTATACTTATTTCGGTTATTTAAAAAAGCTTACAAGATTTTCTTTATACAACAATTTGCTGAACGAATCTGGATGAAATTTGACACAGAGTTAGATAAATGAGTCTGGAATAGCAGCTCATAGAGCGCTTGGAGACAGTCAATATACATATAACGCGACCCGCTAAAACATATTGATAATATTGATGGGTAATCGCGATTGGTCCCTACACGGGATCACGATATTGGATCACAATATATATTGACTATCTCCACGCTCCCAAAGACTACTTTTTATCCTGGGAGTAGGTTTCTGCAGATCACAGAAACGGGATCAGTACTTAGGCGGACCCGTTGCCAACCGCTAGTGATATTTATTTACTTTTATTGAAACAAACATATTATAAAACCAATGTTCGCCAGTAACCAAACGCGGTGTACAGAACCATCGAGATAATCTCTCCCTTTGAAATGACTCCATTACTCAAAAACGTAACTTTTAGACCAATAAAAGCCACGTGATATGAACAGATAAATAAATAAGGATGAAGAAGGGTTCTAATCCGATCATTAAGATATGTTGTCGTTATAAAATCAACCGTTTCACGCATTATCCGGTAATAAAAATAATATGCATCGTAAATTTTAACGAAGTTCAAGAGTTTGACCACCCCGGACATTACAAGTCCTGTCAGCTAAATAAGATAATGTAATCAATCATATATGATGTGATTATTCGATTCTGGTAGCATTTATATACTCTTTCATTATATGAATTTTCAACACAAAACATAATCAAATATTTCAAATAGCTACCTTAGAGGATATCCACCACATACTTATGTAATGTTTCCGGAGCGTAGCCCAAAGAGAAGTGACAAAGTTGAACAGCCAGATCGTGGTTGAATACCTTAGGTAATATATTATCACTCCCATTATCAAAGTGCACAAAGATAATTTACAATATGTTTATATTAGCCATTATAATTAGAAGACAAGTCATCTGTATATCACCTATGAGGGTAACATTATCGTTATGATAAAACCCTCTTCTTATAATAAAGATTGTTTTAAATATTTCGAATAATTTATATTATTAAGTAATATTTCAATGAGTTGATATGAATCTGTTAAGGTTATTCTTGTACCTAAGATCATGTTGACGTCCCTCACTTCCAGTCTTATGTATCTTTTAGGAGACCCTTATTTTCCAAATAGGCATGCCTTGCAGAAACCAGTTACCGCTGCCTACTGTAATAATATCTACTAAGGATGTCACCCGCTTCCTGAACTACATCCGTGGTTTCGGCAATAGACGCACCCTTGACGGAATACCGTATGGTGTTATTATGTAGTAGGTTCGATTCTGACATTTATAAATACTTCACCGTAGGCCCTAGAATTCTCGGGGGCCAATCCATAGTGATGAGTGGTAACCCAAGCGCAAAAATGAGGTATTATTCAATATTCAACTTTGTAGTATCTGCACGTCAGTCTATTTACCTGCGATATTTTTAGGGTGAAGGTTGTCCAAACTTTTGAAATGGAGCGGGCACCAATTTGAGTAAGCTGTGGTACTAACAAAACAATTCAGTCTAAAGCAGTAGATTAAAATATCCACTTTGTAAAATTGTAAAATATCCACAGACATTTTGAATTTGTGCAACACTCAATATTCAAAAACGTAGGTACCGAATGCTTAAGTCATAATGACACGGTATTAAACGGCTGTTAAATGCCTCATAAATAATCCAAATTTATATCGGATCCATTTTTTTAATCCGTCCGCATCTAGTTATTAATTTGGTATCGTTTTATATTAAAACTATAATTAACTTCCACATAAAAAGGTCCCTTAAACAGTTCACCGGTTTTTATTAAGCAATTTAATATTCATATAAATCTTATACGCTTCATGCCATTATTTTATTACTAATTTATTTTATATTATTTAAGCCAGGTCAAGTATTCAAAGTTATTCCTAAGCTCATTTCAATATTGTCGAAAGAATTATCTTGCGAACATATTGAAGTGAGTTATTAAAAATAGCGGAGTAAATAAATATGTAAACTGGAAATTCAATAATAATTTTATGGTCGAATATAAACCTGTAGAAGGCATATTGCTGTCAGCAACCTTACATTGTATGAGCAAATCCATTAGGTATAGCTATATCTGTCGATATGTCAGTAGGACTGTTGAAAGGTAAAAGGGTGCTAGCGACTGCATTGACTTTTCAAAGAAAAAAGGTCCGAAGCAACGTCATTAACACATATCAGCGAAATGATTTTCCTCTTAACTATGGTTGTCAATTGCATAATTTGGCCTTTAAGATAGTACTGATAAAAAATCCTCATAGGTTTCATCAGCATCATCATCTCTGCTAGATCGTCACCGTCTCTAGTTAAAAGCTGTCTAGTTTTGTACAGAAACCTCACATCGAGTGGGCACGGCTGCGAATTAATGTCTAAATCGAACTAAATAAAACCACACGGTTACTCCGCTATCAGATTCATTGCCGAGACAGACGGTTTCGCCACGGAGCGGAATGTCACCAGCCTCCGGCAAATCTTGGCTACGATTGCTAGTGACCCTATCCATGTAGCGGACAACAATCCTCCTGCCATATTACCGCTCCAAATGAATATTGGTCAGGGCATTTTTTGATGGCTCACAAACTTTATTTTAGGGCACTGACGCCCATTTCGACTACTAGTGTGCATTCGTCAGAGCCGGGATCGACGTCGATGGTTTAGGTTTACAGAAAGGTGTGTAACTTGTTGCATCCTGACTTCGGACCAGATAGCAGTAACATTGTTGTACCACACTGATAAGTAAGTAATGTTGGTATTTGCTTTTAATAACGTTAACGTGAATTACTTTTGTAACCCGAATTTGTACCGGAAAGTCGGGTAGCAAAAGTAGATTGAAAGCAAAAGCTATGATAGTGCTCTTGCTTTACCGCACTGATATGTAGATTTTTTACCTGGTCAAAACAGTGCAACATTAACAAAAGATAGTTGAATAATGAGTATCTAGCACGTGTTGATTTTCCAGTTTTAAGTAAGACTTGTGTAAATATTTAAGAACATTACAGTATTGCACATAATCTCTTTGCGAAAACGAAGATTTTACATAATAATAATATTCTAGGATATATAATTACACAACGCCGACTTGACCAAACTAGACCAAAGCCTAGGTTGTACTATCGGTTCTAGAATGCGGATCACATACTTTTGTAAATATGTACATTTATACATAGAAGCAGACTTAAGCAAATAGATATATTCATACCTACAAATACTAGCATTTCTTTTTATATTGAACACCTCAATATGACTTTACCTCGCCTGATGGTAAGCTAAAGGTAAAGGTAACGAATGGGGGTCACCATTACAGACACCGATAATGTCACAATGGTGGCCCTTAGCTTGACGGCCTCTTCAGATGCTTTTTCACCCCCCGCTAAAGGACCCAGGACTGTAGGAAGAAGGAAACATGAGTGCTGGTGGTAAAGGATTCCTAATCTTGATGGTGCAGCAAAGAAAACAGTTGCCGATCCGCTTGGTTCTTGATGCAATTGTTTGCACCGTGTGAGGGTGATACCTCAGCGTTGCACAGGAAAATGGAAAGGAGAGGGTAGAACTAATTGGAAGAGCATAGAGTGGGAATCGAACCCCCAATCTCTGACGTAGCAGTCGAACGCTCCTACCGCCACGCCTAGCCACGCGAGGTACTTTTTGGCTTCCAATTTACATTTATCAGTTAATGATGCTCAAATAAATGTAGTTATGAGCTTTGTTTTTACAATTAAGATATAATTTGTACTATTAACAAGAGAGCCATCAGGATCAAGATTTAAGTATATAGGTCATCGATCTATAAACCGAATCGAATGGTTCATATTTTTTGGTATAAGAAATCCGTACCTTCAATAAAAATTCATTACTTATATTACATTTCTTTAAGTAGCATTAAGTAATAATATTTTAATTATGAAGTTTTTAATAAGTTTGCAAAATATCATTTTAATAATATATCTTCGTGGTGTGTATTATATATTTTAACTAGCTGTGCCCGCGACTTCGTCCGTGTGGATTTCGATTTTTATGGTTTTAGTTCTTTTGCGCGGAACCCTAATTTTTTGTGGACCAAATTGTGAATCTAAACCATCCTCGAATCCCCTTGAACTCACACAAAAAATTTCATCAAAATCGGTCCAGCCGTCTAGGAGGAGTTCAGTGACATACACACAAGAAATATATATATAAAGATATACGACTTGTGTAGCGTGGCGGTGTAGCTGGGGAGCACTAGACTGCTACATCAGCAATCGAGCGTTCGATTCCCGCGCAGTAAAAAAAATTGCATAAATAATGTCTATCCGCATTAGTTCGGGTGATGCTTATGTTTGTATTTACAAAAAATATATATCTTAGTAAAAATTACGATAGATGGCTCCGGCGTCACCTTAAGACGTATATAATATATCGGCGAATTTCGAATATCTGGGACGTGTCGAGGTGGCTCAGCTGCTCAGAGTGTTCCCCCTGGGACTGGTCCCGGGTTCAAGTCCCGTCCTAGATGTTCTCTTTTTCCGCTCTAAATCTATAGGAAAAGTAAGCATACAGAATGCTTAAAAATTTAATTGAATGAAATATATCTATGTAAGATACGTTTATAGACAACATTCTAAGACAAACACCAGCATGCATAGTTTGGGTCTAAATAGATAGCGATGAAGTAACATGTTCTAGAATAATAAATGTATTATTATTGCTGCATAAACATGTATACTCTATTAAAATAAAGTTTCTCACATTTATTTCTTAGTTACATACCAAATTTGTCAAGTATATTATAATCATTGTCACGTTATATATTTAAGTCATTTTTATGATCGCTAATTATTATTGTTATGCTATATTAATAATTACGGTACGTACAAAATATTTTAATGTAACAAAACAGAAATAATTGAATGTTTTGAGCCTTCATTAACTTTAGTGTAATCACTTTAGGTCGTTACTCGTTAGGGTTCTTCGTATAAACAAAATCATTAATATGAAATGAATAATATAATAGAAGCATTTGTATAGCTGTGTATACAGGGGTATCTTAATGATATAAAATTAGTACCTACCAAATAAAAAAATTGATAAGAAACTATTTTTAAAAGTGCCGAAATACTAAAATTAAAATAAAACAATCCAATCTAACTACCTATATGGATTTAATACTGTGTTATTTTTTAATATTTATTATTATTATAATATATATTTATTAATATATTGTAGTATGAGCAAAATATTATTAAGCGTTTTAGTTAAGTTAGTAGGTATAGCTGCATGGATTCAATAAAAAGTGATCAGTTAATGGCAATTAGGTACATTAGCATAACCTAAGTGCTATGTTTACATACTTCCCCCAACCTCAACCCCTTCAGAGGAATAAAGAGGTAAGTTTAAAAAAGACTATCATTATCAGCTGAAAAATACGAGTAGGTAGTAGGTATATGCCGAATGTCATCAACATAAAAAGTATACTATTTTGTTGAAGTAAATCAATTCACATTACTAACTATTGTCTAAAAGTTGCCTACCTACCTACACCAAATTCATAAAACATAAACTTAAAATAAACATGTAAATTATCACTAATGGCATAGTTCATGACAGTAACTAAGTCACTGTGTCTATGACAAATGTCACTTTGATTAACTGTTTTCCCCCAATTTTCGCGAAAGTTTTTCTTATCACAATTTGATGGCTATACATTGTAGCCAAGTGCTACAATGTATACCCATCAAATGGTGTCGGTCAAATAAACGTGCAAATAAACGATCAGTTGAGATTATTATCCTCTCAAAAACCACACGTTAGCAGATATTATTAATATGATATTTATATGTTCAAGTCAAAATAAATACACATACCTTCTTCTTATCCACCTCAAAAAAGTTCGGCATCTTAGGAGGCTCATTGTGCGAGTTCTGATGATTGTGGTCCTCCATGAACGAGTTGAAGAAATCCATGAATTCCATTTAATTCAACTTTTATAAAAGTCCAATAACTCACTCAAAACCACAATATGTACTCAATTATCCACAACCACTAATAATTCAAAATTGTTATAAGTCGAGCGCGCGACATAAACACGTGCACAGTGAAGAATGGCGGTAAGCCAGACGTCTTACTCTTGCCAACATCCGATATAAACTAAATTGAAAATTGGAAACAAAATGCAATGTTCGAATCTTGATATGACAATAATAGGCGAGACAGAGATAAACGGAACGGACCTGTGCGAGCAGGACGAGGCGAGAAAGGAGACGGCTCCGCTCCACCCCATCGACATTGGCGGCGCAGGGGTTGTCGCCAGACGATCTCGCTACGAATTTTAAATACTACCTGCTCACCAAACCTAAACAACGACCAAACATACAAACGATTATAACCTCTATTTTGTATTCGGAATACGACATTTTTGCTCACAGCCTGAAAGTAATTAAGCTATTTCAGATGGAGAATTTTTAAGTTGTAATTATAAATAGCAAACGCGTGGATACAATGCGCAAGGCTATTCTGAGAATTTGTCTTGTTTTATAATATAACATCGATGATTGAAAGATACTGTTTTAAATAAGTACGTGAATTGTGAGCGAAACAACACATAAAAGTACAAAGAGATTCTTAGATATGTATTTATGTTTTGAAACAACATTTGGGTTAACAGAATCGTAATTTACCAACGGTTATACCTATTGAAAACCAATAAACACTACAGTCAACGACACACGTACTCGCATTAGGAACGTAAACTTAGATACGAGATTTGAAGGAACAATAACTCATGCATCAACATTTAGCGGGTCGACCCTTGAGTTGAGTATTTCAGCACGAACACATTGGACTGGCCAATAGTCGAGATGCCGCCGTTTACCCTAGCCTACCCAGTTAGGACTACCTAAACTACCTAGTTTAGGTAGTCCTAACTACCTTCTGGCTAATGACCTGTATGACCAATGTTTTATTTATACTTAGAGAGAACTGACAGGGGGGGAATTAAAACTGGTTGAGTTGAGTTCATCTCTGAAACATCTTGCTTTTTTGGAGCTCAAAGCCATCCAAAATATTTCAGGTCATTGAAAATCTATAACTTTTATAAGATTTTAAATTAGTTGTTTCTGTACATTGGAGATATTTAAAAAAATACTTGAGTTATGATAAATGAACGATTCTGAACACAAAAATTTTTTTTTTTGAATTCTTATCTGTTTGTTTGCAATGGACGCAAAAACTTCTGATCGGATTTTGATGCGGTTTTCTATTAGAAAGGTCTTGGTCAGACTTAAAATCTGCCGTATGTTTGATTGCAGTTGGTTAAGTAGAACCGGAGATATGACCAAAAAACAATCACCAACCTCATTGTGGGAGGAGTCGCGGGCATCAGCTAGTGAACATATATTCAATTATTATTTGATAATGTCCTATCTACCCTTGTGGAGAGCGTTCCGGGCCCTTTGGTCTCGCTTTAACCCTCAGCACGCACTTGTGAAACCAACTTGATGTTCATACAATAAATTGTCCCATTTTAAATGCAACTGATCAACCCTCAAAAATAAAATCATGTAATTCCACCCCGCCAAAATTGTACAGTTGAAGGGTCCATAATAACTTTGGCACAAAATTATTTCGTCATTTCACAAATAATCAATTAAATTTCGACTATTGAGAATGTCATACGATTGCATGGGTAGTTTATCTTGTTATTGATATCTTTATAAACGGGGTAAAGTGGGCGAATCTGTTCATACGGGCACTTGAATTGATACGGGTGGAATTGCAGGGTTAACATGTTGTGACAGGTTCGTTAATCGCTGAATGGGTTAGCTATTCATTGATATACAAAATAATTTTTTGTAGGATTTTATGTTCTGTAACTGCGACGAAGAGTTAAATTTCAAACACTACAAACCATTTGATATTTCAGAAATACTAAATCTCTGTTGGACCTACTTATTCATAGTACTAAGTCGAAATATCTTTAAATGAATGATAGCTAGTTTGCGAATTCTGCCAGCCATCTATCGGACATACACATTTTTATGTATACAGTTTATAATCATATGTGCGAATAAGACGAGTGTCATAACAGTAAATTCTAACATAAAACATAGTTCCCAATATACTATGATATATGGGTGTACGACGCCAATATAAACCAATCCAAAAGAGAAATAGGAGAACTTTGGAGGCAACCGAGATTGGCGCTGGGATGATGAGGATGACTTAATGATGATGAGGATGTTGGGATGGATGTGTGCTACTCAATCATGCTCTAACGGCGGATCGGATCTGGCTGAAATTTAGTACAGGGATAGGGAAGCAGGAACGGGATCAGATGAACACGCGGGCGCAGCCGCGGCCATCAGGTACATAGTAAAATATAAAGTAAGACGTCATGCATCTTGAGGTCGCTGCGGTTATGAATACGACTGTTGTCCATGAATAATTGCGTTTGCTTCCTGAGACGGATTATAGTATTATTAGGTTTTGCTGACAGAAATTCTAAGTTGCAAAATGATTCCGAATCGATTTTGTGCAGCTGAAAAGTGTGCTGTTGACCTCAACCAAACAATATTTTTCGCGTATTTTAGTGGGAATCTGGGAATGAACAGTTCGACTTTTTGTAAATTATTTCCGCCGAGCGGGAATGCCCCCTTGCAGTTATTTCGAGAATCCAGTGAAAAGGATCCCAAACATCTCGATGACGTCACCTCATCCCGTATGGGATGGAGCAGGACAACAACTTGTCAAGTACTATTGAATATAATCTTTCTATTTAACTATAGAACGATTAATTATGTTAATTCTGGCATGAATTAAATTGTCAAGCCCAAAATTAACGTAGGTTTCCGTTATTTTTTTCTGGCGTGAATCCTTTAAAATGTATAAGTAAGTAAATTAAACACGACTTACAGAGATGTATTTTACAAAATTCTGATTTAGGATACAGTTAAATAAGCATACACAATGGTCAGAAGGCTTACTATTCTCTTGATAAAATACAACTTTATAACTATATAGAAGTGCATAATGGCACAACTATTCAAAATTTAAATATACACAATTTATAACAAAGAGCCCACATTTAGCTCACTATTATTCCACTACTAAGTCCAGGTATAAAACAATTTCAAATATCATAAAATTTACAAATCATAGACGATTTACTATCTCCAAAAGCATTATTCTTAAAATAATAGTATCTCTAACTGCAATAAAAATTACAATTGAACAGACCCAGCTTGGCTCAGCTCAATATTTCTTGCAAAAAATATCCCTCAAATAACGATTAAATATAATTTTTGTATTCACAAACAATGGCTGGCAAAGAATTTTTACTATCGGAAAGGAAGTGAATAGATACGGCACATTATTGGGTATATTTCTGGGAAATTGTCTGTGAAACTATGAAACAATGGTGCCAGGCGGGGCGGGGGCTTATAGCTTTTATTCACCACGTGTACCAAAGGAATTGTTACAAAAGAAATTTCATCGAGTTTGAAGATTCCAGACCATAATCCGAAACAAATGTTGTAGTTTAAATTTCAACTGGTTTCGTCATTTTGAATTGGCTGTGGCATCATGTTGACTAGCACAACACTTTTTTATCTTTGGTCTTTTTTATGTCACAATAATGATTGCAGAAAAATTCATAGATAGGTCGCTGTCTGTACACATACTACGCAAATTCTTGAAAACCCAACATTTTATTTTATAACTTACTTAGAGCAATCACTCGAAAGTTTATCTCCTTCAAAAATACTTATGTAATTAACATTCTTATTACTTATAACATGCGTATGTATCATATCGGGTAAGTAGGGGCCAATGGGAACAGATAACATACAGTTGTATCACCAGGTAATTATTTTATCACTCAGCCAATCGGGGACGTGTAATTAGAGTTTTGAAGATAACATTTTTTACATACAAGTAAAAGTGCTAAGAATTCCTTTAGTCAGTTTATTGCTTCATTTGTAAGTATTACTGATATTAAAACTGAAATATTGTAATATCCACCTTTATTTTCACAGTTTTAATGAGTTATGAGCAACGCGTTTAGCTAAATCGATGAATTTGAAAATTCATCATTCATAAATTTGAAAAAGAGCCTTTAATATTTATTTAAGATCTTATGGTAATTCAAAATATGGAATTAACCATTCATGTAACCATAGACCTCTTAATAATAAGACAGTCGGTACTATGATTGTTACTGTGCAATCTGCTACTGTATAAGCAATCTTACTTTTCATCACTTTCATGATACAGAAATAACAAATGATTCTTTGCAATCCAATTATAATAAATATTCAGTTTACCCCTCAGATAATTCGAGTATCATCCCTAATTACCTTCACACACTTCTCTTTTCGCACGGGGCGAAGATTTATCGCATACGATTTTAATTAACACCCGATAGTCAATAGTCCCCGATTGCCCCACTCACCCTTCGTGATGTGTATAATTAAACCCGTGATAGCTCAATATTTGGGTATAGAATAGGTTTGGGTGATTTGGGGTAAAATCTAATGTGATTGAGAGTAATTAGAGAACAATAAGTGATCGGTGAACAATAAGACATCAAATTACGGACTGCCGTATAATGGAATGAGTTCTCATCTCGAAACGAAGTACATTTTACCTTTATAGTGATCGGCAAACCTCTTGACAATGCAGATACTCTTGCTGAGCAGAAAGCTTTGACGTGACAACGTCTTATAAATCGATGGAGCCTGCCACACGCACGAAAAAACATGACGTATGCGGCGTTACCTCGCGTTCTTATGACGTTGTCACGTTCAAATATCGTCAGTAAACCGACTTTACAGACAACCGATTTTTTAGGTCTCTTTGGTGTTACTTAGTGCGTGGCGCGACCGCTATTAACCAATCATAGATACATTAATATATTAAACCAATCAAAGGTACAAAGAACCCGCGTCATTGGTTGATCTGTCCTTTCAATGGTTTTTTGCTTGTTCCGTATAGTGCACGAACTTTCTGACGTTCGTTCAAGTTGTTTACCGGCGCTTATAAAAATTAAAAAATCGTCAGCACTATACTGCTATGAATTAACAACGAAATGTTGACACATAATCTCTAAACACATCATTCCATACGTACTATGTAAAAAGTACGTTGTATGAATTCTCGTGTATGAATAGTGAGAATTATGCCCTTTTTATTAAGGCTGACTACTACTAGCGGTGCCATCTGAGGCTTATACTTCCGAGCCCGTGCGGGGTACGCTTACTCCTTCTCCTTCTCATTGGCGTTTATTGCCATCTGCCATCTGACCAACCAACCCCGAGAGGAAAGCCTGCGCCAGAGCCTCGTCTGACAATCAGCAGGTGTACTGGCTTGCAGGTGAGGTTGACTTGAGCTCCGAAGACCTTGGTGGGTCCCCAAAAACACCAAATGGCAGATATTAAAAGTAAAAGAAAAAAAAATCTTCCTGTATCTATAGTCAAACCAAATCTCAAGCTGTCCATTCCAGCCTACCCATAAACATAATAGCCAAGTTACTTAATTAAAGTAGTGTTTAAAACGCCTATAAACTAGTTAATGGTGCGTCGTTAGTCGTACACTCCCTAGGTGGCAAGGTGGCGCGCCTCTGACTGTTCTACCTGCATAGTTCACTTCAATTAAGAATATATACTTATAATAAAGATGTATACTCTATTGAATATTAAGGTATATCATGGCTAAAAGAAATGAATTGCGATTCGCCAAGAAAATTTTAGTTATGCTAACAGATAAGTATGAAAGGGGTCATGGTATATGTATGTTTGAGCTGGAGGATTACCATGGAATATACGCGTGGCCAAGGAAATAAGTATTCACCTTCACGTAATACGTACAACTTCACATGTAAAGGTGTATAGTTATTTCCTTGGCTTAACTTTAAGTAAAACTTTTAGACTTAGCTTTCATGAAGTTATTTCGGATTTCTTTCGGTAGGGTTTATATCGAACAAAATGTCACGTGCCGTTTTCGGCCTTGATTGGTACTGATTCGACCTGAAACTTCGATGTTCAATACTTGTGCCGTGATCGTATCGCTAAATGACAGCCCCCTAAAAATCATGACTAATAATAGAATATCACGAGCCACCAGAGTTACTCAGTTTACTAACGAATATGTTAGTGACCGAGCTTTGCTGAGTGTTTTTGACGTGACAATGTCTTATAATTCGATGGAGCCGGCTGCACGCACGAAAAAACATGACGTATGCGGCGTTACCTCGTATGCGGCGTTACCTCGCTCTGAGGCGTTCCATTTAATATGACGTTGTCACGTTCTACTATCGTCAGTAAACCGACTTTACAGACAACCGATTTGCTTATCGACATTTTCTAAAAATGAAAGCAGCTAGATCGATTTATCGGCGCGAAACCCTCTGTATACTAACTTTCAAGAAAATCGTTGGAGCGGTTTTCTAGATTCAGATTTATATTATATACATATATACTACATGCGTCAGCACTGTCGCGGCCACGCATCTGAGTCGCACCATCAACGCCCCGGCAGCGGCGCGGCGGCTGAGGGCGAAATACGCTGCAATGGAGTCACAATATTATTTTGTGCCGATTGCGGTGAAGACTATTGACAGTTGGGGGTCGGAGGCAAAGAGGTTGATCGCGGAAATCCGCCGCAGCATCCATGACCAAGGCGGTGACTACCGCTCTGGCTCGTTCTTGGGGCCATTGCGATTCATCGAAGCAACGCGGCCAGCGTCGTGAGCACCTTTGCGCCGGGAACGATACGGGGTGGGTTATTCGACACGACATGAATATGTTTTGTGTCTAGTTGTATTATTTTAATATTGTATTTTATGAAATAATAAATAATTTCCTATATATAACAAGAAATGCTCATTTAAAGGTAGATTAGATACTACAGTGACATACAATTGTACCAGCAATTGTATTTCACTGAGTCATATTCATCCAAATCTAAGAAGATTACTGTTTCGTATTCCGATAAGCATTTGGTATGCTAATAGCCTTTCTAATTGTCCCAAACGATTAGTGTACTGGTAAATAAAAAAATTCCAATTCTAACTAGAATTAGTCAGAATTATAATAAGTTCGAAGGGTTTCTTTAAATGCAAGTAACGGAAATTACTAGTAGTCCCGCTAACGCCCAAGTTAAGCTAAATTGTCTCTTGTTTTAGGAGTGAGTTCACGGCGGTAGTTTTTTAAGCTACATTTGTCGTTGACTGTACACTGGGTGTTTTTTAAAATCAAATACAAACTTACTTATAAACTTAAATTAATAGCTGATTATATGATTATTTATATATATGCTTTGGATATGCAATTCAAACCACAATAATTAAATTAATTATTACATCTCCCAAAAAATTACAACTAAGACATCATCATAATCATCACAGTGTTAGTCCCAATTGCATCCAAAATTGGTACTTTGAAACCCGGTTTATACTTTCCTACAATTTCTCTTGATTTAGCTTATCTTGACTTTTGCGGGACCGACTGTCGTCTGACCCACCAACCCAGAGAAGAAAGCCTTCACCAGTGACTCGTCATCATTAGCAAGTGTACCGACTAACGGATGAGGATAGCTTGGGTCCCTAAGATTTTGGTGAGCTCCCATAAACCCAAATTACAATTAGGTAATGCAGCTAAGAATCCCATCAGAAATCAGTAGCGTATGTTTACAGAATATCAAGAATGAAGTTGCCGACTGACGCGTTCCGTTCTCGGTGCGTGATAAATTATTGAAATTGATAAAACAATGGATATCTATACAAAGTGTTACACAGTTGGGCAGGTCGTAAAGAGGAAACGTTACAGGCTGATCGCGCTTTGTGATCGCCGCTGTCTAAACAAATCAAGCGCACTAGTGTTGTGACTGTGACGCGATCCGGAGCGCTGATCGATTCAAGCGTGGTTAAGCGCTTTAGCTTAGCTTTAATAATCTTTTTTTAGAGTTTTTACTATTATATATACAAAACAAACTCCTCCGGTGGCGCAATGGGTTCACAGTCACTTGATCATCTGCCATGGAATAATTGTTTATATTTTGCATGTATGTGAATGTATCCGGTAGATGGCAATAAGCCCCCCATTACATTAATCTAGACATAACTGGCGAATCGTGGGTGTGTAATACACCTCTGCCTACAGACGTGACATACAAACGTGAAGTTATGTTTTGTTATGTATAGATTTTGAAGTACTGACAGTTCCATCGGGCACATTTTCGTACATACTAGATTAAATAACGTAAATCTGTTTTATAACAGTTTTAAACTAAACTTTTCTTTTTTTTTCTTGATGCTATGGATACTATGAATATGATGCTATCATCATACCAGCGTTAGTTCCGGTTGCAGCCAGAGCTTGCACTTTGGAAATCGGGGTCCGCTCTCCTCCTTTTGATTTCACTACTGTTAAAACTGATCTACAAGCGTTACATTAGTGGAATTGTATGTAGAAATTGTAAGTATGGTAAATGAAGACTCAAAAATTCTAATAGCTATTAGGGCTCCGTACCTTATTTTTTTTTTGTTTTTGTGCTGAAATCCCTTCGGATACCCCCCGCCGGCCAGCGGGGGCGGTTATGTCGGGCTTGAACTGACTAAAACCGCACGCCGTCTCGGGTCTTAAGACGCCGGGGTGTAAGGTTACCCATAGAGCATATCCCTCGCACCCCGACTGACCCTGGGCCATCTTCGGTTTCGAGATGGCCCCCTTACTTGTTTCCCACTGTGCCATCTGCTAATCAGAGGGACACGTGGAAAGCTTCCGAACAGCCCTCAATAGAGCTGTCCTCGCCTCGGTCGGAGTTGGCCGTAGGCGGCAGCGTCTTTCCCGCCCTAGGAGAGAGGCGCTGCCGTCTCCGTTGCCCAGGGTGCACCGCGTGGAGGTCCCCAACCAAGCACCCCAGGTCCCCAACCAAGCACCCCAGGGTTGCGTACCTCGAAAGGAAAACACGGAATCTTTATAGGATCACTTCATTGTCCGTCTGTATGTGTGTCTGTCAAGACCTTTTTCTCAGAAACGTGTAGAGGCTTCAAGTTGAAATTTATACCAAATACAAAGGTCTGTAACGCCTAGAAGCTGTGAAAAAATCTAACTTCTAGGTCAATACAATCAAAAGGTACAGTCGTTTATGTAACATATTTCACCAAATGCAAGGGCATCAAAACCTATACGGTACTTCCCGTTGAGCTAGAATCATGACATTTATAAGCACGGTTTTATAACACAAATAATGGAAAAAAACGAATACCGTAAATATGAAATAACCCACATCACAAAATAATGATCTGTATGTCTGTCTTTCAAGACCTTTTTCTCAGGAACGCGTGGAAGTATCAAGTTGAAATGTATATGAAATACTCAGGTCTGTAACGTCTAAACGCCGCCGTTTATGCAGTAGATAATCGCAAGGGAATCAAAACCTTTTGGGTACTGTTTGTTGGGCTAGAATCACGATATTCTGCAGAAAGTAAAGTCTTATAGCATAAGTAAAGGGAAAAGTCCGAAAACTGTAAATATGAAGTTAGTCATATCATAAAATAATATATTTGTAGGTCTATCTGACAAGAAGCTCTACAGCAATGTTAAGTTCACCCCTTAATTCAGGTTTGTACGGAAACCTCAGTGCGCGAGACTGACTCGCATTGACCAGTTTTTTGTATTTAATATTTAGTGGTATTCAGGCTTTACCCCGTGTCTATCTGTGCTTCAATCATAAATAAGCAATATTTTATGAAACACAATGTTATTTAAATACATGCTGCAAACAAACTCTATTATACAACAATCCTTCAGTCAAAATTGATCCAAAGTTCCCTTACCACAACATAAAGTTTTAGATACTTCCATATATCTCGAAACCTTCTACTTGATACCTAGCACCTGCTCTTTCCCATACCCTCGTTTAAAGTCTTGAAACAGCATCCAGCTGTTTACGTACAACTCATTAAGTGATTTCCCAGAACATGTTTAATTAGGATCTGATCAAAGGACCCTTGTTTTGACATGTCCATTGTTTCGTTCCTGAGAATCATTTAGGTTTAGTGTTTGTTATTTGAGGGTTATCAAGAATTATACTTTTTAGTTAATCACCTCCGTACAAGTTTATAGGTTATAATTATTTAACTGGTTCATGAAGTAACGCCTAATTGACTAAAAAGTGTTAGGTCCTAATGAAGCATATACCTTTTTTTTTTTTTTTTTATCGTGCGGAAATCCCTTCGGATACCCCCCCGCCGGCCAGCGGGGGCGGTTATGTCGGGCTTGCACCGACTAAAACCGCACGCCGTCTCGGGTCTTCAGACGCCGGGGTGTAAGGTTACCCATAGAGCATATCCCTCGCACCCCGGCTGACCCTGGGCCATCTCACCACTAACAGCATCGCTCATCCTGTCTCCTCTGAAAGCAGAGGAGTACGGAGAGCGATGTGTTCCCGCCACGTTGGGTATTGGCCGACGATCAATGCCAACCCTATGAAGGGGTGAAGGGGAAGCCATTGACCGCCGCCCGGGGTGTACCGGCCGCTCCGATTCCGTTCCCCCCGGACTGCAGCGGGATCGGAATCGGAGCGACACTCGAGGAGGTTACCCAACACACACCCCAATGAAGCATATACCTAATGTGTTAAGAGCGAAGAAGATTAGTCTATTTATAATAATACTAGGCTGATACCCGCGGCTCCGCCCGCTTAGATGTCGGTTATCGTGACTTTTAGTCATATCTCCAGTTCTACTTAACCAATTGCAATTAAACATATATGATTTTCTTACCAAAATAGTTCTAATAAAAAAACCACATCAATATCCGTTCAGTAAGTTCCGTTTTTGCATCCATTGCGAACAAACAGACAAACAGACAAAAATTGCAAAAAAATATTTTTATTTTCAGAATCGTTCATTTAAGATAACACAAGTTTTTTTAGGGTTCCGTTGCCAAATGGCAAGAAACGGAACCCTTATAGATTCGTCATGTCTGTCTGTCTGTCCGTCCGTATGTCACAGCCACTTTTTTCCGAAACTTTAAGAACTATGCTGTTGAAACTTGGTAGATGTATTCTGTGAACCGCATTAAGATTTTTACACAAAAATAGAAAAAAAAACAATATACTTTGGGGGCTCCCCATACTTAGAACGGAAACTCAAAAATGTTTTTTTCATCAAGCCCATACGTGCATACTATCTATGGATAGGTCTTCAAAAATGATATTGAGGTTTCTAATATCATTTTTCTCTAAACTGAATAGTTTGCGCGAGAGACACTTCTAAAGTGGTAAAATGTGTGCCCCTGTAACTTCTAAAATAATAGAATGATAAAACTAAAAAAAAAATATGACGTACATTACATTACCATGTAAACTTCTACGTTTGAACGAGATTTAGTAAGTAGTTTTTTTAATACATCTTAAATCGTAAAACGCAATTTACCTTTCATTCAATGAACTCAAATATAAAATTTTAAAAAGCATTATATGTTACTTGCTGCTACGGAACCCTTCAAGGCGAGTCTGACTCGCACTTGGCCGCTTTTTTAATATCTTCAATTTAAAGACACAACTAATTTACAACTTTACAAATAGACAGAAATGTTTTAGCAGGATCTATTTGAAAAATGTAAGGAAACAATTTTACAGTGTAATTTAGATCTAGTAAATATGTCTAATATGAAACCTAGTTAGATGTTTACCTGTATCTTAGAAGTCAGTGCCAAATTTGTCTCCAGCCTAATCGTATTTGTTTATATTACCCTAATATCACTGGCATTGACGTTACACAACCAGTCAAAGAACCAAAAAAAGAAATTTGAAAATTGAGCCTACAATGCCGCCATATTAGGTATCCAAATCTGATAATTAATAGTTATGGTGGAATATAAAAGTAACATAATTAACAAACATGAACCTAGAGAACCTATTAAGAACCTAGAGACACAACATTTTTGGGCAGTCGTATGAAAATGAGTTGAATTGCACATAATCATAAGGGCATATTAGCATTTGTTTAATATAATAAGTACGTTATTATATTAAACAAATGCTAATGCACATATAATTCGTTATTCATATTACAATCTAGCCCATTGACTAAAAGTATTGCACCTATATTACTATATTACTATAAAATCTCAGAATACGTCCAGTAACACACTTAGTTTCTGTTAAAGCGAAGACACTTTTTTCATATATTCTTTTTACGCAGCACTTATCACTACTTTAATTATTTGTCTCTGAAAAACACTACACTAACTCGAACGGCTTTGTCCGTGTCAGTCTTCTCACTATATTAGTGATTTTAAGTAGCTGGATTGCCTCGATATTCCGATTATGATGAAGTCTCTTTTCATGAGTTTTTCGCATATTTTTAGCCCCATAGCTGGACACCATAAGTCCATACTGGCATCAACACATGTTTATATAGTAGGACTTTGTTGTGTACTGATACGGTGGGGTTTCGCCCAAGCACCTAGTACATTTTCTGGTAGCGTATTCTAATTCAGACCTTTTCTTCTTGACTTGTGCTTGCCAGCGCAGCTTGGCGTCAAGCGTCATACCAAGATATTTGGCTGTATTTGCATATTGCACTGGTTTATCATTTATAAATACTGGAAAATACTGTGGTCCTTTATTCGTAAGGTCAACGTGAATTGATTTGCTTTCATTCAGCCTTATTCGTCATTTTTTAGGCTCGGAAAGGGCTTGATTCATGACTATTGGGACCTTTCCTGTCATCTTCATGATTATTGCCCACCGCCATACTAGTCGTGTCGTCAGCATAGGTTGGAATAGGGTTATTTTCGTTAACCGGGATATTACTGGTGTACAGTAGGATACGATTGGGCCCAATACACTTCCCTGTGGTACCCCAGCTTTGATTGGCCTTAATTCTGAGTAGGCATCTTCTTTTCGAATATGAAATGTTCTATAATGTTCGTTAACATTCTCGAGTCATATATATTAATATATGACTCGAGAACTTGCTACGTCAAGGAATAATATGGTAGAACACACCTTTTTTTTCTTCTAAAGCTATTTCGATTATATATATATATATATATATATATATATATACATATATTTCTTATACTGTATACCTGGTCCATGGTTAAGTATTTTTCTCTGATCGGGAATAAGCTATTTTAACAATATTATATGGATAAATTAAGATGTATTGTAGTTTTAACTTTTTAACCCTTTCAAGGATATAAAATGATTGAGTTTCAATAGTTTGAAAGTAGTTATTTCTGTTTTTATGCAAAGTAAACTAAATAAACAATAAAGTTTCACTTGTACTTGGTTGTTGACATACATTTTAAGCTATTGAACAAAAACAATGAATCGAACACCATAACGTTTAGTACGGTTAGGGCGACGTGTTACACGTACGTAAAGGTGCGCTCACACTACATAGGCGAGGGTGGATCGAATCGCGCGCAATAAAATCATATTGACGTATCGGCCGACAAAGCTGTGCACCCGAGCCCGCCCTAATAAACAATTACGTGTATAAACAGTAAAATTATTGTTGTATGCCGTTTTATCGTCCGAATCGACTCACCGACAAACGTATGAAAAAATAAAATCGATATGTAGTTCAGAATTTAATCATTAGTACCACTGTTTTGATTGTTTAACTTAAATTATTAAATTACACTCAACCGAAATATCATCAATTTCATTTAAAAACTTATTCGTACCAAATATAACATAACCAAGACGAGATAAATACTTTACCAGAATTTCCAACAATTAGGTAATCTGTTATACTTAGTATTAATTTATATTACACTACCTTTTTTTTTTTTTTTTTTTTTTTTTTTATCGTGCGGAAATCCCTTCGGATACCCCCCCGCGTGCCAGCGAATACTAAAAGCTTAAAAATGAGAAATACGCCATCGTTCCGTTATACATTGATGAGAAGGTACTCGACGATATAAAACACGCTTCAGCTTCCCACCCGTAAGCAAAAAATAATATGTTGTAAAATTTAAAATAAGAACAGGAAATGATAACCCGCGGGTCGGCTGCGCCCCCGCCCTTACACTAACACATGCAAATAGCTATACGTAGGTAAACAGAAAAACGCACACACATGTAATATAGCAATTAAAATACACACACATAGAGATGTTTTAAAAAAAGAAGTTTCTTGACGATGTAATACAAAATTTCAGCATGCCGAGAATGCGTTGATCCACGATTTAATTTTGTTGATGAATACTACTGATTTTAGTATTTGAAATACTTCTATGTATATTACTGGACCGGCTGTTCGGAAAAAAAAAGTTGGTCAGTTACGTTTTGGTGATTTAACTCACTGAGTTTGTGCAGCTGCCATCTGTAAGGCGCCAAAATTATTATAGATCTATAATCATTTTATTAATTTTACAGGTAATTCTATTTTTTGCAAAGGGAGTGATAGATCATGTTTGAAAATATAGCTCTTATGGGAAGTTTGTTTTGTGTAAGCAATTAACTTTTTCTCGTGGTTTTTCTATTTTTATCACTTTACCCCCGCAACCTTCTCCTCACCCCAGAACTATCACACAATTATTGATCTAAATTTCTTGTCTTTGGAGTAAGTATTTATCACAAATATGTTGCATTTGATCAATTGGATTCATATTTCTTACAGGCCTTTCAGGCAAACTCTAACGCATTTTTATTCTCATGGTTCATACACGATAACTGTAAATATATATTTCAAGAGGATTGTAATCATCTACTCGAGGATTCGGGACATTTTTTGTGCATGCGTTCGGATTTATTTATTTTTTGCCCGGGGTGGCAATCTGGAAATTTTAGAATAATCTCCAGTGAAGAGGGCTGGTGCCACATGTGCATGGTGATAAACATTTTATAGGAATGTTTAGAGCAAAAACTGTTAACCAAATGTTCGTATCGATTTAGGGGTTTTACGTAAAGGAAGTTGTAATATAAATAATAAATAAATATATCTTCACATTTATAGACAAAGAAATAATAGATATGTTATTATTAATATAGATATGATAGGTTTTTGTTACTTTAAAAAAAATTAAAAATTTGGAATTTTATAAATAATTTGGATAAATATAATGGGTAGGAGGAGGAAGCGGAAGAGGATAAGAAGAAGAGAGGAGACCGCTACCATGGCCGGGAATAGCGGGACCGCCGGGACCTGGGGGCCTTTTTTTGTGACTTATCTTCAATGTGAGGATTTTGGCAAACTGTTACCACGCTGGCCAAACGGTTTTGTAAAGAGTTTTATTTCGGATTTTCTTCTTTTAGGCCATATCGACCTCCCCAAACCGGGGCAAGACGGGGACACCGTGGTTCCCAAACCCGAGGGGGCCATCTTGAAACCGGAGATGGTCCAGGGTCAGTCGGGGTGCGAGGGATATGCTCTATGGGCAACCTTACACCCCGGCGTCTGTAGACCCGAGACGGCGTGCGGTTTTAGTCGGTTCAAGCCCGACATAACCGCTTCCGCTGGCCGGCGGGGGGGTACCCGAAGGGATTTCCGCACGATAAAAAAAAAAGGCCATATCGACCTTAGTAAAATATCAGCCGGAAGTGGTAACTCCTCCTCCAAAAAATGGGGGAGTAGTTGCCGCTTATGTTGCCCAGGGATTGCCCAGCCGTTGCTACGTGGAGGTTATAGATAATGCGTTCCGCAATACGTTAATCGATTCAATCGATTAATGATGCTGACTGCTAAATATATACTAACTTGACAAGTTTCAATAGTTTCTTCTTCTATATAAAATAAAAGAAGAACAATTTCTACTATATTCACATATCTTACTCCCCCAACTACTTCACTACAGATCTAATCCTTATTTATTCCAATCTCGCGATATTATCGTCCGCGGCCTTGATACTACTGAGGGTGCTATTTATACCGGCAGATGCATCGTCCCGTGCGCGAGCGTCTGTACATCGCCTATTTGTGGCATCCCCTGTACGTGCGGCTTGTAGGGGTGGAACGCGTGTATGCTACCTCTCGCAATGCGATACGCACTTAGAAGGCGCGTGGCGAAGTTGTGGTTGATGATGAATTACTGCAAGTATCATATACATGATGAATTGTTATTTGATTCGAATCAGGACACTAGCAGTCATAGTTTTACATCTATGCTACGTTACCATAAACAAGCTGTTAAATCTTTCTTACTAAGTAAATTTAAAATAAAATATTTTGGAATAACTTCGAAACACAAATATATTAGGCTCATTATTTTATAAGTAGGCAGCCTTGTAATATCAGTTATGTACCATTACTAGACTCGGGCCTCTCAGTACCTCTCCCTCCGGCCATGGTCTACTTCATTGGTTTAGTCCGGGTTGGTAGATTTCACAGAACTATAATAATATATTTTGTTTTATACATAAATTTATACGTTTCGTCCAAGTCTTACTGTAGCAGACAGTTTCATACAACTTAAGGATAGATCCTTAAGCTGTCTGGAAGAAATTACTTATAAGCAATAAGACGTATTGGAGAAGAAGAAGATAGTCGGATGTATTGTAAGAAAGAACAAGCATATCACTAGTAAATCCAAGTCCATTTAGTAAAATCTATTCCTATATCCTCAGAGTTATACGTTAGTGTCATTAGGTAACAATTAACTACCGTTATTTTTATAAGTATAGACTAATAATCCACCATGAAGGAAAAATTTAGACAATGATGTCACCAAGATATAAAACAATACCACTCTTCGAGAAGCTTCTTCAATCAAACGGCCAGACGATGATAAGAGAATCCTATCCGCGCTATAAATATCAGCACGGCTAAGCGATGAGCATAGCGGAGCTGGCGGGATACCCGACACGCTAATGTGCTCTGACTCGATACATATGGACCACGTGTCCGCGATGGTCACCACTATTTCAACATCACAGTAAGACAGACAAGAAATAAAATGTGGAATAAAATGGCACAAACTTGCAGATTGGGTCTTGCAGAAATTGACTTGGGAAATTTCACAATCATTAGTATTCCCTGAGGGAATA
The DNA here is from genome assembly GCA_946251805.1 of Cybosia mesomella. Classification (NCBI taxonomy): domain Eukaryota; kingdom Metazoa; phylum Arthropoda; class Insecta; order Lepidoptera; family Erebidae; genus Cybosia; species Cybosia mesomella. The sequence goes on along the minus strand of OX276405.1, from coordinate 20,147,323 downwards.
CTAATGATTAAAATGACATGTAGTATAATGTATTTTTTTTATAATAATTTTTATTTAAGAAATCATTGTACAATACAATTGCTTGAACTAGGCAGTCCCGTGTTTCAGACATCAAGTACAATTTGGTGATAAATTAAAAATAATAAAAATTATATTACTGACTAGCTTTTGCACGCGGCTCCGCCCGCGTAGATGTCGGTTATCGCGACAAAACATAGCCTATGTCCTTTCCCAAGGTCTAATCTACCCCTGTACCAAATTTCAGCAAAATCGGTTCAGTGGTTTAGGCGTGAAAGTGTAACAGACAGACAGACAGAGTTACTTTCACATTTATAATATTAGTAAGGATATAGCATCTGTTAGTACTGTACTACTGAGCCTTGAGCTTTGAGTACTTGACCCTTCAAGATGAGGTAACTAGTAAAAACCCATGTAGTCTACAAATAAATAAAACAACTTCAACAATGTAAAAATATTAGAGAAATCACAGTTTGTCAGTCAATACTCACAAATGACTAAAACTAAACCATGTAATAATGTGAAAAAAATATTTGGTAAGAGTATGATCATTAAACTACCTGTGTACGAAAATATCAACAAATATAAAAGTGCAAACAAAAACCATTTATTCTCCTATTTTCTCTGCCTTCTGCAGGCTTCCTTCTCTAGCGTTTTTAAGTTACGTAAACGTGACCCATGGTAAGATTGACATAGCATTGATGGTAAAACATCTACGATTAGAACAGATATGCAATAATGTACAACAATAAAACATATACCCACATTACCTACGAATTCTTTGAAAACGAATAAACATAGTGATTCAGGAAAAACTTGAACGTACAAAAATATTCAAACCGTAAACGCTAATATTGAAATAAAGAAACACTCATAAATCACACGAATGATTACACACACACACATGAATAAACTAGATGAAGAAACGCAAATTAACAAGCAATAAAATCATCTTTGTAACACATCTCGGCTAGCCATCAGTCGACGAATCATATCAAATAATAAATCAGGCTGTACTCTAAGCTGATACGCCAATATAGTAGTAATAAGAACGAAAACAAAGGAACAATTACCATCAATATTATTTCAGTCAATCGACAGGTTATCGCAATCGTTTAGATGTGTTTCACCAGAGTGACGAAGAGCCAATAACTTGCAGATGGTGTAATCATTTGATACCGAAATACCTTTGATACGTACCCGTACCACATACTATTTGGAGTGTGTTTACATTTAACCTACTTTGAAATTGCATCTCATCAATAATATAATAGCAAATTATATTATTGATGATATTGAAATAGTCTCATTTTTTTAAGAATTCTTTTAACTGAAATTACTAGTATTCCTTGTAACCCCTACTAGATAATAGAGGTTACAAGGAATACTAGTAATTTCGGTTACAAGAATAGATATCTTCCTCTCTAGCTAAGGTAAATTGCTTGTGTTAGGGGTCAGTTCATGATCGTAAGGCCGACTCCTTTCAACCACTAAGCTACCGACACTTCCAATGAAAAAATTAATAAAACAACTACAACTTCCGCACCTTATTAGCACTCTTTTCATAAAAATTCTTGATTGTAACACTAGACCAATCTGCATATAGCAAATACTAGTATAGAAAATATGGTGTAGTTTAATGTATAATGTTCAAAAATCTTAGCTTTCTTAGAACAATTTCCTTTGAACCGAATGAACATCGTTGTACAAGATGTTCTACAAAGTTATTATGACATGACATAGAAAGATGGTTATAAATTGGTGCATGTGCAATTAAAATGGATATCAAATGATACACCACATGCCCACATGTGACATGTTGCACATTGATAGCACTCCCACTGACCGACTCTGCAATCATAGACTTGGTCTAAGTTACAAGAATACCACGATATAAATAAATACACTATTGATGTAAAGTGTTTGTCATGTTATGTAGTTATGTTGAACTTTTGTTTTTTTTTGTAACTAGTGTCACTACTGTGAATTTATAGATTACGAAAAGTAAAATATGCAAGGTATTGTCCAACAAGTGTTAACATCCAGGTACAAACAAGGGGTCGGGGCGCGAGGGAAATGCCGGGCACACCAAGACCAGTCTGGTGGTCATGTCTGAAGACCAGAGACGGCGTGCGGTTTTAGTCGGTTAAAGCCCGACATAACCTCGCCTGCTTTCCGGCAGGGGGAGCACAAAGAAAATCAAATATTATTCACATTTTTTTTAATTACAACAATCCAAGAAGTTTTTCTGTTCAGAATCTTTTTCTACTGTTCTACAAATAAATTTCTACTGTTTCTACAAATAAATTTATCTCTTTATCTATCTTTATCTTTATCCTTGATTGCTTTCATGCAATACTTCATTTATTAACGTTCACTCTATTCTAATTTCATATGTAAAGACTGTTTGTCGTATTTTTCCGTATCTGTTTTCATTATTTATAAATTCGACTATCAGCATTGATGTTTCATATCTACCGGGAATGGCGTGACAGCCCAAAAACCCAAAAAAAATGTATTAATTTATCTGCATTTTCGAACCCACATAGCAAGCTATGTTTAGTTTGATTCTAGGCAGCGTTATTAGTAAAAACCAAGACATAAGACCTTCTATTAGCGTTACAATTATGCCACGGCCGCTCACTCCTATGGCGCGTCACTTGGACCGGGTACCCCATGCACGTCTTCAGAAATAACCAGTCAGCTGGGGTGCATCAGACGATTGCGTCTCGCAACCACTACTAATATCAGAGAAATAGATGCTAATATAGCATTGATTGCACCATTATATACATACGCCTATATATTCCTAAAGGGGTGAGCAGAGTTGTATTAACACCGACACCCTCGCTGGCCAGCGGGAACCGACTAAAACCGCACGCCGTCCCGGGTCATCAGACGCCGGGATGTAAGGTGGCCCATAAAGCGTTTCCCTCGCGCCCCGACTGACACAGGGCCATCTCCGGTTTCGAGGTGCCCCCCTCGGGATTGGAAACCACGGTTTCTCTAGCTTATAAATATTTTTGGGAACAAATAGCAATACAGCACACTTGTCATTCGCTTTGTTTTATTTAGACACATTTTTATTACCCACTGTCAAATATCTCTCATCAAAATTACACGAAGCGACTTTAGAGAATCAGAGAAAATATTACGAAAAATTCTAAATTATTACCTATTTTATGGGTAAAATTCATGGCCTGGCAGTAAAAAAAACTATCTCTATTTCTCTCTCGTATACGCTGATAGCCAGTCTATAGTTCATGATCTGTCTACGTTTACTGTCAGCCGATGTACGACAGAGAGAACGCTCTACAAAACAGAAGCAAGTCGATTTTAGCTGGACTCTCTCTCTTCTTCCCGACGTGCCAACCCAAGCACCTGCACATTACCATCAAACAATATTGGAAGCTCAAAAATGCTGTAATATGTTATTTCTAGAACATTGAGATTCATGAAAAACACTTATTATTAAAGAACAAGGAAAAATCTAAACCAATACAAACTTTATCTAAGTAAAAAAAATATAAGACGACAATAACTTCCAGCAATTAGCTACGTCTCTTTAAAATGTCATTATTGTGTGAATGACATTCAATATCGACTATCGACCAATCGCAACGCCTTACTAAATCACTTGTAATTGTCCCCTCACTAGTCAGATACATCGATACTTAGTAAGATACAGTCAACCACAAAAGTAGCTAAACTAGTTCTAATGTTTTAAATATTTATTTTTTTAAATTGTTGATCACCTTAACTCTCAAACCTTTCATGTAACAATAGAGAAAACATAAAATATATTAATTGTGTCTTCTGGGGATTATCAAACTAATTATGCATCATTTGTTGGTCTATGTAAACCAATGTAAAAAAGGTTTGTAAATATTTTAGTGTACATCAACTTTTGTCTTTAACTGTACGTAGTCTTCGAATACATTAAGTTTATGGCGTTTTTAGTTAATATTAATGACCATAACATGTATTAAAATAACAATTGATAATAGTGGATGAAGTCATTGTTGGAACGGGTTACATTGGATTTGGAGATGATGAAGTAGTTAAAAGAGGCTATTTAATATTATTACGCTTGCTATTTAGTTGGACGTGATGTGACGGCCTCTTTGACTTCATAGATAATGAGGAAAATTTAAAATATTTTTCTTTAACAAAACTCTTACCTGTGTCACCAGCCAGGTTATCATAAATAGACGACAGTCAATATGCTTTTGATGTCTAACTTACTTATTGCTAGTAATAGGTTTATACATTATTCAGATTGAGTTATTTTTAAAAGTCATACTAACTTTACACGCAACTTCGTCCGCGTGGACTTAGATCTGGGTTATAGTTTTATTAGCGCAATACTTTTATACATTTTATAAACGTAGCCTAATTTACGTCTTATAACATCAGTTATCTGCAGTAAAAATAGGCCCATCCACATTAGGGTTTACCCGGAACAAACAGATACAAAGACAGATAAACAGACAGACATACATTTTTTTAATAATTGTTGTTTTGTTATCAGTGCCGTGCATAAACATATTTTATGAATATGCTGTTATTTTAATATTACAAACATACCCTTTAATTATTTATTTGTACAAATAGGTAGGTACCTAAAACATTTCAACAGCAGAGTTACTATGAAACGTACATCTTTAACTTCGGGCCAACACGAAACACGAAAGACAGCATTTATAGTATAGTACCATGTAGTTAATTCAGATTTTAGGCCAAACGAAGTGTCACGTGCCGTTTTCAAATCTAATTGCGGGTAATTGCGTTTCATAGGAGGCATTATTTGCCGGAAACCTCTGTCCGCAGGTTCGTTTCAAGTTGTTATTTTTTAATAATTCTTTGACAGTATTAAATTCAATGCTAGCTGTGTGTATAGCATGTAACAAAATTGTAATTATAAGATAAATAGTATGCCCTTCGATAATGAGCCGATAGACGTACCTAATCGTAGCGATTTATGAACAACTGAACATTTTAAGGCTAATTGCGACGACAAATCGCCTATTTAACGATAATAGCCGCATCTAAATCTAAAGAAAAAACAACAATATAACGAGTTCGAACACACCTTAATTAGGATCGGAAGTCTCGAATGTTTTTTAATGTTTGACTAATTTGTTTGTTCATGTGTGTGTTTGTATGGCGTAATGAGAAAGTACTGCGATAACACTAAAACTACTGTTAGAACAGCAGCTTATTATGATTTTCCCCGGTTTTAAAATTAACCTAATTGGCGGCAAAATATGGGTTCCTACCTACTTATCTAAATTTTATATCTTGCGATTTCTACAGTGCGCAGGTGAGTCTTAAAATATAAGTTTAACCATATTTTGAATTTTATGAATGAGCATAATGCAGATTACTAAATATGATAAAAATGTTAACATATATTTTCGACGAATAACGCGCTGAAGGCTGTGTGTCCGCGCTTAATTATTCAAATAATTTTATAAGTTAATTTTATTTTAAAATGAGCAAATACCACTACAAAGCTTACATTTTTATTAGGTATTATATCGAATCAAAATACTTATTTGTAATCTAACTAAATTCCACTGACCTACATTTTTATTTGTGACACACTTACGCACACATACATACCAGTAACTCAGTAAACAATTAAATAACTTGTCTGTTACACAGCCTAAAACACGAACTGCAGAAAAAAAAGTTTAAAAGCTCGTTCGTATTCCAATTTCAAGTGTATAAAACATTCGTTCCCTGATAAACGTATCGAAAGCATCCACTAGATAAGACGTCTAGACGAAATAAATATTCGAAACACTCGAAATTCGAATGCCAGCCCGATGGCTCACTTGGCTAATCGTTTAGTAAAAAAATATACTCGTAAGTAACATTTTTAAAACGCACCCATAACCTACTGCCACTTTAAAAGGTTTACGGCGAATCTAATAGGACACGTGCATTTAAAAACGTTTACTGATTACCAAACCTTTGAGTGCGGTTGGTTGTTTACATTTTTAAATACCCCATTGAAATTTATAATCATTTGCAATTTGCCTTTTCTACTAGGCTGGTACAGTTGTAAGCATTCTACAGCGATACCACATGGAGGAAAAGTATCTTAAATAATGTGGATGGAAAAATAAAGAACTGTACAAAGACTTCATTTTAAATTGATAAACAATTTAAACGGCATTCATAGATTTTAGAAAACTAGATTGCCACACTCGTTGAACGAATTGGCTAAAATCCACCCTGTACTTTTATGGATCAATCGATAGGGTCAATCATGAGCATCAAATCTCTCTAACAAACATGGCAAATTTGGTAAGTTAAAATATTGATCAGCATTTTAAAAACAGTATGTGCAATTTTTTGACAGCCACCAAAATGTTTGGCCCTAAGTTGTAACAGATTTTAAAACATTTGATATTATAAAACCCGGCAATTGGACAACATTATCTCATAAATTAATTTAGTCACTATGCAGAAATGCACGGTCCGCGTTCAATGGGCCTTTAACCCTATCAATTTACAAGGAGCCGTGTGCAAAGTTGCACAAACATTTAATTTAATTTGTTTGTATGATAAATGGTATAAAATCAAACGTGTCGGGCATAAACAAGCTGCGCGGGTAGGGGTAGCTTGACTAATGTGCATGCGGCGTGCGCGCACCTTTGCTAGAGCTACGTGACAAACTGACAATTTAATAAGGCTTTACCAATGCTTTTTGTACTTCGATAGTCAATGAAATAAAGTATCTTGTTGCAGGTTCTGAACGGTACCTTATTATATTAAATTATTTGAAATTTAAATAACAATAGTGTCCCGAATAGTTAGCCATACAAAGAACATATCAGCAGAGATCTGGCATCGGATTGCGATATGATTTTTGATGACTCCTGAGCACAACTTATAGACGTGAATCAGAAGAAAAAGTTGTACTTCATTAGCAAAGATTTGCTGCTTTTTGTACTTAACCGTGGCGCTCTCTCTCGCTAGTTAAATCCTGTAGGGCTGAACTTTAAGAATCTCGTCCACTTTTGGAGCTTGATAGTTATTCTATCATTACTAGGAGACTAATTTATTGCTTCCGAGTTACTCGATAGCTGGCACAAAAGTAGTCAGTAGTAAATCAAGTAGTAAAGTAGTAGTTAGTCAATAGAATTCTTCATCATCATGAGATTCAAAATTACTTTAATAACTACAGCAAAAACTGCTATCTTACGATAGATTTGTGACTTATTTTCAAGCATTCTAAATCTCAATGTTTAAGTCGTTCTTAATAATCTAAATTAATAAATATAAATATTCATTCTAAATCTCCAGGTCAATCAAGGTAGAAAATAAACTTCAAACAGCAAAGTTTAAGTCTTTCTCTTTTTACCAACTTACACACATGGCAGACTTCAAAAAACATAGTACATACTCAACCATAAAAAATAATTCTAAATACTCCAACCCATTCATAGATGAATACATTGTTAAAGTCTTTAAAATTATTCCATGAATGCACTATCAGAGTAAGCAACACAGTAGTGACTAATAAAAGGACGGAACAACAATAATTCGCGACGATGATTTAGGGTCGGAAAACAGCGTAGTTTCTAAAATGGCCGCTGTTTATGGACTTGCAGACTTTCAGCTGTTTTAATTTCAAACCTTAAATTATACGTGTTAAGGTAAAAACTTCTTCAGTTTACATTTTTTGCAGAAATAACTGTTAATTCAACGACAACGCCCTAAAGAGGGCGCGATAATCATACCATTAGGAAATGTATAAATGTTTATACTGATGGAAGGTAAAGGAATATGAACCTAGTATTTTAAGTATAAGACCTAAATTATTCGGTAACGAATTTTAGCTTTTCTTTATTACTGTACCATTTATTTACTGCTTCAAAGTTTAAAAGTTACTGAACGTATAACTTCTAATAATCACTTATTTGAATTTATAATCACGTGTTTAAAATACCACGCACATGTTGTTCTATATTGTTTTTTTTTCTACCTAACCTTATCATCTGTCTACATTATAATATTGTTTATGTTAAATGTACAATTCTTCTTTTTTGTCTGTTTATCTGTTTGTTTGCGAGGGAGGGGTTGGCTAAGTAGAACCAGATAAATGAGCAAAATTCGATAACCAACCTCCACGCGAGTGGAGCCGCGGGCAACAGCTAGCATATTCTGCCGTGACCTGACTCTAAAATTCACTCCCACAGTTCTGAAATTTCATGGATATAATAACCTCCATCAAATCTCACAGGTAAAATTTTTACATAAACATAGAGCAGATGGTACACGTATTTGAAGAATTTAGTTTTCTGCATGATTCCTAAAAACCAAATATTGAATTTCATAGCGGCAATATATCTGGTATGGTTTGATAAATCAATTAGAATATTTCAAAGTCCCTCATCAGTTCACCTAGGATAAAGGTCTGCCGCCAATATTATCTTAACATTCTCTGAAATGTAGAGAGATACTACCTACTACAAATATGCATAACAGTTTAACTTTCTTGTCAAATTACGAATACGAATAAATTAAATAGTAGGTTCGAAAATCTACTAATCTCTTCCACTTCCATTGATCAAAATAGTTTGTCTTTGGAAAATGAATGAGCTATGAATGAATTGAGCATATTTACTGAGCGTCTTGTCCAGTTAGAGTAAACTTTGTCAAATATTTCATTGAAACGACAAATTCATCACTCTCTGTGTCAACAATTTGACAGGTTTTATACCAAAAGTGGAATGATCAAATAAGAAAGTGATGGCATCTCGCAGTATCAAGATAAAAATTGAGCAACATATTTATGATTTTTGAAATACAGTTCGCTATCAGTTATTGTTTTGTGTGTGAACACTTTTTTTTTACTTTTCAAGAAACTTAATCTTAACAATAGGGATTTCCGCACAAAAAAATAAAAAAAATAATGTACATGAGCAGTGTGTAGATGTCGGGCTTGAAAACTGCACGACGTCTCGGGCTAAAGACGCCGGGGTGTAAGGTTGCCCATAGAGCATGTCCCTCGCACTCCGACTGACCCTGGGCCATCTCCGGTTTCGAGATGGCCCCCTCGGGTTTGGAAACCACGGTGTCCCCGTCTTGCCCCGGTTTGGGGGAGAGGGTCAGTCGGGGTGCGAGGGATATGCTCTATGGGCAACCTTACACCCCGGCGTCTGCAGACCCAAGACGGCGTGCGGTTTTAGTCGGTTCGAGCCCGACATAACCGCCCCCGAGGGGATTTCCGCACGAAAAAAAAAAAAAAAAAAAAAAAAAAGGTGCTAGTGGCCCCGCCGTCCCGGCCTGCTTCTGCTGGGGTGACAGGCGGCCGCACCTGCCACCCTCAGGCCTGCGCTCATGGAGGACGGAGGTCGTTAAGCGACCTTCGGCGCCTGAGTCGCCTGCGACGCGCGGCGAGCATGTTGCGGGCTCGGCGGGCCGGGAGAGTTCTAAGCCTCTCCCGGGCGCGCTCCGCGCTCATCTCCTTCGCGAGCATTACATGCTCGCAGAAAAAGGTGGCGGCGGCCCACGCGCTCGCGCTCCACACCATTGCCGCAATCATGCTGCCGAGTGAGAGGACTGCCACCCTGATGGCTGCCTCCTCGGCGCCTCCCACGCTGGACAGTCTACCAGCGTGTGCAGCTCTGAGTCCTCGCTCGCGTCGCAGTGATGACACTCAGGCGTTGGCTCCTTCCTGATCCGATGCAGGTGGTCCCCGAAGCTCCCCTTACCGGAGATCACCTGCGTCAGTCGGTACTAGAGGCTTCCGTGACGTCTCTCTAGCCAATCCTCCATGATGGGCCTTACCGCCGCTATTGCGGCGTGCCCTAGTGTGTAGGTATCTACTACCCACAATTCACCAGTTGTGTACTGCAACGGTTGTTCAATTGTGAACATTCTCTTTAAGATTGAAGAATCGAATCGTATATACAAAGTAAACAAACGACGAAATCATTTTTTATACATACATAGGTACTAGCTGACCCTCGGGGTGCGAGGGAAATGCCTTATGAGCCCTCCATACACCCCGGCGTCTGAAGACCCGAGACGGCGTGCGGTTTTAGTCGGTTAAAGCCCGACATAACCTCCCCTGCTTCCCGGCGGGGGGTGTATCCGAGGGTATTGCCGAACGAAAAAAAAACAAAGGTACTAGCTGACCTAACAGACATACAATTTTCAAGTTTAGAAAAATCGAATAGAACCAGATTTTCTATTTGATCCGGGGGAAGACGCAAATCTTAACCAATCAGGGACTTATTTAAACATACAAATTTTCATCAAAATCTGTATTACCATTAGGAGTAGTATTTAATTAGAGTTCGGTGACCTACACACGTACAGTTTTATAAATAAAGATTTACTTTAAATAGAAAATATAAACGCCCAACAGCCAGCGAACATAACTAATTATAAGCCACATTCATCACGGATATAAAAGTGTACGTTAATCCAAAAACTAGAACAATAAAATAATAAATAAGGAGCGTTTACATCGGAATCGTACAAAGCAACCGTGACAGTCGCAACTGGACCGAACCACAGAATAAATAGTTTAGCAAACGACAAACGTGCCGCGTCGCCCGTGTTGCATGCGATTATCGCCATGCGATTTATCGCACTGCGCTTTTGTTTCACTCGCCACGATATACCAGGGTTGTAGAACCTATTTACAGTACTTTTTTTTTACCCCCCCGCCGGCCAACGGGGCGATTATGTCGGGCTTGAACCGAATAAAACCGCACGCCGTCTCGGGTCTTAAGACCTGGTGTAAGGTTTCCCATAGAGCATATCCCTCGCACCCCGACTGACCCTGGGCCATCTCCAGTTTCTAGATGGCCCCCTCCTATTTACAGCACCTATACTTGATTTTAAAAAAGTGTTTTTTTATGACCATAGAGATAGTACAATGTGGTTTTACCAATCAAGGTCCTTCTAAATTTAAATATTTCAGAAGTTAACTCTTCTTTTTTAATACGCATGGTAGTAATATTTCTTAAGCTTGAATCTGTGATTCATAGGTATTTATTTCGATATACATATTCTCACACCTGTATATCCCCAAAGAGGTAAGCAGAAATGTATAACCACACACATATGTATTAACCACCATGAATCTTACTCACCTTGTGATACTTGTTTCCACCCTCGGATAAAGATGGGCCCTTGTATTCTACTTCACCGTGAACATATCGAGCTATGAAATATAATATGATGATAGTATAAATATAATGCCCCCACTGGTTACCTATGTCATGGCTACATTAACACATCTTACAAAAGAAACTATCCACAAAACTCCGAACATTGACAAATAAATCAACAGAACACCTCCAGGCACTTAAATCCTCTAAGAGACCGCATGTTCACAAGTATGTTCAGCGTTTTTATTTTCATTCTTAAATTAATAACACCATCAATTTCGTTCGACAGTAACTTTATTCATCGAACAACATTGCATTTATTAATTGCAATTACGATGTCCCACATTGTATGCAGCTGAATATCGCATCTTCCATCACAAAGGAAGAATACATTAAAACCTAATAAATACCAATAATAAACCGCATTTCCTACGAAATATATCATCTACGTCAACATTTAAAACATTAACACGTCAACTTTGTTGCTTTGTGAGCACAAGTTTCATTGTCGTTTATTGTTTGGAGTCAGTATTGTGTCGCAAATTGCGAGATGGAGTACCAATCGACATGCTCACACTTTGGGCCTAAGGCAATGGTACCCAAAGTGGTCTATATAGACTATAAGTAGATGATAACTTATAAGGGGTTCATGTGAGTGAAAATTTTAATGGGGGTATCAGTTAGATGTAAACGGGCGTCCACAATAGTTGATATTGAAGCACACATTATGATTTGTTGCTTGGTTTATATATGAATACGTATCAAACTTCCGACGTTGGGAACGGCAAGTGGTCTTCGAGAAAAAAAAGTTTGGAAACGTCTGCATATGGGTATAAAAGTTCATAGCATATCTGCTAGTTCGGGGGCGTCGGGATGTTCACATTCTTTCCCTACTCTTCTCTATTCTTCATAATCCCCATTCTCCTCTATATCTTCGTGAGCGTTTTGACTTTCTTATCCCAAGGGGTAAACCCTGTCGTACTTCATCTTCTCTTTTACTTCGAACTCCTTCTCATTGCTCTACTTGCTACGACAATTCGTTTACAGTTTCCGCAGTACGGCTGTGGAATTCTCTGCCTCATTCCATACGCTCTCGCCCTTCCTTAAATATATTTAAAAAACGAATAAGAGACTACTTTTCCTCTCAACAATAGCCGACATAACATTTATTTATATGTATGTATATCTCTATACTAGTGTTTATTTAATATTATAGTATGTATATATATTATAGTATGTATGTATAGTGTATGTATATATGCATGTATATATGTGTGTATGTATTTATGTATGTATGTATGTGTGTATGTATGTATATGTATGTTTAGTGCCTGGGGTATACCTTTTGTATACCTTAATTCATTAAAATTATCAGTTCCATGTACACAAGACTTTGCCTTTCTTTGCATTGAATTTCCTCTGTGCACTCCCGGGTTTGTTGGAAGAAAACTCAAATTTGAGTTAAGCTCGCCTTTTGTACATAACATCTCATAACTATTATATGAATGTAATTTATGTGTGCAATAAATTAAATAAATAATAATAACTTTTGTACCCATATCCTTAGGCAGAGTCCCAAAATTGCCGACTACATAACCAACATTTTTTTTTATTCTTCTCTGTACACATGGTAGGTACTTTGTTACTCTGTACACCTGGTTTGTTCCTCGATTGGTTTTTGTCAACAAAGACAATAGGTTTTTATCAAATTGTATTGTAACCACTTTTAAAGACAATGCCAGCCTTTTTAAGTTAAAGTTAAGTCAAATCAGTAACTTTTTAATTGAAATGTAAAACGCTAACTTTTGTGAAAACTCGAATGAAACAACAAGGTATGACATTACTACGATTGCTTAAAATCGGTGAAATATATAAGGTGTCACCGAATTAGGTCGCTGAATTTGGTGAAATGACTTGGTATCGACAAAATATGTATTTGAAACAACAAAAAAAAATATCGGGTAAAATAAAAAAATATATATATAAAAAATAAAAATAAATAAAAAAAACAAAACACCACCAGTGTGCATTGTGAATATTAAACAAGCCCACTCTTGTAAAAGTGGACTCGCCTGTCCACAATATTTTTCTGGTAGGATCTTCCACTAACCACCTACAAAATCTTAACCGCGGATCAAAATCTGTGGTAAGGAGCTCTTGCACCCGCAGAAAGTAGTAGGCGCGCAGTCCTTCTCCTCGCAGTATTCTCCAAGCGGATGTGTGGGAAATACCTAAATCGCGACTAGCAAAAAAAAATATCGGGTAAAAAAAAATAAAAAAACACCACTAACAAGGCCACTCTTGTAAAGGTGGACTCGTCAGTCCACAAAATAATCGTTATAAAATAATCGTCTGTCCCTAAATCGCGACTAGCGTGTCGCTTGTTCGTGTGAAAGACGATTATTTTATAACGATTATTTTGTGGACTGACGAGTCCACCTTTACAAGAGTGGCCTTGTTAGTGGTGTTTTTTTTTACCCAATTTTTTTTTTTTCAAATACATATTTTGTCGATACCAAGTCATCTCACCAAATTCAGAGACCTAATTCGGAGACACCTTTTATATTATGTTGGGACCTTTGAAAATAATGAAAGGTTAATGTACCCCAGCGTCTGAAGAACCGAGACGGCGCGCGGCGGCGTGCGGATTTAGTCGTTTTCTGCACGGAAAAAAAGGAGTAATTTTACTATTTTAATTTAACTTAATGCTTAATATTAAAATAATAAAACTTAATTTTAAGTAATGAAAACTACATTCCGGCGAACTTGCATGGATGGTTTAATAACAGAGGGAATTATAATTATAAGGTCAGAAGCAAATGGCGGGTTTTTGTATCAGCCTACTCCGGAGGGAGAAAGCCGTGAGAATTATGGATGTGTGTATGAAACTACTTCATTGAATTAATTCCAGTTAATAGCGTCCATTAATTTAATAACTAAATTACTCCACATAACTTTATATCGAATGGGCTGAAGGTATCAATTTGTGTCCTTTGAGCGTTTCTTATTAACGCATTGAGCATGCGAACGAAAGGTTTAAGATAAAAGTGGCTGAGTCGTTATTATACGATGACGCCATATGTTTGTGATGATAAGTTACAAGACTGCTCTATAGATGGCGTTGTTCGAAGCTAAAACGCACTAGTGTTTTGTTTACATAAACTTTTATCAGTTATAGTTAGGTTTTTTTCATTTTTTTTCATTTCATGTATAAAATACAAATTTTCACAGTCACATATATTATCAACTGGAAATTGCATTATTTAACTAGCTGTTGCCCGCAGCTAATTCTTCCCGCTTCCCTTAGGAACCTATTCCAAGTATAAAAACCTATGTGTTATTCCAGACTATAATCTATCCCTGTACCAAATTTCAGCCAGATCCGTTCAGCCGTTTTTGCGTGAAAGAGTAACAAACATTCATACATCCAAACTTTCGCATTGATGATATTGGTAGTGCAACAAACTGACTAACCAGAACCTTAGCTATTGATGTATGTATTCTGTTTACAAAATTTCTTCCAATTTTGAACGTACTAATTGATATTTTGGGTTACTTAGCAACCAATATTTAGGTACATCACTCCAATCCTCAAGTGAAAGAATTCAATCTTAATTACAGCTAATATAGCTGTCAATACAAATAAAGACCAGGCAAACCAGAGAAACACGTGATGGATATTGTTTTCGTCTTTTAGTCCAGGTTTTAACCTAATTTCGAAACATAAGGAGAAACTTCCGTGAACATAAGTCTTTATCCTGTATTGAGTAAAAATATACAAGCCTACTGTTAATAATCAGAACACAATACAGACGTGATCAGTAAAGGAAGTAAATTTTATACCTTTCTTCTTTTTGATAGAATACTTAACAGCTTGTTAAGTGTCAGATCGTGAGGTGAAAATAATATATAAGAATTCAGGCAATATTGGCAATTGCTCTTGTTAAAATTCTTTTAAACACTGAATAAAAGAACTGGAATTAATGAGAAGTGCCCCTCTATTTGGCGCAAAGAAGTTTTTAAAGTAAATTATAATATGTTCAGTAAATTTCTCAGCATATAGCTGAGAAATTTACTGAATGCTTTATGAAAATAAAGATAAATTCAAAGAAAAACATTACACAACACACCATCAGATAGTGGGTACATTACATTGCAAAAGTCAATCAGAAATCACCAGTGGTTAAAAGTATAGATATAATGCCTCGTATACACTAGGCGAACAAAGATGAACGATAGTTTGTTAACGAATGAACACAAATATGCCAATGTGGACGTCAGCAAAAGATAAACAATATTTGTGCTTAATGTTAAATTAACCAGTAAGACCGTGTGAAGTGGAAGAGTAAAAGATGGAAAGCGGGCCCCGAGCTTCGCGGTGAAAGCCTCAGAACACGGGGCCCGCAATACAATTGGGACTCCATACTCGTAGTGAGATGATGTTATGATGATGCTTAACTAACTAATTAAGAAATACATGAATATCAAGAAAGACACGATCGATAGCGTGTGATAATGGCTACCGAATCTCACTTGTTTGCGTTCGATCGGTTGCTGAGTACCCTGCAAAACATGATTCTAATCAGGTTTCCTTTCGATTTTAATAAAAATCCTGTTTTTTTAACTACTCCTACGCCTTGTTCGCTTCCCTCTTGCCAGTGAAAACTGAAAGCCCGACGTATACTTTAAACCAGTTTACTATTGAAACCTTTCGATTATGCATATTTTACAGTTGTAAAAAATTATTCTGTTTTTTTTAATTTACACTTTCTTTTTTAACTTGTGATATACATAACGATTATTTCAATTACCCGTATTTATACTACGTAGGTAGCAATAGAATATATCAACCAAACCTAGGCTACCTTGCAAAACGATAACATTATTACTAAAAAACCCTTCTCACAAATCGCAATAAAGTCACAAACATGTCTGTTACCAACGCTCAACTACTGATTATTATTCATCCAGGTCGAAATGACCCTTCACTTGTTATGACAACCCTTCGTAAAACCAATGAAATATGTAACAAAGCGAACGGGTTAGACCGGCCATTATATAGCGATTTAAGAATCCATTTTATTGGATACACAGACACGTAATGTGTAGCCAGTCTGAATAATTCAGCAAGGTATTGGGGTGGCAAGGGTCGGCACGATTTGCTTTGATTGTTCCAGCCATGGGGTGAGCATATGTAACAATCTACTATGCATTGCTCCGATTTAGATGTTATGTAAATGATTTATTGATTTTACTTAATTTCCTTGGGAATTTCTACATAAATTTTAAGCAATGTAATATTTTAGAGAAATTAAAACTTACGCGAACCAAGATATTAAATTAGTTTGAGTACTGAATAAAGAATTAATAAACCAGATGATGACTTTGCATTTTAATGAGTTGGATGTTTTTATCATGGTATTCATCAATAGATAGTAAGTATATTTTTATAGCAACGAACTTGTAGTGGTTTCCGTCAAAACAGAATTATCGAATACTGTTACGAAAACCGCTGAGCATACTCTTATAAATGGATGGAACGAAAAATATAAACGAAGTACTAAAATATACCAAAAAAAACAGCAGAACACAACAAATGTAGAAGATAGATAAAAATCTGCTCATCTTAAAATCTATATCTACAAACACAACGACTTACCTGACGGACCTGCTTATACTGTTCCTCGAAACTCCATCCAGCTGCTGATCCTTCTGATGATGACGATGAGGCTGAGCCAGCGGGCTGGGCTGGCGGAGGCGGCGCGGGTGCAAGGAATGCTGGTGGTGCATACGGAAAGCCTCCTGTAGCACCCGCGCCTGCCAATGCAAAGACACTGCTTGGGGTGGATAACGGTGCACCTTGGGCTAATGAAGCCAGTGAAGATAAATGCGGATGCAGCGAAGATTTCAAGGATTCGAAGTCATCGCGTACCTGTTGAAGAAATGATTAATGTTGTAACTGTAGTTGTAGCCAGTACTAAAAATTGTAATGGAATGGATTTTTATATTCATATTGCTTGCGAATGGAAACGGATAAACAAAAATGGCTTTTTGTTAAACTCAAATTTCCATGCTACTTAAATGCAACGCACTGATTATTATCGTCCTAAAGGAGATGAAAAATTTCTGGCCATGATTGTAGAGTTGTGATGTGATCTAATAAAATTGTAATATCCAGGCATGATGTTGTTTGTTTAATATTATTTTATCTTAAGATATCTAAAATTAACGCAATTGTGAGTCTTAAAGCGGAGAAGTATGAGAAAGAAGAAATATAGGTTTTATGAGATTATCGTTTACATAATAATTGTAAAAAGAAAACTGCACTAGGTATTTAACCCAAAGTTATTAAATGCATGGTATATACATATATGTATACAGTATAGTGCATTTAATTATAGCGATATGAACTTATAAAATATTAAATAATTACTGAACATCCAATATTAATAATATAATCGAATCCACATCAGCAACCTTTTTAGTATGGATTGACATTTAAAATAATGTGTTTTTAACGGATTTGATAATTGCAAAATGCTTTCATTGTTCACCGTTTCAAGTTTTCCGATGCATTTGTAGTGCTCTCAATTCTTTCTTATTTTCAAAGACCACTGCTTTGATTTTTACGGATTTGTGCAAGGATCGCACCTATCACACTGGACATTGAAGATCACTCTCACAATTTACTATACGGCTGGATATTGTTAAAGCTATAAGTCATTACCTACCCTAAGTTCATACCTTGCTTTTACTAAAACTCAACTCTCAGATTGTCAAAGCTCACGAAACATTCAGTAAGGGGCTGATAAGTTTGAATCTATTAATTCACACCATTTTCATCTCATTACAATTATGGCCCAACATAGTATGGAATCGCTTCCATCTCCTTTAATTAAGGAAAAATCCAGGACGCACGGGTCATCTAGAGTGATAGAGTCAAGCAACAGTCATTTTGGCCGTTGGTTGCATGAATGGGCCGACTCGACCGGGGAAGCACCACCCTCTCACAGAATATCGACGCCAAGTAACAATATTTGAACTTTGAGCCCAAACTCCTTTCCCATCCCCTCCCAAACTCCTTTCCCATCCTTTCCTTTATAGGGTCGGCAGCGCGAGTGTGACGCCACTGGTGTTGCAGACGTCCATAGGTCGCGGTAACCGCTTCCCATCAGGTGGGCCGTGTGCTTCTCTGCCACCTTAGTGGAATAAAAAATAAAAATAAAAACTACCGGAATTCTTATGAGCCACGGAACGAGAATCATTTTTAGACATTGTTTTAAATTACTCCATCATATTTAATTATTACCTTTTTGGAGCATTTACTAAAGTCATAAAATGGTAGCTTACTAACTTTCGATTGTAATTTACTATGATCAGCTTGTGATCACAACTTCTCGTCAAAATATCAGGCAGTTCCAAAATTTGAAAGCTACCTACACAATCTCTTTCATTCTAGTAAATATAATTGTATATTTGACTTAGTCTACTTACTTTTAGTTCCCTCTCTAGAGGTCTTGGTGAGTTCCTCTGATGCTGATGTGTTATCGAATGATTATTCAGTTGCTGATGTGGGACTGGAGCATGGTGATTCATACTATTTATCGGCGGATGCTGCAAGGGCTGATGTGACTGGTGTGATTGCAATGCTGGGTGCGATTGCAATGTTGGATGCGACTGCAAAGACTGGTGTGATTGGTGCTGTTGATGAGGCTGATGTGATGCTGGTGCGTCTCGCCCCACGCCCTCATCAGAGCTCTCACAAGATTGATCTCCTGAAGATTCGCCTTCAGACCGTGCAGACTGGAACAAAGGAAAGGAACTTTAATTATTTTTTCCTTTTAATGACTAGTTACTTCGTTACCCTTCCAACTAAGCTAAATCGCTTGTGTTAGGAGTCGGTTGACTTCAGTAGTATACTGGGTGGGTGGTTGATTTCATCACCACCTTATCGGAAATCCAAGTCACAGTTAACCTATTGTTTTTTCATTTATAATAGCAGGTAATCAATTACCCTACACTGGTGACTTACAAGTTACTCGACCCCAAACTCGATGAAGTTGTGTCGTTTCATTGCGAAGTTCCTATGGCCACCTTCATCATCAGATCGGCACCATCATAATACTGCATTGTCACGCGATTTACACATGTGTAAAATTTCAGCTCAATCGGTAAAAGGTAAGTGAATCAAATTTAATTTGCAAGATTTGATGGCAAACATCGGGACAGGTGAAGCTAAATAAAAGCTAAAATATATAGTCTCAGTTTCGTTATTAAATCCTACAACTGCAACATAACGTTATTATAATTACAGCTTCATTTCATATGTGACTTATTTTAAAATTAGTTTCAAGTGGCAGGTGAACGAAGACTGGCCATTTTAACCAGCAATTATTTACGAATGTCGTAAGGCGTCAAATACTGACGTAAACATGAAGAATAACACGGTGAATGTTGTATAAAATATATTATTGCTATATAACTTGGCAAGTTTTTTTAAGGGTATTCATAAATATCGTTCCTGCTACCGCGCCTTTGCATCGGTCAAGACTATTGAATCCATTATTTTAATAATTTGTCTTCGTAGCTATTCCTTCAATATTACATAGGCCGGCAGTATTATTAAGATAAGTCATTAGGTTAAGGTGGCCTATATGGTTCTCCAGATCTAAGGCTGTTTTGGATACACAAATTTCATTGAAGTAAAGAGTATATAATTTTAGTTGTCCATTTCAGTTTCAAAAGTGTTCATTTTTTTCATACATGATTCTCTGCGTAATGCATAGAATAGAGTTTAGTTTTACATCTGCTGCAACAAGCATAACTAATGTGACTGTCGATGCATGAATATTTCTAAACCTGCTTCGGCATGTTCATAATTTCAGTTGTTTTTATGTTTATAAGCATCTAAGCATCTTGTTTCTATGTTTGTGAGTATTTATTTATAATTACAATTATTGAAATCTCGCGTAAATTATCTGAAGGTGACTCCATCAGCACACAAAGGGATACTAGTTTCAACATTGTATTGTCTATAATTAATACAAACCATGTAGTACTAACCTTCGAATCACATTTAATCTGCAATTGTTTACTTGCCACTACACACATTTAATAAACACATTTCATATTATTTCCGTTGCTCGATTGCCGAAGGAGTGAATTTATTCAGTAATTGTTATATTCATAACGTTGACGAAGAAAAACATATGGCAACCACTATAGTGCCTAAGGCTGACAACATTTGCTCAAAGTTTTATTACTAACGCAAAAAATATTATGAAATTTTTTAACCTGTGGTTCACGATGGAGGTATCAAAGATCATAATGTAACTTCGCTTCGGGTAATAGGTATTTTCTTTTTTCACTTAAGTCTGTCAATTCGACTGCACTCCGCCTGATGATAAACTTGGATGAAGTCTCAAAGGTTAAGCCAACAGGAAGGAAATATAGAAGTCAAGTGTCGTGTTCGTGGTTTAACCATCGAATACCGTTATCCACTTTATTAAGAATGGAATATGAGTATTGCTCTGTTTATAAGCTCACCCTCACCTAAGCCCTCACCTAAACAAAAATTTACTTGTTCAAACAAGATTGATAGATTCCTTAGCGCTACAATAAAATTTCCTTCTACGCTCAGCTGTGTAAAAGTCTCAACATCATCTGTCGCCTAACCATATTTGATATGAAATTTACATTTGAGGCTATATACCACCATTTATTGCACGAAAGTGACGCCCGATCTGAATTTAATTGGAAACAAAAGCATTGAGATTCGTTACATATGTTTCAAATAACCGTAGTGTTATTAAGCTATAGTATCGACCTTGCAATTAATAAGTTACAGGTGGAACACTGCTACCGTAAACTTTTTAAACTAAAAAACTCTTAAAACTTGTAAGTATATCACCATCATCATCTCGGTGCCCTCGGGGTCCGCTTAATCCTTCGCCTCGATTAGATTTGGCTTATGCCACTTTTATAGGTGCGACTGCCGTCTGATCTCCCAACCCCGAGAGGAAAGTCTGCACCAGAGCCTCGTCCGTCAATCAGCTGGAGTACCGGCCTTTATCTAATATTGTATAAACCCACGGTAATAGTAGTATGCATGAAATAAAAGTAGCCACTTTTAATCACACAAACTAAATTCTTACTCCACTCCAAGATCACTTGTTACCGTTATTTAACTACCGTAATACATCAGTTGAATTAATGCACATATACATATCGGATTCAGGGAAATTCACCATGCTTTGCATTAATGGCAGACTATGCAATGCATCATGGCATAGCGAGGAAGAAGTACCGACTATGCAAAATCAGTCCCAATATTGATGCACTTAAAGTTCCATCAGAATCAATATAATGCAAGTGAGGTAAGCAAGCAATCAAAACGTTGTTCGAAATGAGCGCGTTTTGCGCCACTGCAGCCCCCGGCCCACAATTACGACATTAAAATTATTATTTTATTTCCATTTTTATTTATTATTCGCATTATTATATTGTGTGGAGTTATTATCGGTGAAATGTTTCGTTCGGATAAACGCTCGCGTCGGAACGACACGCAAGCCTCCCCATCAGCCCACTTCAGGGTTCCGTGTTTTATAATAATAATGAACTCCAGTTTATTGTGCTCTATATTTTCTTAAGTTCCTATTCTGTGGTCGACTTATTATGAACATTCAACATGCTGGCCGAATAATAACTTGATGTAATAATTATGATATGTATATCTAGTAATTCCGAATGCATTTATATAAAAGACGCATTCACAAAAATATACTTAAAGATATAAGTATAATCGATTTTCTTTCTTGCGTTTACTTCCTAGAAACGGTTTTCAGTCGGGTATATTTTCTGTTTGGTCGATCTCAGTCAAGTGTTGTAATTCAATGTTTTATTTGTCAAACTATAAAGTTGATGTTACCGCCAAAACTTGACTGTTGACCGCTTGTCTCACCTGTCAAGAACAGTTCTGTAGGCTTCACAAAAGGTGAATGTACAACCGATCCTCAAGAAAGGGATCAATCTGTTCTGGCAACTAACGATTAAAAGCCGCCCCGTAAGGTAAGTGCAAAGTGTTTGAGCACATAAATGTAACGACATGCTGTCCGCATCGTTTGGAGTTCAGAGGTTTTATACCTTTAATACTTTGTAAATTAGCAAAAACATTTTCCTAATTGATAACATTTTATCATCTCTAAATGGGCGAGTTTTCCGATAAAGTCTTTCAATTAACCTAGCCTAACCTTTCCTGTGTAGGTAATGTAGGGCTGAGGTGTAATCTCCAAACGGTGCATATTTTTCTGGCTGGAATCAAACAGTGAATTCGAAATCTTTAACCACGAACGTGTCTCGCTCTTCCTGTAATTCTTTAAACGGGGTTCTTTAGTTTGACGACCTTAAATACTTTTTTTTTTTTACTTTTTTAAGTAAAATAACAGAAGTAAAAGTTTTTACTTTTGGAAAGTTAGAGAGAAACACGTTCGTGGATAAAGATTCCCAATTCTTCATAGTGTGACAAAAATAAAAGATACTCTTTGATTTCAGCAGTGTGAGGAGAGGTGAAATCGATTGACCAACGTAAAAAAAGGATTATACAGTTACAAATTCACGCAGTTTTACTTTTAAGTAGGTAATTTATTTCTATCAGGAAGAGATAATAATCTCAAGCATACTGATGTGCCGCGTCCTACGGAACCCTATAATCACATCAATCGCGCCCGTATACACACCCTGTCATTTTATTCGACTTTTCTTTCTCATGGTTCCAGACTGCTACTGGATTCCTTCTACCTTTTATTACTTTTTAAGGTGACCGCAATTTTATTTAAACGTTATATCAATAAAATGAGCCACTTAAGGTGTTTCTTTTAAGTTCGTCTACCTTAAAAGCCGCAGATTCACCAAAATCAGTTAACAAGATAAACATTTGAATGTTGATATATAATTATCGTGTGACGAAATGAGAAAATCAACACTTGCGCGTTACGATAAGTAGGATAACGTTAGCACAGACGCTAATGTAACTACAAACAGAATCAGAACGACTCAAGAAATTTGTTGATCTCTCTCGTGATTTTATAATAAAATATTAACTGTAACTTATTTAGTACACCAATGAAAGGTACCATGCGGTGTCAATAATAGCGACCGAAATTTCACTACTCGTTAACACCTCATGCAGAGCAGTGAGTAAAATACTAGCCGAATAGTCATTCATAAAAGTAAAGCCATAACATGAAATATTACACTCAATTTGTTGCGTAATAAGTAAACAGACACTCACCATGATACACTTTAAATCGTGACCTTAACAAAGAAACGGAAAGTGAAAGAATTCATCCATAGGAACCATTAAACTACCCACTTGCTTATTATTCGAATAAACACGGAGTGGACCCAGTACCGTTCTCAGAAGTATCTTCGAAGCAATACCGAGATACTAGCAGGAGGACACACTGTTGGTTAGCACCTTTTTCTGCATCCCCGATGATACTAAAAATGATCTTATATACCCTTCAGAATTAGGTTCTAAATAAATAATGATATACAACTATCGATATCAATGAAGACAAAATATGAAATATTAATTGGAGAACACTTGACTAAAAAACTACAGATTTTTCAACCAATGTACTACATAAAGAAGAAAATACTCATAAAATTATACTGTATGCTATAGTAACGACTGCTGATAATTGTATACGATGACAAACTTTCAGTTGCTTTATACATTGTAATATTTGTAATAGAAATCGTAATCGTGTCTATGCGAGTAGATTTTATGAGGCGAAATCAAATAGAAACTTGTAATGAAAGATGTCGTGTGCGCTCAACATGTTTGGTCGGCATGTAAGACAAATATGAACGATAATAAAATATTGAACATTTAGTTGTTAAAGCGGAGATACCGTCGCTGTGGTGCGAGGTGAAAACATTGATGACAGTGTGAATTAATCGAACACACGACAATCTGATCGATAAACATGGGACAATCCTGACAGCAAATATATGAGAAGTTGTTATGGAAACATTTGATGAGAAATGTAACACAGTTTGAACATAATTTCTAAACTGAGAGACAAAATGTGCATAGAACTAAACTTTTTGATCAGACAAATTAAATAGAGGGATTTATTACTAAATGCAAGAATTAACGCGATTAAAGGAGATTACCTTTTTATCAAATGAATATCTAGCAATTTCAGTCATCGAATAAAAGTATGTATCTATGTATTTGGATACAGGCGTGACGTTATGCTATGTTTTTTTTTGAATAAAAGTCGGTTATCGATTACGAATATATACCTATCTCGATGAAAAATATTATATAGATAAATATATTTCTGAAGTAATTAGTATGCCATTTCTTATAAAAAAAAATATCAACATTCATGTCCCATCCTGGATGTTCACTTTTTCCGAAGTCGAAATCTTTATGTTCCTATTTTGGGATTTATTAGAATATTTTAAAGTGTAACAGAGGAAAACTATATCAACCTCTAAAGGTGTTTTATATATGGGTATTCAGCAGAACAAACTAGGTTTTTTATTATTAGCTACACGGCTCTACAGTTTCCGCTGTACGGTAACCGCTTGCCATCAGGTGGGCCGTGAGCGTGTCTGCCACCTGAGTGGTATATAAAAAAAGTTGTTTCTTAAATGTCATATCGTTCATATTAAGATCTTAGGATGAGCGATGCTGTTAGTGGTGAGATGGCCCAGGGTCAGCCGGGGTGCGAGGGATATGCTCTATGGGTAACCTTACACCCCGGCGTCTGAAGACCCAAGACGGCGTGCGGTTTTAGTCGGTGCAAGCCCGACATAACCGCCCCCGCTGGCCGGCGGGGGGGTATCCGAAGGGATTTCCGCACGATAAAAAAAAAAAAAAAAAAAAAAAAAAAAGGTAATTATATTGTTGGAAGTTTACGTGAATGTCACACATGGAAATAAAACTATTTTTAACTGATTCTATCGCGATTTATTTTATGTTATTTTATTATTTAAATTGAAACCCGACGTTTAGTTGCTTTTCAGCAGCCATGCCCCATGCATCCGTTAAAATAGTTTTATTTCAATCTTAGGTAATGTTTGTTTTAATCGTGTGTAAATGTATATGAATTCCCCGTTCTAAACTTCATTCGAAGATTTTTTACTACTCTGATAGCGTTAATATTCTTTTAACAGTCTGTTGCAGATATTGAGTCATATAAAGGACAGAGAACTTCATTAGAATCCCGACGCGACTGCTGTGTTCAACGTGATGGTATTATTCGCTTATCCACACTCCCTGGAATATTTATTAGCAGGAGCCGTCACGACGAGCTTTGTCCACACATTAGCAGTATTAGCACCTGGGATGGCTACCCGCTTGTTTACCTAGACATAATCCCTGCATGTATTTGCCTAGATATCCACACATTTCTGGTGTTTCGCAGAGCTCATTGCAACATTTATTTCAACTTGTATTATTGACGACGAAGGGATATCTGCCTTCGTGTTTGCGTTATATGAAATGTTGATTGTACAAGAAGCTTCACACAAATAACACAAATGCTTTTCTTATTGAGTTGGTTGTATGTAAATTATAAGGAAGGAATTTCCTCGGTTTGTTGATGAATTTTATGAATATAAACATGCGAAGATTCTAGAGGTAGAAAATTTGTTTGATACAAAGATAGTGTATAGAGCGCGTAGGTAAGGTAAGTGATGGAACTGCGGCATGTCACAATGTTGCCGCATTAACTGCAGCACTCGCATTAACATTAGCAGTCATAAAATAACCGCCAATAAGCCAAAGCACGCATCAAACGTCCACAAAGCAACAGGTTCTTGGCTTAACAAACACACTGTGTTTACATTACGATCCTGGGGCTTCATTTAATAATTCTCGGGAACTAAAAGCCTTTGAACATTTCATCAGATGACCCTCGGTGTTTGCACACACTCCTGGCTCGAGATGCTAATGTGGACACAAGGACCTGTATCGCCGATCGGCCTCTGATGCTTTTATTGTTAGCCCTTCCAATAGCTTGGGCTTCTTCTATTTCACTTCGATGTCCGATATCTTGCGCAAACATTCCAACAAAATTTAATTTTTTCTTCAAGATTATTTATATTCAATTTTAAACGTGTTGTAGATTGCACAATCTTGGTTTTGCTAATACAAACAGCAAACAAGTCCATCACATCGGTAGTTATCATAAAATAAAATTTAGTTGAAAAATTGTCAGACCAAGTAACAGCACATTATGTTTATTGAATGACTGTACTTACTAATAGTATGTAAGTACAACATTATTAGATGTATACGTTGTCACATATTGGAAGCACGCAGTAGTAGTTAAGTATATTAGGAAGCTGCAGGTGACACATGAAACGAGACAAGTATTTGAGCAAAACAAAAGGTGATAAGAAGAGGTAAATAACCCAGGCCATTGACGGCGTGACGGCTGTGCAGTGCGCGGCGCGAGCGCGCACCTTCACTGCGTACACGCGCTCGCTGCCCGCGCCACTACCGTGCACCGCCCGCCGGCGCTAAACTCTCGTCCAACAGCTGTTTAACGCTTCAAATACCACGCTGAAATATTTTCAGCATCGACTATTTAGTGAACGGCTGCGAGTTGAATGGAGGCGTTGCGGACTTACTGAGCGATTCACTTCACAACATAGTTTAGTCAAGCGAATATGATCGACCTATGTAAGTTTTCAGCGGCAGGTACGTAAACATATGTTTCACTGGTTTCTAATAGATGCTCATTACCACCGTACCGACGCTATTGAATTCTAAATCATTTGGCCTTCTAATTTTATTCAAAATACCGCAACTGCGGTAAGTAGAAAGAGATCGCGTCGCTTATTGTGATGATAATTATTTTTGGAAAACAAAAACTAGAAAGCGGTCGAACGAAGATGCCTATCTGTTAATATTGTTACCAAAATGGCGGCCGTTACTGTGAATACCTCAAAATGGCGCAGTGACAAATCGTTGGGTTTCGTGTACGTTCCGTTTGATTGACGCGTGCCAGATTCCGCAGTAATATACCTTTATACATATTTATTTATGCGTAGAAAGCTCAAATAAAAACGAGTTCTTTAACACTGTGATTGAGATAATGAATAATGTTTACGAGGAATCATTCTTGGATTGAGATGGACCGATAGCCGATTTGTACGTCCGGATTTAGACGGAGTTATTGAGACAACATTTGTGATTGGAAAATATCGGAATCGTTGAGACAATTTCGAAGCATAGTAATAGGCCGAGGGTCAAATATTTACAGTTCTCACGAGCGACACGGACGCACGGCTGTAGCCGAGCCTCGTCGGACTATTCCTTCCGCTTTTCACACATATAGGTAATAATCGATCGCTTTTATTGCGTGCCGTGTGTAGGCGCGCCGGCCGCGGACGTTGGGTGACACTTCGGGGAAACTTAATGTCGTTTGCCGACGAATCGAACGCGAGACGGACGTTAAGTGGACCGATATACTGGAGCGGTCCTACACTCGTGATTTCATCGGAAGACGAACCAAGACCGAGTCTTATGTCGTTGATTTAGCCGTTTTCAATCCTCTGACGCATCTGTAACCGTGTGAAACGTGAATATGTGAGGTAAACTGTGATGCTTACCTTTATTTGCATTATTAAGTTATTCTGTAAGGCAGCAAACAGACATCATCGTGAATAAAGGTCTTTGTAATCGCAACATGTTTGGCTTGACTCATTACTTTTCAAAGTAAAAGTCGTTGATTCGTAGGAGACCCAGGGTCGTTTTTCGCCTCAGGCGATGAGGAATATTTACAGCTACTTAGAGGTTGCACCACAGATGATACAGCATCATGAATTACCTACGTGCGTAGGTATAAAATTGATACCTCGATCAAATCTTACACTAAAAACTTGAAGACATTCCTGACATAATTTCAGAAAAGATTAGAAAATAAACAATTTAAATAATGTTGTTGTTCTTGTGAACCTGGTAAAAATGATTAAACCCCTGTTTCGAAAACTCTATTAAACCATGAAGACCCATGGTGTGAAGGTTAATGATCCGCCAAGGCAGAAGAAAGGAGTAAAATGCGAAAAACTTGTAAAATAAGCCCTTCGTTTTTAACCGATCTTTTTTTATCGGTTCTATATTCGTCTGTATCAATTTTTTTGTCGATATTTCCGTAATTTAAGAACCGATTTTGAAAAGTCTTTTGGCATTGGGTTCGATTTAACTCCAAGTAGGCCTATATAAATTTTATTAGTATTGGACCTAGACCTCCGGAGATGCAGCAGAAAACTCCTCAAAATCAAAAGAATAGAAAATGTGAAATAATCGAGTGTATGATCGAACATGACGTCAAATGTCTTTTGTTTGGAATTTTGGAATACAAATTTTGAAAGGCCGTATACATGTATTGGTGCCGACTCAGTCATCAGTGAGATAGTGGTGAGTGGAGAATAGATTTGAGAATGGAGTGGAGTGAAGTGGAATGGAGTGGAGTGGAGTAGAGCGGAGTGGAGTGGAGCGGAGCGGAGTGGAGTGGAGCGGAGCGGATTGAAGTGAAGCGGATTGAAGCGGACTGGAGTGGAGCGGAGCGAAATGAAGTGGAGTGGAGAGTAGAGTGGAGTGGAGAGTAAATATACTCATGACTGCTGCGTCACCAGTTCCTTTTTTCTTTTAACTTCGCTGGACACGCTGCCGCGCGTCTAGATACATTACATTACAATACATAACTTCACGCCTGTATCCCCGATGGGGTAGGCAGAGGCGTATTACACACCCACGATTCGCCAGTTATGTTAAGGTCCCAATGTAATAGGGGGCGAGCCTATTGCCTTCTACCGGGCACAATATTAAGCGAGCGATAATTACCATTTATTAATGCACACATAACTACGAAAAGTCAGAAGTGTGTGCCTGGGGCGACTGGGGATCGAAATCGAGACCTCGTCTCAGCAGTCCGTTACGTACGCCACTGGGCTATCGCCGCTTAGATAGATAAATCTAAAATCCCCAAGTAAGCAAACCCTTACATTTAAACCGATGAGCAATACATAACAATTAAAATATCAATGTGGGACCTAAATTACTAGGTATTAAAGTTTACTTTGCAATGACTCATAAACAGTTGATTGGCTTGCTAGCGGAATATCTATTGACTGAAGTCGATCAATGGAGGCGCCAAACGGATGTGGCGTTCTCAGTATTTGAATAGAAGATGGCCGACTTGTGTCACATCCTTTGTGGAAAACGTTAGCTTTCCTTTTAAAGGCAGCCTGCGTCAGATTGACTTGTCATTAAATGTCTAATGAGAAACTGAAAAAATTTAGAAATAAACAATTATATCTCCGTGAAAGTGTCCTATAAGAAAATCGAATACTATCTATTATTTGAACTGAAAATGTTTTGATAGATAAATAAAAGATATATATCCCTAAAGGAACAAGCAGAGACGTCTTACATACCAGACCGCTCAGAAAGTATTGCGAAAAAAAGTTTTTATATATGAGAGACTGGTCAGTTATAATCTATTTCTAAAATATGATTATTTATGAGTAAAAATAAGTACGTTCCAATTTCAAAATTTCTCTCTGCATTCTTTGCAAGATAATTTCAATTATTGTGTCTCATTGAAAAATGGATCTGCGTCGGGAACATTTTCGCGCTATGATTTTCTACGATTTCAAGTGTCACCTGAAACCAGACGGATCGTACAATAGACTTCAAATGGCATTCATGGATGAAGGCCCTTTTAAGACGACCGTGTATCGTTGGTATAACGAATTCAAGCGCGGTCGACTGACTTTGGAGGATGAAGAAAGAAGTGGTCGCCCTTTGACGGCTGTTACGGAAGAAAACGTGCTAGCAGTGAAAAATTTAATCCAAGATAATAGACGAGTCACATATCAAGAGATTCAGCACATTCTTCAGATTGGATCGGGAAGCCTTCACGAGATTCTACACGTGCATCTTTGTGTGAGAAGGATAATTTCACGCTGGGTGCCGCACAATCTCACCGATGCTCAGAAGCAGGCCCGGGTGGAATGGTGTCGTGATATGATAAACAAGTTTGAAGCAGGCGCGTCTCGTCGTGTTTATGACATCATTACAGGTGATGAGTCGTGGATTTATCAGTATGATCCAGAAACAAAATGCCAGTCGACGGTTTGGGTGTTTCAAAACGAATCAACACCTACCAAAGTGAAGCGATCTAGAAGCGGAGGGAAGATTTTGATCGCGAGTTTTTTCAATTTGTCTGGCTACTTGTTATCAATCCCTTTACGAAATCAAAGAAGCATCAACGCTGAATGGTACACTACCAAATGCTTGGCAGAAGTTTTCTCTGTAGTGAGCTACAAGCGACCAAACACAGGGCTCCGCGGGATACTACTCCACCATGACAACGCGCCCGCACACACCGCGCTTAAAACGAGGGACTTCCTGGACAGCACTCCAGTTAAACTCCTAGGTCACCCTCCTTACAGCCCTGACCTTGCACCGTGCGACTTCTTTTTATTCCCGAAAATAAAAAATCAGCTCAAAGGGTTACAATTTTCGTCGCCGGAAGATGCGCTGTCAACGTTTGAGCAGCCTGTAAACGAGGTATCTGCGGCGGATTGGAAAAAGTGTTTTGAAAACTGGTTCAAACGCATGAAACTTTGTATAGAGGCTGGTGGAGAGTACTTTGAAAAGATTTAATAAAAAAAGATTTACCTATAGAACATTTTTTTTTATTTTCGCAAAACTTTCTGAGTGTCCCACGTGGCCCAGGGTCAGTCGGGGTGCGAGGGATATGCTCTATGGGCAACCTTACACCTTATCAATTTGTTGCCACCTATATTTTTTGGTCTTGCGTAATAGGATGCGACTCTATTGCCGACAATGAGTACACTTGGGATTAAAGAAGAGACTCAATAAAATCTGTCGAAGCGTTTTAGAGGAGTTCGATCTAAAATCTCGTATCTAGGTAAGTTGCCTTGACACGGGATTTTGATTTCTGTGGCATAACGGTAGTGCATTCGACTGCTACGACATGGGGCGCTAGTTCGATTCCCGCTCAGTGCAAATATTTATATGCATTAATATGTCTATTTGCATTGGTCTGGGTGTTTCTATAATGTATGTATGTATTTATAAAAAAGTAAATAAGTATGTTTATCCGCATTCTAGAACCCATAGCACAAGCTAGTTAAACTATGATTACTTTCGGACTAGAAAGCGCTGTGTAGAAGGTCGTAGATTATTTATTTATTTATTAATATGTTAGATTCTTCGCTGTATTTTTTTAAACTTGTTTGACCTTGACTGCAACTACACTCAAATAAATAAGTTATACACAAGAAAATGGAACCAATAACAAAGACCTTTAGCTTCCGAACGAGAGCTACTACGCAAAAAGGCGGTATACAGGGTGTCCCCCGGCGATGCAATATGAAGGTAAAATATCTTAAATGATGTAGATAGACAATCTTCATCTAGATTTTTAAAATAATGTTAACTGCATTCAATCATTTTCGAAAAGTCTGATATAATCGAACCGGCTAAAATTCGAAAACATAACATTCTGTACTTTTATGACATCAATCGATAGGGTCAGTCATAAGGATCAAATCTCTATAACAAACATGGTGAATTAAATAAAAGGAAATCCATGAAATCTAGACTTATAAATATTTGTTCCCAAATTTTTATCTAATTTCGTTAATAACTTGATCCTGCGACTAAAAAGTACAAAACCAAAGTAGTAGGCAGAGACGGATAATGGCGATTCAAAAAATACAACGTAATTGTTCAAGTTTTCACTTCTGTCGGCACTCCCGGAGTGCCACTGCCTTTTTTCTCACTGGCTTTTCCCATAACCTTGTGCATCTAGCTGTAAATGCAGAAGCATGTCGACGTTTATAACTGTAAATATTCGACCAGGATAAGTAAAGACATCGGAAATTGATTTGTAATAACGATACAATACACTTTTGTACCACTATAGTAAACTCATTAAACAGAAACTGCCTTTTACTGTACTTATTAAAATGTTGCTAACGTACTCACGTCATTTTGCTATTAAATTCCACCATAAAACAGATGAACTAAATAATTAAATTTAGTTATAGACTACATGGCTATTATAAATGTTATTGTTTATTGAAATCTAAGATCCTACAATGTTGCCAGATATTACAATTGCACGATTATTGAAGTGCGCAGCGGATATTGCTTTAATACTTTTTGAGTAACAGGTAACACTGTTAAAAGTCTTTCATATAATTATTTAATATTGTTACATAATGTGCGTTTTTTGCACATAAAGTTTGGCATCTTCATATTCTCACATTAATACTAAGCGCTGACCGTATCACTCACTCGCGCTTTACCTGCTCTAGAGGCAGGGTAGGGAAGTAGACACAAGACCACAATTTGCACTATATCTTCATATCGAAAAAAGGTTCCTAAGAACCTCCCATCATCTAAAAAGTAACGTTTGTCTACAGACTTCCTGTTTTGTACTGGAGACAAAAGAGAATACCTTACAGTCAAAATACCTATGAAGGAAAAGCGGCCAAGTGCGAGTCGGACTCGCCCATGAAGGGTTCCGTAGCAGCAAGTAACATAATAATGCTTTTTTTTAAATTTTATATTTGAGTTGATTGAATGAAAGGTAAATTACGGTTTACGATTTATGACGTGTTAAAAAAAACTACTTACTAGATCTCGTTTAAACAAATTTTCGGTGGAAGTTTACATGGTAATGTACATCATATATTTTTTTAGTTTTATCATTCTCTTATTTTAGAAGTTACAGGGGAGGGACACGCATTTTACCACTTTGGAAGTGTCGTGCAAACTATTCAGTTTAGAGAAAAATGATATTAGAAACCTCAATATCATTTTTGAAGACCTATCCATAGCACACGTATGGGTTTGATGAAAAAAAAAAATTTTGAGTTTCAGTTCTATGTATGGGGACCCCCCAAAATACAAAGTTTTTTTCTGTTTTAATGTGAAAATCTTAATGCGGTTCACAGAATACATCTACTTACCAAGTTTCAACAGCATAGTTCTTATAGTTTCGGAAAAAAAGTGGCTGTGACATACGGACGGACAGACAGACAGACAGACATGACGAATCTATAATGGCGAGACGTGAATTTTTTTGCCATTTGGCAACGGAACCCTAAAAAGGCACCACGGCCTTATATAATGTAAGTAAACATTTATTATTTATTATTATATTATATATATATATTATTATTATTTATTATTTAGTATGTAATAAAACGAGTGTCCGCTCAATAAGGTGCACATAGGTATCCTAAATACATAACCATACATTAAATTAAAAATAATATATTAATGAAAATCAATGTGCTATTGGAGTTTTAAATGCTATTTCCTAAATCATAATTGCCCAATATGGGAGATATTGGGCAATTACGGGCAAAATCTAAGAATGTGACAACAACACAGAGTAAATATTCAAAAATATTTAGCGGTGGCGCTCTCTGTTTTTTTTTTGGATATGGTTTGTTCATGAAGTCGCCCTTCTGTGTTGCATATGAGTTTCTGCATCAACCTAAATTTTTATTACAGTTTTTGTGGTGTAATTTTTTGAACTTATTTTCCAAAAAGGATCTCATAAACAGAACCTAATATTGATACCTATATATACACCTTCACGGATCGAACACTTGATTTGTTACATAATAATTGTTTAATTATAATATTTATGAATAGTAAAACATTTGACAAAACTCATAAGCTCTCTAAATCTTTGGTAGTTTCGGTAACTAATTACACTGGTACTAGGGCTAAAGTTAATGGTTTTAAACCTAAGAATTTCCATTGTCTATTTACATAGTTGTCTGGTAACGCCAGATAGCATTCATACAATGGGTTTGTGACAGTAAAGTGTATCGTTAAAGTATGGTTAAGCCGTGCCCTAACCGCTGCGCCGTTTAATTACCTAAGGCTTGCGGGGATCGTAAACGTTCAGGAAACTAATGCTGTGACCGCAGGTAGGTCAGTTGTCTAGTGAAACGGATGCTTTACATTGTAGACATGTACCTTATACCACTGCAATATATGTATAACTAGATGCTGCACGCAGTTCTGCCCGCCTGGAAATCCTTTATCGCCCAAAAATCCAATTTTCCGAAATAAAAAGTATTCCAAGCTCTTCTTCAGGTATATCTGTGACAAATTTTAACGAAATTGGTTTAGCGATTTAGGTTTGAAAGGATAACAACAGACCGACAGAGTAAATTATGCATTTATTTTCTTGAATATGAATGATGATAGAGTGGTTTTGGCGCGATTTCACCCGCTTAAAATAACAGCAGATTGATAAGTGGTACCTTTTTTTTTTTTTTTTTTCGTGCGGAAATCCCTTCGGATACCCCCCCGCCGGCCAGCGGGGGCGGTTATGTCGGGCTTGCCCTGACTAAAACCGCACGCCGTCTCGGGTCTTAAGACGCCGGGGTGTAAGGTTACCCATAGAGCATATCCCTCGCACCCCGACTGACCCTGGGCCATCTCCGGTTTCGAGATGGCCCCCTTACTTGCTCTCCACTGTGCCATCTGATAGTTAGAGGGACACGTGGAAAGCTTCCGAACAGCCCTCAACAGGGCCGTCCTCGCCTCGGTCGGAGTTGGCCGTAGGCGGCAGCGTCTCTTCCACCCTAGGAGAGAGGCGCTGCCGTCTCCGTTGCCCAGGGTGCACCGCGTGGAGGTCCCCAACCAAGCACCCCCCCAACCAAGCACCCCGATAAGTGGTGACCTAACTTATTGATAAAACTTTTAGCATATCAAAAGTTTCTCGTTTAATGTTCATATGAAAATAAACTACTAAGACATCAATATCGTTTTATGGAAACAAAACGTTTCGCAGAACGCCAGAACAATTCATAGTTATCATAAATCAAGGGTTGAATTAATGTGGACCTGTTCGGTTATCCATCACCGCTCCGATGGTCTGCTAGTGCGTATTGACACTTAGCGACACACTGACATTGTTTATCTATCAAAACGGGAGTCGAATGCTGGATATGAATGTTAGATATCATTTTGGAGACTGTGGCTCATAAATGTTGAAAATCGTGTATACACTGTGTACATAGTTTATTTTATGAAAAACTAACTCCGGTATCGAGCCATTCCTGAATTCATCCTATTCAGTGATTTGACTCTTTAAACTTCAATTATACTTCAAGTTTGGACTTATATGCCAAATTTTACAAACCGTTACCAAACGACATACCCACACTATCGAGGTTTATGCAGTTTTGTTTATAAATAAATAATTTCAAACGTCATAGTTGCAGCCTTTCATGTCAGGCTACAATCTATTAGTTAGACAAAATAAAGTATCAGTAAATGTAAGAGGCAGAGCATAGTTTGAACCCTATTAATAAACATTATATCAAAAGATTTAGATCGGAAAAAGAGAACATCTAGGACGGGACTCGAACCCGCGACCAGTCCCTTACAGGGGGAATGCTCTGACCAACTGAGCCACCTAGACACGTCCCAGATATTCGAAATTCTCCGATACATTATTACGTCTTAAGGCGACGTTGGAGCCATCTACCGTAATTCTTGCAAACTACGGAAACAATGAACAACTTTACAGTCATTTTTAAACATTGTTTTTTGATGACTCCGCCTAATTAATTCAATTAAATTTTTAAGCATTTTGTATGCTTACTTTTTTCTAAAGATTTAGATCGGAAAAAGAGAACATCTAGGACGGGACTCGAACCCGCGACCAGTCCCTTACAGGGGGAATGCTCTGACCAACTGAGCCACCTAGACACGTCCCAGATATTCGAAATTCTCCGATACATTATTACGTCTTAAGGCGACGTTGGAGCCATCTACCGTAATTCTTGCAAACTACGGAAACAATGAACAACTTTACAGTCATTTTTAAACATTGTTTTTTGATGACTCCGCCTAATTAATTCAATATCTGGGACGTGTCTAGGTGGCTCAGTTGGTCAGAGCATTCCCCCTGTAAGGGACTGGTCGCGGGTTCGAGTCCCGTCCTAGATGTTCTCTTTTTCCGATCTAAATCTTTAGAAAAAAGTAAGCATACAAAATGCTTAAAAATTTAATTGAATTAATTAGGCGGAGTCATCAAAAAACAATGTTTAAAAATGACTGTAAAGTTGTTCATTGTTTCCGTAGTTTGCAAGAATTACGGTAGATGGCTCCAACGTCGCCTTAAGACGTAATAATGTATCGGAGAATTTCGAATATCTGGGACGTGTCTAGGTGGCTCAGTTGGTCAGAGCATTCCCCCTGTAAGGGACTGGTCGCGGGTTCGAGTCCCGTCCTAGATGTTCTCTTTTTCCGATCTAAATCTTTAGAAAAAAGTAAGCATACAAAATGCTTAAAAATTTAATTGAATTAATTAGGCGGAGTCATCAAAAAACAATGTTTAAAAATGACTGTAAAGTTGTTCATTGTTTCCGTAGTTTGCAAGAATTACGGTAGATGGCTCCAACGTCGCCTTAAGACGTAATAATGTATCGGAGAATTTCGAATATCTGGGACGTGTCTAGGTGGCTCAGTTGGTCAGAGCATTCCCCCTGTAAGGGACTGGTCGCGGGTTCGAGTCCCGTCCTAGATGTTCTCTTTTTCCGATCTAAATCTTTAGAAAAAAGTAAGCATACAAAATGCTTAAAAATTTAATTGAATTAATTAGGCGGAGTCATCAAAAAACAATGTTTAAAAATGACTGTAAAGTTGTTCATTGTTTCCGTAGTTTGCAAGAATTACGGTAGATGGCTCCAACGTCGCCTTAAGACGTAATAATGTATCGGAGAATTTCGAATATCTGGGACGTGTCTAGGTGGCTCAGTTGGTCAGAGCATTCCCCCTGTAAGGGACTGGTCGCGGGTTCGAGTCCCGTCCTAGATGTTCTCTTTTTCCGATCTAAATCTTTAGAAAAAAGTAAGCATACAAAATGCTTAAAAATTTAATTGAACATTATATCAGCTTGTATTTGGATCTAAATGAGTGAAAAAATTTAGATGTGCATGATATATTTGCAACAAAAGGCTAAACTGGTTTGTACAAGTAGTTTGTCAATGTAAAAATCAACTTCATAACTTCGTTAGAATTCGGATTATTACCGGTCTGTCTTCACTGGCTTTACACGTTTCCAATCGGTGAACATTAAAAAATCATATCCTAAATCGGTCCTTATAAAAACTACCAGTATCGCCTTCATTATTTTTCTTCCTAAAGAGTCAGTCCATCAAAACAAACATACATTTTTAAAATCAATAACGACGAACCCTTCATGATCAAATAAACCTCGTCGATTCAAATAAAACCAAAAGTCGACAAAAAACATCCGCTCAACAAGAATCGTAATCGAAATCCAACGATCTGTCACCCATCATTGTGTTCGTATCGAATATATTTGTAATATGAATGTGTCATAATAAATCTAACGATCTTATCAATTTATTTCTTTCGTGTGAGCTGCCCATTTTTTGCCAATTTTCTTATACTAACGTCAGAATATGAGGTGACAATGTCAATTTCGAACCACAGATTCAAACTATCACTTCCTAATAAACGCCGCACCCTGCTGCGCGCGCGCACCCTATTTACAAACAATACACTCACATTTGCGTCTGATTAATTCTTCATAATACCTCTTATACTATGATTATTTCTCGCTTTTATTCCGTTCGTTACATACATTCAAGTATTATTCATACACATCAGATAATACCAAAATACACATATGAACACAGTAATTGATGACTTAATTCAAATGGTATGACATGAAAGTAAGACCATGTCTTAAAAATTCCAAACTCGCATACCTGAAATAATTGATATATCAATGCAGTTCTCAACGCGAGGGGCACTAAATCAAAACGAATAAGTGACCGTCTATCATAATATTTTGACGTAGAGTAACGCGCTAGATATAAAACTGTTCCCGCTAGATGGTGCGATAACTGGTTGTCAAACTCGCCTGTCATTATCTTATTAATGGCTGTCGAACGCCATTTTGATAGAGTAAAAAGTTATTTGAGTTTTATTGGCCCTTTTTGCTCACTTGAACACTCATTATTATTCAGATGAACAACATGATAACATATAAACAACTGTATTTAATTCTACACCGATTAAAAAATGTGAGTGCGTTCTCGGTATTTAATAGCGGTAAATAAAATTATTACTATGATGTAATTTTTTCAAGCGACGATATTAATGATCTAATTAAAGTTGGCAACATTGAATGCGTAATAGCATCTGGGCCAGTATTTCACAGAATACAATGGGTCACCCACGCAACGTCTGCCGTGAAACCTGCACATCCTCTCGCAATTTCAAACAATTTGCATATCTACACACGTCATACGTGTCTAAAAATAAAGTAAAATCAATTTATGTGTTTACAAAAAGTTAACAAACCAGACCAACTTAACACTTTCGCTATTATCCTTCCTTTTTTTTTCAAAGGCAACACTGTCTTATTTAGCCAAATATTCAGAAGCCACGGTCATAAGCCAACATTAGCCCAAATAAAATGAATCCTTACGCAATAATAATAAGATTCAAATTAGAGTTTCTTTACAGTTGAGTTGTATCCTTGTGATTTGAATTCTTTATATCCATCGGACCACACACGGATGCAAGTCAACATCAGTCCCTAGAACAACACTATAGCACTTAGTATACTTTACAGGTAAACTAGTAGCTTTGAAGGCACACGTCATTCGAATTGATATGCGGTTACGCACCCCGAAACTGACGAGTCTATTCTAAGTGGAAGAAAGTAATTGGATACGGACGATTTTACTTCAATTGTGTTTTTTGAAAACGCATTAGTCAACTTGGTTATTTTTATCTATAGCCAGAAAGATTGAAAAAGACTTTAAAACTCAAGAACAGTTCAGAATTACAATTGATTGATATCAAAAGACTCTTTCTAGCAGTAATTTATTTGATAAAACGATACTCAAATTGATAAATATGGATTTCTTATCCACCATTTATAAATTTTCTACTCTATAATATTGTCGGAAGTTTACGCGAATGTCACACATTGAAATAAAACTATTTTTAACGTATATCAATGTAAAATATAAAATAACATCTAATAAATCGCGATAAAATCCGTTAAAAATAGTTTTATTTCAATTCTCTACTCTATTTTAATATGGCAAGTATTTATAAATACTTCAGTTCAGAAACTTCAGAAATCAGAATAATATAATAATAAATACCGGACGATTCTGTAATCGTCCGGTATTTATTATAGATATATTATAAAGCTGAAGAGTTTTCTTTGTTTGTTTGGTTGAACGCGCTAATCTCAGGAACTACTGGTTCGAATGGAAAAATTATTTTTGTGTTCGATAGCCTATTTATTGAGGAAGGCTATATGCGCGCTGTCATGCTACTATCTAGGGGAGCGGAGCAGTAATCATATACGTCAACAAATCGGGCAAATTTCCATACATTATTGTAGAGTTATATATATATATATATATATATATATATATATATTGATTACAGTAAAAATAATTTATACCAGGGTAAATCAGTCTTAACTGCAGGCAGTTAAGACTGATTTCAAGTAGGCAAATAGACTTTTGAAGACTTTTAGTATTTTTAAGTATATAAAAAATATACCTATGCTTTGTATGATGAATATAGAGTCTAAGTAAGTGAAGGACGTGTGGGCGCTACACCCGGGACATCGACGATACCCAATTACATAAGAATACATAACCTGGAATGGCTACGTATCATATTCAAAAACTTAAAAGTGAAATTCTGGATGTGAGTCAAAGACCAAGTTAAAATCTTTATTGCATTCATGTGTGTACAGGTGTTACATATTTACGGGTCTCAACATGATTGAATGAAATAGAAATAATACAAAAGTACTTTTAATTTTTAATAAGAAGCACTAAAACAATTTCTCTAATCCGTATCATATTTATTTATTACGATTAAAATAGCTAGATTTCATGATAGAAATATTTCTATTTGCTTGCACCATCTTCTTTTTCTTCTGTACTTCGGGGTGCTTTCTTTAAGTTACTGCCCAGTTAAAGGCTCACTCTAGAAAGATATAAAATTTCATATTGCAATCAAATAACTGACAGTGTTTTAATAATGTCAAAATCTTAAGTTAGTACTTTTAAACTAAGAGCTGGGACTTAAAATGAAAGATTCAAATTAGGATGAACTCTACGAATCCTTAGGAGTCCAGTGACCTACCCAGTGAAACACTTCTACTATACCACACATTTGAAATAACTTATTTATAGTTTATAACAAACGATAGCATAAACTAGCGATAGATGCCAATTGATCTCATAAACATTAAGTGTCTTACTTATCTAAGCATAGTTGTCAGACTGCCATCAGATATGAATGTCAGATTAATAATATTAATCAATGACTCAATGGCAATTACTCAATGTAATATAAGTTCTAAAATGAGAAACTGAATGTCGAGAAATCAGTTCTATTACGACGATTTATTGACCTCACAGAAGTGAAACTGAGAAAGCTACGTCACTGTCTTAATACTACTTAATGCTACATCAATATAGCCAGAAATTCTATAAAAAAAACACAAGACCACTTTATACCATGATATAGAAAAGAAATATTTGCAACAATAACGTATGTCTCCACATCAGACGGTTTTTTGTGGTGCAAAAATAGCTGGATGGTATTTACTGAAATTTGGACACAGATAAATCATAATCCGGAGAAGGAAAAATAATTCTATAGCAGTAATAAGTTTCTGTGGAAGGAAAAGTAAAAGTTCAATTTAAGTGTTATTAGTCAGTTCCTATAGCTGCACCTACTTTAAAAGCTTTTATCTTATATCGCTAAATGTATTGAGCAACCTAATGTTAGCTATTATTTGGTTAACACTAAAACTAACATTACCAATTATCATAGCACCATAATATATGTGACGAGGATTAGCTCTTATTATTATATCAAGAAATAATATTTATAATCTCAAACAGGTACATTTACTAAACGCTTGTAGTCTTAAAAATATTTAATGTATATTATAAATATTAATTTATGCACATACTATTAATAATACAGTCAAGTCTTACAACCCTGCAAAATATACAATGTAAATACACTCAAACATCATTCAGCTGCGTAGTGTCATCGCATCGTCGCACGCGCAACGTGTCCGGGGGTGAGACAGGAAGAGGCGTGGCCGCGGCACATTAGCAACTGTTCGGGGAATACACCACTGATCTCTCTCCCAATCATTGCGACATTAATAACATACGTCATAGGAGGAATTCTATAATTGGTACTTAAGTTAGTAAAAGCGCAGATGGAAGGTAATTAAAAATTAAGAATACCAACTTAGGTAAGGAAAAATCATCACAGAATATTCTTAGTTTTATACCACATTTAGTTTAATGGTACTAAATGCCTTTAAAATCAAACTCTGCAATTATGTATTTTTATAAAATTTAAAAATACCTACAATCATTCAATAAGACTTTCGATGAATATGAATAAGAAGCCTAATCCCAAATCTAGAGTTCAACAGTGACTTTCGACGCTGCTATGTCTCAAATATTAGGATGATGATTATCATCATCTTCATGGTCCGAGCGCCAATCCCAGTTTACACTTTGGACCCCAGGGTCCGCCCTCTTACTCCTCCTTTCCATAATTTGGTGCAACCCTCAACGGAAGCAACTGACGTCTGACCCCCAAACCCCGAGGGGAAAGCCTGGGACAGAGACTCCACCGTCAATCAGCAGGTGCACCGGTTTGCCAGTAAGATTAAATAGGACTCTGAAGATCTTGGTATGATATAATGCGAAATTTTATTCAGACCTTAACTTGCAGAACAAAGCAAAATAAACTATTATTCATCATCTTAAATGGATATTTTGTAAAGATTTAGATCGGAAAAAGAGAACATCTAGGACGGGACTTGAACCCGCGACCAGTCCCGTCCTAGATGTTCTCTTTTTCCGATCTAAATCTTTAGAAAAAAGTAAGCATACAAAATGCTTAAAAATTTAATTGAATGGATATTTTGTATTTAATCCAATTGATTGAAAATTAGTATATTTATAGCATATCTAAAGCATATAAGCAAATACTCAAATTTTATTCTGTCTAAATCGTCAAACGATGAACTTATTTCATATTATCATATTCTGTAAGAGAATGCTTCAACATTATTAAGATATACGCAAGTAACAAGCTACAAATATACACAGATCAGCTCAAAACATCGTTTCAAATTCTAACCTTGAATTAGTAGTCTCACATATTTGAGTCAAATCCTTCAGTGTCTTCAAATAAAGCTACCACTGTTACGGACCACACGTGGGTCCTCTGGCCCTCCGGCGAGCCAATTATGTGACAACATTAACCGTCCAGTGAAGAGGGTAAACATGCGGGGGCGATCCGTAACACGGTAGTGATGACCCTCGAGGGTTCTCTGGCGAGCTGGGAGGGATTTAGTATCGGAGGCTTTGTCAATATAATGGAATAATAGGTGAGTACAACTATATCATTACAATAATTGAAATATAGTAATAAATATAATCTATACATATAATGAAATCGTAACGAGCTGAAAACTGTACATTATTAATATTAAAAAAAAAAGTTCCTATGTGTTCTAGGAACAATACCGATGCCAAAAATGTGATTTTTACAATTTTTGCCTGTTTATCTGTAAAGTTGCCTGTAAGATGTTGCTTTTAGCGATAAGGCCGCCATTTGTACATGCATTAATTGAGTTTCCATATATGTATATTCTGATTGGTGTACAATTAAGTTTATATCTATCTGTTTATTATCGATGTCCGAGCATCACTTGAAAACCGCTGAACAGGTTCAGCTGAAACTTTGCATGAATATTCTTCTGGAGTATGGTCATAAACTGCACTATATATCATCAAGCTCTTATAAATGTGATAGGAGCTGCAGGTTAAAATCGATAAAATCTATTATTGACCATTCCTTTATTGTTACAAACCAGATCATCACGAAATTCTGCAGTTCAATAGAACACGGACATGGTCAACGTTCGGACTATAAATTTATATTCATATTCTCCGTTAATATTCTCATTGCCGAACACTTGTTTCGAAGTAGGCCCTAGACCAAATTAAATAATTATCCGCAAAAAAAATCGCGTGTACTAAGTGAGTTCGACAAATGGAAGTGCGATTAACGATTGTGTGACAACACTGTACTGCGACTCACCATAGTTCGAATGCACGCTAGTGTGCGACACACTGTAGGTCGACGTTACTCTAGTGCGACAAACGATTGTGCGACAGTAGTTCGACACTACGGTAGTGCGACAAATCATTGTCGCATTACCGTAGGAGTAACAACAATGGTTTGATTTGATTTAATATGAATTTACATACTCTTAGTGGTTTTCTTACATCACTGAAATCGGCAGGGTTAGGTTAGGTTAGAACTGTGACCACAACAAGTGTGCCAGATAAATAACACAAATAACATGAAAAAAATAATGAAAACCCCCTTTACATTTGCAAAAAAATATGTTCTGTGGACTTTTAACGCCATCTAGTACAACACAAACGATTGTCGTACTAGAGTAATGTCGACCTACAGTGTGTCGCACTAGGGTGCATTCGAACTATGGTGAGTCGCAGTACAATTTTGTCATACAATCGTTAATCGCACTTTCATTTTGTCGAACTCACGTAGTACACTCAAGAAAATCCATATTTTTCATGCCGTTTTGCCATATTTGGCATATGCAATCCAACTGGAATTCAACAATTACTGTTGGTGCAAGTAATATGGTAAACAAAAGTTAGAGCCTTGATTGATACTGGAATAAATAGAATGGAAAGACAAAACATGAATAGCTAATGAGCACTTTATACGTATAATAAGGTAATTTGCTACCTACATAGAGGACTTCGATGAACTTTGGCCCACTAATAAACAACAGACAGAAATAAAAGTAGATAGTTACAGAGAAATAAGTAC
Organism: Cybosia mesomella; assembly: GCA_946251805.1. Taxonomy (NCBI): domain Eukaryota; kingdom Metazoa; phylum Arthropoda; class Insecta; order Lepidoptera; family Erebidae; genus Cybosia; species Cybosia mesomella. Next base: position 20,103,148 of record OX276405.1, on the reverse strand, counting down.
ATCATTATTTGTATTGATTATCAGTCACTTTAAATACAAAAATCAAAGGTAGAGGAGATATTGAATAAGGAAATAACAATATAAGTAAAGAAAAGTACGGAAGCTTAATGTATTTAAGTAATTTTTGAAGGTGAAAAGTATTGTTATTTTTATAGTATTACGACTTATGTGAAGGGTGTGTGTAAATCCAATTGAATTTACGACCTTTGGGATAGACACACCAGAACTTAATTTTATATACTTTGCCAGAACAATAGCTACTGAATATTAATTAAGTCTCTATCAAATATGTTGTAAACAAAGTTATGACGATAGCATTTACGTAATAAGATGCATACATAACCCTCGAACACTAGTAGACACTTATTAAAACGGACCACCTGTGTTACTGTCAGCAAGCCAAATGTATGGAATGCGCGAGTCATTTTAGGGTTGGATCTATAGCTTGCGATGTTGCAAGATAAAATTGTCTTTTTAACCTATCTAATATACCTACTTACAGATGGTTTCTATAATACATTTCCACTGGAACCTTAAAGAGAATTATGTCCTCGAAATAGAAAAACTAGATTTTATCGTCTATTATAATATCGTTTGGTTTTCTACAGGGGACAGTTATTGAACCACTTCTATGGAACATGGGTTATGCCTGATCTAGCGCAGCAGGGCTAGATATCTGTTTTGCTGTCCATAACTAACTAGATAAGGCTCGAAGCGTAGTCTCTCGGTGGACAATCCAACGCCTGAGCCTAAAGCTACTACTGAGTTTAAGTACAAAATGCGCAGACTCGACACAAATTAATTTCATTATAATATAACCAAACTGCAGCCCAGTCTGCCTACAGTAGGTAGCAGTAGGTAAACTATTTAAGTGTGAATATATACATTTTGCCAAAAGTTCGTTAATCCATTTATATGCAAATTAACCCTTAAGTAATGCTTTCATTGTTTCTCGTGTAGGTATAGAATAAAGTTCAACGTTCAGCTTTGACGAACAAACGCCTAATTCAATTCAATACAATAAGGTACCCCAAAACAAAGCAACGAGCGCTAAACGACTGTTTTATGTGCCATTCGCAGTTCCATGCGCTCGCGCAGTCTGCGCACCGTGCCGCACGCCGACTGCTGGCCCACAACGCCTATCGATGCTTATTTGCATACACGATAAAAGAGACCAGTCAACATGCATGATATATTAAAATCACGTCTCCGGAACAATTAACAGAAACGAGCAAGCGATCAAATAATAAAAAGTGCCTTTGTCATTGCAAACAGTCGAGGCGACGAACATTCTTAGAAACACCATAACGCCACGAATAATAATAACTCAGTATAGACGATGAATCGGTTTTCAGACGTTAACCAATCGACGGCGCGCGCGCAAATCGCCAATATGGCGGATATAATTATTACTATATTATTTTGTATTATATATAGACCACATCACCGTAGCTGAAACTATTGTAGGCGTAGTGCTACTTAACAATAATGAAGTCAGATCACGTACATACATCAACAATATACTTACGTGTCTATTTTTATGAGAACCATACCCATCTTATTTAATTATCACTACCAAGGAAATTTGGCACAATTAAGGCATGTAATAATTAAAATTGAAATGATATTTATGGCATTTTATACAATCAACCTGCATTGATTATTTAGATATTTTTTACTAACTGTTCCATGAGACACCTATACATATTCTCAAACAAAAGATTATAATAACATATTTAGAACTAAATATATTATATAAGTATATCTTCGTTACGATAACTGCAACTGGCGAAATGTGGGTGCTAGCACCTCTACCTACCCCTTCGGGGACATAGGCGTGAGTTTATGTTATGTTATGTTATGATAATATATTGTTGTTAGTATCAATTGTACGATACGTATTACACAGAATATTTTTGAATTAGCTCCAAACGATTTCATAAATCTATTTCCATCTAATTAGCAATTAAAAATAGCCAAACCGGATTTATCTTAGTTATACGGCAAAAATAATGATTTATATAAATTTTCCAGATATCAGTCAACACACAGGTATACGATAAAATTATTTACTTATGAGAAATCAAAGCGGAGTGACGCAGATATCGTAAATCGCAATAATTTCATAAGTAGGTATCTGTTCAACATTGTTGAGCATTTGAAATCAATTTTCCACCGCGGCAAACGAGCACTACTCAACCTCAAAACATCATAGGAGACAAAAAGCCGAGACGAGACACATCACCTCCAACCTCCGATTGAGAAACCCAATTTGAATAACAATCAATAAATTAATGTACAACCGTAATTTATTCATAAGCGGAGAGTCTGTGACACACCGACGCGACGAGTGCTGAATCCAAATGAAATTTTATAAGAAACACTCCTTTTCAACAGCCCATTATGGACAGAATATAATACTTTTCTTAACGTATCATCATTATCGGTCTGCATCACAATGCTTCTTTGAGTTTGAGTTTCATTTAAGTGGACTAATCTCTTTACATGTAAAAACTGACGGCACCGAATGAGTTTCTCGTGTTGGAATAATTAGTCTGCAATTGAAAGCGTGCTTTATTTCAAGAGACCGGACAAAACGGACATGACGCGGTTAGCCAACGGTACAACACTTTCACGAATACAATGATAATTATTACAAAAGAGTATGATTCCGAAACGGCCCGACCCGTACGCAACGCCGTTTTTAGAATATGAAGAGAGAATATTTAAATAATGTCGTAGGCAGTGCCATAAATAGCGGCTCGTTAATTACCGACTGTAATCACATTTCGCCAAACGCGTTACGACACACATGTCCCATCCCTTCGCTGTTCTAAATTTGAACGTTATTAAGGCGGGAGCTGGAGGCACGCTCCCTGTCTCGATAGAATCGAAAATAATTTATGTACGTTTGTGTCACTTACTTAGGCTTACTTAACTCATTCAATAAGTAATCATGAGTATTTACTTACATAAAGCAATATTATAAACTAACTGCAACGTATTTGTGGTGCCTAATGCAATATGTTGCATTATGATACCAGAAATATTGATAATATTAGTAATGAATATGTCCTGGATCATGTACTATGTTCTTAATTATTATACCAAGTGCGGTTTCAAGCGTGCGTAGAAGCTCGTTATTGGTTACGTATATGAACGTCTTCAATATACGCCTATCTACGAGCGTAGACGCGCTTATAAGCTCGTATACGCGCTTGTTACTTACTGACCCACTACTTCGAGCGAACACAATGGTATAAGCATATGCACAGCACAGGTAATTAGGTTATTGTAGCGCTTGTGTAAGCGCGTATGCCAAATAAGTGTAAAACGCGCAGAGAATCAGCTTATCTGTAATTGCACTAACGCTTAATACATGACTATTTGTTATTACTTGACTTGACAACAACAAATTAAATTTACAATGGAATAAAATATGTGCCAGCTTTGAGTTATTTTTAAACATGAATGATCATTTTATAGTACACGCATACATGTGAAAACCAAAATCGTTTTCACATCACTCCAACGAATTATTAAGTTCAAATTATTTAATAGAGTTGCGCAGACGCAGCGAGTTAGATTCGCGTGTTGTCACGAGCGCCGGCGGCGACTACAGAGCATAAAATTGTCGAAGGATCCACATTTTAGTAGTCATTTGAGCATAATCATCTCAATTTCACGATAACTTCTAACAGAATTAAGTAGATATTTATGTGCGAAAACTGTTTCAGATATAATTTTATCTTTGACAAGTAGTTTATAGAAAATTAGTCTACAAATTTTTGATAAAATTCAAGAAAATTTTCGCTATCTAGATAACTACACTGTTTCTATCATTTTATGAATAAAAAAAACATGATTTTGTCGGAAGTTAACACGAATGATACACATTGAAATAAAATAACTCGCCAAATAAATCGCTATAAAATCCATAGAATAATGCCAGAGGTCTTCATCCTTGCCTTTAAATCTTCCCCATTTCCCTCTTTTCTCTTACACGGAGAAGTGGAGTCAATTTCTGCAGTCTACAGCGAAAGAAACCTCCAGCGTTGCAAAAGTACTTACGTCATGGTATCTGCTAACCACGAGGTTAGCCCTATGCATGTTTTTTATCCCTTCATAATATGATCTTACCCCTTCATTCGTAAAAAAACTAAAAGGTGCTTTATTTAGCTGATGCATGATTCCTTTTTTTGACACGTTTACATAGCCCGCGACTTCGTCCAGTTTTTTTTTTTCATATTTAGTCCGTCAAATTGACTGCATGCCGCCTGATGGTAAGCTGAGGTGAAATCCAAAAAGTAGTGGCTACCATTTCCAGAGGTTGTCCCTAGAATGGTAGCCCCTACCTAGACGGCCTCGACAGATGCTTTTTCAAGCCCCGCTTAAAGGACCCGGATTGTAGGCGGAAGTGATCACGTGTGTGGTTTAAAGCGTTCCAGTTCTTTATAGTACGACAAAGAAAGGAATCACCAAACCGCTTGGTTCGCGATGGTATCGAATGCACTGTAAGAGGATGACACCTAGGCCTATGTTACGCCTTATAATATCACCTATCTGCCAGTGAAAGTCCCGCCAAAATCGGCCTAGCCGTTGCAGAGATTACCTTATTCAAACAGACAGATAGAAGAACGGGCAAAAATTTTAAAAATTGCTTTAATTGTAGTTGTATCATACATACACTCATATGCATTTATTTAAAACCTGTTATTTGAATATTACAAACAGAAACTTCAATTTCAATTATTTGTATATGTAGAGATATCAAATAACCGTAACAAATAACTTTGTAAAAAAAACATAATTATAATAGAACGTACAAATTAGGTTCGTAGTTATGTAATTTTTTAAAGTCAACGAGCTGACGAGATTTCGTGCCAAAATCATTGCTGGAGGGTAACCGAACGGTAGCTGATCGTGGCTCCAAATTGAAGGCTGTCAGTCCCGCAATCAGAATTACCACTGATCCCACGGTTCGATTAAACGGGACCGTTATGAGAATCGATTACTCCAAAGACTCGTCGATGTTTTGCTGTTGATAAATTATAATAAAAAAAGCGGCCAAGTGCGAGTCGGACTCGCCCATTAAGGGTTCCGTAGCAGCAAGTAACATAATAATGTTTTTTTTTTTCAAATTTTTATATTTGAGTTGATTGAATGAAAGGTAAATTGTTTTGACGTATTAAAAAAAAACTACTTACTAGATCTCGTTCAAACTAATTATCGTTGGAAGTTTACATGGTAGTGTTACATCATATTTTGTTTTTGTTTTATCATTTTAGAAGTTACAGGAGGGGGGGGGGGAGACATTTTACCACAGTTTAGAAAAAAATGATATTAGAAACCTCAATATCATTTTTGAAGACCTATCCATAGATACCACACATGTATGGGTTTGATGAAAAAAAATATATTTGAGTTTCAGTTCTAAAGTATTAATTTATTGTTTTTTTTCTATTTTGGTATGAAAATCTTAATGCGGTTCACAGAATACATCTACTTACCAAGTTTCAACAGCATAGATCTTATACTTTAGGAAAAAAGTGGCTGTGACATACGGACGGACAGATAGACAGACATGACGAATCTATAAGGGTTTCGTTTTTGCCATTTGGCAACGGAACCCTAAAAAGTAGATTTTTATTGTTTCTGTGGAAAAGTACCTTTTCTTTTTTTTTTGGAAAAGTACCTATGGTATAGATTATAATAAAAGTCTTTTAAACCATAGTCGAAGAAAAATGGTTACCATAAACATATAATGTAAAAGTGTACCTTAAACAGATAAAGACTGTTCTTACCAATTTTTCATTTACTTTAGAACTAGAGAGAAAACCTACAAAACATTCCAGCGTACAGTCTCCTAATATCAAAATTAAAAAAAAACATATAGGTACATAACTGTTAAATAATTGTTTCTTGTCTCTATGTGATGTGTAGCAAAGCTCGGTATTCTGCGGTGATCAAGCGTTGTGCGCCGGTTATAGCTAATTGCAAGCTTTCCCGCCATTACTGCTTCATTGCAAGATGGCGGCATGAGCGGTGGAGTGCGATTTCACGTTATTAAGACTAGTTATCGCGCGACCTGCCTCCTATCCTCTAATTACCCGCTACCGGTGCCTCCCAATGCTATGGAAATAATATTGGATATTATAAACTGGAAATATAATTCACTTGATCGACGCTGAGTTACATGTAGCGCATAGGGGCGTAAACTCCGCGAATAATTGCTTTGTAAGGTTTGAAAAGTGTTTGGAGTGCAATAGTGCTTTCATAATGTGTATGTGTTGCTATTCTCAGTAGATATAGTGGAATTAATAAAACTTACCAGATACTCAAGGATCACAAGAATTTCACGCATGGTAAAATTAATGAAACTCGGGGCAAGACGGGGACACCGTGGTTCCCAAAACCCGAGGGGGCCATCTCGAAACCGGAGATGGCCCAGGGTCAGTCGGGGTGCGAGGGATATGCTCTATGGGCAACCTTACACCCCGGCGTCTGTAGACCCGAGACGGCGTGCGGTTTTAGTCGGTTCAAGCCCGACATAACCGCCCCCGCTGGCACGCGGGGGGGTATCCGAAGGGATATCCGCACGATAAAAAAAAAAAAAAAAAAAAAAGGTATAGTCAACATAAGGGCACGCCGCAATAGCGGCGGTAAGGCCCATCATGGAGGATTGGCTAGAGAGGCGACACGGAAGCCTCTCGTACCGACTGACGCAGGTGGTCTCCGGGAAGGGGTGCTTCGGGGACCACCTGCATCGGATCAGGAAGGAGCCAACGCCTGAGTGTCATCACTGCGACACGTGCGAGGAATCAGGGCTGCACACGCTGGCAGACTGCCCGGCGTGGGAGGCGCCGAGGCGTGACCTCGTGGCAGCCATCGGGGTGGGAGTCCTCTCGCTCGGCAGCATGATTGCGGCAATGGTTCGAAGCGCGAGCGCGTGGGCCGCCGCCACCTCCTTCTGCGAGCATGTAATGCTCGCGAAGGAGGAGAGGTTCAGAACTCTCCCGGCCCGCCGAGCCCGCAACATGCTCGCCGCGCGTCGCAGGCGACTCAGGCGCCGGAGGTCACTTAACGACCTCCGTCCTCCATGAGCGCAGGCCGGGACGGTGGGGCGACTAGCGCCCCTTCCCCAAACCGGGGCAAGACGGGGACACCGTGGTTTCCAAACCCGAGGGGGCCATCTCGAAACCGGAGATGGCCCAGGGTCAGTCGGGGTGCGAGGGATATGCTCTATGGGCAACCTGACACCCCGGCGTCTGAAGACCCGAGACGGCGTGCGGTTTTAGTCGGTTCAAGCCCGACATAACCGCCCCCGCTGGCCGGCGGGACCCGAAGGGATTTCCGCACGAATAAAAAAAAGGTATAGTCAACATAGCTATAGAGCTGCCATTCATATATATCAGCTCAGCCAGTTATATGAGGAGATACCCGACATTGACCAGTGCAAGACAAAGGCGGTTCTCTGGGTACTGCAAAGTGCTGAATTATTGCTAAAAAAATATTACAGGACTAATCCCTGTAAATGCCCCAAGTCCTAATGCCCACTACTGGTAACACATGTACATCTGGATAATTTTAGTTACCCACGAAAACACTAAGGCAGTCCCAAAAACAGTTAAGCTGTCTGAGAACCCCCGTCCGCAATGACAATAATTAGAATTAAATTAAAGGAGTTGGTAATATAATAAATCCGAACATCCCACTAATATGACAGCTTCATATAAACAAACAACCGGGTCCAATTCTTCTTTATAAACCTTTAGAAATAATAAGAAAAAAATAAGTCCAATTCGTTAGCTGAAAATGGTATATTAAAACTGTATAAAATAATACTGTGTATTATATGATCGGTAGCGTGCACGTACACAACGCCCTCCGCAGCGCGTGTCTTGGGATCCTGGTCCGTAATTACTGTAATCTGTAATCAGTATGCCAGCTATTAAACAGTGGCAATACTACTCGACATGGACATAACCCTCTATAGAGTGTCTAGTCTTGTCACTTTACATTTTATGAGACAACTTAGTCTATAAAAAGCAATGCATTTTTTATATTTAACGTCTATTTTGGTCCAAGACTACTAAAGTTCCGTCCTTAATCAAAACATTCGAAAGCTTAAACTGATTAAAGAGATTATAATTATCATAAAATTAAATAATCAAATGTTTACGTGAATGAATAACAATTGAATTAACCGATAAATTCGTAGAGTTTGATATGCCAGGATTTGCTTCCATTTCTTCGAACAGTCATCCATGTATGCTATAACACCATCAGATTAAAATACACGTTATATTTTAATCAGTAGTATAACATCGATTGAAGGGTAAAAACGATAAAGCTATATAAGAAGTCTGAGGTTAAAACAATAGTATAAATATCCAAACAGTAAAAAGCTTTTTCACCTTTCCAGCACGAAAAGGGCACCTTTGCTGCGTAAAAACTGGCAACAAAATCGCATTTTGCTGCGCAAAAAATAACTTTGCTCACACAACAAATAACTATTGTACATGCGTTAGCGGTTGAAAACTTTACGGTTCAGGCTTGAGAATGTCAAACCATGGTAAATTAGCTTGCGTTGTAAAATTTACTTACTCTCGGTTAAGTTTAGAACATCTAGCATATCCATTTATAGGTACCTATCTAATATAACTATATTTCCACCGCCTTTTAATACCATTAATAATATTTACCTTGGAAACATAACATAACATACATACATCGGAGCTTCTGAGTGAGGGTTGAACACCGATACTGAAAGCTCTACAGAGGCTCTTTAATGCCGTCCTGCTCGAGCGTACTACGCCCGAAGCGTGGAACAGAAGCGCGGCGGTTCTCTTCTTCAAGAAAGGCGATAAAACCTTACTGAAGAACTACAGGCCCATCTCGCTTCTGAGCCATGTTTACAAGCTGTTTTCGAGAGTGATCACGAATCGTCTCGCACGCAGGTTTGATGACTTCCAGCCTCCCGAGCAAGCCGGTTTCCGTAAAGGCTATAGTACCATAGACCACATCCATACGCTGCGGCAGATTATACAGAAGACCGAGGAGTATTATTTGCCACTATGCTTGGCGTTCGTGGACTATGAGAAAGCCTTTGATTCGATCGAGACTTGGGCGGTGCTGCAATCTCTTTAGAGATGCCACATTGACTATCGGTATATCGAAGTGCGGAAGTGCTTGTATAAAAACGCCACCATGTCGGTTCGAGTACAGGATGAGAGCACAGAGGCTATTCCGTTGCAGAGGGGAATTAGGCTGGGTGATGTCAGCTCACCGAAACTCTTTACCAATGCAATGGAAGACGCCTTCAAGCTTCTGGATTGGAAAGAATTCGGCATCAATATCAATGGCGAATTGAAGAGAAGGAGGTCAATCGACGAATCCAACTCGGCTGGGCTGCGTTCGGGAAACTGCGGAGCGTCTTCTCGTCCAAAATACCGCAGTCCTTGAAGACAAAGGTCTTTAATCAGTGCGTGTTACCAGTGATGACCTACGGTGCCGAACGTGGTCTCTCACTATGGGCCTCATAATTAAGCTCGGGGTCACACAGCGAGCTATGGAACGGGGTATGCTTGGGGTTTCTCTAGGAGATCGAATCAGAAATGAGGAGATCCGTAGACGAACCAGAGTTATCAACATAGCAGAGCGAGTCAGCAAGCTGAAGTGGCAGTGGGCAGGGCACATAGCTCGGAGACCCGATGGCCGTTGGGGCAGAAAGGTCCTTGAGTGGAGACCACGTGACGGCAAGCGCAGCGTAGGTAGGCCTCCCGCAAGGTGGACAGACGACCTGGTAAAGAGCGCAGGGACTCGGTGGATGCACGCCGCTACAGACCGATCAAAATGGAAGTCAATGGGGGAAGCCTATGTTCAGCAGTGGACTTCCTACGGCTGATATGATGGTGATGATGATGATGGAAACATAACGACCTTTTTTTTTTTTTTTTTTCATCGTTCGGAAATCCCTTCGGATACCCCCCCGCCGGCCAGCGGGGGCGGTTATGTCGGGATTGCACCGACTAAAACCGCACGCCGTCTCGGGTCTTCAGACGCCGGGGCGTAAGGTTACCCATAGAGCATATCCCTCGCACCCCGGCTGACCCTGGGCCATCTCACCACTAACAGCATCGCTCATCCTGTCTCCTCTGAAAGCAGAGGAGTACGGAGAGCGATGTGTTCCCGCCACGTTGGGTATTGGCCGACGATCAATGCCAACCCTACGAAGGGGTGAAGGGGAAGCCATTGACCGCCGCCCAGGGTGTACCGGCCGCTCCGATTCCGTTCCCCCCGGACTGCATCGGAACGGAATCGGAGCGACACTCGAGGAGGTTACCCAACACACACCCCGGAAACATAACGACCTGATGCTCATTTTTAATACTTGCCTAAAACTAACCATGTCTCTTAATCTTATGACCGAAGTAAATAGTTATTTGATAATCCATTATTATTATCTCCTTTAGTTCAAAACAACTTAAGTTATTTTAAATTATACCTAGTACATAACATAATAATAAACGTACCTAGTTTATTAAAAACTAGCTGACCGGGCAAACTTCGTTCCGTCATAGAATCAAGTTATGTTGGTTACCTTATCAGCTAAATTTATTTTGTGAATGTCTCCTTGCACCCCGGCATTCAAAAGACCTGAGACGGTGTGAGGTTTTGGTTGGTTGGACCGGATGGGGGGGTAAATGTGGCGATTCCGCAAAAAAAAAAGGCTCAGTATAGGCGGAGACGAATCTAAAAATCAAAGATCATCAAAGGAAATGATCCAGCCGTTCTTGAGTTTATCCCAGTCATCACTGACACGACTTTTTTTTATATATATATAAGATATGACATGAAAATAGTGTATGGGTTATGTTAAAAGTTTGATTATAAATCTCTGAGTGTAGGAAACGTATCATTAGGGTTGCGATACACATCATTATTCTAAGAATCGGTTCGTCTGTCGAGGCAGTAACTACAGACCTGGCGTGTGATGCCCGTGAGAATCTGTACGACGATGTATCGAATCGTGCAAATTGACGGAAGGTCAATCTTGCTAGTAAATTTTTTAACTAAAATTACTATTTCATCTTATTTAAATCGAGCTGAATAAGAAGGATCTATAGATAATTTTCCTTCATTACCATTAATGAACATAAAGTTTGTTGTTTGCAATTTTAGTTAAATATTTTCTCGAAAATCTTGTTGGGGTACATAAATGCCTACTTTTATTACGAATAACTACTATTGCTAACCTAACATGGGCAAGAGGAAATAATTTTGAAAAATCAAAAAATACATTAAAGCGTTTTGTAAGTACATGAGACATAAACATTTTTAAATTAAAATGGGTGTCTAATCTTTTCATTTATCGGAAGTGATATTATTTATAAATAAATTGAAGGAATGAAAAAAAAATTACTGTCGGTATTGTCACCCCACAAAATGTTACCTTCAATAAAATTATAAAGACATTTTTTATGGTCGACCGTGATTGGACGATTAATCACGTCGATTACGCATGCGCCACATCACTAACACCGCGCGTTTATAGAGACAGCTACTTGAAAAGAAACATTTGGCCATTGAATGACTTTTGTGAAGATCGCTTAGTGCTCTTTTGTGCGACGTTAATTAATTATATTTAATGCGGTCGTACCTTTTTGTCGCGTTTGTTTGTTACTACGACATAATATTAATTCTTTTTGTATACATACGGCTGATGAATCTCTTCTTCGAGATGAATAAAAATTATTCGGTTTGTCAGAGACATAAAACGAGATTTTGCAACGGTTGACACTCTTGTTTTAATATATTACGAATTTTCATTGCTATACAAATACGTATTTTTATATAGGTATATATATAAAAATTGTTGCAGAGGAAGCTACCATTACAGTAGGTACTGTTTAGCCATCCATTCCATTTATAATAAAAAAAACCTTTTAAGATTATTTTATTATTGGAATGCTAGTGAGAGTAGAAGCGTTATATTGTGGGATTTTAGGTATCATGTAGTGATAAATATAATAGATATAAAATATTTCCTACACGTCCCAACGTATTTTTTTTCCAAATTTCTCAAAAATTCCAAAAATGTGGGTAAAGTTGGCCGGTTTCACGGTACTTTCCCTTCTTTCCCATCCCCTCCCAAACTCCTTTCCCATCCCCTTTCCTTTACAGGGTCGGCAGCGCGAGTGTGACGCCACTGGTGTTGCACACGTCCATAGGCCGCGGTAACCGCTTCCCATCAGGTGGGCCGTATGCTTGTCTGCCACCTTAGTGGTATAAAAAAAAAACTTATTTTGTAACTTTGGCTCATACACGGCAATCAAATCGAATTGAAGAATGAAGAGAAATCAAAATGAAATACATAAACACAACTGCCTTATTTTGAAAAATTATGTATGATGACTCACCGGTCAGATGAAGGTGCTTCCTGCCAGTGTCTAGGTATAAACGTTCTAACAAGGTCACATAGGAGCTATTTATAAAATGTAATTTGAAATTAATTGAAACTACTTTATACAATTATTTATATAGGTACTAAATGGGGTGTGTGTTGGGTAACCTCCTCGAGTGTCGCTCCGATTCCGATCCCGCTGCAGTCCGGGGGGAACGGAATCGGAGCGGCCGGTACACCCTGGGCGGCGGTCAATGGCTTCCCCTTCACCCCTTCTTAGGGTTGGCATTGATCGTCGGCCAATACCCAACGTGGCGGGAACACATCGCTCTCCGTACTCCTCTGCTTTCAGAGGAGACAGGATGAGCGATGCTGTTAGTGGTGAGATGGCCCAGGGTCAGCCGGGGTGCGAGGGATATGCTCTATGGGTAACCTTACACCCCGGCGTCTGAAGACCCGAGACGGCGTGCGGTTTTAGTCGGTGCAAGCCCGACATAACCGCCCCCGCTGGCCGGCGGGGGGGTATCCGAAGGGATTTCCGCACGATAAAAAAAAAAAAAAAAAGGTACTGAATATTGGGGTGTGTGTTGGGTAACCTCCTCGAGTGTCGCTCCGATTCCGATCCCGCTGCAGCCCGGGGGGAACGGAATCAGAGCGGCCGGTACACCCTGGGCGACGGTCAATGGCTTCCCCTTCACCCCTTCATAGGGTTGGCATTGATCGTCGGCCAATACCCAACGTGGCGGGAACACATCGCTCTCCGTACTCCTCTGCTTTCAGAGGAGACAGGATGAGCGATGCTGTTAGTGGTGAGATGGCCCAGGGTCAGCCGGGGTGCGAGGGATATGCTCTATGGGTAACCTTACACCCCGGCGTCTGAAGACCCGAGACGGCGTGCGGTTTTAGTCGGTGCAAGCCCGACATAACCGCCCCCGCTGGCCGGCGGGGGGGTATCCGAAGGGATTTCCGCACGATAAAAAAAAAAAAAAAAAAGGTACTAAATATTGGGGTGCTTGGTTGGGGGCCATCTCGAAACCAGAGATGGCCCAGGGTCAGTCGGGGTGCGAGGGATATGCGCTATGGGTAACCTTAGACCCCGGCGTCTTAAGACCCGAGACGGCGTGCGGTTTTAGTCGGTGCAAGCCCGACATAACCGCCCCCGCTGGCTGGCGGGGGGGTATCCGAAGGGATTTCCGCACGAAAAAAAAAAAAAAAAAAAGGTACTAAATATTATTAGTATTCTACATATTAAATAGATTGATGTCTATTAAATATGTATTTAGATTTAAAAAAATGAAATGTCAATATAGTGTGTAGTTATTAAACTATACAAATAAAATACAGAATACTTGCGATCAGTAAAATAATCAATGTCTCCTTAAAAAGTGGTTGCATAAATAACAAACAAAGAAAACGTATTAATCGTCCTTGTGGCTGTACTTGTAAGAAGGGGAGATCAAAGTGGTACGCACGCACCGGTTACAGCGCCACAAGTGTTTATAACAGTTTTATAAACAACCTGATAGCTGTGGCGGTTTGATTGCAGTGACTAAATATACATTAAATAATCAGAAAGCTTAAAATATGACATTTTTTATTAATTTTTCTTTTTACTTTATATACGTTGTAGATTTCGTAGATGATAGCGCAATAATGCGTCACTTACTATTATTTATTTTGTTATCATTTGACTGAATATAGGCACTAACAATTTCAGGTTTAGACCCTCTCAAATTATAATAAGTAACTCATAACGATTTATTCGTAAATAATAAGTATATCTAGGGAAATGGAGGCCACTACATTTTGGACTTCACCTCAGCTTTCCATCAGGCAGTCACTTTGATGGACTACATATAAAAAAAATATCTATATGCAGCCCAACCGTTTCAATTTACACAAGTCTTTAGATATTTATAATTTGAATAAATAGGAAATATTAAAGTGATTAAATTCACAAATGTTATTTTTATTTTTGTACAAGTGTGGTCCACCACGCAGCACCTCGATCGAAGTCCGCTCGGTACGACGACCGATCAAGGCCCAGATGAGGTATCTGGGTCTAGCTCAGGACAGGAGATGGCGCTTCGACGAGCACTTCATGCAGCTCGCCCCGAAGCTCTTCAGTCGTTGCGTCTGCCCTGAGATAGCTCCTGCCTAATATACGGGGACCTAACGTCGCTTGCAGGCGGCTGTACATAGAGGTTATCCGGTCAATGGCGTCATACGGTGCACGAAGGAGGCATGCGCATTGGCCTGCGCCGTGGGACCTGGAGGTGGAAACGCCCTTGCCACACTGCGGGCACGTGCGAGGGGGGGGGGGGGGGGATCGCCATGGAAGTATTCTTGTATAGTTTCAGGCGTAGAGTATGGCAAACCGCCGGGGTTGTATGAGAGCCACACATAACCGGCCTCCCCTGACGAAGCAAAAAAAAGAGGAATTTGTTTAGGGTAGTGACCATAACGGTCATGTAGGAGGTGAGAACTAGGATTTTGAACGTGTCCACGATAGTTTTGGGTACGGTGTTCGTAACGCAGAGAGTGAGAACATCCTCAGATTGAGTGCGACTGTCGATCTTGCCATCATGAACACGTCTTTCAAAAAGAAACCCAAATATCTTATCAATTTCGTGAGCGGAGGGAACGCTACTCAGATCGATTTCCTACTCACTAGGAGACACAGCATCAGCAAAGTAGCCAACTGCAAGTTTATACGCAGTGAGAGTCTCACTGATCAACAACGTCTCCTTGACATGGATCTCTGTGTGAAGCCGAAATACATCGAGCTTGATGAAGCCACGTCTCAGGATTTCGCTTCGACTATCGGTGACAGGTGCGCCGATGCTATTAGCAAACCGGTTCAAGAAAGGTGAGACAACATTGAGGCAGCCATTTATTTAGCGGCGAAGTCGGTACTTTTTCATATTTAAGGGTGGAACAAAGAAACTTGCTAGTGGAACGGCACAGTCCATAGGGAGACTAGGATGAAAGCCTTCTTCAAATAGCGGCTAGCGTCCGAATCTGCTGCAGATCGCGAAGCAAAAACAGCTGCAAAGTGCGCCACTAAGACTGTAACCAGAGCCAGACGAGACCACTTACAATATAGAGAGCTATGACAAGTTGGAATCGTTTCAGGGGGCGGAAGCTCTTCTATAAGTTGACGCGCTCCAAGATCAAAGCGGCACAGGATATTTCCAAGTGCCGCTGTGTTACAGACCCTGCAGGCAATCTGCTTTACGAGAAAGTCGCGATACTTTCACGATGAAAAAGCAGCATAAAGAGGTGCAACCACGGGATCTCCCGCCGAATCAAGGAATGGTGCCAACGATAAGGCGACGAGTCCCCGTGGTGTAGGCATCTTACAAACTTTTGTAACCGTGTATATAACCTCACTGGTAAGTTCCCAAGGCAATGGAGGCTGAGTATCATTACTCTAGTCTTCAAAGGCAAGGAATCAGTGCCGGAGTGTGAGAGTTACCGCAGTATAAAGGTAATGTCCCACACCATTAAGGTCTACAAGAGAATAATTAACTCCCGGTTCCGACAAGAGTGTATAGTCTTCGAGTGTCAGTATGAGTTTCGACTCGGTCACGGTAGTATGGTCCGGTTTTTGCCCTAAAGATCGACCCAGGGATATACAGGGCGAAAAATATGCCTCT
This sequence comes from Cybosia mesomella, assembly GCA_946251805.1. Lineage (NCBI taxonomy): Eukaryota > Metazoa > Arthropoda > Insecta > Lepidoptera > Erebidae > Cybosia > Cybosia mesomella. The sequence continues at coordinate 20,087,083 of OX276405.1, read as the reverse complement.
TGTTTGCTTGTTTTTAGTCATGCAGAAGGCATTAAATGTGTTCGTCACGTGGTGGTCTAGTGGGCACTGCGGTCCAAAAGGGTTCCAGAGTCCTATATTGACATCATCCAAGACATGTACCGCGATTCCGATTCCGAAAACCTTTCCCCATAACCGTCAGAGTACATCAAGAAGCCGTCCTTAGTCCACTTCTGTTTAGCGTGGTATATAAACCATAACTATGCCAAATCTTACACTCGACCGTCCGCGCAATTTTCGTAAAAAGAGGTATAAAGTTTCACTTTACGTATTAATTGAGCTGAGAGTGAGACGAAGTGAGCGAAAGCTCCTTTTACTCCACTCGATGTATTTCATTTGAGTCCCTCTAGCGCCTAAACCCTTCGACCGATTTTAATGATTTTTAGCATAATCATAGATGATAGTAATGTGACGGACATAGGCTATACAAATTTAAATTATGAAGTACCACGGAGGAATAATCACCGAATAAAAAATCAAAACCTCATTTCTCAAAAGCCGCAATTAGTAAAATATTCTAAATACCGATAAAAAAGAAAACTGAAAATGGACAAGACACGGAGGAATAATCACCGAACAAAAAATTCTAAAGCTGATTTCTCAAAAACTACAATTTGCAAAACCTGAATTTTGGCGCCAAAATGTGGTCAATGGTCACACTAATCAGAAAAAGAAAACTTGGAATCGAATGTACCATTGAGGAATAATCACGGAACAAAGCAATTGGGCACTGTCAGTTCAACATTAGATAGTTAACTTTTAATAAGTAAAACACCGAGAGGATGAATTTGTGTAGGTATCTTAAACTAATTTTTAGAATAAATACTTACATTCTAAAAATGTTGGCAAAGTTTCGAGCTGCCGATTTAAGTACCTATGTATATGACAATAAAGTTATCATATACGACGCAGTTCTCATCAACCTAGGTACTCTGACGAATATATTTTAATATATAGGTAAATATATCACAAATGTCGTCTTTATAATGTTTGTATTTCTTATTAGAAGCTAATCGCCACAATATTATTTCCTATGTATTTACTTATTATGTTAGGTGTAAAAATAATTACATCCTATGGATATATTGTTTACCAAGTTCTGTGTTTGCCCATTTTCGTACACACTGTATGTACCCGCAGTAAGAATATTGCTGATATAAATGTTGAGACGTTTACTAATTACATAATCTATTTTTATACATAGCATAATTATTAATATAGACTGTTGAAAGGCGGTGAAATGTTCAAAGGAAGCACGGTCATCCAGGTACTATTATTTTACACTAGCAACCCGCCATCGCTTCGCTTCGATTTATATGAGTTTTCTTTAACTAACACCTTAGTGATTTACACATAATAGGTATATAGTCTTGGCCATCGGGGATAATGTACCTTCCAAATGATAAAGGAATTTTTCCAATAAATGCAATGGTTCCGAAAATTTCCAAAAGTTGTGGTGATTACTGCTTTTTTGTATCTACGTAGTATAATTTAGTCCGGTAGGTAGGTACTTAGGTGCGAGGGATATACCTCGGGGTGCGAGGGATATGCTCGGGGTGCGAGGGATATGCTCTATGGGCAACCTTACACCCCGGCGTCTGTAGACCCGAGACGGCGTGCGGTTTTAGTCGGTTCAAGCCCGACATAACCACCCCCGCTGGCACGCGGGGAGGTATCCGAAGGGATTTCCGCACGATAAAAAAAAAAAAAAAGGTACTTATTTATTGATTGGATTCAAAAAGCAAATCCGGTAAGTACCTACCTCTTTGTTGAATTCAATAAAGCTCTGAAACCAGTTTCGAGAAACATCCAATTTGTCTCATCGCTCATTTAAACCCAAAATATCGTTATCATGTTTTGTTTTATACAAATATAGTAAAGGTACCTATATAATACACGATTTTCACCCAACCTTATTTCTACTCGTGTACGATAAGCGGTACCTTTGTAGTATTCAAGTAAACACCTTATAGGTAAAGTTTGCCAGTATAGCGAATATGACCTTTGCCGAAAAATACTTGCATTACCTATCTAAAGGAAAATTATTTGGTGGGAGTTACGTAATCTGTAACGGATTCATTTTTAACCGGTTTTTATGAGAGCGACTGCCATCTAACCTCCCAAAGCTCGAGAGGAAAGCCTATGCCAGAGCCTCGTCCGTCAATCAGCAGGTGAAGTTGGCTCGGCCCCGAAGACCTTTAATTTGACCTGATACACCCAAAGATTTCAACTGTGCAATATCTTATCGTATTATTTACCGATTTTGATGATATTTTTTTCAAAGATGTGCATTTCTCATTTTCCTTTTTCCAACAGTTCTTAGTTGGAATTCCTGTCCAAAAATTCAGACTGTACATAACAAAGAAATCAAACTTTATAGAGTATTAAAACCTTCGTGATGGAGATAGTTAAAATAAAAGAATGGAATGAAAGCGTCTTGATCAAATAACAAGTGATTCTTAGAAATTTCCGCAATGTTTGTAAATAAATTTACTCGATGCGCATGCATCAAAAATAGTAAACCATGCATCTAATAAAACTAACACGGCATCAACGCAATAAATGATCGTTTTATTGAGCGTAACCGGCAGCTATAAGTGAACGCCATTGGTGAATCGTCGCGCTCGTAAAATTGTCAAAGATGAATTGCTCTTAGTCACAGCTGAATAGAACACATAAAACCTGGCTTTTGAGTTTAAGGTCAATACAGACCAAATACCAAAGACGAATAAAGTCCAAAGATGGCATTAGTTAATTTTAACATTAATCGAAAAGTAAATATTCTCTCAATGTGTTAAATTTTATTGAGTTATGTATTTATTAATACATATGCGATACGGAAAATTTTAACAAGTACAATAAATAATGGATTGACGTAAATCTGTCTGCGTAGATTCAGATTCGTTATTCAAAAATGCGTATTTTTAAAGACTAGTCACGCCGTGGGATGGGCGAAGTTCGACTTTTTTTGAGGTTGTCAGAAAGTTAAACTGCCTTAGTAACACCAGTTTGTGTCATACTGTTACTCAATTGGAAAAAAAATCCCGAAAAGTAACACTGTAACATAATAGAATCTTGTATTCTCGTTAAGTAACACCTCTTTGTAATAAAATCATTGCTGAAATACGCCTTCGACAAAATGTAACGATTAACTAATATAATATTAATAATATATAATATTCCTTACACATTCACACAACGCTGTCTAGTCCCAAACTAAGTAAAGCTTGTACTGTTGGTACTAAACAACTGATAAACATATTTATATACTTTTTTTTTGTAAATACATATATATTATAAGTAGATAGAATAAGTAAAGTGGGTTAGGTTAGGTTAGAACGGTGACCCCAGCAGAGCGCGAGCTGAGCGAGCGAAGCGAGGGTGCCGCGGCAGCGGCCGGCGAAGCGCCAGATTTTATTTAAGATTCACCTAAACTATGAAGTTCTGGAATTTTTGGGATATTTCATCCAGATATGTAACCCTGTTACATACAAAGATTAAAGTGTTGATTATTGAGAAAAGAAACTGTTGCAATGATTTACAGGGTTACTTTTCGGGATTTTTTGTCCAATTGAGTAACAGTATGACACAAACTGGTGTTACTCAACGGGAACAAAGGGTTAAACTCAATTGCATTTTTTTTTCTTTTTGTTATATACGTTTATTTATTATACGTTATATATTAGACATTGGCGATATAAACTAACATGGATGTATGTGTTCCAAATGCATGGTAGAGTATGTAATGCTTTTTTATTGCTTTTATGCATAATTTTAATAACTATGCCAAATCTCACAGACCTCCGTCCACGTAATTTTCGTAAAAAGGGAGGGGAAAGTTTTCCCTTCACGTAGTAATATATAGATTAGGAAGGTACTAAAATTATTATCAAATACCAATAACTTCTATGTATTCTACTGGACAAGCTGATTGGAAAGAAAACGCGTTATGACTAAACAGATAGGTGTCAAAATTTATTAGCTCATTCATATTTAGTGTTTACGTTACGTTCAAAATTAATTTCCACCTCACCCAGGAACTGTGACACAATTTTTGGTTCTTAACAGTTTGCCTAGTATACATAGAAGTTATTGTATAACCCTCAAAGTATTTTCCACGTATTTGAAGACCTGAGACCCGTGCAGACGGATATAGTCTACTTATACAAAATTAAAGAAAGAATTATTTATCCCCAAAGGAAAAATACACCTGCCTTAGCAAACTACTTCTCGCATCACTTTTATTTCCTACACCATTTTAGTGCCAAAAAAGACTACCCTAATTTGATCCTCGAAACAGTATTTATTTCCCCTCCGTCGTCGTAAGGTAGTAGTAAAAGAAATGTGAGGGTAGGTCAAGATATGTTTTGTAAGCTTTAACAGCACGTTTTAGTGCTAGTAAATAATTAAACCACCTAATTTGATGCGAAAGAAGCTTTCTTTAGTGAGTAGTTTATGTGAAAAGCGTCACTTGGCCGGCGGCGGGTACGTTTGTAATCATCGTCGGAGATAAGGGTGTAATTTGGCAGAAGTGCAAAATTTAAGTAACAAGTACTCACTCCTCGCCATGGAACTTCCTAACTAATATCAAAATGAGTTTTTTTTGTTTGCTAGAAACTTTGTACATTTTTTTTTTTAATAAATTAAAAAAAAAAAACTTAACTTTGATGATAAATTCCTTCCACATATCCTACTTACGATCTTTTGGAGATATTCATTCTTCAACCCTCCAAAATATGAAATGTAAATCAATAATTGAAGTACGTAGATATTACCTAAATATTCGTCGCATGCAAATGACTTCGACATATTTCCATGTTATGACAATTTTAATCAATATTGATCCCAATCTGCCTATCCGATTTCAAGCAAGTAGTCTTGAGGGAAGCCATAGGTGCGTCTGCTAATGCGAAGGTATGGTATCAAAACCTTCGACCGTGATTAGATTTTAATATAATGGAGTAACACTGAAGTATTCTGATGTGAAATAACTACAATGATATTTAGTGATATTGATTTTGAATACACTTGTATTTACTTCATCTGTAAGTGATTAAATATGGTAGGTATGTGGTAGGTATGTTAACAACTTTAAAATCAAAATTTAAACACTGCATGTATGTTGGTCCTACTTTGTGTTGAATTGAGTATAATTTTATTCGTTATCAGTGTCCGTTTAGTTTCTGTATTTGCCTGCCCAAAATTGTCATTAATGTTGAATATATAACATTTAATATAATGTTTAATCATCCCATTTTAGGTGCGTGTTTCCGTGCTAGATCGTCATATAAAGAAAATAAATATAATAAGGCACTTCAATTCATCAAGGGACAATCCACAACCCTGAAGGCGTAATGAGTAGTACGACCAAACAAAATTAAACTAGTACCAGAGAAATGAAGATGAATTATAGAAAGTTACTAGCTGGTGCACGCGGCTACGCGTGCGCGGAGGTCGGTTATCGTTATTTCGTCTTATCTCCGGTTCTCCTTGACTCTACAATCAAGCATACGGCAGATTTTAAGTCTGACATAGACCTTTCTATTAGAAAAATACGTTCAGTAGTTTTTAAGTGTATAAACAGACAGATAAACAGAAAATCTATTTGTTCAGAATCGTTCAGTTAACATAACCCATTATTTTTTTTAAACAGATTCAATGTAGACACAACTGATTTACAATTTTTTAATAGAAAGTCACTTCTACCACACTTTCCTTATATTTCTTGCTACATGCCTGAGGTGACAGTGTACACAATGTTGATTAATTTTATCATATTTATATAATACTAGCGGCCCGGTACGTGCTTCGCTACGTCAAAATGATCCGCCATGTATTGAATTCAAGGGCTTACCCGGGGTGCCCGGCAACGGACACTTGGGGAGGATCAATCCCTTCGGATACCCCCCACCGGCCAGCGGGGGTGGTTTTGTCGTGTATCGACTAAAACCGTACGGTGTGCGCACGAAAAAAAAATTCTGAGAGATTTTCTTAATATTTTTTTCCGTAAGAACCTTGTACAGAGTATTAGAAAACTACAAAAAAAAACAGCCAAATCAGTCAAGCCGTTTTCATGCTATGTCGTGACAACGGAAAACGGGTTTCATTTTTATATATATAGATAGACAATCCTGCAAATACGCAAAGCAAAAAGTTTTTAATAAATTTCGGAGTTCTTTTTTTTATGCCACTCAGGTGGCAGACAAGCTCACGGCCGACCTGATGGGAATTGTTACCGTGGCCAATGGACGTGTGCAACACCAAGGGCGCCACACTCGCGCTGCCGACCCTGTACAAACCTTCTAATGCCCTTCTTGAAGAACCCCATACTGTAGTCGCTTGGGGAAACCACAGCATGGAATCATTCCACAGCCTGAGGATGCGCGGAATAAAGTGCCTTTCATACCTAACTGTATTCCCACTCATAATAAAAACAAGCGAAGGTGTATATACATAACTAAAACAAAAGGTCCCAGACAACAATAGCTGTCATTAGAAAAGTTTCTATTGTACATGAAATACCTACTGAAATAATTAATTTTGTATTGCGCATATTCATCATGAAAAAAATAATGACTGAATAATGAAAACCTGATAAGCGACGCATCTATCCATTTTTTCAATGTAAATTCTATTGGTTTCTGTAATTTTCTTAAACATATTTTTTTATGCCTACAATACCAAACGTGTCAGTCAGTCAATACCTACTTTGTCACCTGCAGAGGAAAAGGGCTGATTGGGCTGATTGGTATTAGCCCCTAAAAAATGATATAACTTTGTGTAAGGCTGGACAGAATTTGTTAAAATAGTATCGAGGCGATAGAATGAACACTTATGAGGGATCGATTTTCATTATTAACTTGCAAATTAATTCATCATCATTCATCCATCACACTCTTAATTCCTAACGCTCTTTAAGATTCAAGACTAAAGTGACTTTAAAGAAACAACTGATTGTTACAACATGTATTCCATGAATTATTTTATTCCGGGCTAATTAGATTGTCTGTCAACGAAATCAAAACGGTACTTAACTACATACGCCACATTACGTCAAAGAAATGATCTCGACATAACTTTTGTATATATGTTCTCGAATTTCTTCCTAGATGTATATAGGTAACAACGGAACTGATTTTTTTTTAAAATTACTAATATTCTCCCAACCCCTCCAGCTAAGCTAAATTGCTTGTTTTAGGAGTGGGTTCACGTCGGTTGTGTTATGGCCAGGAATCGAACCCGGGACCTCTCGATCGTAAGATCGACTCCTTAACCACTAAGCTACAGACGCTTCAATAGATTTTAATTCGTATTTATAGTCTTTCAGTTTTCCGCAAATGGTTTGGATATATCGCAGCCAACTGGTTGAAATAGCCGTTTGCCCATCTTAGGTTACTTGTGATACTGTACAAAGAAATAGTAGCCCAGTGGACAACGCTATAGAATAGAAATGGTTATCCTAGCAAATTGACATTTAACCAGTTGGCTAAGCCTCATCTAGATGTACAGTTGAACATTGTCTTCAGCCACTCGGTTAATTGATATAATAGACGTATGATTGAATGGCGCTATTTAATGAACGAGCTATGAACGAGTTGGCTGCGAAATATATACCAAATACCATTGTGTACAACGTTGACGCACGTAACACTTTTTATTAAACCTAGTTTGTGTAGTGAGTAGCTTTAAAACACATATCCTTAATAAAAAAAAGCTTCGTTAAAAAACTTAATTTCTTTTTCATCTAAAGTCACAATACACCAATCTTTAGTGTACCTTTATCGAGATACTTTGATATTGGGATCCCACTTACCACTTTGCTACTCATTGACTTCCCTGTCCACCTTGCCAGATCGGTATCCTGCCTGAGAGCTGACAACACGACGAAAGTATTGATTTGAACATTATCATGCTGTCTCGAATCAATAAACCGACCTTACCTTACCATACAAGCATGATCAAGTTACCTTATAAACTTGACACAACGAAGGGAACAGTGATTGGAATTAACAGATATATTTCAGGCGATGTATTGGTAAATTATTTTATAAAGTTCATGAGCAACTGTATACTATCGGGATGCTCTACAAAATTAGTTTGAGATCATTTTTCCGTATACTATTGAAGGTTCGAAAATCACCCCAAGTGTTAACTCTCTCAATTTAATGAAATAAGAAAAAAGCGGCCAAGTGCGAGTCGGACTCGCCCATTAAGGGTTCCGTAGCAGCAAGTAACAATTCTTTTTTTTTTAATTTTATATTTGAGTAGATTGAATGAAAGGTAAATTGCGGTTTATGATTTATAACGAATTAAAAAAAGAACTACTTACTAGATCTCGTTCAAACCAATTTTCGTTGGAAGTTTACATGGTAATGTACATCAAATATCAAATCAAATATTTTTTTAGTTTTATCATTCTCTTATTTTAGAAATTACAGGGGGGGGGGGGACACACATTTTACCACTTTGGATGTGTCTCTCGCGCAAACTATTAAGTTTAGAAAAAAATTATATTAGAAACCTCAAGATCATTTTTGAGGACCTATCCATAGATACCATACACGTATAGGTTTGTCGAAAAAAAAAATTTAGAGTTTCAGTTCTAAGTATGGGGGGACGCCCAAAATTTGTTGTTTTTTTTCTATTTTTCTGTGAAAATCTTAATGTGGTTCACAGAATACATCTACTTACCAAGTTTAGCATAGTTCTTATAGTTTCGGAATAAAGTGGCTGTGACATACCTTTTTTTTTTTTTTTTTTTTTTATCGTGCGGAAATCCCTTCGGATACCCCCCCGCCGGCCAGCGGGGGCGGTTATGTCGGGCTTGCACCGACTAAAACCGCACGCCGTCTCGGATCTTCAGACGCCGGGGTGTAAGGTTACCCATAGAGCATATCCCTCGCACCCCGGCTGACCCTGGGCCATCTCACCACTAACAGCATCGCTCATCCTGTCTCCTCTGAAAGCAGAGGAGTACGGAGAGCGATGTGTTCCCGCCACGTTGGGTATTGGCCGACGATCAATGCCAACCCTATGAAGGGGTGAAGGGGAAGCCATTGACCGCCGCCCAGGGTGTACCGGCCGCTCCGATTCCGTTCCCCCCGGACTGCAGCGGGATCGGAATCGGAGCGACACTCGAGGAGGTTACCCAACACACACCCCTGGCTGTGACATACCTACGGACGGACAGACAGATAGACATGACGAATCTATAAGGGTTCCGTTTTTTGCCATTTGGCAACGGAACCCTTTTTTTTTTTTTTTCGTGCGGAAATCCCTTCGGATACCCCCCCGCCGGCCAGCGGGGGCGGTTATGTCGGGCTTGCACCGACTAAAACCGCACGCCGTCTCGGGTCTTAAGACGCCGGGATGTAAGGTTACCCATAGAGCATATCCCTCGCACCCCGACTGACCATGGGCATCTCCGGTTTCGAGATGGCCCCCTTACTTGCTCTCCACTGTGCCATCTGCTAATCAGAGGGACACGTGGAAAGCTTCCTAACAGCCCTCAACAGGGCCGTCCTCGCCTCGGTCGGAGTTGGCCGTAGGCGGCAGCGTCTCTCCCACCCTAGGAGAGAGGCGCTGCCGTCTCCGTTGCCCAGGGTGCACCGCGTGGAGGTCCCCAACCAAGCACCCCTGGCAACGGAACCCTAAAAGTAAAGATACTGAATTCCTCGAAAGGCTTACTTTTTTTTCCTTTTTAACCCAAAATACATAGATGTAAGTAAAAATACCTATATCAATACTAACAATATTTTACAATTCATTATTATATCTACTTAGGTAAAGGAATCAGCTTAATTACAAAATTGATCAATCGTCTATAATCTTACATTAGATTATTTACACATAGTATAGTTCAGCAGATTTAATCGTAATATTAAATTAGAATGTCAATATTATCAAGAATATAAATGACACTGTCAATATTATTAAAGTAATTAAAATAACCATTCTATTACTTTAGAGCAATGTTAGTTTGTATTGCTATTAAATTACAATAATTTAGATAAATATCTTGTTAGTATTTTCATTACCTAGTTTATATCACTACTGGGAACAGGCCTTCTATCAGTGTGAGACGAGCTAGGTCATAGTCCATCTCCCTGGCCCTAGTGCAGGTCGGCAGACTTCTCAAACCTTCGAATAACATGCGTATTTACAAATACTTATTTAGCCCAGCATTTGTTTAGTGTTGGGCTAAAGAAGCTTTCGGGCAGACAAATTGTGAAAACGATCCACGTAGGTATCCTTCTTTAGCCCAGCACTTAGGTAGTGTTGGACTAAAGAAGCTTTCATGCGGACAACTTGTGAAAACGATCCAAGTACACGTATCTGATCCCTCTTTAACCCAACACACACACACCATGTTAACCGAGCGAAACGAGCTCGTGGAGACCGCGCACCCTTTTTTTTTACGTGCGGAAATCCCTCCGGATCCCCCCCGCCGGCCAGCGGGGGTGGTTATGTCGTGTATCGACTAAAACCGCACGGTGTCCTCCCCAAGTGTCCGTTGCCGGTCACCCCGGGTAAGGCCTTGATAGGATAACCCCAGGGTTGCCGGCGGGCTTGCCTGGTGGGGTCGGGTTTTATCCCGCTGCGGTGAGTTGGCAGGCGTGTGTAAGGCTTAGACAGATTAGCATGTCAGAAGGGTATGGCAGAGGTCTCATAAAGACCTCCGCGTATCATGTTAGGTTACTTGTCAGATTACACGAACAAATAGGAGTCGATATCGCTCACTGATTCGTAAGATATAAAAATACCTATTCATTGTCCACTCACACAGTCGAGATCATGTACTATTCCACTATAGTTATTAAAATGCGTTTACATTTTCAACGAACAAACAATTTTATTTCCGGCAAATTGTCAAAATTATCAGTTGCGGGGCGCCGCGTGATGCGGTAGGCGTCAGGGACAATCAGGGTGAGGAAGTGCGGGGCGGTACGTGCAACGTTGACCCTAAGAAGTATTTGCAACTCAATAATAACAATATGTCCTCGCAATAGCTTCTTCAGTCTAATATGGTGTGTATTCACTCTCCTCAACGGATCCACGGCTCAACGCCAATGAAAGATACGTGCATGGATCGTTATCGCAATTTGTCTGCCCGAAACCTTCTTTAGCCCAACACCATGCAAGTGCTGGGTTAAAGAAGCATTTACAAACACGCGAAGAACATACATGCATACATAAATAATAATAATAATAATGTTTATTTTTTCAGATTCATAATTTGTTAGTCGATTGACTTATATACCACACTCTAACAAAGTCTATAAAGCCTCGTCCCCATTGGTGTAGGCAGAGACAAAATCTTTCCACTTGCTACGATTCTGATCTTAATTTCATACATATGCACCAATTGCTCCTGGCCGTCCCTAAAACGTCTTCGATTTGGTTACCAGGCCTGTACAATAATAACATTCAAATAACAATAAGAGGCAACAACTACTAGGCCATAAGCACTGCTGTAAGTCTAGATACAAAATACTTTCTTAAATATATATTGATTCAATTATGCAAGTCATTAAGACTATTTTTTTTTATTTCGCCAGCGTAAGGTCCAATGGAATGTACATGCAGGTCGTGACCGCGTCGGCGCATGCGGCTGTATCAATCACCCCCACTCCGCCCACAGCAAAGCTACAATCGTGCATCCTCGCCATTCTACACGTTCTAACTTAATATTGCCTATCAGCCATGTAAAAGCTCATTAGCGCATGTTGTTAATGTGCAAACACATTGTTGATTGGAGACCACCGGAGCGTTGGAGCGTTCTTCTGTTAGCCACGTCAATATCACCTCGCCTGATGTAAGCTAAAGGGGCAGTCTACGGACTGAGGGCCACCATCCACTATTATAGATACCAATAATGCTACAATGGTGACACTCAGTTTGTGGGCCTCATCAGAGGCTTTTTCATACCCGGGTGGTTAGTATCTCACATCTTAGGAGCAAGTTACTTCCTACAATACAGATTTCATATCTATATTCTCCAAATGCACTAGTTTATTTCAAAAATCAAAGCACTGAGACATGCATAGGCAACTTTTTAATTAAGGACAGACGTGCACTGATCGCAATATCGGAACGCGATTATAATGTTCGTATGACTTCAGGAAGACCCTCTAGTGCTGATACCTCGGTGTCGGCTTACATAACTACACACTGTTTGTTATTCATTCATTTGTATACGTCAGATTATTAATTGACTCCCGTACTATGCTTGAGACTGTCCTTTGGAAAGCTCGGTCTTAAGGACGGTTGTATGAATTTCTGAATGACTCTAAATTGTTCAGTAATTATTTATAGTTCCTGGTTTTTCATTTGGTACGTCAGGAAAAAGTGGAGCTCGTGGCTAGGTGGTAACCGAGTAGTAAGCATTACTAGCCAGATCAGCTTTATGATGGTTGATCCCTTAACACTTTGCGACCCCTCCGTTCCTCGGAGAGCACGCTAACCCGTTAGTCTCGGTTGTCGGTAGTCGTTACGGGTAGTTGAAACCCTAAAAAGTTCAATAACTTGTCTAAGATGATGATGAAGTCACGTCATCTCAAAGGATGATGATGACGTCAGGTAGAAGAGTGAGAGCCCCAATAAGATGGGCTTGCTTGGGTTTTGTAGAGCCTTCACTATGCAAAAATATTAATGTGGTTGAAATTGGGGATGCCTCTTGTGTAGCCAGCAACCAAAGATCTCAAATGAGTATGCATCAAAGTGGCTGAAGGAGAACTTGGAGAACAGCTTATTTGAAGTATACCTATGACCTTATACCTAACTTTTTTGGATTCGGACCCATTAGACTTGACAAGCTGCAGTGACCAAAGAGAATATCATAATAAATAATGTTTATTTTGATTGTATCTTTCAAGATTCACAATAGTTAGACGTAAAAATGTAAAAGAGGCACAGAGGATGATTCAGTGACTTATTATTATAGCTGGTAACATTGTGACCCGTTAGGTGGCAATGTTTGCAATCTTTTATTTGCGTATCAGCCTTAATAAATTTGTATGACTAACGTATATTACGTATCATAGTAAATAGTACAATCATCGATTTCAAAGAAATAGAGTATAATATATATATACGTCAATTTCATTGACACCACTAGTTTCAAATCTGAAGTTAAGAATATTCAAATTTTAAAGTCATTGTGAAATTTTAATTCAAATCAATTAAATAAAAATCTAATGATGACGACCCGTGAGGCGTGTCGGTAGAGAGTTTGACTGTTATATCAGAGGTTACGGGTGCGATTTGTCAGGCATACAAATGTGTCAATTGGCTTGGTCTGAATGCTTCTATGTGTAATATGCATGCATTTACAAAAAATGTATACGAATATGTTCAATCGCGTTCTTAACCCATCATAAAAGCTATGCTTTGTTTGGGTCTAGATGACGCTGACTATTAATGTCCTAAAGTCATCGTCATCATCCGAAGTTCAATCCCGGTTAAAACCAAAGCTTGCACTGTAGAGCCCAGGGTCTACTCTTCTAATACTCTTTTATATCATTTAGCTTATCTTAGCTATTACGAGAGTGACTGCCGTCTGAATCCCAATCCCGAAAGGAAATCCTGCGCCAGAGCCTCATCCGTTGTTCGGCAGATATACCGGCTGGCAGGTGAGGTTTATTTGGGCTCCGAAGCTCTTGGCAGAGCCCCGAATCCCTGAGTTCTTCAAGCGAATACAGACTTTTAGTTACACAAAGAAACATATTGATAAGTAGTCCGAATTAGCCATTATTAACTAACTTCTATTTGCAAGTTGCAATACTGCAAAATGTGTATGCAAAATTTGTTCATATACTTTCCAATCCAACAAAGCCAACAATCAAATTGATCATGTAGTGAATTAGAGTCTATAGTTAATAAATTAGAATTACGATCTATACAAGAAGCGGATAAATAATGCACCGAGTATTATATTCTATGTTAATGCATTAAGAAAGCTTGCTAGAAAGGTTTGTTGGCGAGTCGAATGGGCAAGTGAATCTTTGCAATTTCAGCGAGGCTAGATTTGAATAAAATGTGCCCAGTACTGCACCGCTCTATCATCTAGGTATTTGTCTCTTGAGAACAGATGCATACAATGCAAATTAGATGCTTGTAATGATAGACAAACATACATGATTTAATGATGACTAACACTGTTAAGTTGCCGACATTCCGTTAACGTTTTATGCATTATCGTTTAATACTTTTTTGGATCGTTTGTTGTTTTGTTTTAAAAAAAAGCGGCCAAGTGCGAGTCGGACTCGCCCATTCCGTAGCAGTAAGTAACATAATAATGCTTTTTTTAAATTTTATAATTCAGTTGATTGAATGAAAGGTAAATTGCGTTTTACGATTTAAGACGTATTAAAAAAAACTACGTACTAGATCTCGTTTAAACCAATTTTCGGTGGAAGTTTACATGGTAATGTACATCATATTTTTTTTTAGTTTTATTATTCTCTTATTTTAGAAGTTACAGGGGAGGGGAGCACATTTTACCACTTTGGAAGTGTCTCTCGCGCAAACTATGCAGTTTAGAGAAAAATTATATTGGATACCTCAAAATCATTTTTGAAGACATATCCATAGGATAGACATAATATATGGCTTTGATAAAAAAAAATTGAGTTTCAGTTCTAAGTATGGGGACCCCAAAACTTTATTGTTTTTTTTTCTATTTTTGGTTGAGAATCTTAATGCGGCTCACAGAATACATCTACTTACCAAGTTTCAACAGCATAGTTCTTATAGTTTCGGAAAAAAGTGGCTGTGACATACGGACGGACAGACAGACATGACGAATCTATAAGGGTTTCGTTTTTTGCCAGTTGGCAACGGAAACCTAAAACTGTTCAAAATATCAATACCAAACGAGTTTTCACGTTTTACTTGTTGAAATTCATAAAATTCTTTCATCAGTTTAGTCAACTTGATCGCAGTTATTTTCACTAGTCGGTAAACAAAACACGATCTAATGGTGAGCAGTTAGGTACTACTGTACTATAGAACGTAACTTATAAAATCTATTAGGTACGGCATAAAATAGGTCAGGTCAAGTTTTGGTTTGATTCATTTAACAGATATTTGCAGCTATGCATTTCTCAAACATAGACAATAGTAGTAATCTAATGAAATAATGGAAATAGTTCCAAGATGATATTAAAAAAAAACAATAGATTTAGTTCGGAAAAAGTGAACATCCAGGACGGGACTTGAACCCGCGACCAGTCCCTTACAGGAGGAATACTCTGACCAACTAAGCTACCTGGACACGACAAAATATTCGAAATTTTCCGATTACCATAATACTTGCGAACTTATGGACACAATGAATGATGTTACAATTATTTTTAAACATTGTTCCGTAAAAAGTGACCCTATTACTAAGGCTCCGCTATCCGTCCGTCTGTCACCAAACTGTATCTCATGAACCGTAATAGCTAAACAGTTAAATTTTCGCAGATGATGTATTTCTGTGGCCGCTATAATAACAAATACTACAAAGAAGTTAAAATAAATATTTAAGGATAAGTTCAAGCCCATCCTGGTTGTTCAATTTTTCCTAACTAAATCTATTGAAAAAGTTAGCATAACAATTGCTTTTAAATTTCACTGAAAAAAATAACAATTCCAGGTCTTCTTGTTGATAGCAGGTATTTGCACATTACATCATCAATTCAATCGATGTCAAAAAGTTTAAAACAACTCTTTACTGTGATGGAACTGATTTTTACAATACTATAATAGAAAAAAATAATAAGAAACCAAAAATACGACAAATACGTTACGATCACAAAACCGTTAACCAACATAAGTTTGAATCGTTAATAAACGATATTAATAAGAATGCGATATTAACCAATAGGGAAGGTATTATGGAATAAATTGTTTCTGAATGCATGCGGGCGCCCGCGCACACAACATCACAAGAATTTCAAATACAAAACATTGAAAGTACAAAATCTATTTTAACTTAAAATAACATTTATGATCGTCAAAACAGATGTCATTTTAGATTAGCAGCAAATTAGGAATTTGAAATAATAGAGAATTGTAATAGTATAAATTATACTTGATAGAAAAATATATAGTGATCGATAACGTTTTGCCAAGAATTGCTACGGGTCGCGTTTGTCGAGCATGTTGTTAATTACATAGCGATTATTCTGGACATGGCAAATTAATAATTTACTTTGATAGCATGCGCGTTCACCTTAGTATTAGAGTAAAAGGGAATTATAAATATGATGTAATCGTAAAGGTCGTAAAGAAATGTATACTATTATAAAATTGAAAATTAGTTGCATTTGAACATTTGACAGATTTAAAAAAATACTTAGTTTATGTTATATGAACGATTCTGAACAATAAAAAAGGCTTTTTGGAACTCCTGTCTGTTTACATGTTTGTCTGTTGGTTCACACCAAAAAAAGATAAACGACCTCCGCACGGGCGAAGAATAATAGAGAACATCATTTTGGTTTATTCGTCATTTTGTTCTCAGATAAACTAGCCAAATAACGGTTGAATAGACCAATCGCACCGGTCGAATCGTCGGTCATCGGTCGATCGAAATTTAGAATTCGAACTCAATTTATTATAATTTGTTTGGTCTTATTTTATTGGTATATTCTTTAATATTTTACCATTAATTTATTTAATTAATTTAAGGTTAATTTGAACTTATGACAGTGTTGTGAATCTGACGCTCAAATAAATAGCAACGCTATCGTTTACATCGTAGGGTGTAATCTCCTTCACTCGCAGCCCTCTAATTTGTATTTGCCTTGAGCGGTCTATTAAATGCCGTCTTACTTCTATTCGGAACTCCCTTGTTACTTTAAACCACTTTAAAATGTAAGTAGTTCGTTAATATTTCAATTCAGAATCCATAAGTTCGCATTGTTGGAATAACATTATGCTATCAAATACCTACTATACGATATCGCTTATTTTTTATCCATAACCAGTATTCAAAAAATATTTGTGGAAGCTAACCTGCATGGAGACGTGTGTCACAGCGAGCGCGCGATACTCATCAGACCCGAGTTCAACCGACTGGTACTGAAATATTTATACAAAAAGTGAGTATGAGACACGCCTGCTAATAAGTAACAAAACATGCATAACGTGTTATACTTTAAAAAGGTCTCAATGATGTTGTCGAAAACATACATGCATATCATGGATTGTCATTGAAACATACATACAGGCACGCCTCCTGAGGCAGAGACAACATCTTGCCACTTGCTGCAAACCTCTTGTTCGTCTTTCGTAGTAATTTTGTTTTACAGTATGCTCGCCAGTGGCCAGCTTCGGTCTGATTGACATACGTATGCTTAGGTCGACACTTGACCTTTACCTGGTTACCCATCCACCGTTACAAATCTGTTTCACATTATAACACAATTTTAACAGATTTTATTGAGTTTTGTTTGGTGTTATTTAAATATCTAAACTATTCCCACCGTTCCGATTGCTTTTCAACAGCCTGACTAAGGTAGTGATTTTCTCATGTCTTGAAGTGTAAAGCTAACTAAAGTACTTTGTTCAATTGTTGCTATTGTACAATCTTTGTTGCTTGCAGTACATTCTCTTGATTTTATAGTCCAGGGATTATCTTTAACTTCAACAGTTGACGGGTATATTTAGTTGGCTAATTATTAAAAACAAGTTATTTAATCAAACTTGTAATATTGTCAGGTAACGCAAAAAAATAAAAAGGTATATTTGAAAAAATACCTGTTAGTGATCCCTAAGAATTCCTTCCTCTAAATATACCTTCTTATATAAATCATAGGTAGGGTGCATGAGAGGAGCCTCCCCGAGCGACGTCAATAAAGTGAACCCGATTCCCAACGTCCGGCGCACCCTGGACACCTAGCACTCAATAACGCAGAGTGTAGGTGACTAATCCTCTCACCACGATGGCAATAAACAGTCCTACAAAGGAAAAAAAAATGCCATCGACACGATGAAGAAGATTAATCATAAATGCATACCTAAGTTATAAGCACTTTACAACTAATGTTATTGCATTGTTTTTTGGTTCATTCATGCATGTTCATTGACCTCAGTTTTGCTCACAAATGTCATAAATATAATGTCCTTCGCATACCCAATAACTTCGCATACCCTTTAACTCAATGACCGTGTCTCATTCATTAATTGCCAAGTGAGAGTAATTATTAACAAATATTTAGCAATGTTATTACGAGAAATCGTAACCTAGAAAGTCTGGTATACAAATCAGTCATGGAAGTTGCTTTTATAATTCAAATTAGCCTTAAAAAAATCCTTTAACAGATACTAGATATGAGACCAAATCAGTCAACGTCATATTTTGTATATATTTTTTTCTACTAAGGTAGCTAACTAACGCGCTAACCACTTGATAGTAAGCGGTAAAATTAAGCTATGAAGCCTTATATCAACAGAGGTGAGTAGCAGGTTTCATGTGAGTCAAGGAGCGACGAAAAGGAGAAGAGATTCCAGGCTTAGTCCCAAATTTTTCGATATTGAGTATACCTGAACCAGAGATCATCGAGATTAACGTTATTTAAAAAATAATGTAACAACATAAATATATGTATATATATAATACATAAATATATGTATATATATGTCATAGAGATATAATATAAAGACTTGTTAGTGAATGATGACCGTTTATAACTCGAAAATAGGTGTACCGATCTTGAAGATCGATCCCGCAACTTCAAACACTTTACCCTATTAAGCTATTCCTTTTATGATATAACTATGTAATAAACCTATTTCCTTCCTTTCTGTTATTGCAAGGAACACAAATCACAAAAATAAAATAAAAGCGATAACTATGTTACAATGTAACGTTTTCATTTGAAACACCGATAACGACAACGGGTTATATATTTGTAAGGGAACGTCAAAATGAGATGCGCACCTATACCACGATCAGATAAGAGCCAGATAGAACGGTTATTATTAGTATAATACACCTCTATTGTAGCTGATTGTGACTACTTACTTAGGTCATCACCTTTTACTATGTTTCATACGCATATGTGGAAAGTGGGTTTTCTTTCACAGAAATACCGTTATTGTAGCCAATAGAAATTGTGTGTTCAATAAAATTCATGATTTATGTTAAGTTTTGTCGTATTATAACAAAATACCAACGTACGAACACGGTGTCTTTTCATTAATTATTACAACTTGATAATGATGAACATTCAGTCGCGAGCACAGATTAATAAATAAGTCCGTTGTTTTTATATGGACATTTTCTTTGTAATAGTTTCAACTTCTCATGCCGATACTTAATGTAATATGTAGATGCTGAGGTATTTACGGAAATATCGGAATCACCAGGCTAAACAAATGGAAGAAAGGAAAAGGAACCAAGGATTTAAATAAACTATTTTGTAAAGGGTTAGTACTTTGCATTAACAAATACCAAAATATTGTGCCAGTTATGGTCATGCCATTAAGTGACAACAAAAAAAAATAATTAAATGACTACAAAAGAAGGAGACATTCTATACAACGCCATCTAGACAAATAAACATACTTAGAAACACCCGAATCAATGCAAAAATACATATTCATTGGTCTGGGTGTTTACAGCGAGGTGGAATAACTACTTCGAATAACTAAGCGAAGTAGTTATACCTCGTCATTTGCGTTTCTCTGACTTAAGATGTAGGTAGGTAGTATGGCGATATCACTTTGAATCCGTCTCAGATGGTAGATAATTATAATTGAACGTCGCCAGCGTTACCCGCGGTGGCGGGGAGACTGGGTGACGGCTCCCGCGATCCCACGCAACCTTTCTTTATAAATATTGAATGTCAATACGATTATTTACAACAGATATATTGAATATAAATGAGAGATAAAGGATCAAGTTCGATTTCTGTGTAAAGAACTGTGACAATGGTTCTTTTGTCGAGTCAGCCATTTTATTTGTATGCAAATTAAAATCTCCAACAAAAGATCGTTCGTGTCGAATAATCAAAATATCTGAATATAAGAAAAGTATCGATTTGATATGCAGGTTCGCATAAAAAATACAAAGGGCTGGAATCAGATGTATGTAGGTAAATGTGTATAGCATTAATAGTCAAGTGAAAAGCGCAGGCAATCAAAAGGAAGACAATACTATGAATAAAGATGCGTTGAATAATAGAATAATAGACACTGATAAATGCTTGAGTGAAGCTGCTACGCCGAGAACCTTAATGCCGTCGCAATAAGGCTTAAGATGGTAATTTATTGAAATGGAAGTTATGACTCTCTAACATTTAATTTAATTATGAAATAACTTAAGACATGTCATGAAAATTCTATCTGTGAGTAGTTAACATTATATTTCAACTTTACATTCGGTATAATCTGAGTCATAAGCAAAATAAACATATTTTATAACACCCACCTTAAGTTACTTAGAGTTGTGGATTTAAATATGGGTATTACCCGTGTACCCACTTTGACTTATCTATTAAAAATGTCGATTAACAACAAGATAAGTAGATTCATAGAAACATCATGTTCTCTTGTTGATATAGAGATTCACGAATGAGTTAAATAGAGACGTGATCTTATCAGCTGTCCATCATGAGTTTTAAATCCAGATTCTTTTCTCACAGGCTTTACCTTTTATTTAAGGGATAAGTAAGGGGCAAGCGCGTGGGCCGCCGCCACCTGGAGATGGCGGAGCGCGCCCGGGAGAGGTTCAGAACTCTCCCGGCCCGCCAAGCCCGCAACATGCTCGGCGCGCGTCGCAGGCGACTCAGGCGCTGGAGGTCACTCAACGACCTCCGTCCTCCATGAGCGCAGGCCTGGGGGTGGCAGGTGAGGCCATCTGTCACCCCAGCTGAAGCAGGCCGGGACGAGGGGGCGACTAGCGCCCCTCCCCCAAACCGGGGCAAGACGGGGACACCGTGGTTCCCAAACCCGCGGGGGCCATCTCGAAACCGGAGATGGCCCAGGGTCAGTCGGGGTGCGAGGGATATGCTCTATGGGCAACCTTACACCCCGGAGTCTGTAGACCCGAGACGGCGTGCGGTTTTAGTCGGTTCAAACCCGACATAACCGCCCCCGCTGGTCGGCGGGGGGGTATCCGAAGGGATTTCCGTCTTAGTCTTCTCCTGAAAAGTAACCGAAACGTCGGGAATAGTGTAGATATAAATATAACACGGAATAAATAGTGATTGAATCCATAAAAACAAATTTCAATACTTATCACCTTTTGTTTGACTATTAAAAGGACGAGAGACTGGACGTTTGAACGTTCCAAAATCAAATCTCTTTTCAAAACTACAGAACTCAAACAGAACTTGAACTAGAATTTTTATCAGTGCCATTGATCTAATAAAAAACGTGTGAACGTTTTTCCTATCCGCAGTAGATGAGATAGGGAATCTGTCCAATTGCCCACCTATCTATTGTGGCACTCAGTGCGCACGCGACCAGGTAGCGTCGTTCGACGTTCCACCTGCCAAGTGTGTGCTACAACTCATTGTGAAACAAGTGGGTTACGTCAGCAAAAAACTTAACCGTCAAAATATTACAAAGGTAATAGAGATAGACGTATAATAGATCAATAGACGTTACGTTAGGTGGTATAATTGTCACTCAATTTGTGGTAGGTACGTTCTATAACGTTATGTGAAATTTTTTTTTAATGAAAAGAGAATATGAACAGTTGGTCATATTCTCTTTTCATTTGTTAAAAATGTATGCTTCAACTTGCAACAAAATCTTGGCTTGCAAATGCTTTCTTCAAACATTTTGGTTGTTCTCAATTGCATGTATCAGCTGAACCTTTTCACATAGATAATATATAATAAACGCACGTAAATAAAAAAATGCACGTATCGCATATAATAAATACAATGTAGGTATATCAAAGTATTCAACGTCCATTACCTAACGTGCCGCCTTGTTCGGATTGACCAACCGTAACGTGAAAACGCGCGTTCGTAATAACAGACACAGTTGATTTAGTTTAACCAATTTGAAACTCCAATAATTGGCAACAAGAATAAATTATATTATATATGCGATATCTTTATAGACTTCTTCAAAATAGTATTTCTCTGTTCATCATGATTCGAAGCGAGCCGCGTAACTATTCTAGTCTAACTATACAGGTCAAACTATTTTTACATTTTAATACCTAGTTATATTAAATGACATTTGTCATGACAATGCAATCTTCAATAATAGTAATATTTTGCTATTATTCCGAAGATATTAAACAAACCAAACTTCCGTTAATGCATTATTTGAAATGAAGCCAAGTATTTCAAACATTACGTAAGTAAATAATTTTCTTGAAATAAGACTGTTTACATTATTATAGCTTTGTCTTGATTGGTAAATTACATTACAGACTAGCTGACCTGTCCTAACCGAGATGTTAACACGTTGCAAAGTTAAGTAATACTAGCCAGGACGGCCTTAGGATGGGACCCTCCGTGCCTCGGAGAGCACGTTAAGCCATCGGTCCCGGTTACCATACAAACGTCTATGGCGGTCGTTACAGGTAGTAGGAGCCCTTTAATTTAAAATAAGTGTAAGCATGGAACTTCCAAAAAGAACTTACAAAAATACAGAAAGAAGCAACTAAGTCATGAATCATGATGCCAAAATAACTATCACAAAACTAAATTCTCAATTTTCAATACCAAGAATCTCAGGAATAAAATATCCACGGGCACAGATAATTAAAATTAATGCAAACCGCCAAGTGATGTTGTCAACGCGAAAAAATAATATGGGTGAACCCGCCAATTATTTCAATTAATGGTACGTCGCGGTGTCGACAGGAAAAGGAAGTGTGCGTTCGGGATTTGAACTAAGTATAGTCCGCGATTGTATACTGACTGACAGCTAGGCTTGATTAATTAATTCGTGGCCCTCTATTCGCCCAGTGGGGATAATAAATCGTGCGTACTGGCCTCCCGTGAGTTGTCGCCAAAGCCCGACACACCGTTGAATAAATGATTGAGTCAAACGCAAACATTATATGTGTCGGGACTCTGAGACAGAAATAAACGGCTAATGATGTGTTATACAGGTAAGCGATAATAAAGTCTTCAGATCTCGTTACTTTAGATCATTAGAATTCTCGGATCGTTCATTAATTCTCAGATCCGTCTGGTGAAACGAACGTTTGAATTTATATCTACTCTTCTCAAATAATCCACTACCATCTTATATTCTTCTTTCGTTTAGATAAATAATAAAATACATAAATGGGTGTACAGACTGTATGGGGACTACCAAGACCTTCGGGGACAAGCCAACTTCACCTTAGGATGAGGATCTGGCGCAGTAAGCTAAATCAAAAGGAGAAGGAGTAAGCGGGCCTCAGGCTTCAAGCAAAAAACCTCGGATATGCAATCGGGAGCTACGCTAAGATAATGTAACCCTACTTCTACTAATCCTACTACCTTTTTTTTCGTGCGGAAACCCCTTCGGATACCCCCCGCCGGCCAGCGGGGGCGGTTATGTCGGACTTGAACTGACTAAAACCGTACGCCGTCTCAGGTCTACAGACGCTGGGGTGTAAGGTTGCCCATAGAGCATATCCCTCGCACCTCGACTGAACACGGGCCATCTCCGGTTCCGAGCTGGCTCCCTCAGGTTTAGGAACCACGGTGTCCCCGTCTTGCCCCGATTTGGGAGAGGGGCGCACTAATCCTACTGCCTAATACTATAAATGTGAAAGTTTGTGAAGATGTTTGGATGAAATTTGGTACAGGGATAGATTAAAGTCCGGATTAACACATTATTTAGCTACTTTTTATCTCTGGAATAGGTTGCCATGCACGGGTAGCGGGAACGGAAACAGAGTTCCACGCGGGTGAAGCCGCGGGCAACAACCAGTAGATAATATCTTCTTAAAACCATTAGTGTACACTCAGGTCTTAATAGGCCTTCTGTTTTAATTCCTAATATATTAATAAGACTAAATTGAATTACACACAAAAGAAGTAGCGTCATACCTAATGAAAAGAAATATCAAATTATATAAATTACAACATCGTTATTCAAATACAAACCCTAAACTAGTATGGCAACGGCAAAAAAAAATAATCTTCAAAATATCAATGCCATTCGTTTTCAAATCACAAGTTATGAATATCAACAAAAACAGTTCCGCTAAATAAACAATATGCAGTCAAATTTCGTAGAGCCGCCGCAGATGGGTCCTTCGTCCTGTAATAAAACAAGCTTGAAACCGAATAGCAGCCGAATTCGTTATTAATAATCATAACGGCGCCATTTTGTAAAAGCCGCCGCACACGTGTTAGTTAGATGTCGCCAAACATGCATTTGTCTAACGAAAGGCAAATATTGTTTGTGAAATGCAGAATTATGTTTTCAAAGACATAGTAGAGAATTTAAGATCTATAAGTAACCGGCGGCGTGCATATATGAAAGCGATTATCATAGAAGAAACGAAAGGCTTAGGTATGCCAGGGTCGTAGCAGGTTAAATGATGTTTTCTCAGTCAACCCCAATGGAAAAGTCATATGTATGTTATAAACTAAATCAAAATAAATTTGCCTATAGACTAAAGAATTTAATATTTTTTTTAAATGTACTCGTGCCGACTCGCCGAGTATTCAGAGCAGTCTGCAACTTGGCGAAAAGTATACCTTGCACCAACACATTTCGCCACTCATTCATAATGTCGTGCAATACAATAACTCGAACATATCTTAAAAATAACACAATTATAAGAGTGTGGAAAAGGTATTTAAATGTTACTTAATAGAATTTTATGAAAAGAAAAGAGAGAAGAAGAATTTAATATTTTATAAGTGCAACGTGGGCAGCTAAAATGATTAAACAGCTCCTTATTCTCATTAAGAGAAGTGTCATTCATTACTGCACGTGTGCCCGAAATTAGCAAAAGATACTGTAAAGACATGATAAGAGGGCAAGTGGTATTACCATTGCGTCACTTGATTCTTTCAGAGCAGTGGACAAGCTCTGACGCAGGGAATATCTTTATAAAATTCCTCATGAACTGGGTCAAAGGTGGTGTTTGGCTCCTGCCTCACGCACTTCTCAAGAAGAAGAATCTGCACGTTACGGGCATAGCACCATTGTCAACAATAGGTAGGAACAGTTTGTTAGATTAGGTTCCCAAAAGGCTAATTTAAAAATGGAATTCTAATAATATCTTTTGAAAATATTGGATAAAACGAAATAAGAATTAAACTTCTTAAAGTAATATTCCTATAATATTATATAATGATATCTATCAATAGTCTTCTAACGAAGTTAATGGTCATTTTTGACACACTCAAACAACTAGCAAATGCACGAAAAAGAGAGAAACTATGTTTTGTACAAACTCGTAGATATCTTTACCCATACAAAAAAAAATTGTGAGGCGTCAATAGTAAGGTGCAATTGTCGAATAACCCCAGATGTCGACCAGGCGTTTCAACACAATAACTTTTTGTGAACAAAAAACAAAATACCACAAAAGCTTGTACATCAGTGGATGGATACAATCGTGGACAATCATTAAAATAATCACTTGTATTCGCTGTATAATTCTACAATACTTTGCACTGTAGTAGTAAAATTCTGACAGTAGAAGTAGCTGCAGTTAGGTAAGTATATAGGGCTCCACCAAGTTGTTAGGGATCCAAGTTACCCTCACCTATTTGCCGGTACCTCCACGCCACCTTACCACGCGGGGTTGGAGCGTCGGACAGCAGTCGCTCATGTAAAAGCCAAAATACGACAAAACAAGGGAAAGAGTAGGAGAGCTGACTCCGGGCTCCAAAGTAAAAGCCTTGGATGCAGCCAGTACTATGGTGATGATGATGATGATAGGAGAGGAAGATCGTAAAGTATGGAAAGGCAGAAGTAGATGAAGGGCTGTTGTCTTTACCTACCCTGTTGTGAGAAAGGGTAAATGCGTATTAAATGAATACATATTTACCTATTTCATAACGCTATTCTAATCCATCCTGCCTACTTACAAGTATATGAAGATAAAAGAATACAATAGGAATATAAAGATACTTACCTACTTACAGGTAGGTGATAGACCGAAGATAAAACTTAAAGAGATTAGACAAAATATCATATTATTATTAAAGAACTATAGAGAGAATGCTCTACACAACCGAAGCAAGCCGATCCTAACTGGATTCTCACTCTTCTACCCAACGACGACGTGCCAAAATAAGAGCTATCGCTATTAGCACAGAACACATAATAGCTATTAGTACCTATATGAGTTAACCAGGTATAGGAAATACCTAAAGATTGTGATAACAAAAAGCAGCAAAATGCGTTGAACAAAAAATACCTACGTCATATTAAGATAATATTATATTATTATATGTCTCCTCTTACAAAAAAAATCGGTCATCTGCAAGTCGTACTCATACACGAGTGGTTCCGTACCAATATAACTCTAAGTACTTTTTAAATACTCTTGTAAAAGAAACAGTCCAGGCACGGTAACAATATGTAGGTATTTCTAAGTATGTTTATCCGCATTTTATAACCCAAGCAAGTTATTTAAGCTATACCTTTTTTTTTTTTTTTTTTTTTTTTTTTTTTTTTTTTATCGTGCGGAAATCCCTTCGGATACCCCCCCGCCGGCCAGCGGGGGCGGTTATGTCGGGCTTGCACCGACTAAAACCGCACGCCGTCTCGGGTCTTCAGACGCCGGGGTGTAAGGTTACCCATAGAGCATATCCCTCGCACCCCGGCTGACCCTGGGCCATCTCACCACTAACAGCATCGCTCATCCTGTCTCCTCTGAAAGTAGAGGAGTACGGAGAGCGATGTGTTCCCGCCACGTTGGGTATTGGCCGACGATCAATGCCAACCCTATGAAGGGGTGAAGGGGAAGCCATTGACCGCCGCCCAGGGTGTACCGGCCGCTCCGATTCCGTTCCCCCCGGACTGCAGCGGGATCGGAATCGGAGCGACACTCGAGGAGGTTACCCAACACACACCCCTATTTAAGCTATACCTACCTTAGGTCTAGACAGCGATGTGTATAATATTACTCGTAATACATTATGTTCAAATTCAGCTGTCTATTACATTTTTTTTTTTTTTTCATGAGATATAGCCAACTGACAGAGGGACATACAGCAGAGTCTTCATAATACTGTTCCGTTAGTAACGCTACGGGTACGGAACCCTAAAAAAAAGAGTAAAAACAGCTAATCCTACCGAGAGTCTCATTACCGCAGGTAACTAACAAAAGGGCAAATATCGCCGAACGTCAGTGTTGTAAAATTTGCATCCATCTTTTTTTATAATAGGTGCTAAGGTAAGAGCAATCACATTTCTTACCTGAGCTGAGCAGTTATCGCAGCCTATGGACGCTTGCAACTAATAATGAAGAGTACCTTTTTTTTTTTTTTTTTTTTTTTTTATCGTGCGGAAATCCCTTCGGATACCCCCCGCCGGCCAGCGGGGGCGGTTATGTCGGGCTTGCACCGACTAAAACCGCACGCCGTCTCGGGTCTTCAGACGCCGGGGTGTAAGGTTACCCATAGAGCATATCCCTCGCACCTCGACTGACCCTGGGCCATCTCACTACTAACAGCATCGCTCATCCTGTCTCCTCTGAAAGCAGAGGAGTACGGAGAGCGATGTGTTCCCGCCACGTTGTCTAATTCATTACATTTTTAAATAATTAGTATGCTTACTATCCTATAGATTTAGATCGGAAAAAGAAAACATCTAGGACGAGACTTGACGTGTCTAGGTGGCTCAGTTGGTCAGTGCATTCCCCATGTAAGGGACTGGTCGCGGGTTCAAGTCCCGTCCTATATGTTCACATCTAAATCTATAGGAAAAGTACTTAGTCTAGATACTACAAGACACCCGTCCCAATGTGTCACTAAACTGTGCACCAGATTCCCGTGATATCCATCATAATCCAACATCCAAATTGTGCCAACTGACGCATTGCGATTGAAACTACCTATTCTGTTTACGACACGTGATAATCACGGAATGGCTCGCGTGACGTCTTCGATCGAAAAAATGACACTCTTAGTATTTATACTGCATATATATATTTATAATGCACATACGATTTCTTGCAACTCTAGATGTTTCATTGACGTGTTACCACATGCAGAAGGGTTGAAGCAGGTTCAGAAAGAGAGTGCTTACTTAGGTACTCGTAAATAAAAATAGCGGCCAGTCCCGTACGTTTAAATGTCGAGTTGTCAAATTGTATTATTTGATGCTTAAAATATTAAAGGCACAAGTGCCAGAGTTTCGAGGTATCTAATAACCCCAGGTTTAAATCAAGGCAGCAACGATAAAAACATGAGTACCTACTAAAAGATCTGATTTGAAGGGGTTTGTAAATTATTTAGATCAACTTCCGTTCTTAACAAGATAACAGAACGTGACACCACTGGTAATGTCTCCAGATTTAATTGCTAGTAGTCCGTGTTGCTACCCCCTTTTTTTTTTACGTGCTGATATCCCTTCGGATACCCCCCCCCCCCCCTATCTATTTTACCGGAGCTGACTATGAATTAGTTAATTCACCGCTAACCCCGGTGATATAGTCGGAATCACAGTGTTCGTAGGACCCCAGAAGAAATTCTCAAAAACCAAGGCAGACCTCGGCCGCCTGTACCGTGGCGGTCTCGTTATAAAGGGTCAGAGCCTTACCCCCTACGGTTTTATTGTTATTGGGTCCTAATTGAATTGCATTTAGACCAAACTAATAAAAATTGATGCTTCTTGTTTGTTCCTTACCTATTTCTATCGTTCCTTCAAGTACTGAATTATTTTGTTTTTGTTTATAAACTGCAATAATCTTATAATCTATGTATGTATAATAAAGTCGTGTTAGTGATACCGTTTTTGGGAAAGTTCCCAGAGTAACGAAAGTTACGAGAGTAAGGAAAGCCCCCCCCACCCCGAAGGCCGAGATAGCCTCCTCGGGATACTGTGCAATTAATAAATAAAAATATGTGACATTCACGAAATAAATTCAGCTGATAACCAACATAATTGATTCTAAGGCGGAATTTAAATTCGGGTTAATCAAAAATCATACATTCAGATACTCATACCTCACTTCCTCTGGGCTAGGCAGAGATAATCCTTGGCTCCTGTGCTTACATAACTCACAACCTAATTTGTTTTTTTTTTATAAGTTAACACATTAACATTGGTCTCATTGTTGTTGTTAACTCAAGGTATACCTAGTTAGGTATAGGTAAACAGAATAACTTGCCAGGTAGGTATAAAAAAAAATACTTTGGTTGATCTGAAAATTAAATACCTATTCTTTTAAATATATAATTATACCTATTATTAAAGTCTGATAATAGGTATGATAAGTATTGATTAATGTATCTATTAGTTAAATAACAGGTATCCAACAACAGAACAGGCCTAAGCTAAAGAAGTAACTTTTACTTACACGCTATAACTACATCATTATCAAATGTATTAATTAATTATAATAAATAATAATAAATAAATATTCTACGACATTCTACACAGCGCTTTCTAGACCCAAAGTAAGCATAGTTTAACTAGCTTGTGTTATGGGTTCCATAATGCGGATAAACATACTTATATACTTTTTTTTTTGGAAATACATACATATTATACATCCGCGGTAGCCTAGTGGTATGGGTAATGGACTGCTGAGACGAGGTCTCGGGTTCGATCCCAGGTTCTACCATGGCACACACCAATGACTTTTCGATGCTTTTCGAAGTTATGTGTGTATTTATCGCAGGTTTATAAGTGCCCGGTTAATGGCAATAGGCTCGCCACCTATTACATTGGGACCTAAACATAAACTGGCGAAATGTGGGTGCTAGCACCTCTGCCTACCCCTTCGGGGATATAGGCGTGAGTTTATGTTTATGTTATTATACATAGAAATACCCAGACCAATGCAAATAGACATATTCATGGATACAATTATTTGCACTGAGCGGGAATCGAACCCGCGCCCCTTGTGTAGCAGTCGAATACACTACCGCTACGCCACTGTCAAATTAATTATTAAAATACATTATTTATTTAAATTCCAAATTAATGGTTGTAGTATATAATATATAGTTATACCTACATACATACATAAATGAATAAAATTTGACTTTTGTACTGACACATTTGTTTTTATTAGATTTTTTATTCATCTAATATTTTTCATATTTATATGAGTGAATTTTATGTCCCTGCTAAATCAGTAGATTTCTACGTATACAAACACACATTGATAGCTAGTTAGATTTGCCCATAATTATATAATTCCCCATTATAATATCAAACAAGCGTCTGAGTACAGCATATTTCATGTTGTGACCGTATATTTGGAAAAGTTGTCGCATTTGTTTTTTAATACATACGAGTACTAGTTACTATGTTTTAATCAACAATTAAATAGGTACTAAATACATATTCTCCAAAAAAAATTTATGAGAAACATCAAGTACCTAGTAAGTATTGTAAGAGAGAGTCGAGGCCAGACATTTTAAATCCATCAACTTAAAACTAATAAATAGGTTAATCTATTATACTATATCTTATATCTATTACTCTCTATCATATTATTTACTATACCTAGGTAAGTACATAACATGTCATTATTTGTTTAAGACTAATTTTTGTTTGTACATACAAAGAACTAAAAGATACTAGTTACAACTGCCAGTGTATGTTAACAATTATCTCAATGAATTAAAAACGTACAGTTATTACCCACCAAAGAATAATTTTAAATTAATTTCTATTAATAAAACCGATGGGTTCTTTGTTTAATTAAACATACCATATTTATCAAAATAATTATCTTTCTATACACTACCTATATGACACATTCACTAATGATATCCTCTTGATATATCTATTCAATACCTATTATATGTTGTATACGTACCTATATATCTATTGTATAAATAGATCAAGTAGTATAATGATATACCAAGACCAATTAGTATAAAGATGTATCTAATTATATAATTATTTTTCAATTCATATATGTACATTATTCGAATTACTTTTACAAAAGTTACAATCTTAGACTTTGACGCCTGCCTACGGTGTACTTACCCGGTGTTGTTATAACAATTATTATTTTCACCTTCAACCATTTTGAAAGAGACATCAGTTTTAATACCTGTCCTCCCCCTATTTTACCTGCTTTGGTTCTTTGTAATGCTTTGCTTTAATCCTCTCTTTTGTCTAAGGTTCGGTCTAAAGTTCGCTGTAACATTAAGCTCGCGGCAATGGCAATAGCAATCGGGATAGATTATTTACCCCAAACATACTACCTAAATAAATAAACCCTTAAATTGTTTACAGTAGAAAAAATAACAGATTATTGCACTAATAAAACAGCTATATAAAAGAATAATTGGCGCATTCGGATCGTTATTCATACACTCAAGTTTCAATAACTAACTGATCTAATTTTATTTGTTTTGTTTCAACCACCTTCAAGACTATTTGTATAAAGTGCATTATATCAAGTTGATATACATACATATGCATGATATACAGGTATGTTTGGATGTAATTTTTAGCTAACTAAAATCTGTATCATATTAACATAATTGCATGTTTATTTATACGTATACAGTTGTCATAACAACCGATCGCATTCTAACATGCTATGAATACAATGCTTTTTGCTTTCTTCTTGTATCACAACTTAACCTGCAGACTGCTATCTATACATTATATTTATTATTTTAATTAATATTTATATTTAAACAGACGCGTCATATATCTTTGGCAACTTATAACTCCTTATTCAAGTAGGGTAGTGGCACCTAATATTACAATTGTAACAAAGACAATCGGAATTGAAAAGACTGTCTTATTCTGATTAAGATTAAAACCTAATATTGAATGGTATGAAGCACTAAGTTTGTTGAGGGACGTGAAGATATCAACAAACTAGTTAAGGGTTGTGATATAAGCAAACTCACCACAGGACTGTCGTCGCCAAGGTCCGAATCACGGTCGGCGTCGGCCATGGCGTACGCCGGCACCGGCTCACGGTTCTTCACCCGAATCTTGGCGGCTTCACTGGTACACGGTACAAGGAATAAGCCACAAAGGCACGTGGTCGGACACTCGCGTCTCACATACAGCGGTACGGTACAGTTCGCGGCGCGGGCCGTCAGCGGCGGTTCGTCGGGACGAGCGCTGCGTGAGCTCGCACGGAATGGTATGCCGAACCATTCCGCCGGTCGCCCCTCTTTCCGAAGCCCCGCCTTAAGGCGTCCGCGTCACGGCGAATCAAACCTCGCGATATCAAACTGATATTTCAGCTCGCATGCTCCGCCCGCGACGCTTATATTGTTTTTATTCAAGCTATAAAATAATCGCACGGCATTGATCGTTCTTTGTGATTAATAGCGATAGTGAAACGTGATATTAATGCGGCTTAATCGCAGTTTCGTTTGCGCACCTTAATGAGCCTGTTAGTGTTAGTTTTGTAGCTATATCGTGGCCGTGATTGATGGATTAAATGAACGGGCTCGACTGTTTAATGGACAATTCATTCATTCACTAATCATTTTCTTTTTAATTGCTTCGTGGAATATTTTATGAGGGTCAATCTTGAATCACTGTAATTATAGACATGGATAACTAGGATAAGTACTGATATAAGTATTTTAGATGGTTTTGTAATGGAAGCTCCATCGCGTTGATGTCTTTATTTAGATAAATATACTATGTAGGTATGTAGATATCTTCAGTTAGAAAACTATAAGAACTTAATGGTCTAAAAGGAAGTGGTCTAAACCTCGTTATTATGTGAACTCATCATCATCATCTCACCGTTGTATCCCGATTGCATCCGAGGCCTACAACTCAGAGCCCGTGGTCCGCTTTCCTGGGTTGTATGGGAATAAGGGACTTACCAAGATCTGCGGAGCCTAAGCCAACCTTACCTGCAAACCGGTACACCTGATGATTGAAGAACGAGGTTCGGGTGCAGGCTTTTTTCTCGTGATTGTAGAGTAAGACGGTGGTCGCTCCGATAAAAGCCAAAACAATGGAGTAGGAGAGCGGACCCCGGACTCCAAAATACAAGCTTTGGATGTAACCAGGATTGGCACTCTGATGACGAAGTAATTACACAAAACAGTGCCTAATTTTCAACGTACAGTGGTGATAATTTTCAACGTACAGTGGTGATAATTTGAACAAACCTAAAAGTCTATGTCATTTGGGTACTATTGAGGTCCCACCAAGGTCTTCAGGCCCAAAGCCAGCTTCACCTGCAAACGGGTACACCTGCTGATTGACAGACGAGATTCTCGCGCAGGTTTTCCTCTCAAGGTTGTGAGATAAGACGCAGTCGCTCTCATGAAAGCCGTATAAGCCGAACCAAGAGGAGGAATAAGCGGACCCTGAGCTCGGAAGTGAAAGCCTCGGATGGAACCGGGCATAACGCTAAAATTATTGCATTGTGGCACATAAGCAATAGCTACGTCACTTTTTGTAACCATTATCATCTCGCACCAGATATTCAAGATTGATCTACAGTTACGAACCACTGATCGTGTGCGTAGATTCAAAAATTATTACGATTTACTTCGATGGTGAAGATATTAATCCATCAATCAGCATATTGCAGTCCACTTGCTAACCATGAGCCTCTCCCACTACTCTTTAACAACCGATCGTCCGCCTTGCGCATCTAGTCTTTCCTATTTCAGGTCATCCTCGTTTGTTCTACCGGCCATCAGCCCTTCGGCAGATATGGCCATGCAGCCCATTGTCACCACAGCTTCTATATTCTACAAGCTATACTGATAACATTAGTTGTTTGTCTGATGGCCTCATTATGAATTCTATCCCTCAAAGAAACTATAAGCATAATTCGCTCCATAGCCCGTGAAGGATAACAACATGCATGGCTGTAGTCCTGTAAGCCCAAAATTCACATAGTATTTTCTCATAGTTTTTTGAAGTCTGTAAACTCTGTCTGTAAAGTCTGTAACACGCTTTACAGAGAGGAGGCCTAAATTATTGCAATACAGTGTAACGAATTAGTTTAAATTACGAATAAGGGTGTGCAGTGCCCTACCTACCTACCTTTAGGGCCCAAACCAACCTCAACTGCTTGTCGGTGCACCTGCTAAACAACGGAGGAAGCTCGGGGACAAGCTCTCCTCTCGGGGTTTGGAGATCAGGTGGCAGTCGCTCTTGGAAAAGCCGATATACCAATCAAAAACAGTAAGTGGACCCCGGGCTCCAAAGTCCAAAGTTTAGATATAAGTACAGTGCCCTATCCTACATTCCTTGTGTTCTATTTCATTTCATTTTTCTTTATTAAGAAAAACAACCGTTTTTACTGGTCTCATTGGAACGTAATACAATATCTGAAAACAATTTATTAGTTTATCCTAGAATTATTTACCCAAAATTTTGCTGCAGTCATTTTCAAGTACCTATTATGTTTTTACGTTGTTATCTAAGGATTGATTACAAATGGGTGTGCAGAGCCCTTCCAACACATTTGGGGCCCAATACCTGCCAGTAGGTGAACCCTTCTTTATTTTCTCGCAGAAATCCCCTGGATATCCCTCAAAGCCAGCGGTTATCTGGTTATGTCGGATTCGAACCGACAAAAATCTTCAGACGCTGGGCTGTAAGGTAAGGCATTTCCCTCGCACCCGGGCTGACCCAGTGCCGTCTCCGGTTTCCAGATGGCCCCCTTGGGGAATCACGGTGTCCCCATCTTGGCCCGAAAAGGGAGGCGCTAAACAATAACCGTGGCTCTATCATAGGCTTTCATCCTGGAGATCGGACGTCAGACGACAGTTGCTCCCGGAAAAGCCGACATACCAGTATAAAAAAAACTATAGGTAGACCCCGGGCTCCGAAGTGTAAACTTTGGCAGCAACCCCAGAAGACAAAGTTAATATAATTCTAAATGCACTAAATAATGTTTTGTTTGTTATTTTATGAAAGGTTTAAGAGCTAAGGTGATCAATAAATTAGAATTTGCTTAGCTACTTTTGTCATTGACTGTACAGTGTCCGTTTTATTTTGACATTGGAAAGAAGACATGACAAATCAAAAGCTGGGGACTGTAGTACCTACGTACATTACTTTTACTGATGGACATTACTAAGGTGGTACACAACTACTGAGCTGCGTAAAAGGGAAGCGCTCTATCCCACGTTGCCAACTACGACCGCCTCCTCCAGAATCTCTGAATTTACTAACTTGTTAAGTCATCATCATCACCACAGCGTTAGTCCCGGTTGCATCCAAAGCTATAATTTGAAGCCTGAGGTCCGCTCCAATACTCTTCCTCATGATTTGGTTTATGTTGGATTTTGCGGGAGCGACTGCTATCTGACCTCCCAACCCCGAGAGGAAAGCTTGTCCGTTAATCTGTAGATGTACTAGCTAACAGATCTTGGTGGACTCCCTAAAACCATAAGCCATATGCTTATTTACGTAAAAATTACTTCAGAATGGATTCCTAATTGTTGAATTGCCAATCATGGTACCTATATTTTAATTAAGTAAATGAGATAAGAATAATTAAACGTTGTAAGAGCTTTCATTTTCAAGCAGTCGGGAGCACAATACAAACACTTACATCTGTTGTGTAAGACTGTAGGTATAGGTACAGACAGGAACAATTAATACAACTGGCAGATCAATCGCTTGTCGAACAATGCAAGCGGTGAGGTGCGGTGCAAGTCAGAAGCGATATCAATGGACCTACCATGACGAGCTTATAAGCGATTGTGTTTTGGGCTATAGGTATAAGGTGAACAGCTCCATACTCCATGCTCTCTCTCTGAATCAAGGAATCTTAGTTAAACTGATGTGGTCTGTAATCAACGGCTTTGAATTTAAATATGTTAGTTTGTTACGGTAGGCCCTCACAATATATAACAGTGAAGGATAGCATACCCTCAGCGTAAATAAAAGTTAAACCAATCCCTTGCAGCTCCGAATCATTTAGAGTAGAACTAATTATTCTAAATTCAAATGCCTTTCAGAGGCTTTCTTCCCTGCTGCCCTAGACCATTTCCTAAATAATAAAAAGCAGTCAACTGACACGCGCTGTTAGAATGTTGAACCGGCAGCATCAGTGCCTCCTCAAAAATAACGTCAACGTCTTCTGTTGCTCAATCAAAGCGCCCGTGGTACAACAAAAAGTGTTGCTATAGTTGAACGGCGAAGCATACCACATTCAGCACCGTTGTAAGTTTCACGCCTCTACATAAGCATTAGTTACAATAGTCTTTTTATTTCAAAACGTCTACATAGCTAACCTAACCTAACCTACCAGCATATTCACATCGAGTAAGGTTTCCGAATGTAAATGTCATTTATGATCATAATTTAAGTAGATGGTGCTGAACTTTGTATGAGCATCTTTGCTCTGGTATACGCATAAACAGATAGAGTAATATGCAAGTACAGTTCTATTACATACAAATTCTTGCATTCCTTTATGCAGTTTCTAAATTCGTCACTTTTGAAAAGTTATTTGTTATACAAATAGAGTGTAATTAAAATATTACCGAATAGAAATACCTAAATGATGGTTCCAATGCGTTTCTTCGGCCCTCATTTACTTGACGACTGCGGTATAGCTATCTGGTAACAAAGGGGACGGTAGAGACAGGGCAAGAGGGTTCGAGGCAATTCGTAACTCTGTTAAGCTGCAACGTTTTTTCCGAAGGCCTTGAGCTCTTCGAGTAAAAATCTTGTACAAAAGCCAACTTAACCGCCCCCGCTGGCCGACGGGGGGGTATCCGAAGGGATTTCCGCACGAAAAAAAAAAAAGTTCCTAGATCTCATCAAGTCAGGATTTGAACTACGCCTGGGCTCGAAAAACGGTTGGACGTATAATGGCACAACAAAGCTGTTATTCTTGTTTATATTTCATGTCACTTACCACATGGGTGCACGGACTAACACCTTTGAAGCCCGAGCCTACATCAACCGCTAGTCGATGTACCTGCTAAAGAAAAGACGAGGCAACGGCGAAAGTCTTCCTCTAGCGGATGGGGGATTTGACGGAAAATAATAACTGAACCTCGGGCTCCAAAGTGGGAAGACTCAACTGGGAAATCGTTAGCGTTCAGGCTGACAATGTGTCTCCTACAAACTCTACAAAATCAAAATGCCCAGTCTCCTAAAACGTCCAGTGTCAAAAGAACTAGGTAGCTTTGGTAAGTTACCATAATGCTTTTTTTATCTAAGTGACAAGGTGTCATGTCAGTTACCAAAAAAAAACATTTTAACGTTCCTTTTGTATTTAATTCAAAACAGTTTTTCTCCATCGTCTTAGCAATGGGCACATTTTTGGAAATTCATTTTGGAAGTATTTCTGTACAGTATTAGTAAATTGACAAGGATAATATATGAAGTCAGTATTCATACATACATACACACATACATAAAGTATCCATTGGGGTAGGCAGAGACGTTTTTTCAACTTGCTACGATGCCATAATTCAGTATTTGATGAATAATTATCTCAAATATCCAAGTTATAAATATTAAGTTAGAAATCCAATTACAAGAAACTAAATATTATAATCCTACAACTCGAACCACCGCCACTGTAATCGCTCCGAGCTGATTGATGAACCCATCCCTCCCGTTCTTCACCGGACGAAGTGGACTCCCCCGCCGTTTAGTCTGAGTGATCCATGACTATGAGATCTATCACTCCAGACTACATTACCACGATACCGAACTTGTTGTATTATTTTATATGTTGCTATCGAGTTTAGTTGTTCATTTAATTTTGCTAATATAGAAGACATTTTACTCACAAGCTATATCAAAGCAGGCTAGCTTAGTTAGCGTATATTCTAACAATTCAAAAAGCTTTTTTTAATTAAATGCGAAGATCCGTACATGATATAGATATTTACTAGGTCTGTAAGGCGAATCGCTGCTTGCAATGTTAAGCTGAGTGAGACATCGTGAATCAGATTTTCAAAATTTTGAACAGTGATCATTCCTCCGTGGCAAGTCCGATTTTGAAAATTCTTTTTGAAAGTCACAACTCTGGACATGCTTTCTGAGCGTGTAAAGTTTGGTCAAAGTGTCTCTAGCGGTTATTATGTAATTCCATCGGGAATTTTTTTAACGGTGATCATTCCTCTGTGGTAGCATTAATTTTGTTTAAATATATCCATAAACCTTCCTCTGATTGACCTCTTTAATCATGCCAAATTTGGTTCTGATTGGATTAGTAGTTTAGGAGGAGACCTGTGACAAAGAAAATCCTGAAGTCTGTTATGAGGAGCTTTCGCTCTACTTCGTCTCACTCTGCTCAATTATGTCATAATGCCTTGATATCATGACGTTTTTCTTTACATGGCCGGCCGCCTAAATGCACATCTCGTGACCAACTCGATTACAATGTAACCAATAAATTAGATTTTCAAAACTTTTCTGATGTTTGCAGTATGTACGTGAATTATAATTTTTTTTTCAGTGTTAAAATAACCAATTTAAGTTTGCTAAAGAATTAGCGGGAAAACGAGATTGAAATTTAATAAATACCTTGTATTAATTGTAGTTAAAAATGGTTTCGGAAAGTGATTCCAGTGACATGGATATTAATTTAACTCCCGATGAGATTTAAGAACAGGCAAAAGCTGTTGTTAATAATCTATATTCAAATTGTTCTAATTTTACATTAAATTTTAACTGATTATCAATATACCTGTTTCATTACATGTGTGTGTAGCATTTTAATTTCCTCACATAGTCGAAATGAAAAGTAGAGTGTTTACCTCGGGTGAATGTCACCATTCCGCTCTCGAACTATTGGCGCTCTCACTTCGTTCGAGCGCCAGAAATATCTCGGGTGAAATGGCTAACAATCTACTATTTGTTACTAGAAACAACCAAATAATTTAGTCCGTAATTACATTTTTCTTCCCAATTTTTCAGAACTTGAATCTATGGTTCTAAGTTCTTGGGATCCAAACACAAAGTGCAAATCGACACAGGGCTGGCATTTTCTTGTATACCTACCGATAAGAGTGAGAGCTGATAGACATTTTGGGTAGATATTTCCAACGCTTCCAGGTCTACGTTTCTGTTTTAAGATATTATGGGAGAAGCATCTGACAACCTACCTAAAAATATCTACCAGCTCTCGGACCATATGACATGTAGATAGATAGTTGGCATGCCATCCAGCGCATCTCAGCTTGGCGGCCACATCAGATGCTTTTTCACGACTTGTTTGAACACATTGGCTTCACTGAATCTAGCCCCTGAACGTTGACACATTGCATTTTGCAATATTTTATATGACTTGGTGATGCCCGCTGCTCCGCCCGCCTCGGTTATCGTTTTTTGGTCATATCTCCGGTTCTACTTAACCAATTGCAATCAAATATTCGGTAGATTTTAAGTCTAACCAAGACCTTTCTCATTGAAAAAACCGCATTGAAATCCGTTCAGTAGTTTTTGCGTCCATCGGGAACAAACACACAAGAATTCCAAAAAAATATTTTTGGGTTTAGAATTGTTCATCTAACAAAACCCAAGTATATTTTATTAAATATCTCCAATTTACAGACACGACAAATTTACAATTTTATAATAGTATAGATCGCAACTACTATGGTTCCGGTACTTTGACTCTGAATCCGATAAGTAGGTTAGATGTTACATTCGATCACTTTGAATTTGAAGGGTGATAGTTTGAGTGTAGGTACATCAACAGAGGTGGCGGCAGCCCACGCGCTCGCGCTCCGCTGTCCCAGGGTCAGTCGGGGTGCGAGGGATATGCTCTGTGGGCAACCTTACACCCCGGCGTTTGTACACCCGAGACGGCGTGCGGTTTTAGTCGGTTCAAGCCGACGTAACCGCTGGCCGGCGGGGGGGTATCCGAAGGGATTTCCGCACGATAAAAAAAAAAAAGGTACATCAACAGATGTACCTACACTCAAAGTTCTTGAATCTTTACATTTTTGTTTGCTAGAAAGGTAGCAAACAAGGAGATACCTACACGATACGCTTCCCGTCTAGCGTTCCTGGCAGCCTATGAACTATGAACGCTTGGATTCCAGAACAAATATGCCTCTACCACCTTAAAAAAATATCAATTAAATCATCACAATCTCATCAATCAAGATCATTGATTCTAATATTTATCTAAGACTAGTTGACCCGGCAGACTTCGTACTGCTTCAATCGATAACAACTTCCATATTTATTCACCTTTTAAACCTTCTCTGGACCTCCACAAACAATTCAAGACCAAAATTAGCCAAATCGGTCCAGCCATTCTCGAGTTTTAGCGAGACTAACGAACAGCAATTCATTTTTATATATAAAGATATCCAGGGAAACTACTTAGAACAAATAAACATCTGAAAATACATTAATATTTCTAGACTATTAGGTAAAAGATGAAGTTTTGGGTGGTCGCTCCAAAACTGTCCAACTGGTCTTCAGATCCCAGCGCACTCTTTCGTCTTTGCTGAAATCTATATATGAAAACGTTCAATACAAGTAGGGTAGATGGCGTTAGACTTTGCTTCGGGATATCATAGTTACTTTGCGGTAATATAGATGGCGGTAGAATGCACTTTTTACCAGTTTTTGTAAATAATTTAAAACTAATTTTGGACGAAAACATTCTAATGGTAAAATTTTATCCCAATTTGACTAGATTGACAAATCAAATCGTGTTGTTCAGATACGTAGACTGAGAATAAAAGCTAAAGCGTGGATAGAAGACTTGATGTACAATGTACTGTGTGAATGGAAATTGGCCAATCAGATTGGGCAATTAAACTGTATGGATGGGGCTTTTTTGTACGTGCGGAAATCCCTTCGGATACCCCCCCGCCGGCCAGCGGGGGTGGTTATGTCGTGTATCGACTAAACCCGCACGGTGTCCTCCCCAAGTGTACGTTGCCGGGCACCCCGGGTCAGCCCTCGAAAGGATAGGTTGCCGGCGGACTTTGGCCGCCACCGCACCGCGGTAACTATTTAGTAATCTGTGACCGCGACCTCGCCTAACAAAACTCAATGAGTGATCAAGTGATCATGATATTATTTTTTTTAACCCCCGACGCATAATCACCAGGGTGTTATAACTTTGATGTGTTTGTCTATGGCATCGTAGCTCCCGGACGGATAAACCGATTCTGATGCGGATTATTTTGTTCGAAAGCCGATATGATCGAGATGGTTATCTATGGTTTTGATGGAGATAAACTAATTTGTGTCGGAGGATTTTTAATTTTTAAATTAATGTTATTATATAGGTAGGTGCTCACACGTATATAGCTCCGA
Source organism: Cybosia mesomella (assembly GCA_946251805.1). Classification (NCBI taxonomy): domain Eukaryota; kingdom Metazoa; phylum Arthropoda; class Insecta; order Lepidoptera; family Erebidae; genus Cybosia; species Cybosia mesomella. Next base: position 20,045,761 of record OX276405.1, on the reverse strand, counting down.
AGGCATATGCAGAGGTATTCTAAAACCAACATTTAGTCAACCGTTGTACGGCTTCTTAGGTATATCTACATTACTCCGTTTTATGAGATAATCATGTAATTTATGAGAGGACCAGACAGTATTGTTGTCTTGTCTATTACAAATATAAATACATACTTATTGTGACTACAAATTAAAACGAAAATAAATATTTCAGATAGAAACATATATTTCTCGTCATACATCTCCCATTTTTTATAAACACATATATTTTAATATTATTTAATCATTTTAATTACAACACCTAGAGGAATGCATATAGACATTTATGCATTTGCACTGAGCGGGAATCGAACCTGCGACCTTCACGTAGCAATCGTAGCAGTCAAACGTTCTAAAGCCACTATTTAAATTTTAATCAGATAGTATAGTATTAAATGCGAATGATGACATAGGCACTTAAACTTTATGGTTACTAAATCATTTTTTTTGTGATTGTTAATAGTACTAAAGTAAATAGGTAAATAGTCTATTAACAAATTTAGCTCGTAAAACATCGGAATTCCGCGCTCCACCCCGACTCTGGCGTCCCAATGATAAATCACCTTACAATAATAATGAAATATACGACTCGTCAGCAAAATTAAATTAGTCAAACTCAACCCTTATTGCTCTCGCTGTTGCCACACTGAATTATAGAATGTTTGTCAGTACACTTGACATTTTACATTTAACTGACACCGCACATTCCGTTTTGCATTAACTAGTGAAGGAATTATTGTTCATTATTTGTAGTTCAGTGTGGTAGGTAGGTCTCGTTGCTCTTTGTGCGCTAGTGCGTTCTCTGAGCATTAATGTACGGTCGCGGTTTGCACCGAGCCCCGCCGAGCTTAAGTGTTTCTTAGTAATGCGTTCTGTCATTTATAAACATAAGAGTAAATAGTCCCACTGCCACACCTGGCCTTATTGGTAGGTAGACAATTTCGACAAAACATACTTTATGGTCACGAGCGGATTTTGAAATCGTAAAATCATTATGGGAGTCTATTGTTGCATTATTCTCATCGTGTCAACAAAGATGATAAAATAAATACAGTTAGGCTCTAGGTAATTTCATTAACATACGACGCAACAGTCAGGCACTATAAGGTATTTACCCACACTTTTTTTTTACTATAATTCATTGTGTAGGCAGCGTTGCTCAAAGTTAGGTACGCGTACCACTTGTGCGAGGGATATGCTCTATGTGCGAGGGATATGCTCTATGGGCAACCTTACACCCCGGCGTCTGTAGACCCGAGACGGCGTGCGGTTTTAGTCGGTTCAAGCCCGACATAACCGTCCCCGCTGGCACGCGGGGGGGTATCCGAAGGGATTTCCGCACGATAAAAAAAAAAAAGGTACGCGTACCACTTGGGGCAGGGTATACGCGACAAAATTTAAAAAAATTAAATCTTTAGTTAGTTTTTGGGTAACAGGATAAAACGAAATCCGTGTCAGCTGATCAGTACAGTGCATTCTACTTATTTCCTTTTTTAATTAAAATTAACTATTTAGGTAGTTTTACCTATAAATATATTCAACTGTGTAAAGTGATTTACCGTTATATTGAAAGTTTAATATAATAGACATAATTATGTGGGTATAGTAAAAAACAATAAAATAACGTTGTTATTGTCATTAATTTTAAATTATATAATAAACAATGATTCCTATTGCATTCCTCTTTTATACAAATATAAAAAACCTAATTCGTTCATCTCGAATGACAAGCTCGTCTTTGGCCAACAACGGCGCTTAAAAATAAATGCTATTCATGATTCGATCGTTTAACATCGATTCATCGATGTCTCGTCAATGAAGGGGCGGGGAAGGGGTGAGGGGGGATGAAAGTAAACGACAAACTGATCATTTAGGGGGAAGTGACGATAGGTACAGTTTGTTCCCGAGGTTGGGACTGTTCTGCCTTAGAGGGTTCAGGTTGCTTAGCAGGGCCAGTTTTAGTTATCGGCACAATGCGTTCGCCGGAGTTAGGTGGTGGCCGCCTGGGTGCGGTGACTGTGAGCACGCCATCTGAAGAGAGGGTGCTAACGAGGTCAGCGACTTCGTAGCCACTGGGAAGGATGTATCTACGGGTGAACTGCCTGGAGATATAGCCGTGCTCATCCTGCTTTTCCTCATGCTTTCCTTCGACTAGTACGCTGTTGTTGGATGCCTTAACTGTGATTTCTTCTGGGGCGAATTGCTGAACGTCCAAGATGACCTAGAATCAAAAAGGTTTTATTTTACCAATATCTTCTGCAGACAGCTACTGGTAAGAAGCTATCGCGGATAATAATAACCATCTACGTCTATTAGTCTCTCCTTCATTCGAGCGCCTGTGGCATCCAATCCAATCCCAGTGGCATCTAAAGCTTGCAGTTTGGAGCCCGGGGTGCGCTCTCCTTCTCCTACATATTATTTTTTTGAATTGACCTTTACGGGAGTGCCTTATCTATTTTCTGCGTCCCGTTCCAAATCCGAAATTTAATAATAATTTCTGCCTCAACCAGAAATCGTGACTCAATTTCTGTTTTGAACAGCTTGTGTGATTTACCTACATAGAAGTCGTTGCACGATCCTACAATTTTTTAACGCCCCCATGACACACATCTACTAATTGAACAACTACAGCTTACTTGATTAATGAAATAACAGCTCTAATGTGCGTAACAAAGCATATTAAGGTCAGTATTAACGATTTTTAAGAGCTTAAGGACATGTACTGTTTGAAACATCGGACTCCTGACTGGAGAAGCTCCTTACAGAAAACAGATAAGTAAATAGCACTTGTACTCTGGTCACCAGCCAGGGTCGCTAGGCCACCATATAGAAGAGGATAGTTACACAACAGACGAGAACGTTAGTAAGTGTGCGGAGGAACGAGGTGAGATGTTCCTCCGCTCAAAGGGAGAATCCGCCAACCAGACAAGGTGAGCCTGGCGGGCCGCGGCCCAACGTTTGACGTTGGGATATTGAATATGTACTACCCTGACGTGAACTTCTATTACGCGATGCAAGATTGTTCTATGATAGTATCAAAGTAGTTACCGCCGGTTGCTGGCCGCCGGTTGCCGGCGCTAGATGGCGCGGGGTACATGCAGGTAGTATCGCTATAAGTGCTAGTAACCAATCAATTAACGGTAGTGGATGTAGTAATACAAACTAATATTTACCTCAAATTTTTCCTTCGTGAGGTTAATAGTAGAGGCAGACTCCTGTCTCTGCAGGTTGGTTCTCCAAGGCCGGAAGTAGGAGTTTCTGAGAAGGGAGGTGGAAGGAAGTGTAGAAAGGGAGGATAGCAGATCGTCCCTCTTAAGTCCCATGCCGAAGTGCTGGTCCAGCAGGCGGGAAGGCCTGTCCCACTCATCCCACCAGTCGCGGAACATCATTGGTACTATCGACATCTGGAACAGAAATGTTTTATTATTAGGTTAATACGTTATGAACATTGCGAGAGGCCAATATCCAGCAGTGGACTACAATAGGCTAATTCTTTAATTGATTGAATATGCTGCCAATTATATGTTAGGTACATACATCTATGGGAGGAAATCGCATCGGCATCAAGCCCCAAATGAAATATTTGGGGCGGCCTGCTCGACGGCCGATGGGACTTCGGAGAGCACATCCGAAGTCTGGCCCCCAAATTGAAGGGCACAGCTCTCGCTCTGGCTCGGCTGCCCAATTGTTTTTTTCCGTGATTATTCCTCAATGGTACATTCGATTCCAAGTTTTCTTTTTCTGATTAGTGTGACCATTGACCACATTTTGGCGCCAAAATTCAAGTTTTGCAAATTGTAGTTTTTGAGAAATCAGCTTTAGAATTTTTTGTTCGGTGATTATTCCTCCGTGTCTTGTCCATTTTCAGTTTTCTTTTTTATCGGTATTTAGAAGATTTTACTAATTGTGGCTTTTGAGAAATGAGGTTTTGAATTTTTTATACGGTGATTATTCCTCCGTGGTACTTCATAATTTAAATTTGTATAGCCTATGTCCGTCACATTTCTATCATCTATGATTATGCTAAAAATCATTAAAATCGGTCGAAGCGTTTAGGCGCTAGAGGGACTGAAATGAAATACATCGCGTGGAGTAAAAGGAGCTTTCGCTCACTTCGTCTCACTCTCAGCTCAATTAATACGTGAAGTGAAACTTTATATCTCTTTTTATGAAAAATGCGCGGACGGACGAGTGTAAGATTTGGCATAGTTATGGCTTATATACCACGCTAAACAGTAGTGGACTAAGGACGGCTTCTTGATGTACTCTGACGGTTATGGGGAAAGGTTTTCGGAATCGGAATCGCGGTATATGTCTTGGATGATGTCAATATAGGACTCTGGAACCCTTTTGGACCGCAGTGCCCACTAGATCACCGCGTGACGAACACATTTAAAGCCTTCTGCATGACTAAAAACAAGCAAACAAGAGGCATATTTTTCGCCCTGTATTTCCCTAGGTCGATCTTTAGGGCAAAAACCGGACCATACTACCGTGTTGCCCAACATGAGGGGGCCCGATGACTCCTGCAGGAGACTCTACGCGGGGATCGTGCGGTCCATGGCCCTGTATGGGTGCCCAATATGGGCGGAGGCCCTGAGGACCAGAACTGTGCGGATGCTGCGCGCTCCGCAGCGAGTTATGGTCATCAGGGCCATCCGCGGGTACCGCACGATCTCCTTCGAGGGACCTGGAGGCGAGAGCCCTTTCGCAACTGTACCAGTGGCGAAAGGAGGCGCGGGAGCAGGGACGGAACCCCGAGCCTCGTGAAATCGAGGCCGTGCAGTCCCAGCTCCGCCAGGCCATCGTGGTGGAGTGGAAGGAACGACTTGGGCGACCAAGCGCAGGGCACGCCGCAATAGTAAGGCCCATGATGGAGGATTGGTTAGAGAGGCGACACGGAAGCCTCTCGTATCGACTGACGCAGGTGATCTCCGGGAAGGTGTGCTTCGGGCACCATCACCTGCATCGGATCGGGAAGGAGCCAACGCCTGAGTGTCATCACTGCGACGCGAGCGAGGACTCAGGGGTGCACACGCTGGCGGACTGCCCGGCGTGGGAGGCACCGAGGCGTGACCTCCTGGCAGCCATCGGGGTGGGAGTCCTCTCGCTCGGCAGCATGATTGTGGCAATGGTGCAGAGCGCGAGTGCGTGGGCCGCCGCCACCTCCTTCATCGAGCATGTAATATATGCTCTATGGGATATGCTCTATGGGCAACCTTACACCTCGGCGTCTGTAGACCCGAGACGGCGTCCGGTTTTAGTCGGTTCAAACCCGACATAACCGCCCCCGCTGGCCGGCGGGGGGGTATCCGAAGGAATTTCCGCACGAAAAAATAAAAAGGTACATACATCTAACATCATCTGGTGAAAATAATTGAACTAATAGATTTGTAAGATTCTAACAGTAAAGAAAGAAATACATGAACTATTTTCTTGTTTGGTTTTCTCAAAGTCTATATCCGCCATCCCTTCCTATTACACAACTTATGTGTTATGATTTATGAAATAGAAGTTAAATGTTTTTCATTTAAACAATCAAATACGAATACTAATACCTTTCTAAAAGTTTAAAAGATACGAAGCTTTTAAGTTTGATGGAAAAAAATACATGTTGAACATGTAAACCTGCACAGCTTGACCGCAAGCTAGTGCTAAGGGTAAGTAATGAATTTGATTTTTATTCAGCACTATTAGACCTAGCAACTGCCATTAAAGTCCGCAATATCTTCGTCAAGTCGTAAACGAAACAAAATCGCTAATAGCAAAACCATGGAGTTGTCGATAATATAGCTTGAAGCAATCGTAAAAGTACCTACACATCTTAGGCCCGAAATAAATCAACAACAATGTGTTGTTTCTACAAGTCGAGATAAACAGTGGATATTTTCATGTCAGTTATTTTCAGCGGTTACATTCACATTATTTCCATCGTGAAATATTTTATTGTCGTAATGCGCCAATCAAAGTCAAAGTTATGTCATTACAAAGCATCCAAAGCTTACACTTTAGAGCCGGGGCGTCCACTCTCCTACTCCCCCATTATTTGTTTATATTGACTTTTAGGAGAGTGACTGCCTTCCTACCCCCAAACCCGAATAGAAAACTAGCGCTAGAGGCTCGTCGATTGATCGACAGGTGTACCAGCTAGTTAGTGGGGTTAGCTTAGGTCTCGAAAACCTCAGGAGAATTCCGTAAACCTTCTAAAGTTTTTGAAACCTCCTATGTATCGAATCCATTGACTAATCTATACTATCTTTGCTCTGTGAATTAGGTACACCAATCATATAAGCATTAACACGTAGACAGATAAATCATTAATATGTAGCACAGCACTGTAGATTCCGGTCTCTCGAATCTCTTCAACTAATTAAATGTGTCATCTTACTCTGAACGAGAAGGTCGAAAGTTTACCCAGCCATACTAAGGTAGGCAGCACCCTATGCTATTTTAAACAATAAAATGAATGTTTGCGCTAAACAAGTGCACAAACACCAAGAATGCTGCATTAGATTATGTTCTAGAAAGGTTCTAACATGCATTTTACAATTTTCCAACAAACATAAGTATAATCTAATTGATATTTACAGCTTATGTTTACATTCAAACGCATTTGTTCGTGCAGATTGGGAACTATTTTCTGGAACCATTCCATGTGAATCACCTGTGTACCAAATTAGATCTGATGCAACACTATGAACTAAATATTTACATTTTAAAAGTTATGCGACCAAATGTATCGTTTTGTAATCTGGTAAATTTAGATCGAGTGTTGATGTAAATAGGAGATAGCGCTACGTATAGTCAGCGGAGATGCTTGTTCAGATGGGTAGTTCACCTACCTATCCCTTGGTTTAATCCCTCATTTAACTGCACACTATCAGAAAGTGAGCTTGGGTGAAGACACAAAAAATAAAGGCCACTAATCCAGCTACTATCAATTTAGAAATTATTGTCCTTAGACGGCCTCGATAAATGATTTTACAACAAGCCGCTTGAGATTGTGGAGCATTTTGTATAATTGTTTGATAAAATTGGAGGAGATGAAGATACGTATTTGGAATTGCGTTACTTGGGAAAAAAAAATATATTTCTAATGTGGCAAACGAGTACGCGAAACGTCGTTATAGATAAAAGTTGATGTATACGGGTGCCCATAGAAATAACATCAGAAGCGTTACTTGTGTCGATTTATGGAGTAATCGGAGTTATGATCATCGTATTGAAGTAATTAGGGTAAAAGTGTGCTTTTTTCGATAATTTCATATTAACTGATGCATCGTTACTAGCGTGGCAACTGCATTTACACTTTTGATGTTGAAATGTTAGGAGTTGCTAGGATTAGTAAATATATCCTGAATACATTGGAGTAATTTGTAAAATACCGTAGCAAACAGACACAAATATCCTAGCAATAACTAGCATTAAGAATTATCTTTCTTCGTAGAGGTTTAAATGATCAAAGTATTTTGGAATATGTACCTAATTCAGATCTAGCTATTAAAGACAGGGCGCTATGGCGCTCATTAGGGGAGACCTATGTCCAGCAGTGGACTAGAATAGGTTGATGATGATGATGTCATAAATCCACACATGACGTGACATGACCACACTTTAAATAGATTACTTCACTTCACTATTCGCAGCACAATACATATTCGATGAGGTGGAGAATTATAAAGTAGCTTTCAAAAATAAATAATATTAGACGACTAAGTATAATTTATACGCAAAAACTTCACAAACCAACATAAATAGAAATTAATTTGATATCTTCTCAACTTTAATAGAAAAACGAAGCTAGTCCGTTGTTGTACTCCAGTAATAATGATGATTAAGACAAATAAATAAAACAATAACCTTAGTGTGTTGTTTGTTCGTTGCAGGCGCGCGCCGCTTTTCTCACAAGACTACAGACTCCATGCTCTGAAATGTGATTTAAATAGAATTTTCAGCTGCCCACACAGACTGATTCATGAGAATTTACCTTGAACTTGGAGCGAATGTTCTACATCAAATATTACTCAATAAGTATGTAAGGTCATTGGAGAAATTACTTAGTAACGTATAAGTTAACTAGCTTTTCAAGACAAGTAACTGTAGTTATTATCGATAGATGCTACTGATTTTTCATACAGTGTCCTCTAATTATTGAAGAGGAAATTTTTCATTTATTAGATACCTTTTTTTTTTTTTTTTTTTTTTTTATCGTGCGGAAATCCCTTCGGATACCCCCCCGCCGGCCAGCGGGGGCGGTTATGTCGGGCTTGCACCGACTAAAACCGCACGCCGTCTCGGGTCTTCAGACGCCGGGGTGTAAGGTTACCCATAGAGCATATCCCTCGCACCCCGGCTGACCCTGAGCCATCTCACCACTAGCAGCATCGCTCATCCTGTCTCCTCTGAAAGCAGAGGAGTACGGAGAGCGATGTGTTCCCGCCACGTTGGGTATTGGCCGACGATCAATGCCAACCCTATGAAGGGGTGAAGGGGAAGCCATTGACCGCCGCCCAGGGTGTACCGGCCGCTCCGATTCCGTTCCTCCCGGACTGCAGCGGGATCGGAATCGGAGCGACACTCGAGGAGGTTACCCAACACACACCCCCATTTATTAGATACCTACTTCGATTATTCCGACCTTGACCCGAAAACCTGACCCGGTCGCGGGTTAGGTTAGAAACTTGGAAAAAAATGTAATATTTGTTCCGAACGTAACCCCCTTCCTAACCTGACCCGACGTCTCCTTCCTATTTCCTGTAACGATGAGTCATACATGTTACCCGGCAATGTAAACTCTATTGATGAATATTCTTTGATTGATTCCCTATGTATGCTCAATTTGAGACAGTTTAATGGCGTTCTTAACGCGTTAGGCAGAATATTAGACCTAGTGCTGTCGAACGACTCGGTATCGGTGCTTAATTGTGAGGAACCATTAGTGCGTGTTGATCCGCATCACGGGGCGTTACTTATTGAAGTGAAGTTTATACAAATATCCTATTTAAAACCAGGCCCGCGTCTTAAAAAGCTTTACTCTTAATGTGATTACACGGGTATGAATGAGGACATTTCCAAAGTCAGCTGGGAAAATGAATTTAAGAGCATATCTACTGAGAAGGCTGTAGACTGTTTTTACTCATTCATTAATAATGCGATTAGTAAGCACGTTCCAACTAAATTATTAAGTAATGTGCATCACCCGGTGTGGTATTCACCTGCGTTAAGAAAAATGATCAGAGAAAAATATAAATTTCATAAAAAATTCAAGCGTTACGGCAATTTATCAGCTAGACATAGTTATGAGCTATTGAGGGAGCGAGTGAAGAAGTTAGAGACAGAATGCTATCAAAATTATATTAAAACAGTAGAACAGTCTATTAAAAGTGATCCCAAGCAAATTTTGGAAATTTGTAAAATCTAAAACGAATTCATCTGGTATACCGAATTCTGTTTGTTACGGTGACACCACGGCTACCGGCTCTGAAGATATATGTAATCTGTTCTCCGATTATTTTGTGTCGAATTTCTTGCATCCTTCCGCTCCCATTGGTAATGATAGCTGCATGTACCATGATTCGGTATCGGATATTGGTGGCATAACAGTGAGTCAGGATCATGTAACTAAGTTACTCAAAACACTTGACCTAAGTAAGTCGGCAGGACCTGATCATATACCTGCTGTTTTATTGGTTAACTGCGCCGAGACGCTAGCCCTGCCAATTAGCCTGCTATTTAGACAGTCATTGGCTGAGTGTGTGATGCCCTCAATATGGAAATCGGCGTTTGTAACACCAATCCATAAGAAAGGTGTGGTTACGGATATAACTAATTATAGACCGGTGTCGAAATTATGTTTAATCGCAAAGATCTTCGAAAAGATTATCCACACTCAGTTATATGAATCACTTAAAAATGTTATTGATCAGAACCAGCACGGGTTTGTCAAGGGCAGGTCTACAGTTTCAAACCTTGTTCTCGATGATTATATTACCAATAACATGAGTCAGGGGAAGCAGGTTGATGTCGTTTACACTGATTACAGCAAGTGTTTTGATAGGATCGATCATTGCATTCTAATTCGTAAATTAGCTTGTTGGGGAATAAGGGGCGACCTCTTAAGATGGTTTACGTCTTACATCTCCAACAGATCGCAAGCAGTCGCATTGAATAATTGCGTATCTAAATGGATCACAGTACCAAGCGGCGTTCCTCAAGGATCCCTTTTGGGCCCATTATTGTTTGTAATCTTTGTAAACGATATCGGAGAGTGCTTTCGGTCTTCCAATCTTCTCTGTTTTGCGGACGATATGAAAATATATGCGTCTATATCGTCCCAAGCCGATGTGCAAGCAGTCCAAGCTGATTTGGCGTGTCTTGACAGTTATTGCACCCAAAACAGACTAGATCTGAACCCCCATAAATGCTCTGTGGTCACTTATAGCCGTAAACGCCATGTCATTCCCTCTGAATATTTTTTTAACGGTCTGAAGTTGATCAAATGTGACAAGGTACGGGATCTCGGAGTAGTATATGACTCGAAACTGATATTCGACGAACATATTGATAGTGTAGCTAGAAAGGCATCTCGAGCTTTAGGTTTCATTATGCGCACTTCGAATAGTTTGAAGTATGTTAAGACTATTAAAATTTTGTATTGTACGTATGTGCGCAGTATACTGGAATATGGATCAGAGGTCTGGAATCCCAGGTACAGTACTTACATCAAAAGACTGGAGGGTATTCAGAGGAAGTTCATCAGATATTTATGCTATCGCACTAAAGTAGTGTACAAGCCTGATGACTACCTAAAACAGTGCGCCAGATTCCACCTCCTTCCATTAACATATCGACGAAAAATTGCTGACATTATGTACGTATTGAAAATTCTATGTAACCGTGTCGATAGCCCTGAACTTCTGTCTAAGATTAACATTAATGCACCAGCAAAAGTTTTACGTCACTATTGTATGTACCAATTGTGGCATCCAATTATCGCAAAATACCTTTTTATGGAGAGCGTGTCGTTCAGTTAACGCGGCAAGCCTACAGCATAATTTCGACATATTCAACTCTAGTGTAGCATCGGTCAGGAGGTTGCTTAGTCTAGAATTCTTTCAACAATTCGAAAGAAAGAAGAAAGATGATTAGTGTACTATGACTTGCATGTATCGTGATAAAAAAGGAATAGTTTCACACACTTTATTTTCACCTATCATTTAAGTACTATAAAATAGTGTAATATTTTAGTCCACATTATATACTCACTCTGAAGTGTATAAGTGAGGACCTATAATTGGCTGTATGTCACTAAATTTATTTTTTCTTATACTTTTGTTATGGCTGTTGGTCCTCCGAATAAATAAATAAATAAATAACCCGAATTGTGCAGATACGTTTAATTACTTGCCTAGCTATTTAATCAAACAGCTTAGAAAATGATTTATATCTGCATGGTTATAAAAAAATAACCACGAAGGCTTAATGCGGGAGCTAAGCTCCGCTACGCTCCGCTACGCTCCGCTCCGCTCCCGCATTAGCCTTCTAACCTAACCTATCCAAGTCGTATACTAAATATTAAATACTGATTTGACACATATGTACTTTTTATTTTGAGATAAATTAGAGAAAATGACCAATCTGCGCAATTAGGGTTATGATAGGAACGAGACGTCGGGTCAGGTTAGGAAGAGGGTTACGTTCGGAACAAATATTACTTTTTGTCAAGTTTCCAACCTAACCCGCGACCGGGTCAGGTTTTCGGGTCAGGTTCGGATTAATCAACCTACTTTGTACATTATAAGTATTATAACAGTGGTTATAAAAATATCGTTCGACTAACATTTAAATAGTTAGGTATGAATTATGTGGGGTGTGTGTTGGGTAACCTCCTCGAGTGTCGCTCCGATTCCGATCCCGCTGCAGTCCGGGGGGAACGGAATCGGAGCGGCCGGTACACCCTGGGCGGCGGTCAATGGCTTCCCCTTCACCCCTTCATAGGGTTGGCATTGATCGTCGGCCAATACCCAACGTGGTGGGAATACATCGCTCTCCGTACTCCTCTGCTTTCAGAGGAGACAGGATGAGCGATGTTGTTAGTGGTGAGATGGCCCAGGGTCAGTCGGGGTGCGAGGGATATGCTCTATGGGTAACCTTACACCACGGCGTCTGTAGACCCGAGACGGCGTGCGGTTTTAGTCGGTTCAAGCCCGACATAACCGCCCCCGCTGGCCGGCGGGGGGGTATCCGAAGGGATGTCCGCACAATAAAAAAAAAAGGTACCTCCTAGTATTTTACTACTTCTATACCGAATATGAACATGATTTTGAAGAACAACTACTTAACAGTCAAACTAAGACTATAGGCAAATATTACCTTTTTTTTTTGGAAACTATTTATTTTATTTAGTACTAGCTTTTGCCCGCGGCTCCGCCCGCGTAGATGTCGGTTATCGCGACAAAACATAGCCTATGTCCTTTCCCAAGGTCTAATCTACCCCTGTACCAAATTTCAGCAAAATCGGTTCAGTGGTTTAGGCGTGAAAGCGTAACAGAGTTACTTTCACATTTAGTATGGCACATTTATTATAGTAGGGCCGCTGAGTTATTACCGATTTGACACATGACGAATTGACAATACTAGTGAAGTGACTGAACCAGTAACCCTAATATCATTTGGGAACAGTTTGTTTTTAAATATTCTAGTATAGTGTGTAATTAAATAAAATCAAAACAAATAATAGTTAAAGACACAGGTTCTTTATTAGGTGGAGTATCCTTGATGGGCGTAGATAATTGGTCGAGGACATATCAAAATAAAACAAATTTGTAAACACTGTTACACATTTTAATGAATAGAGTAGGTACAAGATGTTTTAATAAATGACTACCTATCATTTATTAAAACAATTATTCAGACTCTGAACCAGATTCGCCAGAGCTGTCATCGCTATCAGTCAGTTGTATGACAATTTCATTGTCTATAATGGTGTCCACTCTTATATCGCGTTCATAATCTTCTGTTATTAGTTTTCGAGTCTTTTCGACGACCTTGACCCAATCTTCTTTCGTTATTTTGCTACAAGCATCTTTTAATAGACCCATCATTTTATTAGTACTGAATGGCGGAGTAGAGTAGAGTAGTAGAGTAAATAACGTTAATTTATTACATTAAATAGATGAAATGTTACACAATTACCTACATGTAAGGGACATGAGATATTTATTTCTTAGTTATGTATCTTTTTACTTATATGCTGAATATTGGATGTTATAATAGTACAAATTATTCATATTCATAATTTATGCGATAAAAAACAATACCTTTGATTTGTGCCCATCTTAGCTCAATGGCATTGTACTGGCAGTGATAAGGAGGAATTCGAAGTACCCGATGTCCATGTGCCAGAGCTATCTCATCTACTTCATAACGGACTCTTGATGATTTATTTTCGCGTACCAACTTTACTAAGTCAGACTTTAGCAATTCGGCAGTAGTTTCAATTCCATTTTGGTGTAGCCATGCTAGGAGATCAGCTTTCTTGTAGGCCTGAGTAGGCGCTTTATTCACTTGTTTCGAGTGATATGAAGCGTTGTCCATTATTATGATAGAAGGCTCTGGCAGGCTGGGTAATAATTGATTTTCGAACCAATTCGTAAAAGTGTCTGTATCCATCTCCTCGTGGTAATCGGAAGTACTTTTTGACGCGAAAGCCAGCAGTCCATTTTCAAAGAAACCACTTCCAGCAGAACCGGCGCCGGCGTGACAAATTATCAGTCGCGATCCTTTTCCAATTGGAACCTTTGAGGTTGATGCTTTTGTTTCGTCAGTCCAAGAGCGTGACACAGTGTGGTTCGCATTTAAGCATGTTTCGTCAACAAAAACGACGTTGTCCCAAGACTCGATTTTTCTGGCTTCTCTTAAAAAGTCACTCCTTTTAATTATTAAATCAAATCTTTCCATTAATATTTTCCTTTTATTCGTTTTTTTATATTCAAACCCAATTTCGTGCAATAGTTTTGACAACGCCGTTTTACCGCCTTTAAACAAGCCAGCTTCTTTTAAAGAGACCAAAAGCAAACGTCTAGTTGGAAACTCGTTCCTAGTATAATAACCATATATGTGGTTTCTTATTGCATCTGCATCAAAAACATCAACACCTGTCACGGGCTTTTGTCTTCGTTTTTTCTTAGGGGTGCGTAAAATATTATCTTCACTTCCAGAAGCACCAAATTTTTCTTTATTTATATTATATAGTGTTTTTGCACCAATTCCAAGAGCTTGTGAAACCCGATCTTTCACTTGAGTGACAGGAATCAAATGGCCGCCATTTTGTGACTCACGCTCAAAGTAATCCTGTAGCTTTAGTACAAGCTCACGACATTGACTATTCAATGTTTTTCCTCGTTTCGGCATTTTCAACAAAATTACCAAACACAAACAAAATTAGTCCAATAAAGCGCAACGATAAACAGGAGAAAGCCGAGTTAAAAAACAACGGTTACACAAGAGAACGTAGTCTGTGCGCACGAGAGTACGGAAGACGACTAAACAGATTAAAATAGCGGTGGTAAGGATGTTGCCAGAATAGTATCGCCAATTACTTAAAAAAATACACCTATAACATTGCTTAATTGAGGGAGAAAATTATATTTATTAAATGTTGTTTTATATATTATAAATGTTAAAAATTATACATAATCATTTTAATTGTATTTATTTTTAAATCATAGAAAACAGTATTTCTGTCTTTGGATCACACATAAATCTTAAAAATCATAAGATACTGGCAACACAGTGCAATTAAGAGACGCAAAAAAATGGTAGCATTATATTTAGTCTAGTTGCTCGAAGGAATAAGTGAAATAAAAATATCCAAATAAAATAAATATCATATCTATTCCAATGAATTCGGACCGAATACTATCAAGCACATCACTATGAAAACTAGACGCACGATGTAACTTTGAACAAGCGCGCCAAAGAACAAAAAATAAATGTTTTCATATTATTTACAAACTATTTTAAGTTTTGAAACAGAGTTTATTGGAAAATTACTTGATTCTGACATTTTGACAGAAAGTTTTATATTAAAGAGGTATTCTAAATCATTCGGCAAATGTGTTGCTCGTGCAAGGTTATATCGATTAATTTAAGAATAATCTGTCAAATCGGTAATAACTCAGCGGCCGTACTTTAGTAAGGATAATGTTGTGATTATATAGTTGGCTATCTACTGTATAGAGATATTGCAATATTTTATTCAATTTAAATTTCCAGTTTTCCAAAATGTTATCATCTTATTTGACCCTTTTTATTTGGGGAACGAGTTTATGTACTTCACATGCGAGTCCCATACTTGTCGTTATCAATTAATCAAGTGTCACTTCGATGTTCATCACTACATAGTATAAAACAAAGTCGCTTTCTCTGTCCCTATATCCCTATGTATGCTTAAATCTTTAAAACTACGCAACGGATTTTGATGCGGTTTTTTTAATAGATAGAGTGATTGAAGAGGTAGCACAGTGTAGTTTGTCCCAGAATATTTATTACTATTCGACTAGCTATTGTCTGTGGCCGCCCGCGTGAAATATGTGTCCCGTTTCTGCGACTCACAGGAACCTATTTCCAGAAATAAGAGTAGTCAAACTATGTATGTGCTAATCCAGACTATAGCTTATCTTTGTACCCAATTTCATCCAGCCTTTTTTGCATGAGAGAGCAAGAAACATCCACACTTGCACGACAGTGGAACGGAGTCTTCCCTGTGTTCGCTCCACTGTGCTTACACTCACACCTAAGTCCTTCCACCCACCCTCACAAACTTTCATATTTATAATATTAGTAGGATATATTACATCGTGGTTTATTAGGTATAATTTATTTCTACACTATTCTTGACGTTTCCGTAGCTTTTCAGTAGCACATACGTAATAAACCACGGTCCATTAAATATATAATACTAGCTGACCCGGCAGACTTCGTACTGCCTCAATCGATGACAAACCTTTTAAACCTTCTCTGGACCTCCACAAATAATTCAAGACCAAAATTAGCCAAATCGGTCCAGCCGTTCTCGAGTTTTAGCGAGACTAACGAACAGCAATTCATTTTTATGTATAAGAGAAGAAGATAATAGGCTTGTAAACTTTCGAGCAAGGAACGTAGACTTCATTCAATGGATACGATTTTTTGCCAACTTTTTAAATATTATTAGGCAAATGGTTATTCCGAATCCAGTATTCAAAGCTCTCGATCGTAAACCTGACTCCTCAACCACTAAGCTAATATGATACTAACACTAGCTGTGCCCGCAACTTCGTCTGCGTGTGTTTTTGCGCGTAGCCATATTTATGATTCTAAAATAAAAGTAGCCTATGTTACGTTTAGTATTACCTATCTACCAGTGAAAGTCCCGTCAAAATCAGACCAGCCGTTCCAGAAGCTCCTTATCCAAACTGACAGAAAGACAGACAGACAGACACACAATTTTTTTTTATTGCTTCTTGTTATGCATATCGTACATATACTCATTAAAAACATTATAAGGTCCCTGCTAGAAATTTATTTAAAAAAAATGCGTTAATACAATTATAACTAATTAAAAAAAAATGTTAAAGCTTCAATTTCGCCTTGTCTGAACGTCTCTTTCTTTGTGTAGTAATTTAGTTTTTGTTAACGTTGTTCAGGTCCATTGTAGGAGAATAAGGGCTTCAGTGCAGCAGGGTTCGCCTTGGTCTCGCAATCTCCTAGGACCACCAGTAGACCTGACCCCTCGGATTATAGGGCGGAGTCCTAGGCATCGCCGCGTCGCAGACACGGGTCATAGCCTCCCAGAACCACTCCGCCTCATGGTCTACGTTGACAGGCCTGTCCGGCGCAGGGGCCCAGGCCTGTACGATGGCGGCTTCCAGGAGGAGCTCCCGATCTAGTCGCTTAAGTGCCCAACGTGGCTCGGGTGTAGCCGGTGTGGCCGGCGCATCGCTCGCGGGGACCTACAACCCTACACAAATAAAGAAAATTGAAGTGTCTGTTTGTAATATTTAAATAACAGACTTTTCATGATTGCATATGAATGTATACACGATACTTATGACAAAAATACAGTATATTTATTATTATTATAAGCTTATATGTATGAAGTTTTACCTGTCCCGATGTTTGTCATCAAATCTTGCAAGTTAAATTTGATCCACTTCCCGGCTACCGATTGAGCTTCAATTTTGCATGCATGTGTAAATCGCGTGATAATGCAATATTAAGATAACATGATGCTGGTCTGATGATGGAGCTGATATGTGGACATAGGAACTTCGCAATGAAACGACACAACCTCATCGAGTTTGGGCTCGTTTGAATCGTCTTGACAAGTAGTTTGTCTGTCCATGATAACCAGGGTCTATGCAACGTTAACGTTGCCCCTCAGGGTACCAGGGCGAAGCGTTAACGAATCGCGAATGGCGAATCGTTAACGATATGACATGTTTATACACCCTCATACCATTCAGCCCCTCGCCTAGGCACGTGCTCACCTTGGCATTGGGTCATCCTTCTAATCCATTTAATCAAAGACAACTATGTAATCTACCAAACAAACTTTATTTCCCAAATATGGTGTTGCATATTCACCAAACCACCACCAAACTGTCCACCCACTAAGACGAATCAAACTAGTGTAACACAACGCGGTAGTGTCGCTTAATTAGAGAGTTCCAATGACCACCTTCCAGCTCCATCATCTAGACCCTGGTTATCATGGACAGACAAACTACTTGTCAAGACGATTCAAACGAGCCCAAACTCGATGAGGTTGTGTCGTTTCATTGCGAAGTTCCTATGTCCACATATCAGCTCCATCATCAGATCAGCATCATGTTATCTTAATATTGCATTATCACGCGATTTACACTTGCATGCAAAATTGAAGCTCAATCGGTAGCCGGGAAGTGGATCAAATTTAACTTGCAAGATTTGATGACAAACGTCGGGACAGGTAAAACTTCATACATATAAGCTTATAATAATAATAAATACACTGTATTTTTGTCATAAGTATCGTGTATACATTCATATGCAATCATTAAAAGTCTGTTATTTAAATATTACAAACAGACACTTCAATTTTCTTTATTTGTATAGGGTTGTAGGTCTCCGCGAGCGATGCGCCGGCCACACCGGCTACACCCGAGCCACGTTGGGCACTTAAGCGACTAGATCGGGAGCTCCTCCTGGAAGCCGCCATCGTACAGGCCTGGGCCCCTGCGCCGGACAGGCCTGTCAACGTAGACCATGAGGTGGAGTGGTTCTGGGAGGCTATGACCCGTGTCTGCGACGCGGCGATGCCTAGGGCTCCGCCCTATAATCCGAGGGGTCAGGTCTACTGGTGGTCCTAGGAGATTGCGAGGCTCAGACGGGCCTGCGTAATCACGCACCGCCGGTGGGCCCGATTCCGTAGGAGGCGTCGCCGCCCCGCAGATGCGGAGGTCCGAGAGGCGGAGTTGTACGAGGGATACAAGGAGGCCAGAGGTGCCCTCCGAGCAGAGATAAGGCGGGCCAAAAAGGCGACCCGCTGCGAACCGCTGGAGACGCTGGAGCGGGACTCTTGGGGGCGGCCCTTCCTAATGGTTAGGGGCAAACTGCGCCCCAAGGCCCCGCCGTTGACCCAGTGTCTCCAGCCAGAGCGGCTCGGAGGAGTTGCTAGCTCCCTGTTCCGAGTGCGGGTGGTGGAACATGTTCCACCGCAGATGACTCCGCCTCGGTCGCCCATGGTGCCCTACGTGGGTGACGACGACGTGCCCGAGGTCACTTGGGTAGAACTAGAGCTGGTGGTGAGAAGGTGCTGGCTGAGAGCCAAACGGACCCGACGGCATTCCAGGCCGAGCGTGGGTCCTAGCTCTAGTCGACGACGCTCTCGAGCCCCGACTGAGAGGGCTTCTCAGCGCATGTTTGGAGCGGGGCCAGTTTCCGAAATTGTGGAAGACGGGGAAACTGGTCCTCATCCGAAAGGAGGGGCGCCCGGCGGACTCGCCGTCCGCCTACCGGCCCATAGTGTTGCTCGACGAGGTGTGCAAACTCTTTGAAAGAGTAATTGCGAAGCGTCTCGTCGAGCACCTCTCAAGAGTGGGGCCGGACCTGGTGGATGGCCAATATGGCTTCCGCCAGAGGCGCTCCACCGTGGATGCCATCATGTGCGTGAGGGCTATGGCGGAGGATTAAGTCGCCCGGGGTGAGGTGATGTTGGCGGTGTCCCTGGACATCGCCAACGCGTTCAACACCTTGCCCTGGAGTTGCATTAGGGAGGCGCTCGTGTATCACGAAGGGCCTCTCTACCTCCGCCGCATAGTCGGGGCGTATTTGACGGAGAGAGCCGTCTTCTACCCAACCATGACCGGTCTCGGTCGGCGTGAGATGTCGTGCGGTGTTCCGCAGGGATCGATCTTGGGGCCGCTCCTGTGGAACATCGGATACGACTGGGTGCTTCGCGGTGAGCTCGCAGACGGTGCCGCCATCACGTGCAACGCGGACGATACGCTCGTGACGGCGTGTGGGGCGACGTACCGCGAAGCGACCCTGAGGGCCTCGACCGCGGTTGCCCAAGTCGTGGAGCGGATCCGGCGGCTGGGTCTCGAGGTGGCTCTGCATAAAACCGAGGCCCTGTTCTTTCATGGGCCTCGGAGCAAGCCACCTGAGGGATCCAGTCTCATCATGGGACTTGGGAGGTAATCGCATCGGCATCAAGCCCCAAATGAAATATTTGGGGCTCGTGCTCGAAGGCCGATGGGACTTCGGAGAGCACATCCGAAGTCTGGCCCTCAAGTTGAAGGGCACAGCTCTCGCTTTGGCGCGGCTGCTGCCCAACATGAAGGGGCCCGATGACTCCTGCAGGAGACTTTACCCGGGGATCGTGTGGTCCATGGCCCTGTATGGGTGCACAATATGGGTGGAGGCCCTGCTGGCCAGAAGTGTGCGGATGCTGCGCGCTCCGCAGCGGGTGATGGCCATCAGGGTCATCCGCGGGTACCGCACGATCTGCTTCGAGGCGGCGAGTCTCCTAGCCAGAACTCCGCCATGGGACCTGGAAGCGAGAGCCCTTTCGCAACTATACCAGTGGCGAAAGGAGGCGCGGGAGCAGGGACAGAACCCCGAGCCTCGAGAAATCGAGGCCGTGCAGTCCCAGCTCCGCCAGGCCATTGTGGTGGAGTGGAAAGAACGACTTGGGCAACCAAGCGCAGGGCACGCCGCGGTAGCGGTGGTAAGGCCCCTCATGGAGGATTGGCTAGAGAGGCGACACGGAAGCCTCTCGTACCGACTGACACAGGTGATCTCCGGGAAGGGGAGCTTCGGGGACCACCTGCATCGGATCAGGAAGGGGCCAACACCTGAGTGCCATCACTGCGAAGCGAGCGAGGACTCGGGGCTGCACACGCAGGCGGACTGCCCAGTGTGGGAGGCGCCGAGGCGTGACCTAGTGGCAGCCATCGGAGTGGGAGTCCTCTCGCTCGGCAGCATGATTGCGGCAATGGTGTGAAGCGCGAGCGCGTGGGCTGCCGCCACCTCCTTCTGCGAGCATGTAATGCTCGCGAAGGAGATGGCGGAGCGCGCCCGGGAGAGATTTAGAACTCTCCCGGCCCGCCGTGCCCGCAACATGCTTGCCTCGCGTCGCAGGCGACTCAGGCGCCGGAGGTCGCTTAACGACCTCCGTCCTCCATGAGCGCAGGCCTGGGGGTGGCAGGTGAGGCTGCCTGTCACCCTAGCAGAAGCAGGCCGGGACGGTGGGGCGACTAGCGCCCCTCCCCAAACCGGGGCAAGATGGGGACACCGTGGTTCCCAAACCCGAAGGGGCCATCTCGAAACCGGAGATGGTCCAGGGTCAGTCGGGGTGCGAGGGATATGCTTTATGGGCAACCTTACACCCCGGCGTCTGAAAACCCGAGACGGCATGCGGTTTTAATTGGTTCAAGCCCGACATAACCGCGGCCAGCGGGGGGGTAGCCGAAGGGATTCCCGCACGAAAAAAATAAAAAGTACAGGTTGTAGGTACAGTATACCACCTACTATACTCCTTTTCCATGCCGGCGTATTCTAGTTATGCTAGTAAGATAGCAATACTTGTAGTTTACCGTTTACAGGTTATCCTCATGCGTTTTTAGGGTTCCATTGCCAAATGGCAAAAAACGGAACCCTTATAGATTCGTCATGTCTCTGTTTGGTCGTCCGTATATCACAGCCACTTTTTTTCCGAAACTATAAGAACTATGCTGTTGAAACTTGGTAAGTGGTTGTATTCTGTGAACCGCATTAAGATTTTCACACTAAAATAAAAAAAACGCAATACATGGGGATTCCCCATACTTAGAACTGAAACTCAAAAATTTACATCAAACCCATATGTATGACCTATCTATGGATAGGTCTTCAAAAATGATATTGAGGTTTCTAATATCATTCATATCATTGTAACTATTCATCATCATTTGCATCCAGAGCTTTTTACGTCTGAGCTTTCATCATCGAGAGGAAAATCTGCACTAGAGCCTATCAGGTGTACCGGCTAGCAGGTAAAGTTATCTACTCTCGTACTCTCGGAGTTGGGAGTTCATACGAAAACGATCCCTCAAAAGCAGAGTTAAGCCAAATCAAGATAAAGAGTAGGAGAGCCGACCCCGAACTCTAAAGTAATACAGCTGGGACTAACGCTGTGATGATAATGATGACGAAAAGCCTCTCGCAGTATGACAAACTGCAAGATACTGTTAGGTACCTACTTAAAGATCACATTAAGAGACGACTGTACTACTTAACCCACCCAGCTATCCCACCAGTGAATAGAATGAGATAGACATCACCAGTCAAAACTGCGAAAATAATCTGAGTTCAGCATTACCAAACAGCATTGTCAAATAATTTGATAAGATTTCGCATGAAAACGGTAGGAATATTTAATCTTAAATGAATAAATTTGATTAATTATTCGCTAACTTTGGGTATTTTTTTTAATTAATTTTTTACCTGTGGAACCCCTACGGGCTTCACCCCATCAGTGCCAACGATGAGATGGGTGCGTCGAAATCAAGGGCACGCCGCAATAGCGGCGGTAAGGCCAATCATGGAGGATTGGCTAGAGAGGTTACACGGTAGCCTCTCGTACCGACTGACGCAGGTGGTCTCAGGGAAGGGGTGCTTCGGGGACCACCTGCATCGGATCAGGAAGGAGCCAACGCCTGAGTGTCATCACTGCGACGCTAACGAGGACTCAGGGCTGCACACGCTGGCGGACTGCCCGGCGTGGGAGGCGCCGAGGCGTGACCTCGTGGCAGCCATCGGGGTGGGAGTCCTCTCGCTCGGCAGCATGATTGCGGCAATGGTGCGGAGCGCGAGCGCGTGGGCCGCCGCCACCTCCTTCTGCGAGCATGTAATGCTGGCGAAGGAGATGGCGGAGCGCGCCCGGGAGAGGTTCAGAACTCTCCCGGTCCGCCGAGCCCGCAACATGCTCGCCGCGCGTTGCACGGCGGCGACTCAGGCGTCGGAAGTCGCTTAACGACCTCCGTCCTCCATGAGCGTAGGCCTGGGGGTGGCAGGTGAGGCCGCCTGTCACCCCAGCAGAAGCAGGCCGGGACGGTGGGGCGACTAGCGCCCCTCCCCCAAACCGGGGCAAGACGGGGACACCGTGGTTTCCAAACGCGAGGGGGCCATCTCGAAACCGGAGATGGCCCAGGGTCAGTCGGGGTGCGAGGGATATGCTCTATGGGCAACCCTATGAAGATCTATGAAGACCCGAGACGGCGTGCGGTTTTAGTCGGTTCAAGCCCGACATAATGCCCCCGCCGGCCCGAAGGGATTTCCGCACGAAAAAAAAAAGGGTGCGTCGAAATCAGACCGACTAAAACCACACGGTGTCCTACAAAAACATCCAATGCCGGGCACCCCGACTAAGTTACTTACTCATAATACTGATGTAATTTTATCTGTAAACATAAATCATCATCATGTTCTCACGCAAGAGAATGGCACTACGTCATGAGCCATCAAAATATAGAATGTAATTTTGATCTCTGACATATTTATTTCAATACATATAAGTACAGTATTCATTATGTTATATATACCAATGAGAAACACTAATGATTCCAACGCTTATGATATACAATCGTCTAGAAAATGTCTCATAGATTTATGTCAACGAGTTGTGGTGCTGTAGATTGCGGATGTTGAGACTTGGGACTGGTGAGCAGTGCCGTGGTGATGCGTGAATTCCGCGATAGAATTATATGCTTTTCACAAACCCTTACACTAAATATCGACTGTAGGCTGAGTCAGACTACAGTCAGTCTGGCTGACTTTAGCAGATAATATGTAGTCTCAGATCCAACGTCCACTACGGTAAATAAATAATGTTTTTTAACGTTTTAGTACATAATACAGGCTTTATTTAAACAGATTCTCAGAATTTTCCAACATTCTCCATCTATAGTCACCTGCTGGATTTACTCTGTGCTTTCAGCTGTCACTTGTTGTAAATGTTGTTTTGTTATCGCTGTGTTTTGACACTTGTCAATACTTATTGTACTTCTTGTCATTTCAGTTTTTCAATACTTTATGTAAAAAATATTTACGGTCTACAAATATAATAGAATCTCAACATTATACAAATTATACAAATACGCTGCTTAAATAATTATGTTTCATGATACCCATCTTCCAAATTTATATGATTTAATAATATTGTGTTATCATTCTACATTTCTTCTTTGAGGGATCCTTATCGTGCCGATTATGATAAAGTTACGCATGCAATAACTGAAATTAACCTTATCCTCATTGCTTAATGCGGTTACCTGTAATGGACAAACGAGTACGCGTAATATGAAATACTGCCAGAAGCGAAAGTGTGTGTATATACCGGAAACTCTTCAGGTACCTATCGGCGGTCAATCAAATAGTGTTTGTATGAATTTTGGAAGTGTCTAATAACAAGTAGAGTTAGATCAATATGCGCAGTGCGATACATCACCGATGGGCCGGCTTAGGCCTACTTGTTATGAGCCTCGCGGCACTAGTAATCTTCATGTATGGATTTTTTCCATTGAAGTACCATTCAGGAAAGCTATCCCACCTGGATGATCTACCAAACTTTATCGATGGTATCAGGTAAGCTCATCATCATTTATTTTAATAAATACATTATACCAAATTTTTGATTCATTTATTCCTTCTGAAAATATTAAATATGCAGTATTCTCTTTTTTCATCATAAAATAATAAACTAAGTAAATTAGTTCTTGAGCTTGAATTACATCCCAAGTGAAATAATTGCATTTTGTAAATAATTGTGTTAAAATTTAAGAATTTATATTACCTATTAAGTAGAAGATATTATGGTACTACCAAAAAAAGAAATTGTTATATCAATTTATTTTAGATTCATGTATTTAAAATTTTAGGTTTTTCTACACAGAACTTCGCACCCATATAGATCTCAATTCTTATGTTGATGAAGTCGACCACAACACCCTATTGTTATTAGTGAACTCAGCATCATTTCACATTTATGCTTTTTATTTTACATAATTATCTTTACTTCTAAAACTAATTGGGGCGTAACATAGGGGTGATGCCTTTTTATACATTATTAGTTAGATAAATAATGTGAAAACATTAAATAATTTGAATTTAGAATTTATAACTTTTATGGAAAATCTTTTAAGTCTTTTGTATATTATTGAATGTAAACTGATTTAGGGCATATTTTATTCAGGGGTTTAAATTTTATGGCATGGGATATAATGTGACATTAGGTTTGGGCAAATAATGATTAGGACAAACAAGATTATGGAACTTCAGATTATGGATAAAAAAGTTAGGTAATAGTGTTAGGTGTAATGCTAATAAATTTAAATATAGCATTTATATATTTATTATTTTGAAGTACCTATTGTATAATAGGTATTTTTAGTTTTTGTCATAAATAAAGTTCCTATTAGCATTATTATTTGCGCTGTTTTAGACTAAACTTTAAATAATATTCCTTTAGGCACTGTTATTTCTGCAGATATAATTTCAATATTATTTCTGCAAAAAAATCTCAGGATATGGTATGGTATGGTATCCGCAACTCCACGACAAGGCGCGGTTTTTGCGTGAGGGTGGGCATTTTATTCGATCCACCCCAGCTCATTGAAGAACGCTAGCAAGCTATTCACGCTGCCGGCGATCTCCCGGAGCGTACCTGTAATCTCAGGATTTAATCATTTTGAATACCCATAGTAAAAATTTGGCCTAAGCTGAAGGTGCATTAGAGAGAACGCTTTATAATACCGAATCATGCCGGTCTTCTAACTCGTCTCCCCGACGACGAGCCGCTGTGTATTGTATTTTAGGTTCGTCGCGTGAACCTAAAATACAATACACAGCCCTTGAATATGAATTCTTTGATCTGTCCCATAATCGTAGTGGCAGGGTGAGGTGATTGATAGCAGTAGGAGGGGGTGAATTTTCGTTCTGTATGTCAGTACTATTATCTACTCTGTGCAGATACTCTTCACTCAACCTTCCAAGTTCTCAGAAAACTAGCCTAAATGTTTATTGTAATGTTTGTTTATTAGTGGCCTTTTTCCACAGTATTGATGGCCAACAAGTATACAATTCGGGTGAGAACACAGTAGTTTTGATGGTGATTGATGGTCTGCGATATGACTTCCTCACTGAGGAGTATATGCCATATTCTGGGCAGTTGCTGAAGAATAAATCAGCATGCATCTATGTTTCTGTGGCCGAACCACCAACAGTCACCATGCCAAGAATAAAGGTAAACAATAATTATTGTGTTACTGTTAATTTCAAATATTGATCAGCATTATTGAGCATCAACTCAATTGCAGTTGTCTATGAAATGGCTGAACTACAAATTTTGAAGGTGTAGATTTAGACCAAACAAGCAATCCAGCTTAGTATTATAATATTATTATAATACTAGTGAAGTTCACTATTTGCTTGTACTATTAAAAAAATAGTAGATTTTAAATGATATAATAATTGTGTGTGTTTATTACAGACTAGTTTTGCAATTACAGATAAAAAAATTTTACAACTACTACTATTCTAAGAAGAACTGATTCTTTTTCTAATAATTGCTAAAATATCAACCACAATACCAAAGAAAAGTTTCATTTATATTAAAAATAGTAAATATCTGAATGCTAGATTTACAAACCATTTTGTTGTGTACAGTCACCTGAGCGTAAGAAGGAAAAGGCACAGTGGAGGCGCACAATAAACTTCTGGCGGGATATATTTGCAAGTGTCACAATTTGTATATTACACTATGTAGAATTAGTTTAATTATGTGCTTTTGGATTGGTGATAGAACAAAGAAAAAACATTTGCTTTTTAAACCATTTTCTTAATCCAACAATCCATGTAGATTAAAAGTTTTTTCTTTGGTCTTGTGTTTGTTATAGCTTATTTATTTATTTTGCTTCAATGTTTATCTGACTGGGTGATGTTTATATTAATTTTTACATGCAATCATGAGGTCTTGTATTTGATTTCCTGGTCATATCGCGTTAGCATGCAGTAAGACTCGCTCTTCATTCTGTGGGACCAAAAGTATAACCCTTGGAGAATATACAAGTGTATATATTGCAAAATTATTTTTAGGGTTCCGTAGCCAAATAGCAAAAAATGGAACCCTTATAGATTCGTCATGTCTGTCTGTCCGTCCGTATGTCACTGCAACTTTTTTTCGAAACTATAGGAACTATGCTGTTGAAACTTGGTAAGTAGATGTATACTGTGAACCGCATTAAGATTTTCACACAAAAATAGAAGAAAAACAATAAATTCTGGGGGTTCCTTTTTTCTCATCAAACCCATACGATAGCTCTTCAAAAATGATATTGAGGTTTCTAATTTCATTTTTTTCTAAATTGAATAGTTTGCGCGAGAAACACTTCCAAAGTGGTAAAATGCGTTGTACCTTTTTTAATACGTCTTAAATCGTAAACCGCAATTTACCTTTCAATCAATCAACTCAAATATAAAAATTTTACTTGCTGCTACGGATCCCTTCATGGGCGAGTCCGACTCGCACTTGGCCGGTCTTTTTTTACATTCTGTCCTCATTGTCTAGTGAGTCTGGCTGTAAATGTAGATACATAACTATGGAACCTAAACGAATAGCACTTTTTTGCCGATCACTTAAATGGACATCATATGACATATTCAATCATACAAAATATTTGCACAAATCGGGAATCGAACCCGCGAACTCTGAAATAGCAGTCGTACCCCACTACTGCCTCGCCACAACGGTTGCACCATCTGATTCTAGTATTACATGTATTCCTGTAGTTCTAAGCGATTGCACGTCATAAATTTATGGTTTCAATCGTGCGTATCGCCTATAGACGCCTAGATAATCAAGCAATTACCTTTAAATGGATATGCCATTTCTGTTTTAAACTTTTAATGTATTGTGTTACGATTTATTACTACTTACTTTTACTTTGCCCGATTCTATACCTGCACTATTCGGGAACTGGCCCATAACTAAACCAACTAAAATTATGTGTCAGCTAATACGAACGTGTATGTTACAAGTCCGTTCATGTTACGGCTGGTCAACCAGAATAAGGGTGCAGTACGGTTTGTAAGTTTTCGTAAGAATTAATTTTAACGGTTTGCTTTTTTCACTAACAATTGAAGCAAATTAGGCCGCCTTTCACAAGACGGTTTCAACACGGTCCGGTTTCACGGTGTACCGCAGCGTAGTATAGGTATTTTAATTACTCTGTGACTGCTGCGAACTGGTGCAAGAAACATCTTCGTAGAAATGACGTCATAATGTGACAAGTGCCAAATACAAGACTATATAAAGAGCGGACACCGTCTCGTGGAAAGCGGCCTTATTATGATGGTAATGTTACCAAGCACACGAAGACGACCGGTGGCTAACAAACGAACATACACGAATAAGCCAATGTGAACGTCACAACGAGAAGGTTCGTCGATCTAAAGACCACTCGTCGGCGTTGGGTAATGATCGACAAATCCGTCTTTTTATAACTCATTCAGTAAGTGTGGTACAGCATGAAAATTATGCATGTCACAGCTTAACTGTTTTCTCTAACCTTGGCGAATGAAGTAGACCACAAAGTAATAATTTTCTGACTTGCCTTCTTTTTGTAAGTAGATGCTCCCACTACATCGTCCTGTATTTATTGGATGCAGCTCCTTAATTTTGTCTACTTTAAACCTTACATTGTTATATTATGCCTATTGGAAAAGAGTGACGTAAGTTTCAGTGCAGGACTGGTTTCTTTACAGCTCTACCTGGTCTATTGCAAACCGAGCATTAAATGTATACTTACTAGGATCACTCGGTGATAGAAATAACATCACAATGTCTACATTTTCACCTTCTTACTCAAGCGACCCTCACCTGCGTTAAGTCTGACCATCATAAGTGACCACATTTTGACCCACATTATTGCTAAACTTAAGCCATTCCTATTCCAGGCAATGATGACAGGCAGCGTATCAACATTCGCTGATGTAGCATTAAACTTCGGCGCGCCCGCGGTACTTGGAGACAGCGTGTTGCGCGTCGCCCAAAGTAGAGGGCGCAAATCCGTCATGTATGGAGATGATACATGGCTGAGATTGTTTCCGGGGCTGTGGACCGAGTATGACGGGACTACATCGTTTTTTGTCACTGATTATACTGAGGTAAGTATATTGAAAATTATCACTTACTTGGCATACTTTTAATTGTTCTCTATATTTTTACCTGATTTGCGGTAATAGGCTCTCTATTTATTAAGTGTGGCCATAAATATAGTTGGTTAAATTGGGCTATGAAAGTACCCTTGCCTACACTATAAAGGATATACAGACATTAATATTTAAATTATATTATGACTTTTGTAGTAGATATGCTAATTCCGTAATTAGTGGAACAGTAGGTAAACCATGCAGCCATATCTCAGTACGCTTCTTTGGTATTGGTCTTATTTTGAGGCTCACATTGAATTGATATTGAGACACCCTAAGAAAGTCATTGCTCTATACTTTTAATTATTTGATGATTTATAATGGTGAATTTCTTAAACAATATCTTGCAATCAGACTAAGCTGATATAAAAGAATTCAAAACAAACAAACAGGATACAATTTGGAACTATATATTCTTACATATCATTTGCAGGTAGATAACAATGTTACAAGACATCTAGACAAAGTGCTGGCGCCAGATGAGAACAAGAAACCCACATTTGACTTCCTAGTTCTGCACTACTTGGGACTAGATCATATTGGACATTTGGAAGGTGCAAGAAGTCCTAAGATAAAACCCAAATTGTCGGAAATGGATGAAGTTGTCAAGAAAATATTTACAGCTATGCAAAAATGGGTAAGAAAATGTAATTTACCTGAATCTGTTCATATACAAATGGTTACATTTCTTGATTTGTTAATCGATATTTATCTCTAAACTGTACAGTACTTGTAGTATATTGTTACGTGCGCAGGGTACAAATTAAATGCCGTTTATACAGCGAAGAAGTTTATTCGCTCACCACAAACTAGACAACTAAATAACTAGCACACACAGTACTCTTCAACAGTTCAAGTCGCTCAGCAGTTCACAGTAGTCCATAATAGTTCCTTAAGTCGCAGGTACAACTCTCTTGAATCGCTTCGGTACGCTTTCGCTTCCGAAAATTAACTAACTCGTGTCGATAGCCGGGCGCCCTTTTATAGCTCTTAATAAGGAGGGTAGAATCTTCCGGAATCATCTAGAGATAAGGCTCGTTATTTATTTAACTAGAGCGTGCGAGAAGAGTAGGTACAGTCTGCCCAAGGTCGAGGTGAATGCCCTTGTTATCAAGATTTGTAGGTAAAGTAGGTATAGGTATTTAAAGGGCTTGTTATTTTTTATTGACTTTTCTGGCATTTTCTACACGGATCGATAGAGTACTTCGACATTAACAATGCGTTTTAATTTCTAGAAGATTCGATCAGTAGTTTTCGAGATATCGATGATCGTTGCAACAATATATAAGTGCTAACTTGTCTGAGATCTCATCACCAGTTTTATTTATCAATGGTATAAGTACTTTATCTCGGATACGAAATGCAATGGAGTAACCCTCCTTTTGATACACTTAATACGTTTAATTTTAGTTTTACATTATAAGTACGCTTATGTTATGTATGTACGTGTATAAAGCACAATATCTAATTTTTTATACTTGTCTGTGTTTCAACTCCTAAAGTGTCGAAGGCCTATGAAAAATCTATAAATATAAATAGTGCATGTTCTTTTCATTACAGTATTGTTAGGCTTTCATTAATAATTTGATTACAGTGAGACATCGGCGTGTTCTTTTTTACTAATATATTTTTTAAAGACTTCCTAAAGTGCATCAACGGAAAAAAGCAAGATCGCAAGATTGAAGTTGTCAAATTGTGATGTACAGGACCGTGGCGGTGTTCTGCTGGTGTGCGGCGACCACGGCATGCGTGACGCGGGCGGCCACGGCGGCGCCAGCGCCAGCGAGCTGCTGGTGCCGCTGCTGGTGGCCCGAAGCTCGGAATTCTCCTGCCCCCACCCGTATGTTCCCTTCATCTAAATTTACAGGCACAAATTTAATAAATGACTACTGTGTGTATAAAACCAGTTATTTAAGGTACTTGTAAGTGGGTAGGCAGGCCGGGTCAACCGCAACAGATCAAATTAATGATGTGATGCAAAAAATGGCAGGTCAAAAGTACTCGAAACAGAAGCAGATGGCGGGTTGTTGTCTCTGGATTATTCCACTTTGTTCACCTAGGTGAACAAAGTGGAATTGATTAGTCTACTTTGATCACCTCGGAAATAAATCACCTGACCCAAGACGCCTAATAATAACGTACCTCGTAAGTTCCTTCTCGTAACTAGTGGTTCCGGCGCTTCGCCGGTCGCTGCCGCGGCACGCTCGCTTCGCTCGCTCGGCTCGCGCTCTGTTGGGGTCACAGTTCTCACCTAACCTAACCCAGAAGCGCCGGAACCACTAGTTACAAGGAGGAACCTACGAGGTACGTCATTATTAGGCGTCTTGGGTCAGGTGATTTATTTCCGAGCTGATCAAAGTAGACTAATCAATTCCACTTTGTTCACCTAGGTGATATCACCCAGGTGATTTATTTCCGAGGTGATCAAAGTGAAATATGCGGTTGTCTCTGCCTGCCCCTAATGAAAAAGGCGTAAGTACATTTGAAGTTACAAGTATACATTACTTGTAACTTCAAATGTCTTTATTTATTAGACGGGTGTTTTTGGGATCCAAACCAACCTTACGTACAAGCCGGTACAACTGATTTTGGCGCCGGCTTTCCTCTCGGGGTTGGGAAGTCAAACGGCAGTCACTCCCGTAGAATCGGTATAACCCAAACCAAAAGGAAGGGAAGTAATAAACGGACCCCCTCGATTGAATGCCTCGGACGCAACCGGGTAAATGTAAGATGAAGATTATGATAAGTACCTATATACCTCGATTTATTACTATGTATCGTTGTCTTACAGCCAGGGTCGAGGCCCGACTGTGGCGCAAGTCGACGTGGCCCCATCGATCTCGTGGCTGCTGGGTGGGCCGCCCCCGGGAGACAGTGTGGGCCGCATCCTGCCTGCTCTACTACCCCAAGACACCCGGCAACACCTGTACTTGCTACACGTGATAGCCGACCACAACTCTAAACAGATGCTCCCTACTGATACGGGTGTGTAGTCCTTGTACGGGCTTGGACTTGGACTTGGTATAGCCGAGCCTTTTCCTAAGTCAGATGGGGTCGGCTTTCAGTCTAAGTATGAGACTGCCACCTGACTTCAATAACCCACTGGCGATATCGAAGTTTTGTAGTTGAACATCCAATTTCGGTTTGATTGCGTTCAGGGGTCAGCAAGTGCATAGCCGGGCAGAGGGATTGTGGTCGCAGCACTAGTGGGACCGGTGGGTGTCACGCGGTGCTGCGACGACAATCCTCTTCTGATGAGGCCGTCAAGCTGAGTGCCACCATTGTTAACATGGTATGTGTAAGTAATGGTGACCTTCTTTCCTGAGACTTTACCTTCAGCTTACCATCAGGCGGGGTGAAGTCAAATTAACGTGTCCTAAATAAAAAAAAAAAAAATAAGAACAGAGGGCCTAGACAAAGTTACATTCCATTAACTATATCGCCAGTAGAAAAGTCCGAAAAGTGTGGGAGTGACATTATTTGTCGACTGTCACGTTTTTTGTGAATCCACTAACAGAATGACATTTTGTCTACAGGTTGTCGAACTCTTTAGATTTAACTAATACCACGGATGTTCGTATGGTAACCGGGACCAACAGCTTACCGTGCTCTTTGAGACAAGGAGAGAATTTGGTCGAAAATTAATTTTATCAAAACATTACATAAATCTTAATCACCTGCCTACCTATCACAAACGATGCACGATTCAACTAATTTAGCTATTGATGATAGTTGTGAAAATGGATTGTTGCTAAATTTTTCTAAGTTCTCTTATCTTCAGTTCTCTATCATCAAGTCCATGATTGTATAAGATTGGGTTACTCCAGTGAAGAATTTGAGGCATGTTTACTTTATTTACAGAATTCTACAAACAATTCAAACGAGCTGAAAAACAATTCGCTCACTTCTTAGTTACGGGCCAGCAGAGTGCGGCTAAGATCTCCAAGGAATTCTACGAGGAGTCCCTGGAGAAGATGGCTGAGTACCTCGCTGAAACTACCGCCAATTTCGACTTGTTCGCTATTGGGATTGCGATTGTACTACTGTATTTGGTAAGCATTTTATATAATTTCTTAGTTCTTTATTGTAAGCAGTAAATAAAACATTGAAAAGTATTCAAAACTACATTTTAATGTTCAAAAGCGAGCTTAACTCAGTATTAGGTTTTCTTCCCGCAAACCTTTGAAAGAATATACAAACTTCCTACTAATTCTTACTAGTAATGTTAATGTTAAAGTTTATGACGCTGGATGAATGTTTGTTGTGACTGTGGCTGCATGTTACTCTCATGCAAAAATGGCTGAACGGGTTGGGTCGGTATATATATTATTATTATATTATATAGTCTAGAATAGCACATAGGGAATAGGCTCCTGAAGGTCACAGGCACGGGATCACTGGTTCACAATACAGTATTTGTAATTAATTTTTTTTTTTAATTAATAATATGTAAATTAATGTTATTATCATATTGTTTTTATTTTTATTTGGCAGCAATTGTAAAAAAGTAGTGTTCAGAACTTCATACTGAAATGAAAATATCTTAAAAATACTGGATAAATTTGCAGTTCCCTCTTACTTCTCAAAGAGGCAACTCTAAAAGCATTCTAAAAAGTTTAAGAACTGCAAAAAGAGTTTGCGCCCAACGTGGGGCTCGAACCCACGACCCTGAGATTAAGAGTCTCATGCTCTACCGACTGAGCTAGCCGGGCATGTCTGTTTGTATCATATTAGCTAACCTATTGCTAAGTAATAAATTTGAAATAGATATATGCAGATCTTTTTCACTTTTGTCTTTATTTTAAAAAGTAATCGGTGTCAGTATTTCACGCGGGCGATGCCACGGACAACAGCTAGTAGAAACATAAATTGATTCTAATCCGATGCTCAGCCAGTGCACGAACCCGGTTACTCCTCCTTTTTTTCTACTCCACTAAGGTGGCTTACAAGCTCACGGCCACCATCGGGAACGTTCAACGCTATGGACGTGTGCAACACCAGGGGCATAAAACTCGCGCTGCCTCCTCCTCCTTTTAATTTGAATTTTATTGAAGCGACTGCCGCCTTGCCTACCAACCCCGAGAGGAAAACCTGCACTGGAACTTCGACCTTCAGTCAGCACGTGCACTGACTCGCAAGTGAGGTTTGATTGGCCCCGAAAGTCTTCATGGGGTTCCAAACATACCTTTATTACAATCCCATGCAATTGATACATATTTCCCCCACAGATTGCCACAGCACTCCTCTGCACCACCCTGTACTCCTTACAACCGGACTGCAGACGCAATATCGTCCACAAAATCCCGCGTCCACACCTACACTACTTTTACGGATCAATGATAGCTATTGGCGTCATTACTTTGATATTCACGGCTATGCTCATCACCTTGTGCTACATAACCGAAACTAAGAGCCAAATATGTTCATTTACCCCTGAATCATCCATTCCTTTTGTAGCGATAGTGCATTGCTTTACAATAACATACTTTGTCATACAAAGTGGCATTGAAAAAATAAAGGACTTGAGCGCTCTAAACTATCTCAATGTTGTAGACTATTTGTTGATCGGCGGAACGATATTCCATAGTCTTTCGTTCTTCGGAACGAGTTTTATCGAAGAGGAACATATGACTTGGTACTTTTTGTGGAATACACTGATGTTTTTCGTGTTAGTAAGGACTTTGGTTATAGTGACTATGTATATGACTAAAAAGTGGACTGGGGCTACTGAGGTGCAGGATAAACCGGAGTTGGAGAGAAAAATGGCTGCTGTTGGAGTTGGTATTGTGCCTAAATGGGTGATGCTCATCGCTTTACATAGGTGAGTCAAGAAATCTTACTACTAGTCTTACTACTAATCAGCCTTACGATCGAGAAGTCCCGGGTTCAAATCCTGGTTGTTATACTACCGACATGATCTTACTACTAACACAATCAATATTGCCTAACTGGAGGGAATAAAAAGAAATCTGCATCAAATTGATTAAAGAAAATGTTTTCAGATATCTGAGAACAATGAACCAAACGGGTGACCGATGGCTGTTCCTCCCTGATACGGCTGACTGGTTGAACGCGCCAGAAAATGCTTTCTACCTACAAGCGCATTTAGTTATAGGCAAGTATAAAGTGGTCTTCACTCAATCTTGAACACATACATAAACTAACATCGCACTCAAATACTCCCTCTTCACGTTTGTCACTGTGGCATTATAGTTCCCGAACGGATGGACCGATCATCATACGATTTATTTTGTTCGAAATATATGTTTCAAGATCATCAGTTCAAGTAGGCGTTTATAGTTGTTGTTGTGTACCGTGTAGCCGGTACAGTACGTACTTATTCTATAAAATACATACATACAGTCACGCGTCTTCTTCTCAAATCTTCCGTCAGTGTTTCCCAATGGGGTAGGCAGAGGTCACATGTTCCCATTTGCAATAAATCTGTTTTGTCAATCTTCTTTCATCCCTTCTCCCTACGTGTCTGAGCCATCTAACATGTAGGTACTTAATGATATTTTTTCTTTTCAGGCTCCATAGCCACACTAGTAGTGTGTATATACAACCTACGCTACATGAACAATATACTACACATACACACAGGCTTCACAATTACCGCCACTGCTTGCATATTCTGCTATCGAATCGCCACCCACGCATTGGAATCCCCCTTCGAAGACATCAAAACATGGGATCCAGTTAATATAGTCAATGTATTCTGGATTATATTATCAATACAGTTTGTATTTGAAATCCTTTCATACATGGGAGCGTTCAAAAGCTATTGTTTCAAACCATTAGAAAACCAAACACCAGCATCCAATAAGTTTGTATACAATAAACCTAAAGCGAAAACTGAAGATTACTTCTATGATCCGATAATGGATGTGCCATGGAATGTAAATTCGGTAAAACTGAACCTGGTACGGTCAGCTTCACACCTCATGTTGAACAATATGATGTTGATAATTATTTTACTAATGAGGCCGCACAATGTTATATTGGTGCCGAGTATTTATGTGACGTGTGTACTGACTTCGAAGTGTATGGACCATAAGTTGTTGGACTCAAAGTCGGGGAACAAGACTGAAGTGGTAGATGTACTTAGTCGAACGTTAGTTCACATGTGGATTGGGATGCTGTTCTTCTTTTATCAGGTAAGCATTATCATTAGTGGGAAAGGCTTGATAAAGCGCTCAGTCGCGTAATGTATCTTCCGCATCGAGGGAAGATTCCA
Source organism: Cybosia mesomella (assembly GCA_946251805.1). Lineage (NCBI taxonomy): Eukaryota > Metazoa > Arthropoda > Insecta > Lepidoptera > Erebidae > Cybosia > Cybosia mesomella. The sequence continues at coordinate 20,009,733 of OX276405.1, read as the reverse complement.
CAACTGCATATTTTATAAAAAAAATACTGTAAGGGTTAAACCTTTGGGGCCTGGTCTACCTCAAATGCAAGGCAGTGTACTTGCTGATTGAGCGACGAGCCCGGCTTTCTTCTCGGGGTTGGAAAGTCAGACGGCAGTCGCCCTTGTTCGCAACGAGTCACACTGCATCCTGTCACACTGTGACTGGTTGAGAAAAATATTCGCATCGAGTAACTCGATGCGACTCGTTCAGAAAAACAAATCTCAACGAGTAGCAGTGTGACTCGCTGCGATTTTTATTCTCATCTACCACTACTTCGACAAAGTTTTAAAATTATATTCCAAAAATAAGTAAAGTGGGTTAGGTTAGGTTAGAACTGTGACCCCAACAGAGCGCGAGCCGAGCGAGCGTAGCGAGCGTGCCGCAGCAGCGGCCGGCGAAACGCCGGAAAGTAACACTATTCACGAAACAGTGTTACTAGATGAGAATAAAAAATGGCATCGAGTCAAACTGTTGCTCGATGCGAATATTTTTCTCAACCAGTCAGTGTGACAGGATGCAGTGTGACTCGTTGCGAATAAAGGGGCAGTCGCTACTATAAAAACTGTATAAGCCAAATCGAAAAAGAGAAGTAAGCGACCCGGGGCTCCAAGCCGGTGAAAGCGTCGGATGAAATCGGAAATAAAGGCAATATCTTTGTTTTTTAATAAAAACAGAAAATTACGATATCAATACTTTTACTGTGCTTTGTGTTACACACAATTTTTTAAACGGTTTCTTCACTGGGATAGTTGTTCTTGAAGTGGTTACTTTAGTTACCACTAGGTGTGGTAACTAAAGTATGAGAACGGTAGTAGGGGGTGACGTGACGCGTGTGCTCCTGCAGGGCAACTCGAACAGCCTGGCGTCCGTGGACCTGGGCTCCGGCTACGTGGGGCTGCGCAGCTACTGCCCGCTGCGCGTGGCGGCGCGCATGGGGCTGCACGCCTACGCGGGGCCCGCGCTGGCCGGTGCCGCGCTCTTCGCCGGGCTCGCGGCCCACGCGGAGACTTGGCACCTGTAAGTGCTCTGCCCACAATACTGACACACGCTCACTTACTCTCACACACAAACTGTGTTGCAGACGTGAAGTTTAGACATCTCAATTATACGTGTACTAATGATGCGACAAACAGCCTCCTCTATGAGTTTCTATTCTTTTCTATAATAGTATGTTGATTTTGGCGAAATACTCCGGTCGTGGGCTTCAGCTCAGTTTCAAGGCTCACTTCAAATAGAAGTCGATCCCATCTTATACGTCTGGCGAAAACATTGCCATGTATATGACCATCCATTGAAACTTCAAATCAAGTCTGTCTTGCGTATCTTGAGGTAACATCTGTATAGTGCATATAAACCTCAACGATTACCTTCAAGAAGATAACCAATCACAAGTGAATAATAGTTCAAAGGGTAAAAATGTATATACATACATTGCTACTTCACAAAGGTAATACATGAAAAAAAAACTAAAATACTTCTTATTTCAGGTATTTACAACAAATATGGCGAGCGACAACCATACTCGCCCTGCACAGGGTGTATGGTCTAGTCATATATTGCATCGTCGCAACAGTATTTCGACACCACCTATTTGTGTGGACAGTGTTCTCGCCAAAGTTACTCTACGATTTCGTAGCCACCGTGTTTAGCGTCCAAGCGCTCGGCACCATCGCACAAATTGAAATCTTAGCACATATTACTAATTGGCTAGCGAGAATATGCACAAATAGGTCGAAACCATGATATGAGAAGAATTTTGTTTCAAAATCGAAAAATAACAAATTTCGGAAAACGATTTTCCGAAAACTGAAAGCGCGACATTTTAAAGTGAAAGTAATGAGAACCAAGACATTCGATGGTGAGCCACTGAAGAAAATTAAATATATTAAATTAAACTCACCTGGCATCGTGCGGAGGGCATTCAAAAAGTGGCAATATTATAAAAATGACAATATGTCTCTACTCCCAAGCGAGTAAACTCAGAACATGAGAGATTATCATAAATTTGTTTTGTTATTTTTAATAATATACCACAATATTAGTTAATAGATTGGTGTTACCCACAGTTGAAAATTATCTTTATCATGTTCTGCATTTATATCCAGCTTTTGAGTATTTGATACGGGAAATGCCTTACGCGCGCGTTCCCTTCTCACCAAGATACATGACAATTTGGTCGTGTCGGTATAGTGATCAATCAGGTGACGGTATCTGAAATTTCTGTTCATGAGAGTATGCGTAATAACCTCATACCAATATTGTTGTGTGCTATACGTGTACCTCGTCCCCCGTCGAAAACGGTCGAATTATTTGTTCGCGCCGCAGGTAATGAAAGCATCTCCTTAAACCAAACAATTATAACTTAATGTAGTTATATAATCAGTGACTTTGAATAACGGACCTTTTTTGTCTGCGTTCCTCGTAGCTCGTGTATATCGGATGTTGTAGACTTTGATTGCGATTCTGGTTCGTTGTATCGAACACGACTGCAGTTCTTAAAATCGTAGTGATCAAAATGTAAACGATAATAATTATAGAGTAGATTACAGTGTATGAAAGTAGAGGCCAGCTTCATAATGAGTTTTGCGTGAAATGTTTGATCTCTTGTATAGGTATTTATTTATCCTATTCTACACAATGATTTCTATGTAAAATACTAATAGTAGTACTGGTACTGCTCTACTGGGCAAACTACTTCTTGAAGCTGTTATACAGATGACACTATGTCACTAGTACTAGTCACCCTATGCCTGTACAGATAGGCGCCAAAATTCATAAACCTTCCCCCCCCCCTTACCACCTCATCTCCGATCCGTGACTCACTTTTTGTTCTAATCGGCTTTTCTAGTAGTATACATAAAAGTCATTGGACCTAAATTCCACTGTTAAACGCTGAGCAGATGCAGACACTCCTTATTACACCTCGAGGTATATCTATCCAATGAGACAGTAGGTGGCAACTGGCAGTAACTATCCAATTTTATAGTTTTTATAGATCTAATATAATATGACTCTAATAGTGTCATATCAAATAGGGCGATGTCAAAAGTGTACCGCCTTGTATGACAGACAGAAGTCATACTTTGTTCTCGTTTGCACTCCTTTATTAGTGCATGTCCTGTTGCACTCATGTTTGCGTTGGGCCGCTTAACCGCAAATGCCGCATCCACCTATTTTTAATAAAAGATCATTGGTAAATAAGCATTTCGTGAGCTATCGTTAAAATTACTGCTCCGCTATTATAGGTCCAAGCGTGACCATCCAATAAATACTCGTCAATGCCCCAGTGGAATACCTAATCGGACACTCTGTCTCTTTCTGGTAATGTAGTATCCCTTAGCAGTAGCAAAATGTCTACATATCCGCAGTACTTCACATCTGTTTTCGCAAAGGTTGAATTCACTAAGCAAAGGAAAGACTGATCAGAAATTTAAATTTTGTGCAGAGTATTAACATACTCGTAGAATAGGTTTGTGCGTTCGAATTAAATCAATGTTTGCGAAAACGACTGTTTTCTAGAATAATTTCACGTTTATACTTTTTCAATGTATACGGATTCTCATATAAGTACAGTAGTAGTACATGTTCGATGAATTGAAGTTGAATAATAAGTGTATGTTTCATGGATGTTAGTTATAAGATTTGGATCAAATTTATGTGAAACTGTGACAATATACCGAGCCGGCCATTAATTTCCGTTAATTTCGGTGATGAATTGTCGGCGACTATATCAAATCAATAATGCTTCGATTTGTTTCATTCAGGCGCTTCATTTTGTGAATGTCTGACCAAGATGAAACGGAAACGTTTCTTTAAAGTGTTATATTAAACAAATCTGAATGCATTGCACATTAGGCGATATTTGTCAAAATATAGATGAACATAGATCCTCCTCCTTTTTGAAGTCGGTTAAATGAAAATGTATTCAAACTTACATAAATACACGTTAACGTGGATATACATAAGCTCACCTTTTTATCAGATTTAGGTTTTTATGACATTGATAGATGTTGAAGTCGGAAGCCAAACCAGGCCAAACTTAAGTTTTTTAGGATTCCGTAGCCAAATGACAAAAAACGGAACCCTTATAGATTTGTCATGTCTGTCCGTCCGTATGTCACAGACACTTTTTTTTCCGAAACTATAAGAACTATGCTGTTGAAACTTGGTAAGGAGATGTATTCTGTGAACCGCATTAAGATTTTCACACAAAAAAAAAACAATATAAACCCCCATAAACTCAAAAATTTTCATCAAACCCTATATGACCTATCTATGGATAGGTTTTCAAAAATGATATTGAGATTTCTAATATCATTTTTATTTTAACCTAATAGTTTGCGCGAGAGACACTTCCAAAGTGGTAAAATGTCCCCCTCCCCCCCCCCCCCCCGCTGTAATAAGAGAGCTAAAATAAGAGAATGATAAAACTAAATAAATATATGATGTACATTAGCATGTAAACTTCCACCGAAAATTGGTTTGAACGAGATCTGGTAAGTAGTTTTTTTTTCAATACGTCATAAATCGTAAACCGCAATTTTTTTTCATTTTACTTGCTGCTACGGAACCCTTCATGAGCGAGCCCGACACTCGCACTTGGCCGCTTTTTTTTCTCAAATAATCCGAATAGGTAGTGAGGAAAGTGGCCGGTCTCAAAAGCACAGACATTCTATAACTTGAATATTATATAATCTATTATATATTTTTATGATTGTTATTAGTAAGTAATTTTTGTTATGTGATATTTAGGCTGCAAGGCATTAAATTAAACAATTAAATATTTTCATAAATTTTTCTTTATTACTGTATACTGGAACCACCATTTTTTTTTAGATTTTTACTTGATAATCTATAGGAGTACAGCTCCTTACCAAACCAATATCCTAAATAAACCTAATTTAACATCAATCTGTGCTTTTTAATTCAACCAATGAAAATGAAGATCTATATTTCTACTGAAAATGTAATTATCAGTAAGGTTGATTAGATTAGTTTCACCACCGATAAGCTATATCTAGAAGATAGTTACTTCGATTTATCTAATAAATAGCTGAAAAGAGAAATCGGCGAACGGTGAAACAGCGATTGAAGTACCTCAACTATATATTATCTATGTTTATAAATGCGAGAGAAAGGCACCGAAATAAGAACTCATCGACAAAACAAGTTGGAATGCTTGATATATTTTACCCGAGGTTCTCACCTCTTACCTTGCAAATATAAGACTCAAAAAATATGAACTGTGTTTTACCTTTCAAATATAAGACTCAAAAAATATGAACTGTGTTTTTATATTGTCCAGGAAACATCGGAAGTTCTTTAGAAATGATATATGTATGTATATCTACATAAATGATATATTTTGGCACTAACTTTAAATATAAATATATAATACATACAATTTAGATAGGTACAAGTGCCAAAGACAAAAACGGTAATATGTATAAATATTGTATATATTATTTTTAACTAAACTATCCAATTTTACAGTAAAATAGTTACAAATGTTGTCTAATTACGATTGTTGGAAGCGTTTATGATTAAAAACCTAGCATAAATATTTTCAGTGACGAATTTAAACTTAATAGACTTGACCAAGTTTGTTCTAAACAAGTACGTCCCAAAAAGTGATTACCTGATACAGCCTGCAGCTGAATTAAAAACCACTCGTACTTTATATAATTATAAAAAATATTAAATCCCGGCACTGCAATTCAGAAATGTTTTCATAAAGTAGGTAAATATTTACAGCAGTAACAATTACTGTACATAATATATTCTCTCATTATCTATAGGGTAAAGTAAACCAACAGCGGACAAGAGCCTAGAATTTTTTTTACAGCGAAGGTATGACGTGGTCTTAAGTAGCGTGTGCACCATTTCCCTCCAATTACACCATTGGAATATCCTCAATCTGGAAGTGAACAAAATTGTAAATGTCATAACTTCGAATGTAATAAACACAACTGTACAGAAAGAAACAAATAAATAATCAAGAAGACTATAAATATTAAGGCTTTCACGGCCGGCGTTGCATGTAGAATATACTGCTTCCGGGCTGTTTGGCCGTGGTCCATCTGTCTGGAATACAAGTTTCCGATGGACCACGGCCAAACAGCCCGGAAGCAGTATATTGTACAATCAAGAAGGCGAAACAAAACAATATTTTAGCCCACGGCTCCGCCCGAGCGAAGGTCGGTTATCGTTTTTAAGGTACCGTAGCCAAATGGCTAAAAACGGAACCCTTATAGATTCGTCATGTCTGTCCGTCCGTACACGAGTCACCGTCACAGCCACTTTTTTCCGAAACTATAAGACCTATGATATTGAAACTTGGTAAGTAGATGTATTCTGTCAACCGCATTAAGATTTTCACACAAAAATAGAAAAAAAAACAATAAATTTTGGGGGTTCCCCTTACTTAGAACTTAAACTCAAAAATTTTTGTTTCATCAAGCCCAATCTGTGACATATCAATGGATAGGTCTTCAAAAATGATATTGAGGTTTCTAATATCATTTTTAGTTTGCGCAAGAGGCACTTCCAAAGTGGTAAAATGTTTGTGTCATAAAATGAAATAATAAAAATGAATAAATAACGTCCTGTGTTCACAATTTATACTTTTGCCACAGTAAACGTAGATAAGGGAGCCGAAATTTTTTAAATTGTAATCACATGATTTTTTCTTTTATGTTTTAGTTTTAATTTTAATTTTTTGTTTTTTAAATTTTCGCAATATCTTTAAAAATGACAAAATAATCGTCTTGACAAACTTAACGTTATTTTTATTTTTTTCCTATAAACTTTTGGGGTTGGCCAATATGTAATAATGTTCATTTTTATCAGATGGATAGGACTAAATTATCAGATGATAATTTTGGTGACCCATCATCTTCGCGTTAGTCCCGGTCGCATCTGAGGCCTTCCCCTCGGATTTCGGGGTCCTCCTTCCGCTTTAGTGTTATACATTATAAACCCCTCAAACATGTTCTCTATTGAAAATTATGCTTTGTGTGCAGTGATTGGTCACACTAGTTTAGATAGGTACTTGATTTTGTCGGAAGTTTACGCAAATGTCACACATTGAAATAAAACTTTTTTTTTAACGGATTCTATCGCGATTTATTTGATGTTATTTTATATTTTACATTGATTGATGTACTTTGAGATAACTTACACTTCAAACTACAAGACAACAACCATCATTAGTCTCCCATGTCAGCTATGGTGGTGCTGAAAAGCAACCAAAACGTCGGGATCAATGTAATAAAATAACATCAAATAAATCGCGATAGAATCCGTTAAAAATAGTTTTATTTCAATTAGATAGGTATTATCGAAGTTCAATGACACCTTTTCTTGATTTTATCTTCCGTGCCGACAATGATATGAGAGTTACTAACTTCTGTAGTACTATGTAGTATGTGTGAAGGTCAATGCGCCTGTATCTTGTACCGGTACACCAGAACGCTGGCCACGCCCACCAACAGACTCAGCAGGAGCGAACCCCACATCAGCATCTAGAAAATCATTTACAAATATGCATATTTAAAATAAATTTTACTAATTCACATTATTATAGGTATCGGTAGATTTTCGGGCTAAACATATTTAAAAAAATGGATTAGCTGCAGGGTTTAACAAGAATATTACTAATATGTAACCCATTTATTTTTATTTTTTTAGCCTATTTAATTTGGGTATGTATGAAAACAACAATGAAAGTTGAAGAAGCGATATGCGTATGCCAGGACCGTGGCAAATGGAAGAAGCTTGACTATATGTGTAAATATGTATGTAATTTGGGTAACCATAGCAGTTTACACATGTTAAAAAAAAAAGAGAAATAGCACAAACTAACTGTAAAAACTATATTTAAATCTGAAAAGTCAATACCCAGAATCGGGATTATAATCCCATGACGTATGTTGACGAGATTTTCAGCTATCTAGGACAGGTTCAAGTAGCTCAGTTGGCGTCAATCAAGTCTCCATCCTGGATGTTAACTTTTTCCGATAAATTTATAGAAAATGTTGCACATATGCTTCAAAATTACATTCATCCTCTAACCTTAGCCCTAGTGGGTTTCTTATCAGGTGAGCCACCTTTTGGCTGAGCAGGATTGCCTAACATTCGCTTAGCGAGTTTTCGTTCGACAGATCGGTCCCGAGTAGCCCGTTGTTCGCAGCGCTGTAACTCCTTCCTCGTTCCGGAGTCTTCAGGGGCTGCGGCCGCGGCTGCCCGTGCTGCCTCTAAGGCTTCAGAGTTGCGACCCATCGCTGACAAAATGCGTGACTTGCGATACAACGCTTTCGCATTTTTGGGTTGACAACTTAAGACTCGTGTTACAGCCTGGAAAATTAAAGTATGGAGAGTGTTGACAGAAAAAAGGTGAACAGACAGGGACAGCTGATAAAAAGCACCACTGGTCAAGCAACTTTAAAGAACCCATATTATAAGCTTTACTTTGTTTGAGTCGATATTCATAATGGGGCGCTGTGTAAAATAACCCAGATTATTTGTTTTAAATAAATAATTATATATACAAAGATCAAAAACTAAATATCTATATGAATATATAAAACAAAGACGTGATAATTATGACTGCGATGAACTCTAGAACGAGTAAACCTATTTTCATGATCTTTGAATTTTTAGATTTGTCTCCTTTTTTTTTGCTATAATCCCTATGGTAACCCCACCGCCGCGCCGGCCAGAGGGGTTTTTTTTTTAAGTGCGTAAATCACGGTGTCCTCCCCAAGTGTCCGTTGCCGGGCACCCCGGGTAAGCCCTCGAAAGGATAACCCCAGGGTTGCCAGCGGACTTTGGCCGCCACCGCGGCCTCGCCTGGTGGGGTCGGGTTTTATCCCACTTCGGTGAGTTGGCAGGCGTGTGTAGGTTATTTCAGTAGTTATTTCAGACTCGAACCAACCAAAATCTCACGCCGTTTAGGGTATCTATATCCAGGGTGTGAGGTGGCCAAATAGGTAATTCCCTCGCACCCCGGCTGACTCTGGGCCAGCTACGGCTTTGAGATGCCCCCCTCGGGATCTTGTGCCTATACTAGCAATACCTAAGGATATTTAAAATATGAGACATTCACGAATATCAGCTGAAAAGGTAGTTAACTTGATTGTAAGGCGGAACGAAGTTTGCCGGGTAAGCTGGTTCAGAATAAAGATGCAGTCGGTAGAGTCGTTGTAGATGGTATACTCATATAGTTTCCCAGCAGTAATGGGCGAGCTAGGGTACTTCCTAGTCGAGTTAGCCCATTTGCGCTGGGTTGGTTTCAGTGGCTTCCAGACCTCACTAGACGCCTTCTTTACCTATTGAGTGGTGTAATTAGCTTCTGGATATAGCTGTCAGGTATGATGCAACACCACATTGTATCCCTAAATTTTGTTATCATCTAGTTTTCTGGGTTGTCTCCCACTTATCATCATCACCACAGCGTTATGTCCCGATTGCATCCGAGACCTTCATCTCGAAGCCCAGGGCCTCGGATTTTTTCCTCCTCGACTTCGCATGGTCATGGACATCCCTGGCAGTGAGACCATTGGCACGTATGCCAGCACTTCTTAGGTCTACCCCGCCGACGGCATGGGCAGACATTTGTTACTCATGTAGTCTGGCGAACCACCTGAGAAAGTGACTCCTTACCATTTTATCTACGATTACCCGCTACGGTAAAGACGCATTTAAGTAAAAAAAAAAGACCATTAGGAGCATGGAACTACCTGCAAAGCGGCTTCATAAGCGCCGGCTTTCAACTGCGCCGCGGCCATGTTGTTATGTACTCTGAGTCTCTCGTCCAGCAGCGCCTGTAGTGATTCCGAAGTGGGAGGGAAATCCCCGGAGGGTGTGGGGTCCGTGATGCCGCCTTCAGATTCATCGAGCACGTCTAGTGCACGTCTATACAGCTGAACAGCTAGTTGAGCCTCACCGCGTCCGTACCACCAATTGCCACGGGCCCGACGGCGGACACTATGAAAAACCAATTATTAATGAAGCTGCTGATGTTTAATTAGTACGAAGAGGCCCGAGGGAGATTCCACACGAAAAAAAGACCATAGTGATAATACAGTATTTTTAAGACTTGTTTTTTTTTTTCATTAATGTCAATGTTTCATTTTACAAAGATTGTATTTCAAAAACAAAGTAAAAGCAGTATACGTCATATCAATAAGATAAGTTATTATCGATGGTGTCTCAAAATTCGGTACCCTGCGAAGTGTGCGTATGGATTGAGGGTCTTAATCGTGACTCGAAAAAGTAACGATACCTTTTTTTTTCGTGCGGAAATTCCGTCGTATACCCCCCGCCGGCCAGCGGCAATCGTAAAAAAATTGTAGTATCCATTTAAAAAATAGTAAAATAATTATTTCCAAAAATACAGCAGTTTAAATGGGGTCCCTCAATCCAAACACACGTTACCTTGTCTCCTTGTGAATCGAGGCACGCAGAAATTTAATATAATACTCATATTTTACAGATACAAAAAAATACTTGCTCGTAGCTCACTCAGGCGCCGGAGGTCGCTCTTAACGACCTCCGTCCTCCATGAGCGCAGGCCTGAGGGTGGCAGGTGAGGCCGCCTGTCACCCCAGCAGAAGCAGGCCAGGGCGGTGGGGCGACTAGCGCCCCTCCCCCAAACCGGGGCAAGACGGGGACAACGTGGCCATCTCCAAACCGGAAATGGCCCATGGTCAGTCGGGGTACGAGGGATATGCTCTATGGGCAACCTTACACCCCGACGTCTTAAGACCCGAGACGGCGTGCGGTTTTAGTCAGTTCAAGCCCGACATAACCACCCCCGCTTGGGGGGGGTACCCGAAGGGATTTCCGTACGAAAAAAAAAGGTACTATAAATATATATAAATAACTAAGAATACAAGTTTTTGTAGTAGTTTTCTACTAAAAGTTTATGCAGTTATTTGACTAGAATATTTGTTATTCATCGAAATATTTAACTTAAAAATATTCCTAAAACTAAATACGCATAGAATGACCATAAGTTGAAAAATAACGTAGCATTAAGGTGAAGTGATTGTTGCGAAGGTGCGATACTTCGTTTTCTTTACAAAGACCCAGGCACCCTGCCCCTTTTAGTCGTATTGGCCACCTTTGACAATTGACCAAATTCGCCTCTTTCCCACCCATCTAGGTAAGCAGAGACACCTGGAACGGAACGAAGTTTCCACTTGCTACGATACCTGCATACATCTTTTTTCACAATTTATATTTATGCCTACATGCTCGCCGGTTGCATATGTAATTACTTTTTCGACGTTTTCTGAAATCTGATAAGTCTGATAACTGATAACACACGAACTCGATTATTAATTTAATAAAGGTTTTCTGTTAAGATTTTTTTTTGTAGCAGTAAACACAAGGAGTTGAACGTGATAACGCAATTTAACTCGACTTGATCGTAGTTGATTAAAAAGATTGATGAATACCGCCCTAAGAGTTATCAGTTGAAGACGTTACCGCCCATACAAATATGGGGTGAGAAAACGCAACTTTAGTCGGTTTTACTTTGGCAAATATTCACACCTCGCTACTGGTAGATATAATGTAAAAAAAACTTGTTTTATATTTCAATTCAATTCAAATTTTTTTTTTGGTATTGCGAGCTAGCCGATATCGTCGACAAATTCTGCCAATTACATTGTTTTATATTTATTTTCCTAATTCATAGCATGTTTCATCTGTAATTAACTTGATAGTTACGAATATTTTGATATACCTACATGGGTGATTCTAATGCCAACTGCTGAAATGTTATACATATAATCATAAAATGTTCCGATTATAATATAAGTAATTGAAGTCAAGCTAATTTCGGCCTAGATCTTTAGATTCCTTTAAAGATACGTAACATCAACTGTATTATAATAGTATTTTGTGGAGTAGTAGGTAGGACATACCGATGAAATCAGAAAAAATATGTAGGTAAGTAATAATGTCAAGAGGTCACTAATCTTCTACCATGCCACATCTATGCCTTAACATGTCCTGTTCCTAATTTGGCCCATCAACGTCATACCTATTACTTTTTTACTAGTTTCATTGTAACCTCCAGTGTACAGTAGAAGAATATTCACAGAGTCACCCGGGGCTTTATACTCGTACTTATATTCTCATTTTTAGAGACGTGGCTGCACCTATATACCAAGTCCAATAATTACAAATACATTTTGTTTTACAGTGAGGTAGCCAGTTTTTCATAGTTTATAATGCGCAACTGCTTTAACGCTCACGAAGCTATGATAATAGAAATCGGTCCAATGAAATAAGCGTATACACCGACCCCAATACTAAGTAATCACAACAAAGCAAGCATTTTGTCAACGTTCAAATTTAATGTGTCAAGGTTGCGATATCAAAGCTAAACAGAAGTTTAATGTAGATACACACATTTAAGGGCACTTATGCGTCGAAACTTGTCGTTGTATAAATTGGATTATTAAATTAGAGTGATTTTTTAATTTGCTTGATTTGGCACTGAGGCTTGTATAATGACCGACAAACAACTTGAGAATGTACTCTAGCTGCGCAGGAAGCGTTTTTAGGTCTCTTTGGTGATCACTAAAGAGACCGGGATTGGCGCGCAGATGATGATGGTGGCCATCATAACTTACCCAATTTCCATTCGTTCAGCAATTGGCAATGTTTCGTGCTCCGGTTCTTCATTCCAGTCATGCAGTTCAACTCTAGCTTCTAACCAGGTGTCTGGGCCAATAGCTGGTCCTTGATACTTTGGACTGTCGACTTCACCGACTTGACCCAAGCTTTCGCCAGGCTTCAGGCCTATATCCCCATAACCGAAACGTGGCTTCATTTGTAGAATACATTCTTCGCCTTTATACATCAATGTTAGTGCTAAGTCCAACCCTTGGAGGATCTAAAAAAAGATGAGAAAACTTTTATGAATATAATGCATTAACAAATAGGCCGCCGTATTCGCTTTACGCCAACTATGCGAAAAATATAGAATAATAGCGAATAATAAAAGGCGTACAATAAAGTAACCCGAACGGTCTTGTGGTGGGCGCTGTAAGAGAAAGGTGTGCCAGTGAACTATGCAGAGTTAAACCGTACTATGTACAGGCAATCTAGTACGCATGTCCAGTCCAGTTTAGCGTGGCTGTAGGTTTTCACCAAGGGTCGGCTACGAGCCCGTACGTCTTTCTGTTGGTAATGGATACATTGACATCGGATATACAGGAAGAGGCACCCTGGTGCACGCTATTTGCCGACGACATTGTCCTTGTTGGTGTCCTCACCAACAAGGACAATGTCGTCGGCAAATAGCAACCGAGGTCCAGAGCAGATTGATAATATGGCAACAAAAGCTGGAGAATGTTGATCTAAAAATCAGCAGAACCAAAACAAATTACATGTTCTGCGATTTCGGCGGTCTCTCTAGCCCCACAACCATGGCACTTGATGGCACCCCTATACCAACTTGACTTGAACTTGAATGTCGAAACAACTATTTTACTAATTCCTCTACAAACAAAGGAAAGGCAACTTGGAAAGTAATAAATGATATGAAATGTAAATATCCAAACGAAGGCGTTGAAAAGCTTGTTATTAACAATGAAACAATAACCAGTGATATATGTATTGCAAATGCATTCAATGATTATTTCACTGACATAGTAAAAGGTAGTAAATATAAAAAACCAGAACAAAGACCAGTTAATGAGTTATCTAAAATTGAACGTAATTGTAAGTCTGTATTTATGCCTCCAACAATTCCTCATGATATTTTAAAAATAATAGCTTCCTTAAAAAACACATCCAGCATAGGGTATGATGGCTATAGTACACGAATAGTGAAAGATGTAGCAGTCTTTATTGCGGCCACTTTTAGCCACATCATGAATCTTTGTATAGAACATGGTACATTTCCGGACAGATTAAACTAACGGTAATAAAACCTATCCACAAAAAAGATAGTAAGTCAATAATTAATAATTATAGACCTATCGCTTTATTACCTATATTTTCCAAAATATTCGAGAAAATCATTTATAACTGCCTGTATAATTTCTTTGAAATAAATAACTTATTCACGACATGTCAATATGGATTTAGAAAGAATAAATCCATAAACTTAGCGATGTATAATTTTTTGCATGAAGTATTAATAAATATGGACAAGCGATCACCAGCAATAGCTCTATTCATGGATATGTCGAAAGCTTTTGACCGTGTAAATCATGAAATACTTTTAAATAAACTATATACGTACGGTGCGAGAGGAAATCTGTATGAAATTCTTAAATCTTACCTTAGCAATAGAAAACAACTCACAGAAATAAAAAGGGTATCCGTAATCAGTAAAATTGAGGAAACACATAGTTCTAACATAAGAAATGTAATCTCAGGAATTCCTCAAGGTAGTATATTAGGTCCTCTTTTATTTCTGATTTATATTAATGACATGCCCACAATAAGGACATATAAAATGACACTATTTGCTGACGATAGCACTATACTTTATACTGGTAGTAATTTAGAAAATATAGAATATGATATAAATACATCTCTGACATCAATAATAGAATGGCTTAATGAAAATGATTTAAATATTAATATAGACAAAACCAATTTAATGTTCTTCAAACAACGGAATACGTCGCAAAACAATTTGAATATATCCTGTCAAAACTCGAAAATCGAAGAGATTGGTGTTACAAAATTCTTAAGTCTTTACATTGACAATAAAGTAAATTGGAAATCTCATTGCGAACATATATGTAAAGATTTATATCAATTCTCATATGCACTCTATAGATTACGTAAAGTCGGAAACCAGTCCACTACGCTAACTGCTTCCATGGCTATGTAGGATCTACTTTACGATGTGGGGTAATTTTTTGGGGGAGCTCAACATATAAAGACCATGTTTTTATTGCCCAAAATGCTGTATTAGAAGCATATGCAACATAAAACAGACCGAATCATGTGTACCTCATTTTAAGAAACTAAATATTTTGACTTTACCTTCTCTATAAATATATGAAGTTGCAATATTCATAAAATCTAACATAGAATTGTTTGAGTTTCGGACTAGAGCCCGACACTGTGACAAATTATCTGTGGTAGCTAGTAGAACAGAATTGTTGCATAACAGTGTTTTTTGCCTAGGACCACGCATATACAATAAAATTCCAATAATGATTAGAAATGATAATGAAATGGAGAGTTTTAAAAGAAAACTTCGCAAACTTCTCATCGAAAAATGTATTATTACACAATTAAAGAATTTTTAGAAGATAACTCACTGTAATTAGTACATATATTGAGAGATTGAGAAGAATATGATGCATGTTAATTATTAATCTTATTTGTATTTTAATTACTATTGTGTGTTTTGTCTGCTTAATTTAATTTTATGTGATCATGTAATCAATACTTATTTAATGACTCATCTTATGACATAATTAATAGATATTAATTATGTCACAATATTATATAAGTAGATACTTATATAATATTGTATGCCCAAATGGTGAAACATAGCTGATCTCATTATTTTTGAACATCCTCTGTGATTTACAATAAACATAATTTGAATTTGAATTTGAACTTGCTCCGACTTTCGGTATCTCTGTTCACTACTACAAAGCGATGGAGAATTAGATCGACCTGTAAAACATATGATTAACGTTGGTTGGATGAAAAGGCGGCAAGTTACGGCAACAACGCGTGACTCGCGAATCCCCCTTAAAAGAGGAAGTTTAGAAATAGCGCCAATAATAGAAAAGTTGCGAGGAAATCGCTTGTCCTGGTTCGGACATGTAATGCGTAGGAATGAAAGTAATATCGTAAGGAAGGCATTGAGTAGGGAAGTGGTAGGTTACATGAGGAGAGGAAGACCTGAGAGGAGATGGATGCACTGTGTGAAAGAGGATATGGTTAGGAAGGGAGTGAATGTTGTGATTATCGATTACCTGCATTGCATGGCATGTTTAGAGCAGCCAAAAAGTTTGAATAGAGGTATACCTGTGACGAGAGTGTTTATTATGCGAACGTCTGAGTCCGATTAATGAAGGTTCCAAGATAAATATTTTACTGTGATTGGTCACAATAAGAAAGTAATAAATATAAATAAGTAATATACTAATAATAATAAAGCTGAAGAGTTTATTTGTGCTAATCTAATTGTGCTAAACTCTCGAACTACATGTGCAGTTTGAAAATATATTATAACATTTGATGCTTCATTCTTGGAGAAGGTTATAAACTACATATCTATTTACCATCACGCTATGACCCTCAGGAGCCAAGCAATAAGAATAACAACATGCATTTACGCACTCCTCTTATCTTACTGACAAACGTAGTTATGGGGTAAGCATACTAAGGTGTAGAAATGGGAATAGTATCCGTGACTTGAGATTATTAAAAGTATTACCAGACTTTAAAGAATCAAAACTGTAATATAATACATAATACAGTTTTGTCACTATCACTGACAGACAGATAAGATATAAATGTGCTATCATAATAAACAATGAAACATCAACAATACCTGACTAATCATGAAATCACATTACATTTAGCTGGTAATTTTACAAATTATTATCTCTTATACCATAGCCTTTTGTTGCCGGCATAGCCGCTTGTTGGAGGCTAGACTCCTTCATAACCACTCTGGTAAATTTGGTCAAGATCACGCTTGATGTCTGAATTTACCACGGTGATAGTGTGGACACTGAGGAGTGTTTTGAAACGAGATGGTTAATGTCCGATGTACCATTGAGGAATAATCACCGAAAAACAGTTTCACGAGCGCGCGGCCTTAGCTAAGCCCGCGACTGTAGTAAGATGTCTTATTTTCAAATAAGAGCCCGCAACTGTAGTAAGATGTCTTATTTTCAAATAAGAGCCCTGCTCGCTAAGCTCAATTTATTTCAGTTGCACCCTGCACTGAATTCCTAGTATTGTATTTAGTAGTATATGAAAAGTCAGTAGTAACAGGCTAATCTCTAATCAAATGCTTTGAACTTGTGTTCTAGAGATTTGGAGAGTTAAATACCCCTTCTAATGTGCGTATTCTCCTAACAAGAAACTCCGGCAAGAAACTCAGCGGGCTGTTCTTTTTTTTTGTGGTCTATTTACAAACATATTTACTTAACCTAAGTACAATATTTTATTTGAGTAGCATAGAGAGAGAGCAAACAGTTCATATCCAAGCTGGTTTGTCGTCTAAATAGTCTTGAATTTTTTAGTAGCCTTTTTGGCAGAGTTTACTTTTAATTTGGCTTTTAAATTTATGAAGAGGTAGATTCTTCATTTCACTAGGAAGCTTGTTGTAGAAGCGTATACAGTTACCCTGAAAGGAATTACTAATCTTGTGGAGTCGACTATTACAAACCACAAGATTGTTTTTATGTCTAGTATTTACGTTATGTATATCACAAAGCCAAAGGCCGGGTCCATTGCATTGCTGAGTTGGGAACTCGGGACAGTGCCTGGGACTTGCGACCCAAGTGTAGGTTTAGAAGGGGCCCCTTTTGTTGATGTAAATCAACATTCACCTTCACAACCCAAGTTCCCCTCCCTGCCTAACCAAATTTGATAAGAACCTACTAGTGCCGCTTTAGATATTCGTCCTAGCAAAGAGCTTATTGTAGCTCTCGATAGGCCTAGATCTTTAAGTAGGTTATAGAGAGATTTTGCTGGTATACCTCTCGCTCCCACTTCCACTGCATACAAATTAACCATGAAACCGTTTTTGATTAATTCGTTTGTATTTAATCAGAACAAGCGAAAAGTTACTTACTTCATTATCTCCCAAGTATATTTTAACTTGATCTCTTTTTTCCACAATAACATCTGTATCCTTAATTTTGACCTCATAACTAATTCTGCAAATATCACTTGTATGGGCTCTCAATCCTTTTGATTCATCACCAACTTTGATTATCTGTGAATGACATTACACTTTGTACGCTTGATTTTTTTTATATGAATAAATTTGACCATTTCATAAATAATATCCCATTACCCCCACATTGTTATAATCAACAACGAATCAATTCCGAAAATTTGTTTTTCATATCATACAAGAAAATGAAAAAAGAATTACATCTGGGGAAAGCACAAAAAACTAATAATTTATTCTGAAAACAATAGCAGCAATGTGAACCAGTCCCTGTAGTTGACCTAGTAAGGCCCCAGGTTCCTACTAACCTTTTTAAGTAAAGCCCCTGACCCAAGAACATCATGCCATTCATCAGGTTTTGTGTCATCTGATTTCTCGTTAGCAGCAGCTGCCTCTGCAAGCTTAGCCTCCTCGATCTCATGAGCTGCCGCGGCAGCAAGGTCCTCAAACGAGCTGCTCTCAGACTTGTCAATCAAAGTACCTTCTCCCTCGCTCATCTACAAACACGCGCTCGTGATTTGAGATCATCTTAATTTTAATACGTAATTAAGTTTACTGTTTTCTTACTTGCAATTATTACATATGTATATTAAGTCTCTGAAACTAGCACATAAAGGTGAATATCAGAAATCTTACCTTAAACAAATAACAGAGATTTAAAAGAAATACTTTTCAAAATATTTAGTACATTTAAATGACAATTCAACTTTTCGGATTTGATTTGACTTGTTATATTGTGAATGATGGTGAATTGATTGAACGAATGATTAAATTAAAATGTAAAAACTGACAAATAGGGATGGGCTCAGTACACAGTAACAGTCATCACACACAGGCAACAAATTACAACAAAAAAAACTTGAACATCTGTTTATATGTTCAAAATTTTTGTTTTACGAGAACACCTTTGTGACATTTGGAAGATCCAGACTAGATTGAGACTGAATTTTCGAACATCTTTATAATGCGAGAATTGGGCTTCTGTCAAATTTAGTGCGTCGGGTCTATGCATAGATATTCTTCTTATATCTATGGGTCTATGGTCGGGTCGGATACTCCTGTCAAACTATAGGCTTTGTGTCAACCACAGAGTACCTTCTGTTATTAATATCTGATGTTAATAAATATATGAAAGTGTCAACCCATGTCAAACTGTCATAATTTAATTTACTACATAGCATTCAAAGAGTATTTCAGAATACACAATCAATCTTTTACGGCTGCATTATTGTGTTATACGTAAATTATGCAGAAGTACGAAAAATTGGAAAAGATCGGAGAGGGGACGTACGGAACTGTTTTTAAAGCTAAAAATAAAGAGACTCATGAAATAGTGGCCCTTAAGCGTGTAAGATTAGACGACGACGATGAAGGAGTACCCTCTTCGGCTTTACGTGAAATATGTCTACTTAAAGAATTGAAGCATAAGAATATTGTTCGCCTTTACGATGTCTTGCACAGTGAAAAGAAATTAACCCTTGTGTTTGAACATTGTGACCAAGATTTGAAGAAATATTTCGATAGCTTGAACGGTGAGATAGATTTGGACGTAGTCAAATCGTTCATGTATCAGCTGCTCCGAGGACTTGCCTTCTGTCATAGTCACAACGTTCTGCATCGAGATTTAAAACCCCAAAATCTACTAATCAATAAAAATGGAGAATTGAAGTTAGCTGATTTTGGATTGGCTAGAGCGTTTGGTATTCCTGTAAAATGTTACTCGGCGGAAGTAGTTACGCTATGGTACCGACCGCCTGATGTCCTTTTCGGGGCCAAATTGTATACCACTAGCATTGACATGTGGTCAGCAGGATGTATCTTTGCGGAGCTGGCAAACTCTGGACGACCACTTTTCCCAGGATCAGATGTTGATGATCAATTAAAAAGGATCTTCAAACTACTTGGTAAGAAACAAATAAGTTTTTTTGCCTTTTCATAAATTGCTATAAATTATACATCTAGAGTGACAAAAATGATCTAAGTTGCATAGACGATAATAGCATGTAACTTCAAAACCCTGCATTGTTGAACCTGGCAATATGTTTAGTGTCATGTACTTACACATAATACATGATTAATTATTGTTTTTACACTTCTACATTTTCAGACACACACAAAAGATTTGTTGTTTATATTTTGTCTAGCAACAATCAAATATGGATTATTATACTTATGATACCAATTCAGCAAGCCTACCATAAAAGTATGAACAACCAACAAAAGAAGCATACATATACCACATCTCAAGGTTCAGACTGACATGTCTAACTTGTATCATTAATGATAAGTCTAATTTGTGTTTTGTACATGCCCAAACTTTCAAATGTATGTTTCATAGTAGCCCCCGGATTACAAATCAACAATATTATAATATTGACTCATCCTAATGACATTTAACTAAATGGGCTTTTCTATTTATCTTATTATAGGAACACCTAATGAAGACACATGGCCAGGTGTAACTCAGCTGCCTGACTACAAACCACTGCCTGTTTACCAACCAAGCTTAGGACTTGCACAAGTAGTTCCACGTCTGCCAGCGCGTGGAAGAGACCTCCTTGCTCGTCTGCTCACATGTAACCCTGCTTTACGTATGCCTGCTGATGATGCAATGGCACATGCTTACTTCCATGATCTTAACCCTTCTGTGAAGAATGACCGATGTTAACAATCAATACATCCATACCGCTGCACCGCTGAACTTCTAATTAGTGTTAAAATAACTGATGAGGTGCAGGAGTGTAGTGATGAACAGACTTAAATAGAATGTAAGGTTAATATAATCTAAGGCTAATGTAATTCAATCCAGCCAATATAATATAGGCTGGATTTCACAAATGAAAATCCATATGATTAAACTGAGTTCTCATTGATGAAAGATATTGTGTGAAATCTGATAATGCTGTTCAGTTTTAATTGATCTCGGCTCCTCTCGATGGCGAAATACACTCTTAATTTTTGTCGGAAATGTCGTTAGGCTATTGTTATTTTCATGTAGGTTTGTAATGATGTGAACATTATTATCTAATTAGGAGAATCTAATTATGTGGTATTGACTAAGACTGGCCCCATCAATCAACTTGAATGTAGATAGAACTACTATTAAAGTAGTGTTACAAATTTTAATAAAATGTAAATAATCTTTTTGTGTTTTATAGAATAACGAGTAGACATGTTAAATGTATAATATGTTATGATCACAAAAGTTGGTTGAATCACAAGACTTAACTAATAGTTTTACAAGTAATATATAATAGCTTTTTTTCTTGATTATTATTGACTTATTAGGTGTCTTAACTATTACACACTAATCGCAATGGCTGTCAGTTGCTTTGGTTTAGACAGAAGTATCTGTATAATTATTCATTCGAACAAAATGTACATGTAAACCTTCCATAAAAAATATCTATGTGACATTGAAAACAGTATCCAAATCCGTTCTGTAGTTTTATAGATTTCATAGAGAAACTACCATAAAAGTAACCTATATTTTGAAGGCAACTGATTTCATGGCTTTTACGTGACACTTATTTGTCATAGTAGTTAACGAATTAAACTCTGCTTTAACTAAAATTAAAACATTTTATTTATAAATAAAACATATCGCAGCCATCTGGTTAAATTAGCCAGCTAATGGGATGCCTTTTTCCGTATATTAAACGCTGATATCCAATTAAATGGCTGAAGAACAACTAAAGTTGTTAACCAAAGCCTTTAACCAGAATTGAACGTCTTGCAGTCATTCTGTTAAATGGCATAGTCTAATGGCTTAAAGCGAGGGTCCCTGAGCAGCCTTAGGCTGTTTTTAGATTAGGATTTTTCGGAAATGAGAAGTCCCTCTATTCTGAAAATAATATATGTTATCCTAGACTATACAAACTAGTATTTTCGGTTATTCAATACACGATGACTTTTATATATATAAAAGTCATTGTGTGATATTCCTCAATAGAATTTCAAATTCTCAAAGATTGGTCTAACCAAAAAAGAATTCCGGTTATTTTGAGTAGTGTTCAAGTTAGAAAAATAAAAATGATACCAAAATGAAGGTCATTGATAAGAGAATGGAAAACGGTTATCAAAATATACATCAATTCTGTATTAAGTATCTATACCATGAAAATTCAAATTACCTACGTTTTCTACCTATCAGACCCTACTACCTACGCCTTCAGAGAGTCAATCAGTCCCGAGCGGAACGTGTTCGAGGCAGGACGTGTGTCACTTCGTGCTAGGGCCTGCTAGGCGCACAGTCGAGTTATACGGTTTTTAAATGCAGTTACGTAGCATAAATGCCACATTGCAGGAAATTTGTCAGTTGTACAATTCCGTTAATAAAAAGTTGAGATTCGATTTTTATTTGCAATTATGGTGCTAAAGTACATTATAATTTTCATATTGTGTAAAGACATATTTGATCAGTCGTGTCGTAGGATGGCACATAGTATTCGTTTTATTGTTATAACGTTTAATATTCCGTTTCTCACCAATGAAAAGGTGATTACAACGCAAATTAACGCGAGAGTACCTTTTTTTTCGTGCGAAAATCCCCTCTCATACCCCCCCCCCCCCCCCCGCCGGCCAGCAGGGGAGGTTATGTCGAGCTTGAACCGACTAAAACCGGACGCCGTCTCAGATCTTTACCTAAAGATAATCTTAATTGTCTTCTATGTATTTCTTTCATTAATCCAATTGCAATGAAATATTTGTACCTGCCTAGGCAAAGGCAAAGGAAAAAGATTTTTGATTCACTCAAGATTTGAGTCGCTTCGATGTACATACATAAATAGCATCGCTCGTCATTCGATAGGAAGTAGGTAACTCTAGTCAATTCAGTCTGAAGCAAACGTGTTTGAGTTTAACGTAACATATCACAAATTCTACTAACTGTGGCGTGGCGGCGGCAGTACATTCGACTGCTACGTCGAGGGCGCTAGTTCGATTCCCGCTGAGTTCAAATATTTGTATGCATGAATATGTCTATTTGCGAGTTAGTGCACTATTGGTCTGGATGCTTCTATGTATAAATACATGTATATATTGCCTGAAAAAGTATGTAAATGGGTTTATCAGCAATCTGGAGCCCATATTACAAGCTATACTTAAATAGGGCCTAGATTGTGTTGTCTAAAATGTCAAATAAAAAAACTACATACATACATCAATAAAATTATAAGTACTTACCTATATTTATTTGGGAACCCTAATAATTTGTTGATGTCGACCGCAGTGATCGACGAAACGTTTGGAACACATGTTTCCTATTGACCACGGCCAAATAGTCCGGAAGCAGTATATATTCTACATGCAACGCCGGCCGTGTTATTCATAATTTATCAAAATGATATTATCTGAAAAGTTCCAATAAAATTACATAGGTATACATACCTACGTATCGCATTAAGAATCTACCTCTTTTTGGAAATCAATTAAAAAATAATAGTGGTTTGTAATTGGTACTAGTATGTATGCAGTTTAATTATATATTTATAACATGCACGTGCGTGTGCGGACTATGTAGGTATGTTCTTGAAACAGAAACCGTTTCATCATAATAGGTACATTCTATTTTAAAACAAATCTTTGAACCTAGGCGGATATAAAAATAATAAAAGTGAATAACGAAAACTGTATTACTAGAAGATATTCTATGTAATTAATAGTTCTTTAATTATTTTTATAGATACTGTGCCAGAACAACTAGTATATAAGCTTATTTTGTTAGTACATAAGTGATAGTGTATATAATTAAACTGATTTAACAAAAACTATAGGAATAATCGTGTATAATAGTTATAAGTTTGCGACGAAGAAATCGTCATTGTTTACCGATCTATAAGTGTAAATTGTATCTTATTTCGTGTCACGTTATTTCTACTACCTATTAGAATACATAATACGGTATATAAATCATTGTAAATAGAAAATAACACATAATTGTAAGATTGACCGATCGACCATTAGGGTATATCCGCGAAAAGTCGTTAAGCCGCGGTGTCACTAGCGCGAGCCGCGAAAGTTCGATCGGCCAATTAGAAAAATCCAATTAATTGGATTAAGAGTATAAAAACCGCTGTAATTTGACTCGACACCTCGTTGTTCACCGGCATCGTGCGCACTGGGTCCTTCCCAAACATCTGGAAGGAGGGGAGAGTGGTAATGCTGCCCAAACCGGGCAAAAACATACTGAAGCCCGAAAGCTATCGGCCCATCACCTTGTTGCCGACAATGTCAAAGGTGTTCGAGCAGCTGCTGCTGAGGCACCTCACACCGCACGTGACACCCAGACCGGAACAGTTCGGGTTCAGGTCTGACCACTCCACGACGCTCCAACTGTCGAGGGTACTGCACGGGATTACCGCAGCGCGCAATAAGCGCGAACACGCCGTAGCAGTATTCCTCGACATAGAGAAGGCCTTTGACCGGGTATGGCATGCCGGTCTGCTGTATAAGCTCGCCACGTCTCAGGTGCCCCGCCGGATCGTAAAGGTGGTCTCCACGTTCCTGAGCGACCGGACCTTCAGAGTGGCGGTGGAAGATGCCATTTCCCCGCTGCACCCCATCCTTGCAGGTGTACCGCAAGGCAGCTGCCTATCGCCTGCGTTGTACTCATGCTACACCGACGACATCCCAGTTGCGGAGGGCACGCAACTGGCCTTATACGCAGACGACGCGGCGTACATAGCGACTAGCTTGAACGCCAAACACGCCGCGTCAAAGATGCAGAAAAGCCTTGATCTCCTTCCCCAATGGCTCGCGAGATGGCGCTTGTCGGTGGACGTGGGTAAGACGCAGGCGATAACCATCTCCACCAAGAGGAAGCTCCCACCGCCACTCCTCCTCCACATGGAGCCCATTCCATGGAAGCCGTCCGTGACGTATCTGGGCGTCACACTGGATCGGCGGCTCTCCATGAGGAGGCACGTCAGCAGTGTGGTCGCGAAGGCGCGCGTTACCCGCGCGCTTCTACGTCCAGCGCTCTCCTCCAACCTACCACCCCGCGTCAAGCTCAACGTGTATAAGCTGTATGTACGCTCGCAGCTTACATACGCAGCACCAGCGTGGTTCGCCCTCACGAGCGAGGCGAGCCGCACCCTACTCCGCCAACAGCAGTCGGCCACCCTTCGGAAGGTGGTGAACGCGCCTCGCTACGTGAGGAACGATGTTATTCAACGCGACCTGCGAGTGGAGAGCCTGGACGACTTCGTAAAGTCGCTCACCCGGAGGTTGTTCGAGCGCGCCGACACGTCCGGGTGGAGTCACATCCGCGGACTGGCGCCGTGGCACGCTCGCCCACCTGACCGTCACAAGCTGCCCCGCGACCTACTCGCTGACGGGCCTACGACCACATAAGGACCCAAACCCCCCCAAATACGACGCTGAAAACCCCCACGATTAGCGGAGTTACGGGGTATAACTTCAAGTGCCGCTGGTGTGCTACCGTAGTAGCACACTAAAACATCACAGCGTCCCACGGAGCCGGTGGCACCGCGCAGTATGGCGCGCCCCCGCCGGCCCCGCCTCCAAGCGCGCCGCATCGCAGGCCAGTGCGCGCACGGCCGTAGCGCCGAGCGCCGGCCGCGCTGCGCGCGCGCACGTCCCGCCGCGGCAACAGCTGCGGGCCCGCCGCGCTCTGCGAATCGATACCTAGCCGGTTCGCAGAGCGGGCGGCCACACCTCATCCGCGTCCTTTATTTTATTTACTTTACCTTATTTTATACGTGTATACTGTACAATAACCCGATCGTCTGTCCTCAGTGAGTCCGTCCTCCGCAGCCGACATTCGCGGGTACTCCCCTGCGATACCTGCGCTATGTGGCTAGCGCGGGCGGGCGAGCAGGCAGACGATCAATATGTGAAGACAAACCAAGGCGCCGGGACCCCGAGCAGCCGCCGCTTCTGTCGCAGGTACGCCCTCAGCTGGGCTTTGACCGGGTAGCCGGTCATCTCACCTGGCTGGGGCGTCCGCCGAAGCGGCGTGAAGAGGGAGTTCCGGCCCACGATGGAAAAATGGGACTACAACCCGGCCCAAAGACCCTCCTCTATTGAGAGGAGGAGAAGAAATCTTCGTGGCAGAGGCCTAGCGCCTGAAGACACGACTCCACGCACCCCAGCTGGGGTGTAGTGATGATAACTGTATTCGACACCTCAGTCGACAAGTAGAAAGTCAAGCGAGAAGTGCTCTCTCCTCTTCACAAGGAATAAATGAAGATACATGAAAAAATCTCTCTTTAATTCTGGAAAATTCAAGTACTCTTCGAGGCTGCCCATAATAAGTTATCCGCTTAAGTACAGCACCGCGCCGACATCCACATACCAGCTCACCCCCACCAGTACACACCCATTGCGGCGAAGTCGTGCTGAAGAGCAGATAAAGTCTCATCGACGGAATTGGCTTTGGGTTGTGTACATTTTTGGTCCTATCGGAGCCGGATTTGGAGTCAACTTTGAAGAAAACCTTATGTGGAACACGAGGGTGGTCTCGAAGAGTGCGTGCCTGAATTTTCCGCTGTGAAGATATTGAAAAATTGAAGATGCCGACTACGAGGTCAGAAGAAAGAAGCCGTAAAGCTGCCTCCGTTCAGGGTCCATCAGACACCGAGGGGACCGCCGAATCCGGGACAGCCACGGAAACGTCCACCTCGGAGAACACCACAACGGAGGGAACTACGAGCACCGAGACGGTGATTACCATCGAGCCACCGTCAGCTACAGCACCAGGTCCGAAAGCAACGGCACCTGGAACAGAGAAGATAGGGAAGAATAGCAAGTCACAGCCGCCTCATCCGCAACCATCCAAGAAAGGGGTAAAGGGGGGTTCATCTGTGCATTCGAAGAGCAAAGCCGCGAAGATCGCAAAAGCAAAAGAAGAATTACTTCGTCTTAGAATAGAACTGGCAGCAGCGAAGATCGCCGCCCTGGAAGAAGATGAAAACGAAGATCAAGAAATAGAAGAATTGAATCAAGAAGAAGTGTCGGCGGCAGCTGAGGAGAAGGTCGGCGAGTGGTTCAGCCGTCATGAATCACCACCTCCTCCCATGTTGGCCATCGCCGATACACCACATCAGGGGCCAGGTGATCCAACGCCGACAGCAGCGCCACCAGCCCAGCAGCAGAACTTCAGCGAACTGGCTACCGCCATCACTCAAGCGATCAAAGCAGCCCAGCGACCGAAGTTCATCGAGCTACCAGTCTTCAGTGGAAGTCACCAGGAATGGCTGCCGTTCAAGGCAGCTTACTCCGAAACAGAAGATGGCTACACCGCCACCATAGCAACTACAGAAATGGAAGTGCTTCGTGGACTACCAAGACTGAGCGAGTCACCAAGGGACATATGCATCTTCTCAACGAGGGTCACCAACGCCGTGGCAACACTCAAGGCGCTGAACTGCATCCACTACCTATACAACCCAGAAGTCTCAAGATCAATGGTTGAGAAACTTACACCTGTGCTCAAGTATAGGTACTACGACTTCGCAGCAGCTCAGCCGGAAATAGCGGACCTCTTGAAGTTCGAGAAGTTCATGAGAAGAGAAGCAGATCTATGCGGACCCTACGCTCAACCTGAAAACCTAGCAGTCCAGCACACCACTCATCAACAGAAGCGCCCCCAGAGGATCAACACGGTGATGGAAGCAGGTCAAGCAGCAGGTCAAGACGTGCCCCATCTGCAACGAGCAACACCCCATCTACAAGTGTGAGCAGTTCAAGACAGCTGACGTCAACGCAAGATGGGACTTAGCCAAGGAACACAGGCTGTGTTTCCGATGTCTACAGAAGATGGAGAAGAAACACACCTGCAGAGAACGACGCTGCGGCATCGACGGCTGCAAGCTACTGCACAACACCCTGCTGCACTATAGAAGAAAAAGGGACTCCACAGAAGAAGAAAGCACGAACATGGCCGAAACGATCAACTCGGCGTGGACGGGAAAGAAGACCACTTTCCTGAAGATACTGCCGGTCCAACTGACGGGGCCAGCAGGGATGGTCAACACCTTCGCGCTCATAGACGACGGGTCAACAGTCACACTACTCGACGACACCGTAGCAGAAAAGATCGGCGCGACGGGACCTATCGACCCACTGCGAGTCGAGACCATCAACAGTACGAAGACAGCTGATCAACAATCAAGAAGAGTCTCATTGAAAATACGAGGCATTAAGGATCCAGCTGAAGAAGAAGTTCAAGCCAGAACAGTGAAGAACTTCAAAGTGTCATCTCAACGGGTCACCTATAGACAGTTACGAGGGTGCAGTCATCTCGAAGATATCACCAACGACCTCACCTATGAAGAAGCAAGACCTAAGATCCTCATCGGTCAAGATAACTGGCACCTGCTGGTGACGTCCGAGACCAGAACGGGCGAACCAGACCAGCCAGTAGCATCCCGAACACCCTTAGGCTGGGTGCTCCACGGCAGCGACTCGAGGACCCTAGGACACCGCATCGAGTACGTCACCCACGCGATTGAAGATTCAGAAGACGATCGACTCGAACAACTGGTGAAAGAACACTTCGAGACTGACAATCTGCTCCTCAACCCTCGGAAGCCGAAGACGGATCCAGATGAGCAAGCATCTCGCATCCTTCAAGAACATACAGTCCGCAACGAAGATGGAAGATACGAGACTGGCCTGCTATGGAAACATGAAGAAACTTCGCTTCCGAACAACTACGAGAACTCGTTGAAGAGACTTCACAACATAGAAAAGAAATTGGATCGTGACCCGAGCTTCAAGGGAAAATACAACGAACAGATGGAAGCCTTAATATCAAAAGGATATGATGAGTTGGCGCCGCCGAGCAAGAACAAGAATAGATTGAAATAAAACTATTTTTAACGGATTCTATCGCGGTTTATTTGATGTTATTTTATATTTTACATTGAACCCGACGTTTCGGTTGTTTGCCATCCGCGGAGAGGATGCTCCGCGAAGCAATTGAAATTAAAAAACATCCTAATTTTAATAGAGAAGATGGTTGGAATGTACCACCAGCTTGGGACCCAGTCATTCACTTAATTAATTCCAAGAAAAAACAAAATACAACAAGACTTCATGACACTGTGTGCTCATTCTGCGTAAATAGTAACACCAACAATTCAACATAGTTCGGGTACTTTGAGATAACTTTCACTTCAAACTTCAAGACAACAACCATCTTTAGTCTACCCGTGACCATGGCTGCTGAAAAGCAACCGAAACGTCGGGTTCAATGTAAAATATAAAATAACATCAAATAAACCGCGATAGAATCCGTTAAAAATATTTCAATGTGTAACATTCGCGTAAACTTCCGACAATATCAACAAGAATAGAACCTGGTACCTGCCACACTTCGCGGTGATCAACCCTATGAAGCCGGGAAAAATACGAGTCGTGCACGATACCGCTGCCAAGACGAGAGGAGTATCTCTCAACGACACTCTTCTGAAGGGCCCAGACCTACTCCAGTCGTTACCAGGTGTAGTGATGCGCTTCAGACAACACGCCATAGCAGTGACAGCAGACATCGCAGAAATGTTTCTTCAAGTGAAAATCAAAGAAGAAGATCGAGACGCACTTAGGTACTTGTGGCGTGGCGACCGTCGTGACAATCAACCCCCAGAAGAATACAGGATGACATCACTCATCTTCGGGGCGTCAAGCTCACCATCTACGGCAATATACGTGAAGAACTCCAATGCTGAGAAGTATAGCGCCACGCACCCACAAGCAGTCTCCGCAATAGTGAAGAAACACTACGTTGATGACTACCTGGATAGCTTCGAGACGCTGGAAGACGCCATCAAGATCGCCTCCGACGTCCGAAACATACACCGGGAAGCCAAGTTCGAGTTAAAACAATGGAAATCTAACTCACCTCAACTGCTGGAAGCCCTCGGTGTCACACAAGAAGACACTGACACGGAGCTGTACAAGAACGAAGAACAAACTGAACGAGTACTAGGCTTGATCTGGAAGCCGGGCACCGATGAACTCACCTTCAACCTCAATCTCACTCGCATCCCGACGGCACTCTGCGATAAGAAGACACCCACCAAGAGGGAAGCTCTTCGGATCGTCATGTCTCTATTCGATCCGCTAGGCTTCGCCTCACCAGTCACCATCCGGGCCAAGCAGCTGCTTCAAGAAATTTGGAGACACGGCACACAGTGGGATGAAGAGGTCAAGAAAGACATAGCAGTGAAATGGAAGGACTGGATAGAACACCTGAAGAATCTAGCCAACATCTCCATACCTAGAAGATACCTACACTACAGTGACAGCAAGTCCCTCCAGCTTCACATCTTCACGGACGCCAGCGAGTCAGCCTACTCAGCAGGACTGTTTTGGAGAACCGAAGACATGAACGGGGCAGTCAACATATCGCTCATCGTTGCAAAGGCGAAGGTAGCACCGTTGAAGCTCACATCAATACCTCGATTGGAGCTTCAAGCCGCCGTGATGGGCACCAGACTCGCCGAGACCGTCATAGAAGAGCACGAGAGAAAACCTGACTCGAAGACCTTCTGGACGGATAGCAGAACGGTACTCACATGGATCAAGACAGGTTCGTGTTCGTACAAGCCCTACGTAGCTCACCGACTAGCTGCAATAGAAGATAGCTCAACAGTGAACGAGTGGCGATGGGTCCCCACGAAGATGAACGTGGCAGACGACGCCACCCGAGACGTACCTACGGACTTCAGCCAGAAGCATCGCTGGTACAGAGGCCCTGACTTCCTCTACTCATCAGAAGAATCATGGCCACGAGATACATCGCGACAAGACAAGTCCGAAGATATAGAAGAAAGGGTACACACTATAAGTACCAAGAAGAAAGAAAAATTATCTGAAGCCCTGCCGGTAGTCACCCGATTCTCTAACTGGGACCGACTACGCTACGCTACAGCTCGAGTCTTACAGTTCATTCAACTGTGCAGACGAAAATCGGAACGAGTCAACTACAAACGGACTAAGAAAAACCCTAAGACAGATCCAGACTGGAAGAAGGCACCCCAGAAGAATACAGCATCACCTTCCGTATTGAAAAGGACTTCAAGCGCCGATAGGAAGTACATACCTATCACCGCCGAGCTCCTACGGTCAGCCGAAGACCTCCTCATGCGAGCATCACAAGAAGACTCCTTCAGCAGCGAGATTGAAGATCTGCAACGAGGAAGAGTGATCCCGAAAGAAAGTCGCCTTCATCAATTGAGCATCGTATCTGTCAACGGAGTGCTACACTTGAGAAGCCGCATACAAGCCGTTCGAGACGTATCCGACGACATCAAGACGCCTGTGATATTAGACGGAGATCACCCTACGGTCAAGCTGTGGATTCAACACACCCACAAGAAGTTGCATCACTCGGGAGTTGAAGCCACTATCAACGAGTGCAAACAGCAATACTGGGTTGTACGCCTACGCCCAGTAACACGCTCACTACTACGACAGTGTCTACATTGCCGCATCAAGACTCAAGCGCCGCCGTACCCGAGGACCGGTGATCTACCTGAGTGTCGCCTGGCTCATCACAAGCGACCCTTCACACACACAGGGGTTGACTACTTCGGCCCACTCACAGTGACAGTCGGACGTACCAATCAGAAGAGGTACGTCGCGATATTCACGTGTCTCACAACACGTGCCATACATCTCGAGATAGCAAACTCGTTAAGCACCGACTCCGCTATCTCCGCTCTCCGACGCATGATGGCAAGAAGAGGATGTCCTGAAGAAATCTGGTCTGACAATGGGACCAACCTGAAGGGAGCCGACCGCGAGCTGCGACGAGCCATCGACGAAGCAACATCGCAAGAAGCAGCCAAGAAGAAGATATCGTGGCGCTTCATTCCACCCGGCGCTCCTTTCATGGAGGGAGCCTGGGAGAGGATGGTGCGCTCAGTGAAGACAGCACTCGCCGCCACACGGCCCTCCGAGGAAGTTCTATCTACTCTGCTTGCCGAAGTAGAGTACACCGTCAACAGTCGCCCACTGACGCATGTGTCAGTGAACCCGGAGGACCCTGAAGCCCTGACTCCCAACCACTTTCTGCTGGGAGGACCCGGTGGAGTACAGCAGTCGGGCGTCTTCATTGAAAAGGACGCCGCATCGAGATCCAGCTGGAGAGCAGCACAGCGCCTGGCCGACCTCTTCTGGACCAGGTGGCTCGGCGAGTACCTGCCGGAGCTCCAACACCGACGCATGCCGCATGGACGAGGACCAGTAAGCCTACATGACTTGGTCTTACTGGTGGACCCCAACGCACCCCGCAACCTCTGGATCCGAGGACGAGTCATCGCAACGTACCCCGAGCCTGACAACGTGACACGCACCGTGGACATCCAGACCAAGGGAGGAGTGCTGCGCCGGCCGGTGAGGAAGCTGATCGTCCTGCTGACCGAAGACACGAGTTCTGCACGCGAAGAAGTGTGACTGCGTCTCACGGGGGGAGAATGTGCAGAACAACTAGTATATAAGCTTATTTTGTTAGTACATAAGTGATAGTGTATATAATTAAACTGATTTAACAAAAACTATAGGAATAATCGTGTATAATAGTTATAAGTTTGCGACGAAGAAATCGTCATTGTTTACCGATCTATAAGTGTAAATTGTATCTTATTTCGTGTCACGTTATTTCTACTACCTATTAGAATACATAATACGGTATATAAATCATTGTAAATAGAAAATAAACATATAATTGTAAGATTGACCGATCGACCATTAGGGTATATCCGCGAAAAGTCGTTAAGCCGCGGTGTCACTAACGAGCCGCGAAAGTTCGATCGGTCAATTAGAAAAATCGAATTAATTGGATTAAGAGTATAAAAAACCGCTGTAATTTGACTCGACACCTCAGTCGACAAGTAGAAAGTCAAGCGAGAAGTGCTCTCTCCTCTTCACAAGGAATAAATGAAGATACATGAAAAAATCTCTCTTTAATTCTGGAAAATTCAAGTACTCTTCGAGGCTGCCCATAATAAGTGTTCCGCTGAAGTACAGCACCGCGCCGACATCCACATACCAGCTCACCCCCACCAGTACACACCCATTGCGGCGAAGTCGTGTTGAAGAGCAGATAAAGTCTCATCGACGGAATTGGCTTTGGGTTGTGTACAGATACCACAATAACACAAAAGCTTAAGTAAACATTCTTATTTTTTTACACTTCGTCGCGCGAAACTGACTGCGAACAGCCAGCGCCTCACTGCGGCGTAAAGTGGCAACTTTGCTTTACCGAAAATACCTAGCCCCCGAATACCGTCACCTTAATGAACTCTACGGAGTAGCATAACACGAAAAGTATGGCGGAGATCTCGCAGAAACATCAGCCATATCCTTGTTACCTAATCTATCTGTGTCGGACCGTGCTGTTTTGATGACTGCTATCGCCGCACTGTAAAAAACTGAACTAAATTTCATTCACTTTACTGCTGAGTCTTGGTCAGCAATCTTCAAAAGGATGACTTTCAATACACTACGTTCGTACATTATGCGTTGAGTGATTCTAGTTCAATTAACTATGGGCCTGGCCTAACAGTCTAGGCGTCCTATTCGCTGGCTTATTTAACCAGATGGCTACGTCATATTCAAATAAATTAACGGGAATCAACGCGATTACATATAGAACAACCTGTATAAAAGTTAATTTACGAATAGATACTGAATTCTGTATTTCTATAAAAGATAGATATGGAGATTTCTTTTCTTAATTTCGTTGATCTCATCTTATTATGTGATTAAGTATACCTAATTGAAATATAAATTCTCATAAAAATCTTTTCTTAGGTACTTTTTAATGATGATAATACCTATTAGAACAAGTTATAAATAGTAATCTGATGACACTTAAGACTACAATAAAATGCGTAAATCTAGTTTTATTTTATTTATTTCAAGCAAATCAGTATAATGGCAATAATTACTGACTGAATGAAATAGATTCAGTAGGCATTTTATAAATAAGTATGTGTAATAAAAATTATAAAAGAATCAAACATTTTATACATTTTCGGCTGCTTCCCTCAGTTCCCTCCTGATGTCACTGATGCCCTCTTGAGTGTTTCCACTGACTTTCGTAGCTGATAGCATTGATGAGGAACTTTCCTCTATCAATGCTTTGGATATGATCCCC
Source organism: Cybosia mesomella (assembly GCA_946251805.1). Lineage (NCBI taxonomy): Eukaryota > Metazoa > Arthropoda > Insecta > Lepidoptera > Erebidae > Cybosia > Cybosia mesomella. Next base: position 19,975,674 of record OX276405.1, on the reverse strand, counting down.
ACTTCACACTCGTCTGAAGTAATTTTCTTGCCAGACACCTCAGATGCACTTTTCATGCCAAATATCTCCGATGCACTTTTATTACCAAACATTTCTGGGGTCTCTGATGTACTTTTTGTGCTGTTAGACTTTTCTGATGCACTTATCTTGGCGGTAATCTGTAATGCGCTTTGCATGTCAGCTATCTGTGATGCTCTTTGTGTTGCAGCCATTTCTGATGCAATTTTCATGCCAGACATTTCTGTTGCACTTTTCGTTCCAGACATTTCTGTTGCACTTTTCGTGCCAGACATCTCAGTTACAATTTTAGTGCCAGACATCTCTGTTACACTTTTCAAACCAGACATCTCTGTTACACTTTTCGTGTCAGACATTTCTCTTGCACTTTTCGTTCTAGATTTCTCTGTTGCACTTTTCATACCAGAAATCTCTGATGCACTCATCGTGTCAGAAATCTCTGATGCATTTTTAATACCACTCACTTCCAATGCAGTGTTTATGCTACACATCTCAGACGTAGAAACTGAACTGTTTTGACCTAACTGTTCCGTTAGTAACTTCAGTCCCAAAATAGTTTTTCCGATTGATTCCTCTATTTCGTTCGAGGATTTCATGATATCAATACTTTCTTTGATTATCGCTTTTGTGCAAGTACCATTAGTCTCTGAAATAGATTCTTTCAACATTTCTGGTTTCAGTAAACGACTGTGATCTTTGAATGCTTTTTGACTTATTTTTTTATCCAAGATGTCTTCAGAGTCTCTTACATTTTCTTTCTGCGTTATTTCCGAAGGGACTTTGGTTTCAACTAGAGTCTTTCGACTTGTACCACAGATCTTGATAGGTACAATCTTTTCTTTTTGGTTTGTTGAGGCAATCTTCACCGCAGTAATTGTTAAAACACCATCTGACGACAACGTTGATGTTACATTCTCAGATGGACAATGATTCGGTAAAGGATATCGCCTTTTGAATTGTCTGGTAACAAATCCGTGCGTATCCACTCTCTCCTCATGTCTGGCTTCAACGATTATTTCATAATCTGTTACTTTCACGTTAATTTCATTTGGACGGAAATAGTGAACATCTATTGTAATTTTGCAATTACCTTTCTCATTTTCGATCGTTGAACCAAATTCTTTGGAAATGCTCTGATTATACCACTTCCAGGGTCTATAATAATTAGATTGCATTTCTTGAAATGGGTACACAAAATCGTGTAGTGGCACGCACATGGGGAAGTTTTGGTCTAGTAGCCACCTTGCTGGACACACCCTTGGGTACTCCATTCTTGAGTAGCGTGAGCACGGTAAAAAACAATCGATCGACTGAACTACTTACAGTTTGCCACATGCTTTTATAGACCAAGCACTTCCTGTACAAATTGACATTATGGTTGCCTCTTGGTGATGATGAGTTTAAAATTAATATTTCCTTAACTATTGCAATTCAATAAATAGGTACCTACTTAGACGCCATTCGTTAATGACGTAAGGGTCTGGGGGGGGGGGGTTTAAAAAAATTTCAACATGGGGAAAGGTGGGTAAAAACAATTCTTACGAAAGATTTTGTTAATTGAAATTTAAAATTAGAAATTTAGTAATATTTACGTCAAACTGTGAGTTTTAATGTATACCTAACTGACTCTTTTCTAAAAACATTTTACTCTGAATTATTTTTTCGGAAAAAGTGAGACAGAATCTTACGTCATCGTTAAGATTACAGTGACCTGGTTGCAACATTTGCTGACTCCCACGTTCATACCATCTTGATTTCTGACAGCTTTCTCAAACCCAATCTACCTTCACCCACTGCCTGAATTTATCTTGATAAGGAATGACAGGACGGGTAAGGATTGTAATGGGGTAGCGATATACCTCCGTAGTGACTTTCCTTACAAAATAGTCGCTTCATCTCCTCAGTACTCTTTGAAACCTGTAGATGTTTCGAAGTTTCTTGGGACACTGGGCATCGGTAAATCAAGGCAGCTAGAGCTACCCTAGCCCATCATTTCTGAACCTCTTATGCAATTGATGGCCTAACCAAGTGTCAAACGGTTGACTCTATATATAGCCGGACTGCCCAGTCTCAGTCACGCACCTTTTCATTTCACTCCAGTTACGTCGGACGAGATCAAACGAATTATTCTTGCAATCAATTCAAAGGCAGTCGGCTGCGATAACATTAGTCGCCGCATGATCACCACTATCATAGACCAACTTCTCCCGGCTATTTCACACATATTCAACATACCTTTTTTATTTTTATTTTTTTTATCGTGCGGAAATCCCTTCGGATACCCCCCCGCGTGCCAGCGGGGGTGGTTATGTCGGGCTTGAACCGACTAAAACCGCACGCCGTCTCGGGTCTACAGACGCCGGGGTGTAAGGTTGCCCATAGAGCATATCCCTCGCACCCCGACTGACCCTGGGCCATCTCCGGTTTCGAGATGGCCCCCTCGGGTTTGGGAACCACGGTATCCCCGTCTTGCCCCGGTTTACAGTCCAATGGTATTCTAAGTCCATTACAATCTGAATTCAGACCAGGACACAGCACTACTACTGCACTCCTGAAAGTAACGGGGGATATCAGGGACGGAATGGACAAAAGTAGTATCACAGTACTTTTTTTTTTTTTTTTTTTCGTGCGGACTGGTGTTAGTGGATTTTTCTAACGCATTCAATTGCGTGAATCATGACATCCTGTTAGCAATACTTGCACATCTTAAGGTCTCACCCGACGACCTGGAATAGTTCTCTTCATATCTTCGTGGATGCCAGCAGTCAGTTTGCGTGGATGAGATTTCATCGAGCTGGTGCAATCTCGACTCTGGGGTCCCAAAAGGCGGTATTCTTTCTCCTTATTTATTAAATTGATTACCTCTGAACTTCAGTGTGCGTATCTTTTGTATGTCGATGACCTGCAGTTGTACAGCCAAGCCAGTGTGGATCTTCTTTCGGAGGTTATTGACAGGGTCAACACTGATTTGAGCTCAATAGGCAGCTGGTGTAACAATGGACTGTCCGTAAATCCTGATAAATGTCAGGGTTTTTTAATTGTCAGTAGACATATGATGAACAGGTTAAACAAAGCAACTCTGCCAACAATAACGTTCAACGGAAAAATGGTTCCTGCCACTCTTGAGTGTTAAAAACCTGGGCTTACATCTCGACGCTACATTTAATTGGCAAGCTCAAGTATCTAATTTCTGCCAGAGGGTAACAGGGATGCTACGGATCTGTATCGCCTCAAAAACTTCTTTCCAGCTAAAACCAAGGTAATGCTTGTGCAGACTAATCTTTCCAGTCGTGGACTATGGTGATGTATGCTATCTCGACCTGAATGCAGAACTGCTCAATAAACTTGACCGACTCCTCAACAATTCAATTGGATTCATTTTCAACAAGAAAATACGATCACGTCTCAGCTCATCATTCGGAGCTGGATTAGTAGCCTATACGTCAGCGACGCAGTTTGCAAGCGGTGACGCTGATTTTTACATTCTTAAATTCCCCTAACGTCCCTACTTACCTAACATCTCAGATACAGTTACTTAGCTCAAATCACGACAAAAATCTACGCTCAGCCACAGATTAATAAATACTTACTACTCAGCTAACAATATTTTTCTCCTCTGTCCCACTCATAATTCTAGTCTAGTTCATTCGTCTTTATATTCAATGTTTTGTGTCCTTGTCCTTGTTGTATATTATGCATATAGTTATTTATTGTACCAGTTAATAATAATAATTTTATATCAAATCCATCGAGCACCTACTTCAATTTATCTCTTCATCATCCCAAGGTAGGTAGATTATGCCTTTGGCATTAAGTCCGCCTTTGTACATCCCCGTGTGCATAAAGTTTTAAAAAAAAAATAAGAAGGGGGAGGGGGTTAGAAAAATCTTACGTATCCTTACGTACCTTATGGGGGTAAGCGGGGTCAAAAATCCCAAAATCATCCTTACGTAATTCATGAATGACCCCTTAGTAGTCTTCTTTCGACATAAAATGATCACTAACATATATTACGGCCCATAATATAAGCTGACAACGTGGCTTGAAAGAATCATGCAGCTGAGACTAGTGCTGTGATGATGATGAGGTACTTAATTAAGTAGGTATCTAGTAAATAAATTGATCAAAAGGTTCATCCCTACGACACGAAATATTGAGACCAATCATTGATGTAGATGCGCTAGAAGTTTAATTCTAACTACACCGGTATAATTAGCATGACATTCAAATGTGGAACCTCGATTTCGATCCGCTTAATAATAGAAATCATGATCGAATTTCAATTAGAATTCTTAAATTCTACAAATATGTAAAAGTGCTTCTGTGGCATTCTCGGGTCTTGGGCTCGATGCCCGGGGCAGGGCATTTCTGTTATGACATCCTCAGTAGATACAATACTGGATGTATTGTATCCACTGCCACTGATAATCAAGCCACTCTGTAGCCTCCTACTCAGTGCTCCTTTGTGGCTCAGTTGGTCAGAGCATTCCCCCTGTAAGGGACTGGTCGCGGGTTCAAGTCCCGTCCTAGATGTTCTCTTTTTCCGATCATACAATCGATCCGACATACAAAATGCTTAAAAATTTAATTGAAGAAATATTTTTTTACTTTACATTTGGGCTTAAAAAAAATTATTACAAATTATTCACCAACCAACCAAGCAAGAAATTTTAGAAAGGTAAAAAAAATTCAAGTGGTCAGTTTTTTTTTTTTTTATATATGCTTGAGAAAAATATATCTACGTGACCGCTCTGAAGGGTTATAAAGTGTTACGTGACGCGGAGTTCCAACCCCCCCTCTCGCCCTTGTAACGCATCGTAATGTTTCAGAAGACCCCCCTCCCCCCAAATTCGTTACGTAATACTTGAACGCTTGCAAAGCGGACAGGGTGCCTAAGGGCATATTGTCAAATTACACTCTGAAATAGTGTCGCCCTTTTGCGCCATGACCTATATTAGGGCATATTGTCAAATTCGGTGCAGGTTCTACTGCTGCGGTCGCGTATTCGATTCCCGCTCAGTACATATACCGTGAAGGCCCCAATCATGGACACTTTAAGGCTTTAGTGGTAATATTTTGACTATAACTTTTTTATTGTTTGAGTGACAATGTTGAGGTAAACAGTAAACAAAAGCGGGATATTTACTCTACCTAATACATACTTAATAAATAAATTAACATTTAACTTGTCATTTTAACTTAAGTTTTTCTAAAATACCTACAAAAACACCAGTGATGGACACCCAAACACCAGTACTCGACAACCAGTGATGGACACCTCTCCAGAAATGGACACCTAATGATGGACACCTAATCACCAATGAATGCAACGTGTTTTTGGCATGATAGATAAGAATAAGATTATTTCCGTTCTAAGATAGGTACTAAGTAGGGTGCCAATGGTAGGTTTAAGTAGATACCTTCATCGATGCTTAATAATATGAAATAAAATCAACCTTTAGGTAGATAGTTCTTTTTATTATATTAAGTTTAATCATTTATAAGTATAACTAATTATTAACTAAACACATTCTGCAAGTTAGGAGAGAGATCAATATTATTATAATTATCAAAAGCTACGCTAAGTAGGTATATGTAGGTATTATATTTGTAGGTCAGTCTTTCATTCAAAACAAGATTGTAGGCTTAGTTTTTCAAAGTCTATAATTTGGTTGGAAACATAACTCTCTTAAATCTATTAATCACAATTTTAAGTATTATTCACTGGGTGTAATAACACTTTAGTTTAGATATATTAAATTACAAAGAAGCTATTTTGAATCACATAAAGTGACTCAATAATCAGCCTTACATCATATAAAAATCAACAATAAAATAAATAAAAAAAGTTTAACTGAACTCTTCTTCAGATAAAACATAGTTAAGACGGTGGTAAAGTCTTAACTTACTATAATAACCGTCTAAACTTTATAACAAAAAAAAATTTATAAATTCCCGCTCAAAGCGACTATATTATTATAAACTAAAGTTAGTAAAAATAATGAATCAGGCTCATAAAAGTTAGTAAACAAAATCAACAATATTGCGCCTCAGGTTTTGACTAAACAAATGGAACTACCTAGTTATTAATTACATATTGTATATGTCAGGTAAAAACTTTTCCATCTCTGCAACTTTATAAAATCCTCTGTTATTTTGTTTAACAGGAGGACATATCTTTTCAATTACCTCGCTCATTTTGTACCAGATTTTATCCGGTCTTTCTGGCCATCTAAAAGTATTGCCAGTAGACAATACCATGGTACTTATTTCGTACTGTTCTTTATCTTCGTTCTCAATTTTTCCTGGGAAATATTCACCTTCATATTTCACTATGACAAAACATCCCTTTGTAAGGTCTTTCTTTTTTTTATGTTTGTAGCTGCATGTTGGAGTATCTATATCAGAATTTATATCAGAAACAGTATCTTCGATCTTTGTATTTCTTTTTTCCTTTGCTACTTTAGTTTGTTTTCTTTTCAGCATTTGATCTATTATTTCTTCTTCGCACATATTTGGGTCACTTTGTTCATTTAATTCGCTTTCACCGCTTTCAATGTAGTTTACTTCCATATCCGTATCTTCAGATGATGAAATCTCACTAACTTTCTTCTTTTTGATCTTAACTTTATCTTTCTTTACTTTTGCCATCTTTTCTTTAAATTCCTTTTTCTCTAGCCGCAGTTTTGCTTTTAATTCTTTTTCTTCTATAATCCTTCTTTTTTCTGCATCTTTTTTCACATGGTATTGTTGCCAAGCCTTACTGGTCACTGCTGATGGTATTTTTTCCTTATATCTTCTAGTCTTTTTAGTATGTACCATTTCAGGCCAAAAAAGGCAATTCTTGAAAGGTGATGGTACTGTGACACCCAATACTTTGCTCAATGTGTTTTTTTCTGGAGTGCAACCATGTTTATTCGGTTGAACTTCAATCGAATTCGCCAAACTTTCTTCAAAAGTACTTTGGTTTAATGCAGGATTAGTACCCGAATTCGTGCCATTCAAGAAAGCGTGGTTAGTATTTTCAGTTGGTTCTTGTTCTTGAATGCACGAACTCAATGCAGTGCAATTCAACACTTCGTCAGTGTCCGGTGATATGACCATAATATTATGATCAATCGCAGTAGCGTTGTAGTGATATGGAACTTCTTTGGCAGTTTGAATCAACTCATTCGCTTTATATATAATGCTACTCGGTTGTACGTCTTGTTTTGATTTAATATTTGTCGCTGCAGCCATATCATGTTTTTCAGCATCTTGAATTAGTCCTCGTTCTTTAGTAACAGAGTTTGATGCGGTGGAACTCAACGTTACAGTTGTGTTTGGACCCATAATATTTCGATCGGTAAAATCAACATTTGAAATCATTTCAGTGCTTTGAGTAAATTCTGGGGTTCGAATTGATGTGGTTGTTGCTAAAGAACTAATGGCTTCATTATTGTCTAGAATAACCTCAGTGTTTTGAGTCATTCTTGGTCCCTGCTCTTGTTCTTGGTAACATGGGGTCAATGTATTGGAACTCGACGCTACATTTGTGTCCGGTAATGTTGTCATTTGCTTGGCGTGAGCCCATACTATATACAGATTGAGATCTTCGTCCAGAGCCATATTTTCGATAGCGTTCCTGCCGTTGAAATATAACTTTTTATACATTTCCAGTTTATCTTTACCAAAGATCTTAGTAATTTGCAGTTCCAGAAATTGTAGTAATTGTTTTATATCCTGATCTTTTCCTTCATTTGGTTCTGAAATAGTTGATTTTTTATTCCCAAATTTTGTCATGTCTATATATTCTGGTCCAAAAGGATACAATCCCCCACCACGGAAACCATTTTTAACACAGTCTTCTGTTATTCGGTCCAATGCTTTTTTAAAAACTGGAGCAAAATTTTCTTTCTTGAGTTTGTTCCCCATGTTTTCCATTTTCCACGCAATAACTTCTTTTCGAAAGAATACTTTTAACGGCCTAAATACGGAAATGTCCATAGGTTGAAGTATGTGGGTCGAGTTTGGGTATAAGGCAATCACTTCAATACCGTTTTCAGAACAAAACTGCGACAGTTGAAGTGTTAGATGGGACTTGTGACCATCTACGAAAAACAGAATTGGTTTTTGAATCTGTTCTTTTACCAGCCAAGGATTGAAAATACTGGTAATGTATTCATAAAAGGTCTCGCTACACATCCAACCACTCTCGGACTTACCTATGCCCCAATCTTCCGGCACACCGTTAGCAATGTTGGCTGGGATCCTTTCATAAGCGAAAACTATCATCGGCGGTGCAAGTTTTCCGGCAGCATTCGCAGTCACCAAAACTGTCAAATTCTCCTTTTCATCGCCACTTGCAGCATATACATGTTTCTCACCCCGCTTCACAAGCACTTGTCCAGGTTTTGGTGAAAGAAAGAATGCGCTTTCGTCAGTGTTAAAAACTCTGCTTGGATCTTCGAGCACGTGATGCAAATCGACAGATGTTAAATATTCGTGTATCTCTCGAAACCAGGAGACTATTTGTTCTTCAGTCACATTCTCTCGTGCAGCGGTTAAATTTTCTGCTGTTCTTTGTGCTATTATGGGATGTCTTCTTAAGAATGATGCAAACCATTTTCTACCTGGTCTATTTTGCGTGAAAGGATTGGATTTGTTTTGCACTGTGATGATCCGCTGAACACTATCTAGGAGAGTTTCTTTGGAGATAGGAAATCTTCTTTCAGCCATCGCTGAAAGCCACTTTACCAACAAATCCTCTTCCGTACTTGTTAGTACAGTAGTTGGTCCCATACTACATTGCATGGGGCTTTTACCTGATATTTTGTTGTATAAAGTGATCCGCGGAACTCCAAAGCGCTTTGCTGCAGCCGCTACAGATTCACCACCTTGTACCGCCTCGATGGCATCTCCCATTTGTTTAGGAGTATAATTTTTAATAGGCGCCATCTAAACAAAATAAGCAAACCAGTTATGGACCCCCAATTATGGACATAGTGTACATTACTGGTAGTTTTTTTTTTTTTTTAATTCATTTATACACCCGATATCCGTAACTGATTTAAAGACAATTTAATCAAAAAACCCAACATTGACTCAAAAACATTAGTTTGGACATATGTCCATCACTGGTTTAACAGCAAAACATACGTACCAGTGATGTACACCCCTTCTAAAATGGTTCCAACCAATTCTAGCTTTCATCTTTCTTTAAAGCTATCTGTTAAATTTCAATGTTTTTCTGTAAAATCATAGCAAAACCTAATAACTCTTATGAAATACTTTTCACAAACAAAAATTTACACTTACCTCCTTAGCGATTAGCACAATAAATCACGATGAATTTGAAAAATAACGCCGCACAAGATTTTTTACTTCGCCATTTTTTATTGAAAAGACTGATACTGAATGTTACTTCTCAATATGTCAATCAAAGTTTCTGCTTTCAAATTATGGTGTTGCCATTTCCGTAAAACTATTTCTATCGTTATTTTATGCCATAGAAATTTAATGTGTCCATGATTGGGTCTTTGTCCATTACCGGTACGTTCACGGTAGTTGTATGCAGGGCCGTCTTTACCCGAAGATGCGGGGGCCCGAGCGTAGTGTCCGAGGGGCGCAAGCCGATTGCTTTATATACCTAAATTGTCAGGCGTATCAATGCATGATATTTTAGGTATAAAGCGATCGACTTGCGCCTCATGCATGCAAAATAGTTTTTAGCTGCTTAAATGTACCTACTAGGGGTAGTAGGTACATTTAAGTAGCTAAAAACTACTGAACATTCATTATACCTATTAAAATATCATCATCATCATCATATCAGCCGTAGGAAGTCCACTGCTGAACATAGGCCTCCCCCATTGACTTCCATTTTGACCGGTCTGTAGCGGCCTGCATCCACCGAGTCCCTGCGCTCTTTACCAGGTCGACGGACAGACCTTGCGGGAGGCCTACCTACGCTGCGCTTGCCGTAATGTGGTCTCCACTCAAGGACCTTTATGCCCCAACGGCCATTGGTTCTCCGAGCTATGTGCCCTGCCCACTGCCACTTCAGCTTGCTGACTCGCTCTGCTATGTTGGTAACTCTGATTCGTCTACGGATCTACTCATTTCTGATTCGATCTCGTAGAGAAACCCCAAGCATAGCCCGTTCCATAGCTCGCTGTGTGACCCCGAGCTTCCTTATTTTATTTTTATTTTTATTTTATGGAAAACTTACAGCTAGTATAGTAACATACACAGATGTCAATAATATGAGAAGGCCACTTAAAAGTTTTCACAAGTAAATACATAAGACAATAAGCATTAAATATTAGTAGACAGCAACGGGAAATAAATACATAATATAGCGAGACACATAGAATACATAATATAACAAATTGAAGCGAAACAAAAAGATACATTAATACGAATGTCCCAATACAAACTACCACCTCAAATTTTACACTGAAACATCTCCAAAGAAGTGATTGCAGGAGATTTTTTTAAGTTTAGACACACTGGTATTAAAAATATCGATGTCAACACACCGGCACGCTTCGTTGAACGTGCGACCAGCTCTGATTACATAAGAATTTTGGCGATATGTAGTCCTTGCTATGGGAGTATGAAGCAGGTTAGACCTACGCAAATATGCAGATGGAACCCCAAGGCCAAATTTGCTCACCAACTCCGGGGTATCAGCAGAATAAAAATGCCAAATCCGCAATTCTTCTACGCTCATAAAGTGGAAGGATATGAAATTTTTTGCAGCGACTTAAATAATTAGGTAGATAGCATTGTGGGGTGTGTGTTGGGTAACCTCCTCGAGTGTCGCTCCGATTCCGATCCCGCTGCAGTCCGGGGGGAACGGAATCGGAGCGGCCGGTACACCCTGGGCGGCGGTCAATGGCTTCCCCTTCATAGGGTTGGCATTGATCGTCGGCCAATACCCAACGTGGCGGGAACACATCGCTCTCCCTACTCCTCTGCTTTCAGAGGAGACAGGATGAGCGATGCTGTTAGTGGTGAGATGGCCCAGGGTCAGTCGGGGTGCGAGGGATATGCTCTATGGGTAACCTTACACCCCGGCTTCTGAAGACCCGAGACGGCGTGCGGTTTTAGTCGGTGCAAGCCCGACATAACCGCCCCCGCTGGGCGGCGGGGGGGTATCCGCAGGGATTTCCGCACGAAAAAAAAAAAAAAAAAAAAAGGTAGATAGCATTGTGATTTGAACTGTATGTACCTTAAAAACCTTCTCTGTATGCCTTCAATCCTATCTATGTATGTATCGTAGATAGGATTCCAGACTTGAGAACCGTACTCCAGCAGTGCTATTCTCTAAGGACCACAGCCTTGCGCGCAGCGCTGCGCTCGTCGACGAGCTCGCAAAATGCTGCTTTGGATTTATATTTTATTTTATTTTAATTTTGATTTTAATTTATGATTTAGATTTAGATTTAGATTTAGATTTAGATTTAGATTTAGATTTAGATTAGATTTTTGATTGATGATGAAATATAAATCTAAATCTAAATCTAAATCTAAATTAAAATTAAAATAAAATAAAATCAAAATTAAAATAAAATAAAATATAAATCCAAAGCAGCATTTTGCGAGCTCGTCGACGAGCGCAGCGCTGCGCGCAAGGCTGTGGTCCTTAGAGAATAGCACTGCAGGTGGCTGCGAACCAGTGAACAGTATAACATTTTTATGGTTTTGATGTTCTTAAAATCTACGGACGTTTTGATAATGAAACCTAACGCTTTAGAGGCCCTAGTAACAATGTTGTCTATATGTGCGTCAAAAAGTAGCTGTGAGTCAAACGTTACACCAAGATCCTTCATTACATTGACTCTGGTTAGACGTCTATCCAGCAGCCGATAGTCGTAGCTAATGGGATTAGGCTTGCGAGTGAAGGTACACACGTAACACTTAGTGACGTTCAAGTCGAGCTTGTTACGGTCACAATAGTCCTGAAACCTGTCCAGGTCCTCCTGCAGGAGCTCAGCGTCTGTAGTCGTTGGTATCTTTTTCATTATCTTCATGTCGTCTGCATATAATAATATTTTAGAATGTACGAAACACCGGTTGATATCGTTAATGAAGATATTAAACAGGAGTGGGCCTAACAATGATCCCTGTGGAACGCCTGACGTATATCGCACTTGACGAGTAGCCATTCAAGACGACAGTTTGACACCTGTTTTCAACATATGACGTGAACCATCTGTAGAGATTACCCCTTATGCCCATGGATAGAAGCTTCTGCAGTAGGATTGCATGATGTATCCGATCAAAACATTTACTGTAATCGGTATATATAACATCTACCTGGGATGGTTGCGCCATTGATTCCGCTAAAAAGTCACTACAAGTTATTAAATTTGATGAGGTGGACCGACCTTTTAAGAAGCCATGTTGTTGTTCTATAAAGTTTTGCTTGAGAGCTGAGTATAGTTGCCTATGTATGATTTTTTCAAAGACTTTAGAAAACACACACAACTTCGAAATCGGTCTATAATTTTCTACAGAATCTTTTGGCCCCTTTTTGTGGATTGGTGTTATATATGCCGACTTCCAAACAGATGGTACTTGACCGGACTCGAGGGAACGCCTGAACAAAATTGAGAGGGGTGCAGTGAGACTCCCAGCGCAGTTGGTGATAAAGACTGGTGGAACGTGATCTGGTCCAGCCGACTTGTTCAGATCCACTTGCTTAAGTAGCCTGAAGAATTCGTCCTCACATATTTGTATGGAATGAATATCTGCCGTGGGATGCTCCACTTGCTCGGAAAGTGTTTGAGCCTGCAAACAACGAGCAAAAGAGCCAATGTCCACATTCGTATCAATTAAGAAGTTAGAAGAGAAGTAATCACTGAACATGTTGGCAATTTCCTCGCCATTGCTAGAGGACTGGAGTCCAAACTTAAGCACTGAGGGATAAGAGCTAGTTTGTCTTCGCGATTTAACATAACTCCAGAATGCTTTTGGGTTAGTACAAATGTCAGCTTCTATCTTGGCTATATAATCATGAAATAATTGTTTTTCTAACTCTTTAGCCCTACCTCTCAAAGTGACAAAAGACTGGTGATCAGAAAGATTGTTGTACTTTTTGAATTTTGCATGAAATTTAGCTTTTTCTCTCAAAATTTTAACCAACGGGCTTTTATACCAAGGTGGGTAGTGGGCGTGGGTCACTACTGTTTTCGTTGGTATGAATGTGTTACGCAATCTGTCGATGGTACTGTAAAAATATGCAACCGCATCTTCCAATGGCCTATGATTCAACTCACACCGCCAGTCAACCCCAGCCATCTCGTTGTTTATTGCTTCAAAATTGCCCGAAGAGTATAGAAACTTGACATAGGGACGTGACGGCAGGCTATGCAGTTGAACAAACTCACCTGTGATAGTTAAGGCTTTGTGGTGTGGATCCTCTTTGACCAGCGGGGTCGTGCTATGAGCTACCGAGACATAGTCATTCGATTGCACCAGGTCCAATAACCTATCATTCTCATTAATGTGATAATTATATTGATGCAAGTTACAAAGAAAGAGATTATCGAGAAAATCCTTTTGTATATCACCCTGCGCATTACTAGGAGAGAGGGTGCCATCCCCACCGTCAGGATGCCAGATTAAGTAGGGTTGATTGAAATCACCAACAACAATGAACTTGTCCGCAGGATTTCCAAGCACAATGTCCGTTAAGTTACTAGAGAAACGACTAAGCTGGGCCGACAACGTATTCCCACCCCTTCACCCCTTTGATCGCAAATGTAAACAACACAAATATGTATGTTATACGTCACTCTCGGAGTGTTGTGATGCAACTTCAATGTGACCCAAAGGTCCTCAGCGGACGAACACCACTCATAGCGGACGTCCGCCGCGAGTTCCCGTCTGACAGCTATTAAGACACCACCACCCTTCTTTTGACCAGTAGCAACATAATCTCGATCTCGCCTCCACACCAGATATCTATTGTCAAACAATTCACTGTCGGAAATGACGTCAATAAGCCACGATTCACATATACAAATAACATCATAACTGTCTAAGCTGAGGTCTGAGGCCCATAGTGAGACCACGTCTCGGCACCGTAAGTCATCACTGGTAACACGCACTGATTAAAGACCTTTGTCTTCAAGAACTGCGGTATTTTGGACGAGAAGACGCTGCGCGGTTTCCCGAACCCAGCCCAGCCGAGCTGGATTCGTCGATTGACCTTCTTCTCGAAGTTGGATTTGCCTAGTTGGACGGTTTGTCCCAGATAGGCATATTCATCAACTTCGAGAGGTGAGCCTCCCAATAATACGGGGGTGAGCGACACATGGACATTGGACATGACTTTCGTTTTGTCCATGTTCTTTTTCAGGCCCACCCGCTGGGATACTCTGCTGAGGCCTCCGAGCATAATGCTGAGTTGGTGCTGAGCTCCTCTAGAGACTTTGCCATGACTACGTTGTCGTCGGCAAAGCGAAGGTGAGTGATGTATTCGCCATTGATATCGACGCCGAATCATTTCCAATCCAGAAGCTTGAAGGCGTCTTCCATTGCATTGGTAAAGAGTTTCGGCGAGATGACATCACCCTGCCTAACTCCCCTCTGCAACGAAATAGCCTCTGTGTTCTGATCCTGTACTCGGTATATCTTCGATATACCGATAGTCAATGTGGCACCTCTGAAGAGACTGCAGCACCGCCCAAGTCTCGATCGAATCAAAGGCTTTCTCATAGTCCACGAACGCCAAGCTTAGTGGCAAATTATACTCCTCGGTCTTCTGTATAATCTGACGCAGCGTATGGATGTGGTCTATGACTATAGCCTTTACGGAAACCGGCTTGTTCGAGAGGCTGGAAGCCATCAAACCTGCGTGCGAGACGATTCGTGATCACCCTCGAAAACAGCTTGTAAACATGGCTCAGAAGCGAGATCGGCCTGTAGTTCTTCAGTAAGGTTTTATCACCTTTCTTGAAGAAGAGAACCACCACGCTTGTGTTCCACGCTTCGGGCGTAGTACCCTCGAGCAGGACGGCATTAAAGAGCCTCTGTAGAGCTTTCAGTATCGGTGTTCCACCCGCACTAAGAAGCTCCGATGTAATTCCGTCCTCACCCGCCGCCTTGTTGCTCTTAAGCTGTTTGAAGGTCATCCTAATCTCATACAGGCTGATGTCCGGAATATCTTCTGTGTATTGTCGGGTTAATTTGGCTCTTGGATCTTTGTACAAATCATCAATAGGCTTAGCTACTGCGGTATTTAACTGTCCGTAGAACCTTTCTATCTCCCTCAATACCTCTGACTTAGTAGACGCTACACTGCCGTCTTCCGTATTCAGCTTCGTCAACTGGCTCTGCCCAATAGACAAGTCTCTTGCGAACACTTAAGAGCATTAAAATATAATATACAATATACTAAAATATTAAAATATATTACACAACAATAACAATATTGTTTACAAAATACGCCTCATGCGACTTTATAGCATACAACTCCACTAGATGTAAACTACTTAGGATCAACCATAACCAAAGGAATAAAGATTGACAAATTGGCCCATAATAAGTATTGGAATCCGATCTAGATTTCAATACAGGTATTTAATAACTAGCTGGGACAGAATCCTGAGCCTCGAGAAATTGAGGCCCAGAAATCCTGGTGGAATGGAAGGAACGACTTGGGCAACCAAGCGCAACCGTCCCGACCCGACCCGTCATGCGACACGTAAGCCTCTCTTACCGACAGTAGCAGGTGATCTCTGGCAAGGGGAGTTTCGGAGACCATCTACTTCGGATCAGGAAGGAGCCAACGTCTGAGTGCCATTACAACGACGCGAGCGGGGTCTCGGGGCATAGGTACGCTGGCAGAGTGCTCGGCGTAGGAACCGAGGCGTGACCCCGTGGCAGCAATCAGAGTGGGAGTAGTCACGCTCGACGCCATGATTGCGGCCATGGTGCGGAGCGCGAGCGCGTGGGCCGTTACCGCCTCCTTCTGCGAACAAGTAATGCTCGAGAAGGAGACGGCCCGAGTGAGAATAATACCGGCCCGCCAAATCGGACTTAGACAAAGGTCGCTTAATGACCTCCATCCTCCATGAGTGCAGGCCTGGGAATACCAGGTGAGGCCGCTTGGCAAGATGGAGACACCGTGGTTTCCACACCCGAGAGGGCCATCTCAAAGCCTGAGACAGCGTGCGTTTGGTCGGTTCGAATCCGAAATAACCAACACCGCTGGCCGGCCGTAAAATAGGGCAATGTAGATTTAATTCAGAAAAAGTTCAATAAAGAATAAAAAAAATCCGATGCCTCACTACTGAGCCTGATGCATATTACTTAGGAGCGTAACTGCGCGTGGACTGTACATGCTGTGACATTGGTCAGTGAAGGCCTTTACTCTTACTCTAAAGAACAGTGATGGTGGTTGATCACAAATAAGATTCAAACATCAAGAAATGCAGAACATTATAGTAAATTATATATTATCATCAACATGAACATTAAAAAATTATTTGCAATACTTATACACTAATTCCACAAGCTCATTTTTTTTCAAACCATTTAAAGCAGGTAAATCTGATAAATTTCTAGAATACAATATATCTTTAAGCTGAACAACTGTGAAAGCTTGTACTTTATTATTTTCCAGACGATCCTGTAATAATGAATCATCAATTTCTTGTTTTGGCTTTTTATTTGCAGGACCACCATCTCTAGATGATGCAGTCTTCTTGACTGCAACTGGTCCAAAAGGTCCAAATAAATCTTGAAACAAATCATCTTTCAGATCTTGGAATCTGCTGGCATCAGGTTTTGTTGTATCAATGAATGCTTCCTCTTCATCATCATCGTCATCAAGAGCTATTGCTTCTATGGCTCTGTACTGTGTTTGTACTTTTGGATTTTCAAACATATCAGGCTTGTAATCAAACTGTAAGCCTTTTAAGATATCCCTCATTACCACTTTTTTTTCATTTGCATCTGACATTTGTTCATCATCATCTTCCACAGCCGGTAGTTGTCTAACATTTTCTACAAAAGGCACTCTAATAATATCGAAACCTAAATCTACATCAAGACCAAGTGGTTTAGTTGACGGAGCAAGAGCAACAATGATAGGTTTAGCATTCACTCTGGTGCAAAGAACACAAAATGCTACCACATTTGTTTCAATACATGCCTTATGCAACGCTTTGAAAGCTATAAATGAACCCTCAATTATAGTCTCATTTGGAAATAGAAAATAACAAGGTTTTAAAAACCATTTTTCTTTACACATAATACTGGCAGGTTTAAATCCTAGAAGTTTTAACATGGGTGGACCAAATGGATTCCTTAGTGTTTTCATTTCATTGTCAGTGAATGTGACCTTCTCACCACCAACTGTTTTGAAGTAGACTAATTCAGATTTGAGTACAGGCACTGCTGTAGATTCTACTTGTTCTTCATCTACATCCATATTTGATTCATCCTTAACTACCACTTTAGTAGTTTTATTAACCCTTGTGAGGATTGCACTAGTATCTCGGTCTAAATCTGTTTTCTTCAGTGGTTGACCATATGTTTTGGAAAGGCTATATACTCCTACTCCGATAGCTACGCCTTCACCAATTTCAAAGCTTAACCGAGCTACAGCTAGATGGCGATGTGACTGCTGGTGCAACATTCGTTCAATTTCTTTTTTGTCCCAGACAGGTTTGGGTAAAACAATATCTTCTTTCTTGTTAGATTTGTTATACAGGAAATCATTGTAAAATGAATCAATCTCATATTCATCTTTAGAAATATTAATAAGCTTTATATCAATATTAGAATCGGACAATTCTATCACCCGCTTAAATGCATGATTTTGGTCTGATTGCAGTGGAGGCACCTCTAACTTAGTCAGCAGAATAATATTACGAGATGAAAGTTGCTTTTTGCAACTAGCAAATACTCTACTGCAGTACCACAAGACTTCTGATAGTATCAAATTCTGTGCCTGTTTAACTGAAGAAATATTAATGTTTTGAAGTTTTCGGTAATCGTCTAGAGTTGGTAATTTTAGCGGAAATACTTCTTCGACACTGTTTATGCCCAATATTGTTGAATTTGTAACTTCAGTACCGTAAAGGCATACTCCTACAAAATTGGAGCCTGATAACCGTAAACATTGTCGGATCATTCGACAAGTAGCTACTTGAGCCACTTCAGCAGTGTTATCTTTTTGATCGTAAGTATTGATACATATTATTGTGGCGGGAACACCTTTCCACGACTTAGTTTCTTCAATTTCATCGTCTGAATCCATAGCTGTTTTACAAATTCGATTTTGACTATTATTTTATACATTTATGCCCAAAATTAGTGCAGTTAGTAGCAAACCACTCACAGATATTATTTTAATCAACTATATATTAGTCTATGATCAACACTGCTTGTAAAACTTGTTGAAACTTGACTTCTATCCTAAAATTTGACAGACTTCAAATGAGTCACAAATTATTTTTTTTTTTTTTGAAGATTTTTGGCTTGGTTACAAGACCTTTAAGCCATGTCTTTATTTATAATAGTTTTGTTTATTCACTTCCATAGTTCACTTCACATCACATTCACAAGCTTCACAAGTCACAATACACTGCGTTTTTAAACTTTTACTATGGTGTTTTTAATAAATTTAAATAATGAATTATAACATTGTTTATTTTTTAATAATTCGTACAAGTGGCGGGAGGAATTATTTGCCATAATATCACTTAATTCACTGGCGAGTATTAACCTGTGCATATTCCACTTTTGACAGCAGAAGAGCACGTGTTCGATATCTGCTTGTGGCACATTACAGTCTTTGCACCTATTATCGGTTATAATTCCCAGCCTTGCCAGGTGGAAGGGAGTGGTGGAGTGTCCGAATCGAAGTCTGTTCATAGTTGTTATGTACTCTCGACTTGCTGACGTCAATTTGTAGTACCAAGGTTTAGTAGGTATCTCTTCTTGAATTTTCCCATACCACTTTCCTTTCTCATCTTGATCTTTCTTCCACATATCTCTCCAGAATCCCAATATTTCAATTTTTAGAGTGTAGTAATAATCTGTCAGTGGAATGTCCATTACACATTTAACATTTAAAGCGTTAATCCCTTCAAATGCAGTTTTATCTGCTATCTCATTACCAGAGATACCTTTATGTGAAGGTATCCACATAAAGACTACCTCTATTTCTAGTAAATGTAATTTATATAAAATCTCTTTAATAAGATACAGAATATAGTTTGTTTTATAGTTAATTTTTAAATTATTTAAACCTTCTACTAGGCTTATAGAATCTGATAGAATTAAAAAGTATTTACACGTTTTCAAATGAATTATTAATTTTAAAGCTTCTAAAACTGCATATGCCTCTGCTGTGAATATTGAACAATTGTTATCCAAAACGAAACTTTGAGAAAAATTGGTTTGTGGATCAAACACTGCAGATCTCACATGGTCGTTGCTCTTACTACCGTCAGTGTACAAAGTATAATAATGAGGATTCTCTTCTAAGAATTGTAACATGTCAGAATTACAGGAAATTTTGTGAGTTAAAATAGTAATAGGATGAAATATACTTTTGAATGAATGAGAATAACATGGCCATTGTGACTGTTTTCTAACATGAGTGCATTTTTTATGAATTTGCAGAAAAATTCTACATATCTGAGGAGAGATATCTCTCAACAATTCGTCTGCGGAAGTTAATGGGCCTGATATACTAATAAGGTGAGGAACTATTTTATGTGTAACTTCATTATTTTCTAGTGCTAACAGTTTCAGACAATATCTTTCAATTAGTAGAATCCTCCTTAGTATAAGAGGCATAATTTTGGTTTCAACCTCCATTGCTCTAATAGGAGTAGAACACATTGCTCCAGAAATAGTTCTCAAAGCCTTGTTTTGAATCACATCTAATCTATGTACATAAGGACTATTTACATAAGCTAGAGTACTGTAATCGAAGTGACTCCTTACAATTGCTTTATATAACAGGGACAATATATTGGGGTCTGCACCCCAAGACAAACCAGCTAAGCATCTAATGATATTAACACCTTTAAGAGCATTTTGAGAAATGTATTTAATGTGTTGTTCAAAGTTTAACTTCTGATCCAAAATAACACCTAAAAATTTATGTTGATTAGCTCTATCTATTATGTCACCATTGTATATAACATCTGTACAGGGAGTCTCATCACTAAAAATCATCACACTACTTTTACCAGCATTAATTTTCAGATTTAAAATATCTTGGTAATAGTTCTTGAGTTCATGTAAGGCTAAATTAATATTGTCTATTGCTTTAGTTATGTTGTTATCAGAACTATAAAGAACCAGATCATCTGCAAATTGCAGAATCTGTACATTTTTCAAATTTACATATTTACATATTTCAGAAGTATACAAATTATACAATAAAGGTGAGAGTGCTGCACCTTGCATTGTCCCTTTAGAGGCCTCTTCTGGGCCATACAGAATATTATTGTGTCGTACATACAAGACTCTCTTGTTTAAAAAATTGTGTAACCATTTAGAGATTTCACCAGGTATGCCTAGGCTACCAGTTAAAATCTTAACTAAAATCCCAGGGTCGAGACTATCAAATGCACCTTGTACATCCAAAAATACACAGACAGTATTTAATCTTAAATTTTTGGCTTTTTTCAGGTCTGTTATAAGTGAGGTGAAACTATCTACACAGCTGCAGCCTCTTCGAAAACCATATTGGATCCGTGGAAGAAAATTATTTGTTTCAACATACCAATCAAGACGATTTTTGAGCATGTTTTCGAATATCTTACCGAGACATGACGATAAAGAGATAGGTCGATATGAACTGGGTAGTTCAGGTGATTTATCTGCCTTTAAAATGGGAATGACACATTGTGTTTTCCATTGTGTAGGGATGATTTTTTGGAACCAGAGCATATTTAGAATTTTTAAAAATAACTGTTGTATGGACACATGAAGATTTTTAATTAAAATGTATGGAAAATCATCCAGACCTGGAGTTGTATTTTTCCTGGTTTGTAAGCTCATCATAAATTCACTCCATGTAAAAGTATCTAAGAGAAACATTGATTTGGGATTATCATTATTCACATTAAAATAATTGCAATATGAACTAAAATCTATCAAATTATTGCCGTCAGCTAATTTAGACAAAAATGGTTGAACAAACTCATCCTTATAAGATTTATTGCCAGCTTTTACACCCTTGAATCTTTTAATTAAATTCCAAATCTTGCTTATTGGAGTAGTTCTGTTGAAAGTGTTACAGAAGTCATTCCAACCACTCTTTTTCTGCTCGGAAATAGTTCGCTTTTTCAAAGCGTCCAATCTTTTATAATTAATGTAGTTTGCTATAGTTGGATCACTTCTATATAATTTCAAGGCATTGTATGACGTTTTAACACTTTTCTCACAAATATCATTCCACCAAGGTGATGGAGGCCTACTTTTAAAATCACTAGTTTTTACGAATTTTGGGATAGCGAGTTGTTTAAGTTTGTCTAGACGAGAGCAAAAGTCTAAATATACAGACATTGGATCTTGTTCATCAACTGTTGATGTCATGTCAGTGAAAATATTTTGAGAAAGGTCCCGAAATTTATTCCAATCTGTTTTATTATACAAATATTTATCAACCGGTGGATTGATTTGATATTTGTCAGTACTCAGTGCAATACTAATAATTGTTGGGTAATGGTAACTACCCATAGCATTATCATGCAAGGACCATTTACAAAGTGGTGCCAAATTCGGACTAACAAAGGTAATATCTATTGCAGATGGGTTATGCCTAGGACTATTAACAGTAGTGAAGCTACCATCGTTTAAAATACATAAATCACAGTCATCTATCACATTGTACAAATCTCGACCGCGCCCTTTCGTACTTAGACAGCCAAAGGCAATGTGGTGGGCATTGAAATCTCCACTAACAAGGATGGGCTTTGGAAGACTACCTATCATGTTGCCCAATCTATTTAATCTTATATGTCCACTTTTAGGAGGACAATATACATTTAAGATAGTAATATTACCAATTTCTGTGGATATTGAAATAGCAATTGTTTGTATTTCTTCATAGAAAGTTGTATCTAAAACATTGTATTTTAAATATGGTTTTATTAGAATTGCTACACCATTATGATCATTCACAGAATTTTTAAAGTAAATATTAAACCCAGGTATTTTAAACTGTTTATTATTGTTTTTAAACCACGTCTCATTTAGTAAACAAATATCTATATTATTTTCATGTAAAAATTTGATTAATAGGCATTTTTTACTATTGGCACTTTGAATATTATATTGTGCAATACGTAAGTTAGAACTTATGTTACTGGCACTTATATCCATTGTTTAAGATGATAAATTTTTAAGTAACATTTGTTTTATGGATGTTGTGGTGATAGGCACATCATCCATTTTGTTTCCTAGTTGTACTAAAGTTTGTACAAGGGCCATTAGAATATCATTATTACCTATGACTTGTTTAATTACATCTGAGGTAGAGCTTTTCTTCTCAGTCTGAGATTTCTCAGTTGTATTTACATTAGAGCTATTTACAATATTATTTACACCTGTTTTATTAAATGTTTTATTTACACTATGGGACTTTTCTGGTAAAAGAGGAAATTCTTTATCATCATTTTTATTAGTTTTAACTACACTTGAATAACTTATTTTTTCTTTTTTTTCTACTATCTTCCTCATTTTTACTGGACAAGTCCTAGCTACAGCCAAATGAGTTCCACCACAATTAACACAGCATAATTCATTAGGCTTGTCACAATCTTTATAAGAATGATCACCTGCACAACAGCTGCAGCGCTGTTTACCATTACAAACCTTAGCAGAATGATTAAATTTGAAGCAGCGATAGCACTGCTGCAGAGGTGGGATGTATTCAGACACTCTGTATGAGAATAAATCATATTGGACATTATTTGGTAAGATATTTGAGAGAAATGTTATGCTGACTGTCTGCAGTGGGGCCCAGCTGGACCCTACTTTCTTAGTAAATCGGCGTACTGCAACTATTTCATATATTGAGGAGAGCTTCAAATATAATTCCTTATTGGAAATGTTTGTTGGTACATGTCTAATTATACCTATGCGCTCAATTTGTGCTGCAGGTATAAAGGCTTTAATTTTGTATTTCTCTAGGAAATGTTCATTTTTAATAAAATTGTTTGCAGTATTATATTGTTTGAATATAACACCAATTCGATTGGCATTAATTCGCCTTATAGCTACCACTCCCTTTACTTCCGATGCAAAAATATGGTTCAAGTAAATAGGGCTCTTATTCCCTATACGGTCTTTAACACGGCTTTCCACGAACACATTGAACTCGGTATAGTTAGAATTTTCTGGATAGAGTCTTTTATAATTAGGTTTAAAAAAAGGCAAATAACTTTTTTCACTTTCCTCACCACTGTCGCCAGTCCTAACATTGTCTTCCTTCCTCTTCCTCACTTTAGGATTCGGGGGAGTATTAACACCCCCGCCTTCGTCCTCCTCCATTTTGAGCAAGTGCTAAACACTATTTTTAATACTATGAAGGGTTTGTACAAGTATTTACAACTTTAAATATAAATGTTGAAAGAATTGAAAAAAATCGCGCCCACTCTTTTCAATTTCCCGCCTCGGAATCAGTCACAAATGTCACAATACAATAGTTGCCATAATAAAAAAAAACTGGTAGCACATAGCACTCTGTGAGTATTGAGAATTTCTTAATACCAATTGTAACCAGATTAAAAGTTATGATTACATTGTATAATCTTCCATCATGATTACAGAGTAACGAAAATAATCAAAGAAGAGTTTAATGATTATTAATCAATTATCATAATCTTGATTACTTTTTTATATGATAAAAAAAAATACGTAGAGAAATAAGACACGGTTTTAAGTATAAATCAACTTTATTTGTATTCAACCTTTGTTATCAAATTTTTTTTTACCCCAATAGCTCTACTACTAGCTGTTACCCGCGGCTCCACCTGCATAGAATATATGATGAATTCCATGGATAAACAGTAGCCTATGTCTTTGCGTAAAAGAGTAACAAACATCCGTACTCACTAACTTTCGCGTTGAAAATATTATTTATTTATTTCATTTATTTATTTATGTACACACATATTCAGACATAAAAATTCAAAAATGGAAAAAGTAGGAAGATTATTCATCACACATTATTCATCACACAACACTGATTCTTAGAGTTTCGGGTGTTTGAAATCATTCATATGTAAAATGTGACAAATTGGATTTCAGTGCTAGTGCTACTCTCTTTTCAAAAATTTCATCTGAAAGTCAATGCAATTTGGGTGTGAGTTATGCCAGCAAAACATTTTTAATTTTGTGTCATTTATAGATTTGAAGATTACCGACCAGACAGAGTACTATGTCATACAAAAGTGCACAACTTTTAAGTTTTATTTGAGTTCTGTTCATAAAAATGATATCAAAATGAAGGTCATTGATAGGAGAATGAACAACATTTATCAAAATTTACATAAAATCTGAATTATACCATGAAAATTCTAAATATCTACGTTTTCTACCTATACAGGGTTATTTGTAATTAACTAGCATCCTCCGAGGGGTAGGTAGCAGACATCATAAGTAACAACGTTTTTTCTACGACTTTTAATAAAACTGAATACATAACTTAATAATGAGTTTTCAAGTTTTTATTGTTATAACGCGACACTATTATGTCTATAATATGTTTCATTCATAAACTGAAGGTCGACGAACGCACGTTTGCGCGCGCTTGCGCTACCGAATAATACCTACTAGTACCTAGGTGCTTTCTTCGTCAGATTATTAATTGAGTGAGTATTTATCGCGTGGTTTGTAGCGTGTAGAAAGTAACTAGGTATTTTCAATAAGTCCACAATCCCTTCATACTTTATCAGGCTTAGGACTGGCTACATTAAAAAATAAAAAGATGTCTAAGAAATGCTAAAGATGAAACGTACCTACAGTTATCATCCAAGTAACGATTAATAACCTAATAACATGTTTTAATGTCTAAACAAATATTGGTAGGTAAGTAGATATGATTCACTTTTGATTTTTTAATGCAGGCGTATTTAAAAAGTGGAATCAGAGTATTTACAATAATTTAACTAATAGTTGAATTTTTTATAAAGTATGTACAATTAACCTCTGAGGTTCAAGTCCCGCGCAAGCCGATGAGTATTGCGCACATAGCGTTCAAAATAGTCACCTTCAACACCAACACAAAGACCACACCTAAAAATTAACTGTTCATTCACTCTGGCTAACACTGCTCGATTAGTTTTAATTTGATTAAAGGCACTAATTATTTTTTCTATTAACACGTCCCGGCTTTCAATTTCTCCGCCAGAGTAGGTACACCATTGTTTTAACGTGTCCCCATAAATAAAAGTCCAGAGGTGTTATGTCTGGTGACCTGGGAGGCCACGCACGAGGTCCAGCACGTCCTATCCATCGGCCGGGATATGTCCTATTTAAATGGTCTCTGACCTGCCGTGAATAATGGGCTGGTGCGCCGTCGTGTTGATAATACATATCCCGTAAGTCTGCAAGCGGTATGTCTTCTTCTTACTCTGGTAGCGTTTCGGTGAGAAATTGTAGGTATGTTTCCCCATTGAGTCGATCTAAAAAAACGGGGCCCAGTATCGTGGTATATTTAATATTCCCGCCCAAACATTTACACTGAAACGGTGTTGAAAATTATGTGGTCTGGGTTCGTGAGGATTTTCATAACACCACAAATGTTCATTGTGGGTATTGAATAAACCCACTCTGCCAAAGGTAGCTTCATCAGTCCACAGAACTTTAGGACGTTCAGCCAGCAACCAACTTCAAAAATCCACACGCGCAGGTTTGTCTGGGTCGGTGAGTTCCTGGAAACGATGAAGATGGAATGGATATTTGCCTTCGTTGTGAATAACACTCCACCGTCCACGCGAAGAACTGCGATACATTAAACCGTAGCGCGGCGTCATTGATACTTGCGACGGGATTATCCTCAAAGAGCTCCAGTATCCTTTCTTGTTCCCGTACTGAGTGCCTCGGTGGACGACCACTATCACTGAAGCTGGGCTGAAACTGTCCGTAATCGCGTAATCGCTGTGTGGCAGATAACATCGTTCCCCGGCTCGGTGTAGGTAGATTTGGAAACCTTACTGCATATTGGCAGCAGTTGCCACATTATCATCACACCTAGCCAGCATCCTCACCATTTCCGTGTATTCCACATTGGAATACTGATAAGGCATGGCGATAATCAGATCGATGCAACACGGTAACGCGAAAAATCGTGGCACACAAGGACAAGTGACACACACCTGTGACGCGCGCGCATCTAACCAGGCCCGGGCCACTTCCATACTTTGGGCTTTTTGCAAAGAAAGTAGTGCTATCTGTATTCGTGCCCCGTAAAATAATTAGTAACATTTTATCACGATATCTTACTCTTACTCTGGCTTGGTTACAAGACCTTTAAGCCATTTTTCTGATGTGTATTTCCACCAGTGTTGCCAGGTCTCCTGATTTTTCAGGAGTTATTCTGATTTTGGACTATGTCTACTGATCTACTGAATTTGCAAACAAATCTACTGAATTTCATGAGTGTAATTGAAACCTAATAATTATGTATTACCCTGATTAACGATTCTGAGGTAATCAGCTGAACTTTTAAAGCAAGTGTGACATTGTTTTAAGTTAGGGTGGAAAACAAATTACAAACACAACTACAAAACCAAATTGAGGAACAGGCTGAGCACAAAAGCGTGTGGTGAGCTGCACTCCAAGAGAGCTTTTGGGGAAAAAAATTGTTTCAACAATGATGTAATCAAATACTTAAAAAAATTCAATAACACCATGTATCAAGACCAAGATTCATCAGATTCAGATTCTAATTGAATTAATTGACTGAGCATGTATGAGATTTGTGGCTTATAATTTATAATCCCTTGCATATTCATTCATACTAATATTATTACTGTTAAATATTGTCTTTATTTATAATTTGAAGGGAAGACATCTGGATTGTTAAAAATATATATATTAACCTGGTTTCGCTTAGTTTGTCCATTTGCTTATGCTGGGTCGAACAAGGACATGCTGTAACTTTAACATTCTGTTTCTGGTATACAAATTATTTAAACTGGTAACTCAATGACCACCATACATTTTGTAATGTATGTAATGTAATATGTATTTTTCTTTTCAGATTCACTAATCATTTAATACATTAAATTAAACATCAGCATATTAAAAAGAAAATAATCAGAATATATATGAATATTTGCATTTAAGTAAGTTTTGTGACTTTTCTAGCATAAAATTTGATCTACTGTTTTTTTTTTCAATCTCCTGTTTTTTAAGGTTTTACTCTTGAAATTTCCAGATTGGACCTGGCAACACTGATTTCCACCTAGTACGTCGTCGACTGTCGAGTCCAAAGAGTAGTAGTACTATATATATTTTTTTATTTTACCCGATATTTTTTTTGGTTTCAAATACATATTTTGTCGATACCAAGTCATCTCACCAAATTCAGAGACCTAATTTTGTGACACTTTATATAACGGTTCAGAGAGTCGATCAGTCGCGAGTACGAGTAGAATGTGTCAGTTTGCGGCAGATGCACAACGAAATCGTGTGATTTTTAAACACGCGTATTTTACACCGGGCATGTTTCGGCCTGCAAAAATGAAAATTTCGATATAAAAAAATATATATTGATAGATCGTAATTAGCCCTTTCGAACTACGTTAATTAATTTATGAGCCCGTCTTTCGTTTTCCCAGGAAAAAACAAAATATCATTTTCCTTTTTTCACCTTTTCAAATACCCGTATCTCTTTAAAATATGGTTATTTTTTATTCTACCAAGCGTAGAAAAATTGCCCTTGAGCTGATTTAAATTGCCCGCGTGTCCATTATTATAAATATTTAATAATAATCCTATAAAAAATAAAAAAACCGTAATGGGATTCCGAAGACAATTATTTACGCATTGCGCATGCGCGGTAGAAAAAAGGCAACACTGCTCTAGCAGTCCATTGAAATGTTACATTTTTTAGGCCTTACCTTGCGGTTTTTAGAGGACGCAATTTTATTTTTTTGATGTGTAGGGTAGGGTCAGTGTAAAGCTAAAACCAAGTTTGTGGAGTCGCCACCCTTGTCCCACGGCCGCCATCTTGAAAATAGGGGTTGAAATGGTTTTTACGATATATCTCTTAAACTATCATTTTTTGTTGCAAATTAAATTCTCTACAACTTTGGTCCAGTAACTTCTGTTTTTTTTTATTTTGTTATTATAATTTTTTTATTATATTATTAATAATTAATTATTGACTCTTTTCCCCACCACCCACGAGGTAGAGTCTGGAGGCGCGTTTTTTTACGTGGTATCCCCAATAGGCATAAGCCAAAACCACGGTGATTTTCTAAATTAGAACTAAATAGGTACTCCGTCCTCAGAGTCTATGGTCCTCAGTCTTTTCGATGGACCAGGCTGCGGCTCAGCATCTGATCGGCTTTCTGAATTAAATATCAGTGGGAGAACTGGAGAAGGAAGGGGTGTTAATGTCGGCGATTCATCATCAAAGTCATTTTCATTTATTAATTCTGAGAGCCCCATTACGTTGCTGCAAGTCTCTCCAGAACAATGGAAGCACACTGCAGAACATTTCAGCCCTGCTTTTCGACATCCACACATCGCTCCACAGTTTCCTTTGCATTTGCAAAAGATCAATTTTAGAAGCTCAGGGGGTGCTGGGCTGCCTTGGCGAATTGTTTGTATCTTAGGCTGTCAAGAGAATTATCATCTTTACTACCACCGTATAAAGAGATAAAAAAACGTTTCCAAACATTTTCGCTTGTAGCTTTTTTATTTATATTTCTACGACAAAAAGTTACGGATCAAAGTTGTAGAGAATTTAATTTGCAACAAAAAATATTAACAACTTTTTTTATCAGATAAATAGTTTAAGAGATATATCGTAAAAACCATTTCAACCCCTATTTTCAAGATGGCGGCCGTGGGCCGTGGCGACTCCACAAACTTGGTTTTAGCTTTAGACTGACCCCCCATACCCATCAAAAAAATAAAATTGCGTACTCTAAAAAACGCAACCCCAAATGTAACTTTTCAATGGACTATAGTCTAAGGGCAGCATTTATAACAAAATATCAAAATATAAAGTTATTTCTCGTCGTAAGTCATAATAAAAAATGAAGCTGATGATTAAAGTAATATTTCAATGTAAGTGGTTTTTATTATTACTAGATTTTTATTATCATTAGGTACCTATATTGTGGGGTGTGTGTTGGGTAACCTCCTCGAGTGTCGCTCCGATTCCGATCCCGCTGCAGTCCGGGGGGAACGGAATCGGAGCGGCCGGTACACCCTGGGCGGCGGTCAATGGCTTCCCCTTCATAGGGTTGGCATTGATCGTCGGCCAATACCCAACGTGGCGGGAACACATCGCTCTCCGTACTCCTCTGCTTTCAGAGGAGACAGGATGAGCGATGCTGTTAGTGGTGAGATGGCCCAGGGTCAACCGGGGTGCGAGGGATATGCTCTATGGGTAACCTTACACCCCGGCGTCTGAAGACCCGAGACGGCGTGCGGTTTTAGTCGGTGCAAGCCCGACATAACCGCCCCCGCTGGCCGGCGGGGGGGTATCCGAAGGGATTTCTGCACGATAAAAAAAAAAAAAAAGGTACCTATATTGTGGGGATAATGTTGAGTTAAACGTGAGTTGACAATGAAAATTAAAACATTGTTTTATTTGTACGTCGAATATAACCTCAATTTTAACTTGTATCTCAGTATTTATTTTGAATTATAAGTTTAATAATTTTCTTTTATTGAATTTGTTATACCTAGTTATATAAAATTAAATCCTATTTTCCACTTTTTTTTAATAATCTAAGGTGAACTCTCCTTAACTGACCTTTTTTTTTTTTGTGCCAAAATCCCTTCGGGTACCGCCCCGCCAGCCAGCGGCTGCGGTTATGTCGTGCTTGAACCGACTAAAACCGCACGCCGTCTCGGGTCTACAGATATCCCTCGCACTCCGACTGACCCTGGGCCATTCGCAGTGTCCCCTCTGATAACAGCAGAGTGGTACCTGGAGCGGCCCCCACCCCCGCGGGCCTTGCAGGCCCGCCATGCCCCGACCCCCTCATGCAATGGGGTCAGCTGGCCCTCAAAAGGGCCGGTTGGTCAGATTCTTGGCCGTTGACGCCAGCTACTCCAGAGGAGCAATCAATGATGCGTCATCGCCCACGTTGCCCAGGGTGCACCAAACTTGGAGGTGATCCAACCAGTCGCACCCCTCCTTAACTGACCTAATAATTTCAATATTTCAAGAAATAGTAAATTTTAACAAATAAAATATTCAATATTTTTTTTTGGGATTTAAGTCTTATCTGAACTTTGCAATCTCTATTGACAGTAATTCTCTTTCTCGGTCACATAAGACTACTTATTCAAATGGACACTTTTGACATAAAATATATGCCACTTATTTTTATTCTTGGTGGGTGAAGTGGTAATTATTTTTTGTATTTAACCAAATCATTTCTCTCCACCCAGTAATGATTCGTCAAACTACAGGCTATACAGGGCGTCCCACGGCAATACCACATGGAGGGAAAGTACCTTAATTATTGAAGATGGGACATTTTACAGAAATAACACTTTATTTTAATTTTAAAAACCATTTGAACTGCATTCATACATTTTTAATAATTGACTCGTTGAACGGGAATCGAACCCGGTCCGGAAAAAAAATCTGTCTGTAGTTTTATGATACCGATCGGAAGGCATCATCGTAAGGGTTATTTTTTTGCTAAATAAATTAGTATCAGAAATAAAGGGATCACCATGAATTTTTAAAAATTTTAATACAAAATTAATCAATTTATCAAATGCTCGAAATGAGCTTTTTTCCTGTTGAAAATAAAGTCGCACTCTTTGGATTATTTCTCTCCCTGTCGATTTTTTTATCTTGTGGTGAATATTTAGAATAATACGTCTAATTTCTCTTTGTAGCTCGTTGACACTTTCATGCTGGTTCTTGTAAACTAAATTTTGTACATAACCCCATAAAAAAAAATCTAACGGGGTTAGATCTGGGGATCTCGGCGGCCATCTTATTTGTCCATTTGTCCTATGCCCTTCATAAAAATGTACTAAGAGGACCCGGTTATTTACAATCCCACACCAACAGTTGAACGAAAAACGTACTTGATTATTAGTCTCTCGGATACGTAAGGGATTCTCATAGGCATTAATAATTTTTGTACTAATCGCCCTCAACATAACTTTTGAATTTGTATTTTTTCTGAACACGGTGTATTTTGCTTTTCGAAATTCCGATTAATTCTTCACCTCCCTGAGTTTTTTTTTTATATTTAGGACACGTCAATTTGACTTCACCTCGCCTGATGGTAAGCCGAAGGTAAAGTCTCAGGAAAGAGGGTCACCATTACATACACGTACCATGTTAACAATGGTGGCACTCAGCTTGACGGCCTCATCAGAAGAGGATTGTCGTCGCAGCACCGCGTGACACCCACCGGTCCCACTAGTGCTGCGACCACAATCCCCCTGGCCGGCTATGCACTTGCTGCCCCTGAACGCAATCAAACCGAAATTGGATTACTATGGAGGGTTTTCCGCAATCGTACGCGGTGGTACCCACCCGGCTGAATTACGTGACAAATTTGTGTCATCAAATTTCTACCACCAATCCACCAGTAAGCTTTCAGGATTTGCCTCAAAGTATTTCAAAATGTCGAGTTCATCGTCGCTGTTTATCATTTGGTGCCGCGATTGTGGTATGCGATGATCGAAACATCCCAAATTTAGCAGATTATCCACAAACCGTTACATAACAAATCGAGATAGAATATGTAAAAAAATCACAATACAATGCAATAATCCTATAATGAAAATCACAGAAACAAAAGAATAAAAGTTTGAAAATTGAACACGTTTTTGAATTATTTCTTTATAATCAGCCACGCGCTTTGTGATGGACCAAATAATTTACGCGTCTTTCGGCCTAGGATACGGCTCGATTTGTTGTATACAATCAGGTACCTACTAATTACGTATCTCTTTATCATTTTATCTTGCACTTAAATTTATAATAGGGAAATGATGCGTACTTCTCAAGTGGGTAGGTAAATTTATTAGTAATAGGTACTTACGGCAATGTCAGCTTTTCATTTTTCTGAACAATATTTCACATCACATGTTAAAATTCATGGTCGTCCCTTTATTTCTGATACTAATTTATTTAGCAAACAATAACCCTTACGATGATGCCTTCGGTATCATAAAACTACAGACAGATTTTTTTTTCTCGTGAACCGGGTTCGATTTCCGGTTCAACGAGGCAATTATTAAAAATGTATGAATGCAATAGATTTTAAAATTAAAATAAAGTCTTCTTTCAGTAAAATGTCCCATCTACAATAATTAAGGTACTTTCCCTCCCTGTGGCATTGCCGTGGGACGCCCTGTACAGCCTGTAGTTTGACGAATCATAACTGGGTGGAGAGAAATTTTGGTTAAATACAAAAAAAAATACCATTTCACCCACCAAGAATCAAAATAAGTGGCATATTTTATGTCAAAAGTGTCCATTTGAATATAGTCAAGGACCAATGTTAAGGACCACGGTCCTCCGAAGATCCAGGTCAACTTCAAGTTAACTGCCAGCCGTAGACGTTTCATCGTTCTTCAACTAAGGGAGAAGTGACAGTCTATTCGGAACCTTATCAGGTCATAGTCTGTTACGAACCACGGTCCTTAACATTGTGACCGAGAAAGAGAACTGTCAATAGAGATTGCAAAGTTCAGATAAGACTTAAATACCAAAAAAATTATTGAATATTTTATTTGTTAAAATTTACTATTTCTTGAAATATTTGAATTATTAGGTCAGTTAAGGAGACTTCACCTTAGATTATTAAAAAAAAAGTGGAAAATAGGATTTAATTTTATATAACTAGGTATAACAAATTCAATAAAAGAAAACTATTAAACTTATAATTCAAAATAAATACTGAGATACAAGTTAAAATTGAGGTTAGGTATATTCGACGCCCAAGCGCAGGGCACGCCGCAATAGCGGCGGTAAGGCCCATCATGGAGGATTGGCTAGAGAGGCGACACGGAAGCCTCTCGTACGGACTGACGCAGGTGCTTCGGGGCCCACCTGCATCGGATCAGGAAGGAGCCAACGCCTGAGTGTCATCACTGTGACTCGAGCGAGGACTCAGGGCTGCACACGCTGGCGGGTTGCCCGGCGTGGGAGGCGCCGAGGCGTGACCTCGTGGCAGCCATCGGGGTGGGAGTCCTCTCGCTCGGCAGCATGATTGCGGCAATGGTGCGGAGTGCGAGCGCGTGGGCCGCCGCCACCTGCATGTAATGCTCGCGAAGGAGATGGCGGAGCACGCCCAGGAGAGATTTAGAACTCTCCCGGCCCGCAACTTGCTCGCCGCGCGTTGTAGGCGACTCAGGCGCCGGAGGTCGCTTAACGACCTCCGTCCTCTATGAGCGCAGGTCTGGGGGTGGCAGGTAAGGCCACCTGTCACCCCAGCAGAAGCAGGCCGGGATGGTGGGGCGACTAGCGCCCCTCCCCCAAACCGGGGCAAGACGGGGACACCGTGGTACCCAAACTCGATCCCGGATGAAAGATGGCGCCCGGGGTCGACTCTTCTATTGCGCTTTTTCATAGTTTGGTTCATATAAGCTTTTACGGGAGTGACTTTCTGATAGCTATATTATAAGCTTTATTCCCTTTATCTAAAGAGCAACTAGAAGATCTTCTATGTCATTATTTGTGTTGATACTACAACACCACCTTAAGTTAACCTTCGTTGTTTTTCTGTATATTGACGCGAAACGCTGGACGCGGACTGCTAGCGCCTCACTGTGGCGTAAAGTGGCAACTTTACTATGCCAAAAATACCTTTTTTTTTCGTGCGGAAATCCCTTCGGATACCCCCCGGCTTGAACCGACTAAAACCGCACGCCGTCTCGGGTCTTAATACGCCGGGGTGTAAGATTACCCATAGAGCATATCCCTCGCACCCCGACTGACCCTGGGCCATCTCCGGCTTCGAGATGGCCCCCTCGGGTGTGGGAACCACAGTGTCCCCGTCTTGCCCCGGTTTGGGGGAGGGGCGCTAGCCGCCCCACCGTCCCAGCCTGCTTCTGCTGGGGTGACAGGCGGCTTTACCTGCCACCCCCAGGCCTGCGCTCATGGAGGACGGAGGTCGCTAAGCGACCTCCGGCGCCTGAGTCGCTTGCGACGCGCGGCGAGCAAGTTGCGGGCTCGGCGGGCCGGGAGAGTTCTAAATCTCTCCCGGGCGCGCTCCGCACCATTGCCGCAATTATGCTACCGAGCGAGAGGGCTCCCACCCCGATGGCTGCCACGAGGTCATGCCTCGCCGCCTCCCACGCCGGGCAGTCCGCCAGCGTGTGCAACCCTGAGTCCTCGCTCGCGTCGCAGTGATGACACTCAGGCATTGGGATTCTAGAATGAGGATAAACAATAATAATTGCTTTACAATATCTATATAAAGTCACTTCGTCAACGACCGGTTTCATTTAGCTGTACTAACACGCGTTAATAATGCTATTAAAAATGTATCAGAGAATTTCGAATATCTGGGACGTGTCTAGGTTAGGGGTGTCCACTGTGAAAAAACATCGATGTTTTTTTTGATTCGATACATCGCAACTATACATCGATGTCTTTCGATGTATCGGATGAAAACATCGATGTTTTTTCAACATCGGGTACTTTTTCTAGTGGAATAAAGTGAAAAGTGACTCATCTCAAATGAGGCCATCTTTTCATAGTAATTTTTTTTACAAAAAGTTTATGAAAAGGGCTAAATCCATTATTTTGTTATAGTTTAAATATTAATCTTTCATAAAATAATTTATATTTAAACTCCTTTCATAATGAGCAAGTAAAAGAAAATACAAGTAAAAGCCATGTGTCAGAAACATCTGTATTATATCTTACAAAAGGTCAAATTTAAAAAAAGGCACTAAATAACCCGCAACATTTTTGCTAAGTCTGACATCATAATGTATTGATTTGTTAAGAAATCTATGTATATAATGCAAGTGGACGAATGTATTGCTAACAAAAAAGATGAGGTTTTATTGTAATGAATACGTATATTAATATGTTATTACTAATTATACACAATTCACTTCAATCTTATTTGGTTTCACAAAACCAAATGTAATTAAACGTTTATAAACATAGAAACTCGCTCGCCAGCCGACATGAGAAAAGTAGTTTTTTTTTATTGTCACTGAACTGACTCTTGCGCCATGCTGCCAACATCGGGTCCATGTTGGAGAATTCGGAATAATGATGCGTTCATAATAGTAATAAGTAATATTTTAGTGGAACTTAAGTTTTTTTTACTAAGCTCAAACCAAAGAGGATATAATCACTACGTGGCCTAACTCGTCTATCACCAATTCGATGTTATTTTTTAAAACATCGATGCATCGAGTATTTTGAAAGCTTTTCAAAACATCGGATGGATTCGATGTTTTTCATTGCAAACATCGATGTTTTCGATGCATCGATGTATATCGAATATCCCTAGTCTAGGTGGCTCAGTTGGTCAGAGCATTCCCTCTGTAAGGGACTGGCCGCGGGTTCAAGTCCCGTCCTAGAAAAAAATATAAAATAGAAAAATAAAATGATTAAAAAAACCTCTATTTTTGGTGTGAGTTGGCCTGTCTTTGTTTTCGGGGGCAATTCCCTAACACTCGGTTTAATAAATGTAGCTAGATAATATGATATTTATATAGGGGCTATATTCAACTATAACTAGGTATATAGTTTTTCTGTCCTGGCCTCGGATGAGTACCTACCCGTTTATCATGGCGGTATTTTGCTTCGCCCGAGGGAAAAACATGCGTTTCAAATTGACTCATAATTTGATAATCTTGTTGACCATTATTGTTGTTGATATAAAACCTGTATCCCGTTCCCATGGCATTTGAAAGTGGCATAAACTACTATTAAATATTTAATACAAATAATCATTTAATCTTGATTACTGAATACTTCAATCATGATTATTGCTAACACATTCATCATGATTAAATATAATCTTGATTGAATGTTATCCAGATTGATGTAATCATGATTACTTTCAATCAGATTATTATTAACCTGATTACAATAAGTAATCAATTGCGCCCATCTCTGGTCATGATCATGAATCGATAACTTATTGATGTGCTGGATACTGTTATGAGACTGACTCGAATCACATCACATTTATCACTCACACACAGTCACCATCATAGATGATACAAAATATAGGATAGTGTCACCATAGCTCCTTGGAGAGTACCTATATTCTTTGCACCAGAGACCGTAATCTTAGCAATCCATGGATTCTCCGTGCGGGTGCCGGGTCCATCGCGTTGCTGAGTTGGGAACTCGGGACAGTGCCTGGGACTTGCGACCCAAGTGTAAACCTACACTTGGGTCGCAAGTCCCACAAGAACCACATGTTTTAACCTCTTAGAATATAGGAATATGTCAGGTCTAGATGACGAAACCCCAACATCCTCCGGAATTTTATAGTGCTTTTCATACGTGTCGATTAGGAGAGTCCAATCTGGGGCAGTATCTAAGATTGAATAAGGTTTGTTCCTGGGTGTTATGGATGAACCTTCAGACACAAAGTTGATATGACGTCTGTTAGTAGTCAATCCTTTTTGGGCTCTAGCTACTGCCAGACTCATTGCTTCACGTATGATGATAAGCACCTTATCGTGGCGGCGTGAGTAATGGCCTCTATCGAGAAGCACCCTACATCCTACTAATATGTGTCTAGCCGTCCCTATTGCCTCACCACAAGTATAACATTTTTTTTCTGTGGCCTTCCCCCACCTTACCAGATTACTCTGGTCTGGGAGGGTCATCTGAAAGGCGTTAAGATAAAATTTTAACAGGGCCGGCGACGAGTCATAGATCAAGGTGCGCCACTTTAAGGCCATCGGTATGCAGAACTCTCCCATTGTCAACCATTCATTTTGGATTTCCAAATTCATCGCGTGCACTCGATATGTATCATTTTCGTCTTGTTTTAGAAAGGATTTAAGTATATATAGTATATATTTAAGTCTATATAGTGTCTATAAGTTTATATAGTGTAACTGTATAAATTGACGTAACTATACAATATGTACATTGTACATGTAAATAGTTACTAAATACTATTGTATAGAACGAACATCTCATGTCTCCAGTACACAGTGGCCAGTGATGGCCTACTCTCCAATATGCAACTGTAGGCCATCATCACATAGGTGCTGAACCCCCTGCACACAATGGCGATGGTTTCGTCGTGCGGGTTTGGGCAGTGCTCAATTTTGACCCCTTGGCATGTTAGCTGAAGAGCTATACTTCAGTACACTTCCCCTTGGGAGTCTGTTTTTTGAACATGCCATATGCTTTTCGAGGGCAACTGCATTAAATTTACATTATCTATATTTATTCAATTTTACATATACAAGGTATTATAACTGTAATGAGACTTTCTTAACGTGTTCCTATAAGAAATTAAGAGCAGATTACTGAAACATTCTATTTGTCCACATAAACATATATTCATGTTCTCAGTAGTGTCAAAATTACAAACATATTCCATTATTACAGGAGAAATCCATGAATAAACACTTTTCAAGCTTAGTTTTATTAACCAGCACAGTTATAAGAAAATTAAAATCAATTTTATATTGGTTCTGGTTCCCTGCTGTAGACTTGCATAATTTTTTCCATTATTTCCCAATTCTTCTCTTTTTGCAAGTCTTTAGTAAAAACCTGCAAACAAATATTTGTTTTTAGATAATCTACATTTTAGTAATGAAAAATCCTACTAATACTATAGATACAAAAGTTGTTAATATGTATGGATGTTTGTGCCTCTTTCACCAAAAATGGCTTCATGTATCTGGCTGAAATTTAATACAGGGATAGATTATAGTTTGAAATAACAAATAGTCTACTTTTTATCCCTGGAATAGGTTCCCATGGGAAATGGGTATGGGATCTGAATTCCATGCAGGCAGAGCATGTCTTATGTGTATTGATGTCTTATGTATATTTACCGAATACCATGCAGCATCGTCATCCAATGTCGCCGCTAAAGGAACAGAAACTCCTAAAACATGTAATGCCAAAGTCAGCGATGCAACAGCTATGTGAGGCGCTCTATAGTCCAATATTGATGGAGAATGATGGAAGTCTTGCAAGAATGACATGGCAGTACGGGCCACAGGAGCTGTGCGCCATTGTGACGGAGGAAACCACTCTTGAAGTGAGCGTAAGTAGTGTAACACGTATCTGTGTGGAGATGGGGCATCCAGGTTGAAGCCTAATAGCCGCAGCACTAGTAACTCTGCCTGCGCAACAGCACCACGCCATGACCAGTATTCTTCACCCAGTTCCAAAGGTCCAGCACCACGGTTGATAGAATTATGGGCAACGTTCACTGCATCTCTGAGTCGTACAGGTTCGTCTCGTGACTTTCCCGCTGCGCATAAGCAAGCGGTACATATCACATAGCAATCATAATCATTTTTATCAGCTTCTTTGAAGAACTTATGGTAAAAAATAGCGGCAGTAGCTACTGATGCAGGTTGCAAACCAAGTTTTATACCGCACTCAAAAATAAAATTTGTGGCGAGACTGTGACCAGAAGCACTACGATAATCAGGCAGTCGTCGTTCGCGACGGCTGCTCTGTAAAGCCATCACATCTATTACGTCTTTCATACTTTAAGTTTTAATTAATATATTTAACTGTTGATATGTTTGTATTGATGCCAACAACGACAACCGAACAAATTTTTTATTATAGGTTAGAAAAGTAAAGTACCAT
This sequence comes from Cybosia mesomella, assembly GCA_946251805.1. Lineage (NCBI taxonomy): Eukaryota > Metazoa > Arthropoda > Insecta > Lepidoptera > Erebidae > Cybosia > Cybosia mesomella. The sequence goes on along the minus strand of OX276405.1, from coordinate 19,936,694 downwards.
AGACTGTAGCATAGCCTCCTCTATTGTTGACACAATAGAGGAGGCTTGCTGTAGACAGTTCTAGACCAGAGTTAGAGTCTACGGTTAGAGTCGTAGTTAGAGTATAGTACTGTAGTCTGTGGCGGCTCACACAGCACTAGTGACGGTAATGTTTTGTAGTAAACTATTTAAATTATTTAACCTGCTGCATGCTCATGTCAGTATGAAACTTTGGAAGAAAGTGATAGAGAAACGTGTGCGAGAGGAAAGTGAGATTTCGCAAAATCAGTTCGGATTTATACCTGGTCGAGAGACTACAGACGCCTTTTTTGCTCTCCGCCAGATGTGCGAAAAATATAGGCGTGCATATAAAAACTTGCACATGGTGTTTGGGGATCTTGAAAAGGCATAAGACCGGGTACCCAGAACAGTTTTGTGGTGGGCCCTGAAAGAGAAGGTTGTGCCTTGGAAGTCTATAGAGTCGATCTGTGCGATGTACTGTCGATCAAGAATCTACGTACGATTCGCTCCTGTCGCGGTAGGCTTGTAACAGGGCTCAGCACTAAGCCCCCAGTCTCTTCGTGTTGATAATGGATGTCATTGGAGAAATGGCAGTGTAGACTGGAGAGTGTAGCCTGGAAAATCGGTAGAACCAAAACTGAGTACATGTTCTCTGATTTCGGCGATCTCTCCAGTTTTACACCCATGGTGCTAGATGATGCATTAATACCAGTCTGCTTCGATTTCCGATACCTCAGCTCTCTTATAAAGGCCGATTGGGAAATTATGCAGTGAAGCGTAGAATTAACGCAGGTTGGATGAAATGGCGGCGGTCACAGGCACTATATGCGACACCTAATTTCCCCTTAAGCTTAAAGGAAAAAATAAAAGACCATGATAAAAGCTATAGATGAAAGACAACTGCATATAACAGAGATGCGAATGTAAAGATGGATATTTAGTGTGACGAGAATGGACAGAATAAGGAATGAGTATATTAGACAAAGTTTGAAAGTTGCACAAGTGAATTAGGTATGAAACTGCCTTAAGCATACAAAATTGCTCAGTCACGGGGACCCGCGCGGGCGACCATTCCGGGGAGGAAAGGCCCGCGCATTCGCCGAGATCCGCCACGGGACCCGCTCGCTTCAATAAACGGGCTTATTGGCCCCTCTTATATACTCTTTGTTATTGGCTGTTGTTTTCTCTTTGCTAATCGTTGTTTTACTACGTAATAATATATTAAGCTTTCCAACAACACGACTGTACACGTACAACGTTGAAAAATTGAACTAACAGCAATACCTAGTCCGTACTCCGCGACGGGACTCTGCGAGGGGTTAGCACGGAGCCCGCAAACGTGGCTACGCGCGTGAACACGGTGCGGACGCCCGCGTTTCACCAATGGAGAAGCGAGCGAATGTCATAATATGGACATGTCATGAGAAAAGATGAAAGTCATGTTGTCAGAAAGGTTCAAAGTATGGTATGAATGTAGAGAGAGAGCTTTAGGAACTGATGTAGGGCCAAGAAAAGATGGATGGAATGTGTGAAAGAGGAAATGGCAAGGAAGGGAGTAACTAAGGAGATGACATCTGACAGGACTCCAAATAGCTCAGACAATAAGGGCAGGTGGATAGATATTTATTCTGTTGTATTTTTTTGGAACCACTATTATTGTAAACTGCTACCTAGAAGTGCAAAAGCAAAGTTTTCAATAGAGAAATATTATTTTTATTAACTTTTGCTTTTCTCAATTACATATTCATTTTTACTGTAAAAGATGATACAAAAACATTTCAAGTAAATACGGGCAACGTATAACATGCAGCACGCTCTATATGTGATTTTATTATAATAATCCTAAGATTAGCTGTGCGCTTCTATGTGACTAATACACCTAACTTTTATTGCGGTATATTTTTGCAATGCAAAGAGCAACGATAGGACCGGACTACGAGAAGTGAGATAGTGATAAATAATATAATCAACGATCGCGGTTAAAATCTCCATTAATCTGTTATTGTTTTAAACTTTAAACGGTTGTCAGTGACAATACTTTCAATTGAGTCGGGGATTGTTAAAACCACATACAAACAGTAAAATTTTCAGGAGAGAAAAAAAAATCAATCAAAAATTACCTTTATAATATTTGTTAAAAATGTTTGAAGTACATACTTTTTTTTTATGCGGAGATCTCCCCGGGTACCCTCTCGCCGGCCAGCGGGGGTGGTTATGATGGATTCGGCACCGGGGTGTAAGGTGGCCCATAAGGTATTTCCCTCGCACCCCGGCTGACCCAGGGCCATTTCGAGATGACCCCCTTGGGTTTGGGAACTACGGTGTCCCCATCTTGTCCCAGAAAGGGGGGATGGCGCCTTGTCACCCCGCCACCACGGCCTGCTTCTGCTGGGGTGACAGGCGGCCTCACCTGCAACCCCCAGGCCTGCACTCATGGAGGACGGAGGTCGTTGCGCGACCTCCAGCGTCTGAGTTACCTGCGCCGCGCGGCGAGCTTGTTGCGGGCTCGGCGGGCCGGGAGAGTTCTAAATCTCTCCCGGGCTGGCTCCGTCGCCTCCTTGTCGAGCATTACTTGCTCGCAGGAGGTGGCAGAGGCTCACGCGCTCGCGAATGTGTGAAGTACCTTTTTTTTTGTTTTTTTTTTTCGTGCGGAAATCCCTTCGGATACCCCCCCGCGTGCCAGCGGGGGCGGTTATGTCGGGCTTGAACCGACTAAAACCGCACGCCGTCTCGGGTCTTCAGACGCCGGGGTGTAAGGTTACCCATAGAGCATATCCCTCGCACCCCGGCTGACCCTGGGCCATCTCACCACTAACAGCATCGCTCATCCTGTCTCCTCTGAAAGCAGAGGAGTACGGAGAGCGATGTGTTCCCGCCACGTTGGGTATTGGCCGACGATCAATGCCAACCCTATGAAGGGGAAGCCATTGACCGTCGCCCAGGGTGTACCGGCCGCTCCGATTCCGTTCCCCCCGGACTGCAGCGGGATCGGAATCGGAGCGACACTCGAGGAGGTTACCCAACACACACCCCATTAGGTGAAGTACCTATGCTAAACTATATCAGTTTTTTTACTTATGTTATTTTTACACTACACTTACAATGTGTTACATAGGTATGTTGTATAAGAGGTTCGAAAAACACAGCAGATTACTTATGTTATTGAAGATTTTTAAATCTTAATCATAATCACTACTTTCCAAAGTAGTATTGTAATTGTAGATCATCTTTTTTATGTACTTTTCATTGGGAATAAATTTTCTCATATCTCCAATCTTTTTAATATATATTGGATTTCTGTTGAATAACCAAGGTTGGTAGGAAGTGTGAACTGATCAGACAAACAACTTTTTTGGAAAATTCTCAATGGAAGTCTAGAGCTCCCATTGTATTGTCAATATATTCCAATGGTTTCTATTTTCCAGGCTTGTCTGCAGTGTGTTTAAAGTGAGAAAACATGTATATCAAAAACTTGATCATTTGAGTGCTTGGTACATTTCACCCATAGGAACAATCTGATAAGCAAGACTTGACAACTTGATTGTTTAAAAAAAAATCTTTGCAAGTGTCGTTTCAACCATATTTTGAAGGGTGACTTTTTGTACTGATTTGATTGCTGTTGTGCTATCTTCCTACTCATTCCAGAAATTACCAAATCTTGTTGCAGGATTAATGTTGTTTTAACAATCAACCATATTTTGAAGTTTGATTTTTGTACTGATTTGATTGCAGTTGTGTTGTGCTTTTTTATAACTCATTCTAGAAATGACCATAGACAAAGAATATAAAAATACAAACAAAAACGTATTTAGAAAAAAGTGATACTTCAACAATCACCGACTAAATTATTCATTACGTTCAAATAATGCGTTACCGCTACGGTAACGCATTATTTAATTTTTATTGTTGTAATAATGACCATTACTAGGGCACAATGGCCCACAGACTAAATCGAGTTTATATTTTAATTTGTGACAGTCCTATGAGCTACCCCACCCCAGCCTGCACAATAATAATATTTGTAATAAAAAAATACTAATCGATAGATTTTCAATAGCTCAAAAGTCTATGAAAAAAAAAACATTTATCCGTACTTTCAAACTCCTATATCATTTGATATATACAATATTTTAAATTGCTCAGTGTTAAAAAACTGCTCAAGTTGCATTTATAATTGCTCAAGTACAGTTTGTAACAGCTCCACTTTCCTTAATTACTAAATAAATATGAATAGTTTGAACAAATTTAACGGATATGGACAATAACATATTTACGGTTATTTTTAGGTATAATAATTCATCATTTTGAATTTACGTTACAGTACTCAGGAAAAAAATAAAACGAGCATCTATTTGAACATAAAAATTAGAATATAATCATTTTCAGTAATTATTTAAAATTATACACTTAAAGTACATTTATAGTAAATTCAATAAAAAATACCAGTGCAGACAAGATACAAATAAGAGAAAATATTGTTTATTATATCGTTGGTTAAATACATCGCTTTCAGTAAATGCAGTACAAAAGAATAGGTTGGAAAACAATGAAATCAAAGTTTAATGTCACTTGATATAGAAAAATAAAGATAAGATTGAATCACATTCAAAAATTACCCGCTAGTGACTAAAAATTTTACTTCCTTAAACGTTTGTTCAATAGACGAGATCGCTCGGCGCCTCTCAAGCAGGCGAGCCGCAGTCTCGCAACACCGAGCGATCCCTCGCACGCGCTAGAAATTAATGTTTACATGTTCATCAATTCTAAATAAGATATTTTTCAACATTGTACTCTGATCAGTACTAATACGACTATATTCGACGAAGGGCCGCGCCGACGACACCTCCGCCCTTACCGCGAATTTCTGACATAATTTAGTTATCGAAGAACATACAGTAGGTATAAATAGTGAGGTTAGTATTAACTTTGGCAAATATGAATGAAGCATGGTGATATTGTTTTAGATCGACAACATCTCGACAATACTCAGCCCTTTAATATTATAAATTATAACTGAACGTCGCTCATTTCGCTAATACCAACAGTAGAATGTACGATACGGGTGGACTTCAAATTTCCTTATGCCACACCACATTACAATGAGACATATAATGTCTCGATCTGAACACTAAATACTACTCCCTTAAAAAAACTCTGCGAAACTTCTCCAGTTGTGGATCTAATAAAGCGCGAGAACATTTGAGCCGCAACAATTCAGTCTTCAAATAAGAAGCCAAACGCACATACCACGAGACGTACCGTCCAGCCGAGTCTGGTCGCCACACCGGCTAGTCGCAAGTGCCCGTCGCACGTCCCTCATCTATACTTTGTGCGTTCGTTTGTGTTCCAACCAAACAGGTTACATGTGGCGTGTGCGATTCGTTCACATAATTGTCTCAATCTTATAAACTAAATGTGATTCGAGCGAATAAACAATGCGGCAGTGTACAAAATTTACATCACATTCACTCGAAATATAAGCATACAAGTTAAATGTTTTGCGGCGGAGGAACACATTGAAATGCTGCCGATCGAACTAGACGTCACATGATGTCTAGTCGGTCGATACGCGAATGTGGCGAGCGGTGGGAAAGTGGCCGTTCCCACTACGGACGCTTAAAGCTGGTGAAGATGGCACTAGTGATGGCCCTGGTCCGCACACACACGCAAACACACCTCTCACCACATCACTCATCTACGAGCCCGGCCTCGACGGCCGAGCTGGTGACGTTCCAATGATTGTACCGACATCGTTCACCCATTAAAAAAAACTTTAAATGTAACGTGTAGCTTACTTAAATTTAGGTTGAATGTAGAACTGCGATAATATTATTTTTATTAGTTTTTACGTACACATATTGTTACATAACAGTAAAAAACCTACCTAGCAACAAGCGAGCGACGGGCGCTCGAGCCGCGGGCCACTACCATACGATCACGATCACGGGATCGACGACATTCATTTATCTAGTCTATTTCTCAATTTCAAAGAGTTATACCCAAACAAACCTTGTTCTTCCATATTGTGTAGCACAGTGAATTAACAATATCTTTGGTCTTGAGTCAGCCGCAGCGGAGCGCGCCTCGCTGCGGCGACGTGCCACTGTGGTGGTGAGTGGCCCGCGCCGTCACAATGTAGGCGTTACATTTTCATTTAATCACTTTTTACATACTCATAAACGTAAAATGAAAATAAATCACCTAACTATGACAATAGTAAAGGTTACTGTCTAATTGCATTATTAATTAATGTTTATTGATACAGTTACTGTCCTAATGCTTAAAAGTAAGATTTTTATTTTTATTATTAATAATAAATTATTTAATATAGTATAATATATATGTATAAGTGTTTGATTACGCCAATTCGCGAGTGTATACAAGTTTATATACTCACATATCTTACACGAACTGATTGTAGCGCGACCTAGAGACGAGGGGCTTTGTGCTGACTCCCGCCAACTCAACGAACGAATCACTAGCTGTAAATACACGTACATAACTGCTTACTTATTATATAAAAATGACCACTCCGCACTAACTCCTTACCAATATAGACTCCTCACAAAATAATTACGAACGATTAATATGATCATAAAAGTTGTTACCTTTAAATATAAAATGAATCATGACAAGTTTACACATACGTCGTTTAATAATTAATACAAGTACGCTAGATAAAATAAATACCTATCATGATTTTAATAATTGAATACAAGAATAGATCTTAATTGGCTACACCTTAAGGATAACTGTAAAATAATATAGAAAAATATGAACACAAAATACAATATTCAGAATCGTGTACATAATATGGCGTAACACAGAATGCTCTTACTGGAATAAATAACTTGTGCGCAAAAGGAAGCTAAACTTAAATAATGAAGTTTGCTGACACAGGTCTTACCTTAATTATGATCGTAGGTACGTAACACAATGTCGTCTTAATATATAGGGTGGATACAGTTGTGCATTCAAAAGTTTATAAAAAATAATTTCTCATTATAAGTGATATAATACTTAATAATGGAATGATGTTTTGTAATCAGTTAAGTAGGCCTGTGAACGTACTCGTGCATCTCACTACCGAGTTTTATTTCGATACTAAATATTGGTTCCTTTCTGTGTTTGGTCCGTAAGAGAGTGAGTATATAAGCACATACTGTAGCCGGTGCCCCACCGTAGCGCCAACTAGACCGCCGACGTCCACTTGTGCAACAAAACATTATACCAATGCCTAGCACCAAAATTTAGAATCCAACACTAGATCACTAATTTCATATTATTCAAAAACGATTCCCGCGGTGGAGTAGCTTAGGACCGCGTCACTGAACAATAAAGTAACTACGGTTTTATATTACAAGGAGAAATGAAACGCTATCAGTAAGTATTTAGGGTCTAGTTATGCGCTGTCGGTGAGAGCAGTCAAAAATGATACACAATGCCCCAAGCCAAGTGACACACGATATCTGCACCTCGGCGGTATATCCAGTAAGCTTACTTTCCATAAAAATATATAGTAATTATATAATACGCGTAGCTGCGGCGTGGGTGGCCCGACCGCGTGGCGTGACGTCATGATATGTGTCGGCCAGCGTCGGGAGGGCCGCCAGGCTACTACGACCACAAAACGTAGAGACCCGCGCCGACACCGAATAGATCAATCGATCACGCGCCTGTCGTTCGCATTCTACTTCAGATTAAAAAATCGCATCGTAAACGGTCTCCTCGAAAACAGATAACAAATAAAAAAATGGTGTAATATTACAAGCACAATATACTCGTTTATATAATATATATCATGCAGCCTTAAATATTACAACAGCTTTCGATTTTAACACATATCCGTTTCGATAAAAACGTTTACAATTAGATTTGATCGTGTGAAATAGACTAAATAGTAGTAGGAGTAATATAAGTAATTTTGTGATCGTATTCGCACGGGGGCGTGCGGCCAGTCGCGGGGTCTAGTAGAGGCCGCAGCCGCGGAGGTTGTTGGCGATGATAACGTCGGTGACGGCGTCGAACACGAACTGGATGTTGTTAGTGTCGGTGGCGCACGTCATGTGGCAATAGATCTCCTTGGTGGTGGATTTGTTCTTGGCCTCGAACTGCGCCTGGATGTACGCGGCCGCCTCGCCGTACTCTTGCGCTCCTACCGGATACAAACAATCATTGTTAAACAATTATGTTGCAAGGAGTTATTGTTAGTTAGACGACAATCCAACACAGTGCACAATAACTACACAGTTCAGTGAAGACAATAGCCGCAGTTAACATTATGTTATGAGTACGTATTGGACAGATCTATTCTTGAGTAAGTTTATGACCATAACATTGGGTTGAAGATCAAGTCATCCAGCGTTATCATTTGTAGAAATATATCTAAGTTTTTAATTTAAATGACTTGATTTTAACCCAGTTATGTTTCTTCAATAAAATTCTTATAATTCAGGTATGAAAGTCGTAAAAGGGAAGCAAATATGCCCAAAACTGGTAAGGTTTACTGGTTCTGGAATTGAAGAGTTCTACAATCCATTTCTCAGCTCCATCATATGCTATACTAAGTGTTCGAGCCATACATCCATACTAAAAACATAATTGAAGTGTCTGTTTGTAATATTAAAATTTCAGATTTTTAATGATTGCATATGAATGTACATACATAGGATATAATCAAAATACTAATACATTTTTTTTAAATCTTTGTCTGTATGTTTTAATTTGGTAATCTCTGGAACGGCTGGTCCGTTTTCGAGAGGACTCTCACTGGTAGATAGCTAATATTACAACGCGTAACATAGGCTTAATGAATTTTAGAGGGGAAAAAACCTAGTTAAAGTCCACGCGGGTACAGCTAGTAGATAATGAAAGCATGTAGTGAAAATGCTTCGAGTTCTAGACAGTTACTTCTTATAATTTAGAAATGGTTTGATATCAAAGCTTACCCGTATATTCTTGAAAGCAAATGGTGAGCGGCGACTTGCGTATCTTCTCCTCGAAGAGATCCTTCTTGTTGAGGAACAAGATGATGCTGGTATCCGTGAACCATTTATTGTTGCAAATAGAGTCAAACAACTTCAGACTTTCCTGCATACGGTTCTGAAATACGTACAATAATGATTAACATTAGTTTCTGGTTTTACTTTAATTTTTCAAGTTCGAGGCATTATTGGTTTATTCTGATAGTAAATCTCAGTAGAAGTACAGCAATAGTCGAGATGCGGGTTTTAGTTAGTACACGTCTGCCTACTTCTTTGAGGGCATACAATCGCGAGTATATACATTATGCCGTAATACTGTGGCCAAGTACGTTGGAAGAGATTCATGTCAATAGTGAAGGTACTGAAATGATTTTATATTAAAATGAAGTAAATACCAGTATGTTATCTCAATATTATCGCAATGTCGAAGTGTACCGTGTTGTATGACAGAAGTCATCCTTAGTCTCGTTTGCACTCGCATGTCCTATTGCACTCGTGCTTGCGATGAGGGAGGCGAAGTTGCCTACTTTTGATTAATCATATTTAAGTGCTAGTGCCGCATCTACATCTTCATAATATAAAATGACCCGGTAAACTTCGTTCTGTCTTAGAATCAAGTTATGTTGGCAACATTAGAAAGAAAGAAAGAAAGAAAGATCAGTTATTCGCATGAAATATGGTTACAATTGGTTCTTAAATCTATAAAGTCTTTATCATATTTCGCCTATATTAGGCATGCAAATTTTTATTTATTCATTGTCAATTTATTTTTCAAATTTATTCATTATATTATCATTTGTTATTCTTAAATCATTAAAATTGAATGTCATAGATTATACACAAAAAAATAAAAACTTAGTAAAATATGTCAATTGTTAATATTCCTTCAATAACACATTTGGAATATATATGTGTTAATCTAAATAATGTCTTATTTTGTGTCATTCATGAACTCATCTACCGTATAAAAACATTTGTCGCTAACCACAAATATAGTTTATTTTTAAATTTAGTTAGCGGCAGGTCTCTTATTGTATTTGGTAATTTGTTATATATATTAATTGCCATAGGATAGCAGTTGGAATGATAATATGTGGTATTTATATTTGGCAGAACTAGCCTATCAGGATACCTGGTATTAAAATTATAATGTTCGCCAAATGTCTTAAAGAGGTGACGATGGTTCTTTACAAATATTCCGCATTCAAATATGTTTTTTTTTTATTATGTGTGTATCAGCTGATATTCGTGAATATCTCATATTTTTAATTATCCTAATTGCTAGTATAGGCACAGTATCCCGAGGGGGCAAAAGCCGTAGACGGCTCAGGGACAGCCGGGATGCGAGGGACTTGCCTTATTTGGCCACCTTACACCTTGGCCACGACTTTCTTTTATATATATAGATTAGTGTTCTACGCAATCCTTTGCCTCAGCATGTGTGAGTGTGCAAGTGAATTCCTTCTACAATCCGGGTTCTTTAAGCGGGGCGTGAAAAAGCATCTGTCGAGGCAGTCAAGGTTGGGGCCGCTATTCTAGGGACAACTTCACGAAATGGTGGCCACTACTGTTTGCATTTCACCTCCGCTTAACATCAAGCGGGGTGCAGCCAAATTGACGGATTATATATACATATAAAATGAAATATAATTTAAAAATAAACAATAAAATAAAATTGAATTTAAAAAAGCCGCGGTAGCCTAGTGGTATGGGTAATGGACTGCTGAGACGAGGTCTCGGGTTCGATCCCAGGTTTTACCATGGCACACACCAATGACTTTTCGATGCTTTTCGAAGTTACGTGTGTATTTATCGCAGGTTTATAAGTGCCCGATTAATGGCAATAGGCTCGCCACCTATTACATTGGGCCCTAAACATAAACTGGCGAAATGTGGGTGCTAGCACCTCTGCCTACCCCTTCGGGGATATAGGCGTGAGTTTATGTTATGTTTATGTTATGTTATATACATAATACTACTTACCGTTGTCTCATCCTCATGCAGCACCTGATCGTACTCGGACATGGCGACACAGAATATGATCGCGGTCACGTCTTCGAAGCAATGAATCCATTTCTTTCTTTCAGACCGCTGACCACCCACGTCGAACAATCTGGAAGTGAAAACAACATACATATTAATAACACTTCACATTAAAAATTAGTATTTTAATTTTAATCAACCACAGGGGTATTATTTTTTCTGTTACAACACTCATCATCATCTGGATGCCGAGCGCCAATCACAACTGCATCTAAAGCTTGCACTTGGAGCCCGGGGGGTCCACTCTTCCACTATTATGATTTGGTTTATCTTGGCGTTTACGTAAGCGACTGCCGCACGAAACGAGCGGCTGGTTCTCTGAAAATAATAACCGATCAGGTCACTGTTTTGTGTGATTTGATTGGCCAAATTATCAGGTACACTAGTTTCCATACAAACGAGGTTAAAGGCACTTCCTTCTGTTTACCACTGGCCACCTTTTCTCTTACCCTGGGAGTCTTACAAGACGATTAAGGGGTAGGGATGTTCTCCATTTCATAGCAAACATACAGCCCATGACAGTGCCCGGTTACCAGCAATAAGTTTTTTGCTTAAAAAAA